>OZ022498.1:50809123-52009123 GCA_963989385.1 Ctena decussata | reverse complement strand
ATTACCAAAAGAATTAAAAGCGAGGCAAAAGTTATGTATGCGGAATTTTTTCAATTGCGATGGACCCATTGTTCAATTTCCCGTACGAAATGACAAGACAATCACAGGTAAGTTTTATAAGAATGGTGTGTTGTCAAAAGTAAAGGCACACTATGAAAAACGTAGACCTGCAACCGGTTTAAGAGGTCTGTGTCTTATCCATGACAACGCACCTGCTCACAAGTGTGTTCTTGTCCAGGACTTCTTGAAAGAGGAAAAGGTAGTTCAGCTATGTTCGTGAAGTTGGCTGCCAGTTGCCAGTTGCCATTTGCCTATTCAATCGGCAACTGGCAAATGGCAGCTAACTTCACATTCTAAATGCCAATTCACAAATTCTCGCGTATAGGCAACATGCAACTGGCAGCTAGATGCCAATTCGATTTGAAATGCTTTTACAGCTGAATAGGTAACTGGCAAACGGCAGCCACATGCAAATTCGCAAATTCAAGTGAATTGGCAACTGGCAACAGGCAGCCAGATGCCAAAATCGACTCGAGAGGGATTTAGAGCATACCAGGTGAATAGGCAACTGGCAAACGGCATCAAGATGCTAATTCGCAAAATCTAGTCAATTGGCAACTGGCAACTGGCAGCCAGATGCCAATTCGCAAATTCTCGTGAATTGGCAACTGGCATTTGGCAGCCACGTGCCGATTCGATCTGAGAGGGTTTTAGACAATAAAAGCTACATAGGAAACCGGCAAACGGCAGCCAGATGACAGTTTGCTAATTCTGAACTGGCAACTGGCAACTGGCAGACAGATGCCAATTCGATTCGAAAGGGTTTAAGACGATTAAAGCTATAAAGGAAACCGGCAAACGACATCCAGATGAGAATTAGCATAGGCAACATGCAACTGGCAGCTAGATGCCAATTCGATTTGAAATGCTTTTACAGCTGAATAGGTAACTGGCAAACGGCAGCCACATGCAAATTCGCAAATTCAAGTGAATTGGCAACTGGCAACAGGCAGCCAGATGCCAAAATCGACTCGAGAGGGATTTATAGCATACCAGGTGAATAGGCAACTGGCAAACGGCATCAAGATGCTAATTCGCAAAATCTAGTCAATTGGCAACTGGCAACTGGCAGCCAGATGCCAATTCGCAAATTCTCGTGAATTGGCAACTGGCATTTGGCAGCCACGTGCCGATTCGATCTGAGAGGGTTTTAGACAATAAAAGCTACATAGGAAACCGGCAAACGGCAGCCAGATGACAGTTTGCTAATTCTGAACTGGCAACTGGCAACTGGCAGACAGATGCCAATTCGATTCGAAAGGGTTTAAGACGATTAAAGCTATAAAGGAAACCGGCAAACGACATCCAGATGAGAATTAGCAAATTCTTGCGATATGGCAACTGGCAGCCAGATGCCAATTCGATTTCCGAGGGTTTAAGACGATTAAAGGTACATAGGAAACCGGCAACCGGCAGCCGGATGCCGCTAATTCTTATGTATTTGCAACTGGCAACTGGCAGCTAGGTCACAATTCGATTTGAGAGGGATTAAGACGATTAAAGACTCATAGACATTGGCAAACGGCAGCCAGATGCCAATTCACAAATTACTTATAAATTGGCAACTGGCAGTCAGATACCAATTCGATTTGTGCGAGTTTAAGACAATATAATCTCAACAGGAATTCGGGAAACGGCACCCAGATGCCAATTCGCTAATTCTAATGAATTGGGAAATGGCAACTGGCAGCCAGATGCCAATATAATTTGAGAGGGCTTAAGACGATAAAAGTATCATAGGAATGGCCTAAGGGAGCCAGATGCCAATTTGCTAATTCTTGTGTACTGGCAACTGGCAGCCAGATGCCAATTCAATTTGAGAGGGTTTTTAAGATATGAAAAACTAAATAGGTATCCGGCAAAAGGCAGCCAGATGCCAGTTCGCTAATTCTTATGAATTGGCAACTGGCAACTGGCAGCAGGATGCCTTTTCGATTAGAGAGGGTTTAAGACGATTAAAGCAACATAGGAAACCGGTAAACGGCAGCCAGATGCAAGTTAAAATATTTATGAAATGTCAACTGGCAACTGGCAGACAGATGCCAATTCGATTTGAGAATGTTTAAGACGATTTAAACTGACAGGAAACCGACGAACGACATCCAGATGCCACTTCGCAAGTTCTTGTGAACTGGCAACTGGCAGCCAGATGACAATTCGATTTGAGAGTGTTTAAATCGATAAAAGGTACATAGGAAAACAGGAAACGGCAGCCAGATGCCAATTCGCAAAATTTTATGAATTGTCAGCTGGCAGCCAGATGTGAATTGGAGCTGAGAGTGTTTAAGACGATAAAAGCTAAATAGGTAACCGGCAAATGATATCCAGATGCCTATTCGCAAATTCTTGTGAACTGGCAACTGGCAACTGGCAGTCAGATGCCAATTCGCAAGTTCTTGTGAACTGGCAACTGGAAGCCAGATGACAATTCGATTTGACCGTGTTTAAGACGATTTCAACTAGATAGGAAACCGACAAACGACATCCAGATGCCAAACCCCAATTTCGTTTCAGACCAATAAAGCTACATAGAAATCAGGCAAACGGCAGCCAGATGCCAATTCGCTTATTCTTCTGAATTAGCAACAGGCAACTTGCAGTCAGTGTTTAAGACAATCAAAGCCATTTAGGAAGCCATTTAGGGAATCAGCAAACGGCAGCCAGATGCCAATTCGATCATTTTTGCGAATTGGGAACTGGCAGCCAATTCGATTTGAGAGGTTTTATGCCGATTAAAGATAAACGAGAAACCGGCAAACGGCATCCAGGTGCTAATTCGCAAATTTATTTTGAACTGGCAACTGGCAGTTAGATGCTAATTTGACTTGAGAGGGTTTCAGACGATTAAAGCTACATATGGAACCAGTAAAAGGCAGCCAGATGCCATTTCGATTTTTTTTTATGAATTGTCAGCTGGCAACTGGCAGCCAGATGCCTATTCGAATTGAAAGTGTTTAAGACGATAAAATCTAAACAGGAAACCGGTAAACGATACACAGATGCCTATTCGCAAAGTCTTGTGAACTGGCAACTGGCAGTCAGATGCCAATTCGATTTGAGAGGGGTTCTGACGATTAAAGCTACATATGGAACCGGTAAACGGCAGGCAGATGCCGATTCGACATTTTTATGCATTGTCAACTGGCAGCCAGATGCCAATTCGAATTGAGAGTTTCTAAGACGATAAAAGCTAAATAGGAAATCGACAAAAGACTTCCAGATGCCAATTTGCAAATTCTTGAAAACTGGCAATTGGCAACTGGCAGTCAGATGCCATTTCGAGCTGAGAGTGTTTAAGACGATTTAAACTGAATAGGAAACCGACAAACGACATCCAGATGCAAATTTGCAAATTCTTGTGAACTGGCAATTGGCAACTGGCAGTCGGATGCCAATTCGTTCTGAGAGTGTTTAAAACGATTTAAACTAAATAGGAAACCGACAAATGACATCCAGATGCCAATTTCCAAATTCTTATGAACTGGCAACTGGCAGTTAGATGCCAATTCGATTTGAGATGGTTTTAGACTTTTAAAGCAAACGGAAGCCACATGCCATTTCACTAATTCTACTGAACTGGTTACTGGCAACTGGCAGCCAGATGGCAATTCGATTTGAGAGAGTTAAATCGCTAAAAGGTACATCAGAAACCAGTAAACGGCAGCCAGATAACAAATCGAAAATTTTTATTAATTCTCCACTGGCAACTGGCAGCCAGATTCCAATTCGAGCTGAGAGTGTTTAAGACGATAAAAGCTAAATAGGTAACCGGCAAATGATATCGAGATGCCTATTCGCAAATTCTTGTGAACTGGCAACTGGCAACTGGCAGTCAGATGCCAATTCGATTTGAGAGGGTTTCAGATGATATAAGCTATATAGGAAACCGGCAAACGGCAGCCAGATGCCAATTCGCTGATTCTACTAAACTGGCAACTGGCAATTGACAGCGAGATGCCAATTCGATGTGAGAGTGATTAATACAATTAAAGCTATATAGCAAAACAGTAAAGAGCAGCAAGATGCCAAATCGAAATTTTTTATAAATTGGCAACTGGCAACTGGCAGCCAGATGCCAATTCGATTTGATAGTGTTTAAGACGACTAATCTACATAGGTTACAAGAAAACGGCAACCAGATGCCGATTTGATTTTTCATGAATTGGCAACTGGAAACTGGTAGCCAGAGGCAAATTCGATTTGAGAGCGTTTAAGACGATTAAACGACATCCAGATGCCAATTCGCAAATCTTGTGAACTCAATTCGATTTAAGAGAGTTTCAGATGATTAAAGCTACACAGGAAACCCACAAACGGCAGCCAGATGCCGATTCGCTAAATCTCCTGAACTGGCAACTAGCAGTCAGACCCCAATTCGATTCATGAGTGTTTAAGACAATTAAAGCAATGTAGGAAACCGGCAAATAGCAGCAAGACGCCAATTCGATAATTCTTGCGAATTGGCAACTGGCATCTGGCAGCCAGATGCCAATTCGATTTCAGACAGTTAACGACGATTAAAGCAACATAGGAAACCGGCAAACGCAGCCAGATGAACCTTTAAGAATTGGCAACTGGCAACCAGATGCTAATTCGATTTGAGAGTGTTAAAGAAGCTTAAAGCTACATAGGAAACCGGTTAACGGCAGCCAGATGCCAATTCGATTTTTTTATGAATTGTCAACTGGCAACTGGTAGCCAGATGCCAATTCGATTTGAGAGGGCTTATGCCGATTCAAGCTAAATAGGTAACCGGCAAATGACTTTCAGATGCCAATTCGCAAATTCTTGTGAACTGGCAGTTAGATGCCAATTTGATTTGATTGGGTATCAGACGATTAAAGCTACAAAGAAAATAGGCAAACGGCAGCCAGATGCCAATTCGCTAATTCTTCTGATCCGGCAACTGGCAGTCAGATGCCTATTCGATTTGAGAGTGTTAGATACAATCAAAGACATGTAGGAAATCAGCAAACGGCAGCCAGATGCCAATTCGCAAAATTTCTGCGAATTGGCAACTGTCAACTGGCAGCCAGTTGTCAATTCAATTTAAAGGGGTATATGCCGATTGAGATAAATAGGAAACCAGCAAACGACATCCAGATGTGAATTCGCAAATTTATTTTGAACTGGCAATAGACAGCGAGATGCCAATTCGATGTAAGACTGATTAAGACGATTAAAGCTATATAGCAAAACAGTAAACGGCAGCCAGATGCCAATTCGAATTTTTTATGAATTGTCAACTGGCAACTTGCAGCCAGATGCCAAATCGATTTTAGAAGGCTTATGCCGATTCAAGCTAAATAGGTAACCGGCAAATGACATCCAGATGCCAATTCGCAAATTCTTGTGAACTGGCAACTGGCAGTTAGATGCCAATTTGATTTGATTAGGTATCATACGATTAAAGCTACAAAGAAAACAGGCAAACGGCAGCCAGATGCCAATTCGCTAATTCTTCTGATCTGGCAACTGGCAGTCAGATGCCTATTCGATTTGAGAGTGTTAAATACAATCAAAGCCATGTAGGAAATCAGCAAACGGCAGCCAGATGCCAATTCGCAAAGTTTCTGCGAATTGGCAACTGTCAACTGGCAGCCAGTTGCCAATTCAATTTAAAGGGGTATATGCCGATTGAGATAAATAGGAAACCGGCAAACGACATCCAGATGCGAATTCGCAAATTTATTTTGAACTGGCAACTGGCAGTTAGATGACGATTCGACTAGAGAGGGTTTTAAGCTACATATAGAACCAGTAAAAGGCAGTCAGGTGCCATTTCGCAGTTTTTATGAATTGTCAACTGGCAACCGGCAAACGATACACAGATGCCTATTCAACTTGAGAGTGTTTACGACGATTTAAACTGAATAGGAAATCGACAAACGACATCCAGATGCCAATTCGCAAATTCTTGTGAATTGGCAATTGGCAACTGCCAGTCGGATGCCAATTCGATTTGACCGTGCTTTAGACGATTTCAACAAAATAGGAAACCGACAATCGACATCCAGATGCCAATTCCCAAATTCTTCTGAACTGGCAACTGGCAGTCAGATGCCAATTCGATTTTAGACGGTTTTAGACTTTTAAAGCTATACAGGAAACCGGCAAACGGCAGCCACATGCCAATTCACTAATTCTACTGAACTGGCAACTGGCAACTGATAACTGGCAGCCAGATGCCAATTCGATTTGAGAGAGTTAAATCGATAAAAGGTACATCGGAAACCAGTAAATGGCAGCCAGATGCCAATTCGAAATTTTTTATGAATTGTCAACTGGCAAGTGGAAGCCAGATGCCAATTCGAGCTGAGAGTGTTTAAGACGAGAAAAGCTAAATAAGAAACCGGCAAATGACATCCAGATGCCTGTTCGCAAATTCTTGTGAACTGGCAACTGACAACTGGCAGTCATACGCCAATTCGATTTGAGAGGGTTTCAGACGATTAAAGCTGCATTGGAAACCGGCAAACGGCAGCCAAATGCCAATTCACCAATTCTACTGAACTGGCAACTGGCAGCGAGATGCCAATTCGATTTGAGAGTGTTTAAGACAGGCAAACGACATCCAGATGCCAATTCGAAAATTTTTATGCGTTGTCAACTGGCAACTAGCAGCCAGATTCCAATTCGATTTGAGAGGGTTTATGCCGATTAAAGCTAAATAGGAAACCGACAAACGACATCCAGATGCCAATTCGCAAATTCTTATGAACTGGGAATTGGCAGCCAATTGTCAATTCGATTTGGGAGGGTTTCAGACGATTAAAGCTACTTAGGAAACCGGCAAACGGCAGCCAGATGCCAATTCGCTTATTCTACTGAACTGGCAACTGGCAGCCAGATGCCAATTCGATTTGAGAGTGTTTAAGACAATTAAAGCCATGCAGGAAACCGGCAAACGACATCCTGATGCTAATACGCAATTTCTTGTGAACTGACAACTGGCAGTCAGATGCCAATTCGACTTGAGAGGGTTTCAGACGATTAAAGCTACATATGGAACCGGTAAACGGCAGCCAGATGCCAATTCAATAACTTTTATGAATTGTCAACTGGCAATCGGCAGCCAGATGCCTATTCGAATTGAGTGTGTCTAAGACAATAAAATCTAAATAAGAAACCGCAAAACGACATCCAGATGCCAATTCGCAAATTCTTGTGAACTGGCAGTTGGCAACTGGCAGTCAGATTGCAATTCGATTTGAGAGTGTTTTAGACGATTTTAACTAAATAAGTAACCGACAAACGACATCCAGATGCTAATTTGCAAATTCTTGTGAACTTGCAACTGGCAGCCAGATGCCATTTCTATTTGAGAGGTTTTAGACTAGATAATATTAATAGGGAACAGTTACTGGTAGCTGGCAGCCAAATGCCAAAAGCTAAATAGGCAACTGGTAAACTGTAACCAAATGCTTAT
This sequence comes from Ctena decussata, assembly GCA_963989385.1. Classification (NCBI taxonomy): domain Eukaryota; kingdom Metazoa; phylum Mollusca; class Bivalvia; order Lucinida; family Lucinidae; genus Ctena; species Ctena decussata. The sequence goes on along the minus strand of OZ022498.1, from coordinate 52,001,634 downwards.
TTCGAAGTTGTTGTTAATTTACAACTTGCAACGTTGAGTCAGTGGCTAATTCAATTTGAGAGGGGTTTTAAGCTTAAAAAGTCCTGAATGCGGGGGAAATAATTTCGTTACTGGGAAGAACCAGTACCAATCTCTCATCCACCGTAAGCAACTGCCTACTTTTTTCACATAAAGAAACATGGTCGTATCTGAATAGAATAAATTTTCAGAGCAACATTTATCATTATTTCAAATATCCGAGGGGCATTTCAGAAATAGTCTACATGAGTCTGCCATTCCTTAGAATGTCGACCGATTTTTTTAATGTTTGTCTTTAAGGTTTACATATAACCCGATGGCCTTTATTCAAACAATTCGAGTCACTGGTATCTTCTTCAAATTATGCCTTGAAAATTGCTGTAAGGGTAAGGACACTGAGTAGAAACGGACGGAATATTTATGTGAAGACAAATTCACATTTTCTTAACTCTGAATACAAACAGCTCTAGATTGTTACATATATTATATGTTATACCTAAAATATTCCAATATGAAAAGAATTGTATCAGCTTTGCTAAAACATAAGATTTGCAGTGCAAATTAGGCTAATCATGGAACAATGCGCATTTCTGATGACGTCAGTTCCTGTGCTTATTTGAAATGTATAGTAAGCTGTTTAATCTTCGGTTTTGTGATCAATTTAAATGAAAGTGAATGTTTGATGACAGATATGAAACAAACAATAGATAAGATTTAATTCGTCAAGCTTGTTTTCTGTCATAAATAATCTTTTACGGCCCTTTATGTTCTTATTGTCAGTGGCCTACCTTTTTTTACGGTAAGTTTCCCCACCCGCTCACATATTTCAATGTCAGTATGTCATATAAAATATCAAGTTTTTCAAGTCTTTATGTATGTATTTTAGTTTCAATATGTCCTTCTTATTTTTGGCATTAAACAAAATTAAATATATCTGGCCTGTGTCTTTTTTGGAAGAGCATTTCATTTTATTGTTTATGTATTTTACATGAATTGCTGCTACTTTGCAACTTCTGGCGTGGAGTTTGCACACGTGTCATCCAGTTTCATCAATGATTTGATGCCAGTTGTAACAAAATAATGACCTAATCCTTTCAGTAACAAAAGGTCTGTCATTTGTTGAAATTGGAGGTGAGGAAGTCAAAAATCACAATATCGGTATAATGCATCTATAATAACTTTGCATTTATAAACACATAGCAGAGAAAAAAATCTCGCTTATTATTTACTGGTGTAGAAACTGGAAACGATTTCTGTACAACTTTCTAATTTTACATTTTAAGGACAGTATTACGTGTTCCTTCATTAAAATATATCATTTTCTCATTGAGAAAACAGCAAAAGAACATAAAAGACATTCAGTGAAAATGTACAGTTTCCAGTATCTACACCCTTATGACGTATAAGTACGTGCTGTCATGCACGAGTGACTTGAAAATTCTTTTAACGCATACCGTTCTAAAGCACTTGAGTTTACCTTTCCAATGATATATAAAACCACTGCTAAATATCAGCCAAAAGACTACCCTGAGATAATTTACATTATTTCTGAAATGCCCCTCGTATAAGTAAACCAAACCCAACAAAGAATTTTGATAATACGAGATCAATAAACCTTTAATTCAAAATGTATCAGTAAATGTCTTAGTCTGTGACCTTGACCTCTAGGTCATAGGCATAGAAATGTAAAGATGGTAAAAAATAAAACTTTGGACGTAAAAAGGAAACTAAACAAAGGGTTTTGGTGTTATAGAATCTTCGAAAATTTAACACAAAACTTTAACAAGAAAAGTCCAAGTCCATGACCTTGACCTCTAGGTCACAGACTTGAGTGGGGACGGTACAGAATAAAACTTAGGACCAACATCTATCATCATGCAAAACATAAACCCAACCCAACAAAGAGTTTGAATTATATAGAGGTCTCAAAAACTTTAACGCAAAACTTTAACATCAAAAGTTATAGTCCGTGACCTTGACCTGTAGGCTACAAGCATGGGTGGGGCTGGTGTAGAATAAAACTTTGGACCATTATCTATCATCATGCCAAATATGAATCCAATCCATCAAAGGGTTTGAATAATATAAGATCTCAAAAACTTTAACACAAAACTTTAACGCAAATGTTAACTCGCGGACGGACGGAAGGTCGGACGGAAGGACGGACGGATGAACGGACGAGCGGACAACAGCTATAAACCCCTCGTCATACTTCGTATGCCGGGTGTATAACTACAATCCTGAAGATACTAATTTAGTGAGCAGTAACTATTGAACAGTTTATTTTCAGTTTATTTAAGAATGAAAGAATGGGGGAGGGGGTGTAGCTCATAAATATATAATACATGTATATAAGTGTTTATGTAGGAAACACGCCATATGTATGCTAACCTCTAGCTTGCAATATAATTTTTAATCGATTGAATGGCATCTTTCAACCAGTATTTCTCCGAATCTGCTTGTTCAGTTATAACACTCTATCTCACAGTCGCCGGTCGCGTAGCGCAATCAGTAGGACACCTGACTCATAAGTCAGAGGTCCTGGGCTCGATACCCGGTCTGGCCACATACTTTCGTTTCTCTTTCCGCTGATTCAAGAAGGACAGTTGTCACTTACTGGCGAAAGCATGTGCACTTAGTACTGGTTAACCGCTAAGGAGGTTTAAGCCTGCCCAGGTATAGTGTGTTTAGGTTAACATACCGTCCAATCAATCAATCCCAAAGTCACCTGCTATCTATGAAAGACAACTTTACTCCGTGGTTAGAATAAAATAAAGCAAAAGGTATTTGAAAATGTCCTTGACGTATGTATTTACAGAGATACCGCAGCTTCTCAACTGCTGAAAGTGAAAGACCCTCCTCCGAAGCCGAGTGGCTTAGGTCGTTTACTTCAAGTCACTGTAACCTCTAACGGATTAAGGGTCGTGGAATCGAGCCCCAGATACCGACCATGTATCTTTATGTGAAAAAAGTAAGCAGTTGCGTACGGAGGATTGGTAGTGGTCCCAGTAACGAATTTATATCCCCGTTTTCAGGACTTTTTAAGTTTAAAACCTCTCTCAAATTGAACTGGCCACTGACTCAACGTTGCCAGTTGCCAATTCGCAACAACTTCGGAATAGGCATTTGGTTACAGTTTGCCAATTGCCTATTAAGCTTTTTGGCATTTGGCCGCGAATTGGCATCTGGCTGTCGTTTGTCGGTTACTTATTTAGTTAGAATCGTCTTAAACACTCTCAAATTGAATTGGCATCTGACTGCCAGTTGCCAATCGCCAATTCACAAGAATTAGCGAATTGGCATCTGGATGTCGTTTGCCGGTTTCTTTATATATTTTCTCGTCTAAGACACTCAAAATTCGAATTCGCATCTGGCTGTCAGTTGCCAGTTGACAATTCATAAAAAATATCATATTGGCATCTGCTGCCGTTTACCGGTTCCTTATGTAGCTTTAATCGTCTGAAACCCTTAAAATCAAATTGGCATCTGACTGCCAGTTGCCAGTTGCCAATTCACAAATTCGAATTTGCGAGTTCGCATCTGGATGTCGTTTGCCGGTCTCCTATTTAGCTTAAATCGGCATTAACCCTCTCAAATCGAATTGGCATCTGGCTGCCGTTTGCCTATTTCCTACATGGCTTTAATTGCCTTAAACACTCTAAAATCGAACTGGTATATGACTGCCAGTTGCCAGTTCAGGAGAATTTGTAAATTGGCATCTAGCTGCCGTTTGTCCGTTTCCTAAGTAGCTTTAATCATCTGTAGCCCTCTCAAATCGAATTGGCATCCGACTGCCAGTTGCCAGTTCACAAGAATTTACAAATTTGCATCTGAATGTCGTTTGCCGGTTTCCGATTTAGCTTTAATCGGCATAAACCCTCTCAAATCTTATTAGCATCTGGCTGCCAGTTGCCAGTTGACAATTCAATGAAATTTTGGAATTGGCATGTGGATGTCGTTTGCCGTTTTCCTATTCAGTTTCAATCGTCTTAAAAACTATTAAATCGAATTGGCATCTCGCTGCCAGTTGCCAGTTCAGTTGAATAAGCGAATTGGCATCTGGCTGCCGTTTGCCGGTTTCCTATGTAGCATTAATTGTCTGAAACCCCCTCAAATCGAATTGGCATCTGACTGCCAGTTGCCAGTGCACAAGAATTTGCGAATAGGCATTTGGATATTGTTTCCCGGTTTCCTATTTAGCTGTTATCGTCTTAAACACTCTCAGCTCGAATTGGCATCTGGCTGCCAGTTCACAATACATAAACATTTTCGATTTGTTATCTGGCTGCCGTTGACTGGCTTCCTATGTACCTTTTGTCGATTTAGTCTCTCTCAAATCAAACTGGCATCCGGCTGCCAGCTGCCAGGTGCTAGTTCAGGAGAATTAGTGAATTGGCATGTGGCTGCCGTTTGTCGGTTTCCTGGCTGCCAGTTGCCGGTTTCCTATGTAGCATTAATTGTCTGAAACCCCCTCAAATCGAATTGGCATCTGACTGCCAGTTGCCAGTGCACAAGAATTTGCGAATAGGCATCTGGATATTGTTTTCCGGTTTCCTATTTAGCTGTTATCGTCTTAAACACTCGCAGCTCAAATTGGCATCTGGCTGCCAGTTCACAATACATAAACTTTTTCGAATTGTCATCTGGCTGCTGTTTACTTCCTATATACCTTTTGTCGATTTAGTCTCTCTCAAATCAAACTGGCATCCGGCTGCATGCTGCCAGTTGCCCGTTCAGTAGAATTAGTGAATTGGCATGTGGCTGTCGTTTGTCAGTTTCCTATGTAGCTTTTAACGTCTGAAACGGTCTCAAATCGAATTGGCATTTGAATGCCAGGTGGAGGTTCATACGAATTTGGGAACTGGCATCTGGATGTCGTTTGTCGGTTTCTTATTATACCCCCGACATACGAAGTATGTCAGGGGGTATATAGTTTTTGTCGTTCCGTCCGTTCGTCTGTTCGGATGTTCTCCGTCCTTCCGTCCGTCTGTCCTTTCGTCTGTCCGTCCGTCCGTTCGTCAACTTTTACGGCAAAGTTTTGTGTTAAACCATTTTTGATAGCTCATATCTCTATAACCACACTTCAGATTCTTTTTATTTTTGGTTCATGCTATCTCTATAGCATAACCTTCGACGGAAAATATCTAAGCCCTTGGGTCAGGCCCCAGGGTGGGGCCAGGGGTCAACAATTTGGACAGGCATTTTCATTTTGTCAAAGTTTTGCGTTAAACCTTATTGATTGCTCATGTCTCTGTAACAGCATTGAAGATTTCTTTCATATTTATTTCATGATATCTCTGTACCATTGATTTCAATATGGACTAACTAAGCTGCTGGGTCAGGCTCATGGGTGGGGCCAGGGGTCAATAACTAGGACTTAGCTCTTTGTTGCAGTTTTTTGCTTCTATTTCTAATATAGTTGAATGGATCCTAATGATGCATGACTAGGTATATTTCATAAGAGTTTACATCATATGGATGCTGACCTAAGGTCAAGGTCACAAACTTTGTATTTTGTACATGTATAAGATTTGTATTGAAGTTTTGTATTAAAAACAAGCTTTCATTAGGGGGTGGCACTGGTCGGGGGTATACGTGAGCCCCTGCTCACTTGCTCAAGTTTAGTGTAAATCGTCTTAAACACGGTCAAATCGAATTGGCATCCGACTGCCAGTTGCCAATTGCTAGTTCACAAGAATTTGCGAATTGGCATCTGGATGTCGTTTATCGGTTTCCTATTCAGTTTAAATCGTCTTAAAAACTCTCGAATCGAATTGGCATCTGACTGCCTGTTGCCAATTGCCAGTTCACAAGAATTAGCAAATTGGCATCTGGGTGACGTTTGTCGGTTTCCTCTTTAGCTCTATCGTCTTAGACACTGTCAATTCGAATTGGCATCTGGCTGCCAGTTGCCAGTAGGCAATTCATTAAAATTTCGAATTGGCATCTGGCTGCCGTTTACCGGTTCCATATGTAGCTTTAATCGTCTGAAACCCTCTCAAATCGAATTGGCATCTGACTGCCAGTTGCCAGATGCAAGTGTACAAGAATTTGCGAATGGGCATCTGTATATCGGTTTCCTATTTAGCTTTTGTCGTCTTTAACGCTCTCAATTCGAATTGGCATCTGGCTGCCAGTTGCCAGTTGACAATTCATAAAAATTTTCGAAATGGCATCTGTCTGCCTTTTACCGGTGTCATATGCAGTTTTAATCGTCTGAAACCTTTTCAAGTCGAATTGACATCTAACTGCCAGCTGCCAGTTGCCAGTTCAAAATAAATTTGCAAATTTGCATCTGGATGTCTTTTGCCGGTTTACTATTTATCTTTAATCGGCATAAACCCTCTCAAATCGAATTGGCAACTGGCTGCCAGTTGCCAGTTGCAAATTCGCAAAAAATAGCGAATTGGCATCTGGCTGTCGTTTGCTGGTTTCTAACATGGCTTTGATTGTCTTAAACACTCTCAAATCGAATTGGCATCTGACTGCCCGTTGCCAGTTTCCAGTTCAGAAGAATTAACGAACTGGCATCTGGCTGCCGTTTGCCTGTTTTCTATGTAGCTTTAATTGTTAAGATACCCTATCAAATCAAATTGGCATCTGACTACGTGTTGCCACTTGCCAGTTCACAAGAATTTGCGAATTGGCATCTTGATGTCGTTTGCCGGTATCCTTTTAAGCTTTAACCGGCATACACCCTCTCAAATCAAATTGGCATCTGACTGCCAGTTGCCAGTTGACAATTCATAAAAAAAAAATCGAATTGGCATCTGGCTGCCGTTTCCCGGTTTCCTATATAGCTTTAATCGTCTTTAACACTCTCAAATCGAATTGGCATCTGGCCGCCAGTTGCCAATTCATAAAAAAATTCGTCTAGCTGCCGTTTGCCGGTTTCCTATGTTGCTTTCATCGTCGTTAACCCTCTCAAATCGAATTGGCACCTGGCTGCCAGGTGCCAGTTGCCAATTCGCAATAATGATCGAAGTGGCATCTTGCTGCCGTTTGCCGGTTTCCTAAATGGCTTTATTTGTCTTAAACACTCATGAATCGAATTGGCATCTGACTGCCAGTTGCCAGTTGACAATTCATAAAAAGAAATCAAATTGGCATCTGGCTGCCGTCTACCGGTTTCCTATGTAGCTTAAATCGTCTTCAACACTCTCAAATCGAATTGGCATCTGGCTGCCAGTTGCCAATTCATGAAAGATTCATCTGGCTGCCATTTACCGGTTTCCTGTGTACCTTTAATAATATGAAACCCTCTCAAATCGAATATGCCTCGGCCAGTTGCTAGTTCACAAGAATTTGCGAAGTGGCATCTGGATGACGTTTGCAAGTTTCCTATTTAGCTTGAATCGTCTTTAACACTCTCAACTCGAATTGACATATAGCTGCCAGTTGCCAGTTCACAATTTATAAAAAATTTCGAATTAGCATCTGGCTTCCGTTTGCCTGTTCTCTTTGTAGGTTTCATCGTCTTAAACACTCTCAAATCGAATTGGCATCTCGCTGCCATTTGCCAGTTCCCAAATTTATAAAAAAAAATGCGAATTGGCATCTGGCTGCCGATTTCCTTTTTCCTATGTAGCTTAAATCGTCTTACACACTCCTAAATCGAATAGGCGTCTGGCTGCCAGATGCTAGGTGCCAATTCATAAAAATATCGAATTGGTATCTGGCTGCCGTTTTCCGTTTTTCTGTGTTGCTTTAATCGTCTTAAACCCTTTCAAATCGAATTGGCATCTGGCTGCAAGTTGCCAGTTGCCAATTCGCATGAATTAGCGAATTGGCATCTGGCTGCCGTTTGCCGGTTTCCTACATGGCTTTAATTGTCTTAAACACTCATGCATCGAATTGGCATCTGACTGCCAGTTGCCAGTTCAGGAGAACTAGCGAATTGGCATCTGGCTGCCGTTTACCGGTTTCCTATGTAGCTTTAATCATCTGAAACCCCATCAAATCGAATTGGCATCTGTCTGCCAGTTGCCTGTTGCCAGTTCACAAGAATTTGCGAATAAGCATCTGGATATTATTTGCCGGTTACGTATTTAACTTTTATCGTCTTAGACACTCTCAGCTCGAAGTGGCATCTGACTGCCCGTTGCCAGATGACAATTCATAAAATTTTCGAATTAGCATCTGGCTGCCGTTTACTGTATTCCTATGTAGCTTTAATCGTTATAAACACTCTCAAATCGAATTGGCATCTCGCTGCCAGTTGCCAGTTGCCAGTTCAGTAGAATTTGCGAATTGGCATCCGGATGTCGCTTGCCGGTTTCCCATTTAGCTTTAATCGGCATAAATCCTCTCAAATCGAACTGGCATCTGGGTGCCAGATGCCAGTTGAGAATTCATCAAAAATTTTGAATTGGCATCTGGCTTCCGTTAACTGTTTTCCTATGTAGCTTTAATTGTCATAAACACTCTCAAATCGAATTGGCATCTCGCTGCCAGTTGCCAGTTGCCAGTTCATTAGAATTAGCGAATTGGCATCTGGTTGCCGTTTACCGGTTTCCTATGTACCTTTTATCGTTTTAAACACTCTCAAATCGAATTGGCATCCTGCTGCCAGTTTCCAGTTGCCAATTCACAAAAATTATCGAACTGGCATCTGGCTGCCTTTTGCCGGATACCTATTTAACTTTTATCGTCTTATACCCTCTCAACTCGAATTGGCATCTGGCTGCCAGTTGCCAGTTCACAAGAATTAGCAAATTGACATCTGGCTGCCTTTAGTCTGTTTCCAATGATACTTTTATCGTCTTAAGCCCTCTCAAATCATATTGGCATCGCTGACAATTGCCATTTCCCAATTCATTAGAATAAGCGAATTGGCATCTTGCTGCCGTTTCCCGGATTCCTGTTGAGATTAAATTGTCTTTAACCCGCTCAAATCGAATTGGCATCTGATTGCCAGTTGTCAATTCATAAGAAATTTGTGAATTGGCATCTGGCTGCCGTTTGCCGATGTCTATGAGGCTTTAATCGTCTTAAAACTTCTCAAACCAGTTGCCAGTTGCAAATACATAAAAAATTGGCGAATTGGCATCCGGCTGCAGTTTGCCGGTTTCCTATGTACCTTTAATCGTCTGAAACCCTCGGAAATCGAATTGGCATCTGGCTGCCAGTTGCCAGTTACCATATCGCAAGAATTTGCGAATTGTCATCTGGATGTCGTTTGCCGGTTTCCTATATAGCCTTAATCGTCTTAAACCCTTTCGAATCGAATTGGCATCTGTCTGCCAGTTGCCAGTTCAGAATTAGCGAACTGTCATCTGGCTGCCGTTTGCCGATTTCCTATGTAGCTTTAATCGTCTCAAACCCTCTCAGATCGAATTGGCACGTGGCTGCCAATTGCCAGTTGCCAATTCACAAGACTTTGCGAATTGGCATCTGGCTGCCTGTTGCCAATTGACTAGATTTTGCGAATTGGCATTTTGATGCCGTTTGCCAGTTGCCTATTCACCCAGTTGCCTGTTGCCAATTCGCGAGAATTGGCGAATTGGCATCTAGAATGTGAAGTTAGCTGCCATTTGCCAATTGCCGATTGAATAGGCAAATGGCAACTGGCAACTGGCAGCCAACTTCACGAACATAGTTCAGCTCTCTCATCCACCTTATTCGCCAGACCTTAGTCCCTGCGACTTTTTCCTGTTTCCTTTACCCGGTGTTGACAGAAAACCCTTTCTGGTCGTCGTTATGAATCCCGAAGTGCACTTGGTAGTGCAATTTACCAGTGTCTTCAGGGTATACCTAAAAAGGCATACTTCTCTGCCTTTACAGGATGGATTTCGAGACTTGAAAAGGGTGTTTCCGTCAAGGGAGCATACTTCGAAGGGTGTGAATGGGATTAATAACGCGCCCTGTAGAACCCCAATGACAACATTAAATGAACGCCCCTCGTAGAAACATAGACGGTTGGCGCCTGACACCCTTTTCGGGACGTCTTGGACCGAGCTACCGTGGTTTAACTGGTGGGTTTTCTTCTGCTACGGAATTTCAGCGTGGCTATTTCTATGACTCCTCATGTTTGTTTTGTCTTAGTTTTAATTTTATTGAGCATGCAATTTAACCTTTTTAAGCACCCAAAAGCAGATGGCTTTACGTCTGCAACAAATATCCCTTGTCCAAGATATTTCATATTCAGTATTCAATGACTAGAGGGCTAACAGTGTAGACCTAGATGAGGTGGCTCATTATGAGCCGCCTAATCAGGATCTAGGTTGTTTGCAAATTCTGCTATTTTCGTCTCTGACGCTGAAATTACCGCTGCCCCATTCTGACAGGGTATAATCGATTCCGCCAATTTTCGCTTCCTGCAGAGACTGTCCGTCATATTTGGCTTCTGCCGAGATTGTCCGCGAACTCTTGCTTTCTGCAGAGACTACTGTCCTCGGGAAATGGCTTCCTGCTGAGACTGTCCGCGTGACTCTGCTTCCTGCCGAGAGCCTCGGCAGGAAGCAGAATCACGCGGACAGTCTCTGCAGGAAGCCATTTATCATGTACAGAAGTCTCGGCAGGAAGCAAGAGTTCGCGGACAGTGTCGGCCGAAGCCATATATGATGTATAGTCTCTGCAGGAAGCGAAAATTAGCGGAATCGATTATACCCTGTGTTCACAACGTTGTGCGTAGGAGCCCCATTGCCCGGTTATCCATGGGAGTGAATAAAGAAAAGTAAATTTGCGAGTGCATGTGGGAGTTATTTCCCATCCGCCTCCAACAGTTGGGTCAATGGCTAACGCCGGCCTTTTTCAACAGTTTTTTCGTTCAGCAGTATTTTCATTCATATTCAGTCATATCGATCCGATGTAAGTGTGAAAATGGCTGTGTGCAATGAAATCCCATTCACGGTCAGAAAGAATTTCGCCAGCGGGATTCGAATCTACATCGCTAGCCTAGTAGGCATAATCCTCTGAGCTACCAGGGCTCCTAAATCGATCCCTATAGACCGGCTACATGGGGAACTGTTGTATGCGGCTCGGTGTACTCGTAAATTGTATCATGCGGTTGACTATGGTGATAGGCGGCTTGTGTTTTGACAGTTCAACCGACACTTTTTGAATTAATTTGAAGGCAAGGTCTTGTAAGTTTGACAAATACACGTATGATATACTTAATTCAATGAATTATACTTTGGTAGACTGATACTGTAAATGTAGGCCGTATACTCGAAATCATTGACGGTTTTATCCAAAATCTTAAAATAACATATGAAAAGTCCCAATATACAACTAATTTCCATGTTAGAATACTAGTTTTGACGAAAAATATTCATACTTATCACTAGCTTAAATGTGTCACTTTTACCCAACCGGGCCCGATACCCCTGCTCACCTGCTCAAAGGACCTCTGACGGCTGTAATGTTAAATTGCCTATAAAAATAGTCAAAATTAAATTTTTGATATACCCAAGAATTTCACTTGAAATTTGTTGCTCTCAACTTCCCCTAACTGGCCATGAATTTAATTTTTGATTATTTTGAACATAGACTTCAATTTTTGGTGGAAAAAGCCAAATTTTGTAATTAAACGTAATGGAAACAGGAAAAGTTTTTTAAAGATACTTTTCCCCCCGTGCCTCAGCTAGCCACTTTGCATGTATGTGTGTATCATCATAATACACATTATATGTGAGTGGCTTGCTGAGGCACGGGGGGAAAAGATAGTCTACAGCTGAAAAACTGAAAAAGTGGGTGGGGTACTTACACCCTTTATATCTAAAAATAGGCTAAAGTCCTTAGTACTGAAAAAAATATTGCATAATATCAGTAACAGTAGTGTGTATGTCAGTTTTAGCATAGTTATCAATTAAGATTTTGATATCTTAGAAAACCAAATAAATGGACTTTTTTTCAGAGACTGAAAAATTCACATACCCCTCTTGATAAAATTGGTCTATGTTAGTCTAGAGGCATGATAATTTTTCAAAATCACTGTTAAAATGTCTTTATAGTACACAAGGCTACATATTAATGCCAAATATTTCAACTTTTGCTGCCCGAGGAAGGTGCATTAATTTGTCGAAAAATGGGCAAATATGCATTGATACTGTCAGAGGTCCTTAACCGAAAACGGGACTCAAGCAAGTAATTTCAAAAAGTAATCCTAAATAGGACAAACAATTTCACGTGAATGTGTTGTACTTTCAGGGGAAGCAACTCTGCTATTTTCATTTTTCCTCCCTTCTCAATGGGTATCAACTCCTAAAGGGAAGGAGCAAATTCTTTCCGTGAAGAGTAGATTCCATTTTCAAAAGACCTCCGTCGTCCAGGGAAACAAACAATAAGTTACAAAAGTTATCACCCTTAGTAAAATTGGCCGAAAAACAAGGCGGTAAACCGAGTGGAATAAATAGTAAGGTGCTGACATATCCCCACGGGTTGACAACTATTTTTCACTTCTCTGTCCTTAAAAGGGAGATACTACGCAAGAGATAAAGTCGGAGTTCTCTCCCTTACTCCTTAACCCAACGGACAAGAAGGTCCTATTTTAATTTCAAGGAGAAATACACATTTGTGCAAATAGTGTAGACCCTGATCAGACGCCGCGTTTTGCGGATCTGACCTGGTTCTGCACTGTTTACTTTTGTCCTATACATGTATCTGGAACACCTAGGCACAAATTAATGGGTAAAGATGTCCTAACGTACAAATTCAATACGGTAATTATATGCAAAAGGCGTACATGATAAACTAAAAAAAAAGTATTGTTTACTTTATACCATGTGCCAAATTTGGTAAACTATTTTAAAAATGTAAAACAATAACATCTACATCAACAGCTGTCATCAATCAGACTTCTTATGCAGATGACTTAGCTATATTTCAAAATTTATCAAAATTGTCACATTCTATGTAAACCACATTCACCACTTCTGCTATTACAACTACTTCTGTTACTACTATTACTATTCGTATTACCGCTCTTACTACTTATACTACTACTTCTAGTAGTAATACTACTACTTTTACTACTACTACTGCTGCTACTACTACTACAAGTACTAGTAATAAAAAGGCAAAGCTAGTCTACTATTGATAGTACTATAAAACTTTTACTACTACTACTACTGCTACTACTAATAATAATAATGATAAAGATTACAAAAAAATGACAGATGAATTTATACACATACTACATGTATTCCGTGTTTCACACCTCCAATCATTAGGTCCATTTTCTCATCAGACCCCGGCTCATTTAAGCCGCGACACGCAAATATGGCTTAAAGCATATTTTGAACTAGCAAATGCTCAGACCAGCCTGCGCATCCGCGCAGACTGATCGGAGCCTTTATTGTTGGCACAAAATATGTATGGACCCTACGGTACAGTCAAAGTGAAGGTTCTAGCTGAACTGCACAGATTCGCTGAGTGATTTGAGTCTTTGGTGTTGCCATATACAGTTTGGCGTGACGCGGCTCGATTGTGAAAACGTACACGCCTTGATGTAGATTTCTTGGAATTGGATTCTTATGTTTTAACAGCAAGTAAATTATCTAAATTTCTGTTAAATGGATTGAACACGCCAGGGAAAACTGTGTCAAAGTGAATGTGTGGATTTCAATTACTCAAATCAGCCTTCTCTGTCCCAACATACAATCAAATTTGTCTTAAGCAAGCATCCTAGGGAAGGGCCAAAATTGCTCTCTGCTTAAGGCAGGTGCTTGTTTAATACAGGTCGATTTACACTGAAAACACTACTTTTGGATATGAGAGCTTGTCCTGTTATGACAGGTTTTTGCTTAAGAGAGGTCTTTAAGAAGCTCGGTCAAGTTAGCAGAACGAAAATTCTGCAGAAAATTCTGCAGAAGATTCTGCAGAATTTTCTGCAGAAAAAGTGGTAAAGTTAGCGAAATAAATATTCTGCAGAATTTTCTGCAGAATTTTCTGCAGAAAAAGTGGTAAAGTTAGCGAAATAAATATTCTGCAGAATTTTCTGCAGAAAAAGTGGTAAAGTTAGCGAAATAAATATTCTGCAGAATTTTCTGCAGAAAAAGTGGTAAAGTTAGCGAAATAAATATTCTGCAGAATTTTCTGCAGAAAAAGTAGTAAGGATAGCAAATTGAAAATTCTGCAAAATTTAGCAGTTTTATTTCTTTGTTCTGTCATCTATGGGCCGCAAAATGTGAGTGCGCACCGTTTACCGCACTACTCTATCTCATTTGTGGACCGAGATATTCACAAAAATCGCATATTTTCTTCTGCTGGAAAGTAGCAGAACGAGATTTCAGAAATCCTTTATTTGAAAAGGTGAATTTCTATGTTCTGTCATCTGGAGGCCCCAAAATGTGAGTGAGCGCCGTTTACCGCACTACTCTATCTCATAAGTGAACCGAGATATTCACAAAAATCGCATATTTTCTTCTGCTAGAGAGCAGCAGAACGAAATTTCAGAAACTCTTTGTTAGCAAAGTTTGATTTCTATGTTCTGTCATATAGAGGCCATAAAATGTGAGTGAGAACCGTTTACCGCACCTCTCTATCTCATAAGTGGACCGAGATATTCACAAAAATCGCATATTTTCTTCTGCTGGAAAGTAGCAGAACGAAATTTCAGAAACCCTTTGTTTGCAAAGTTTGATTTCCATGTTCTGTCATCTAGAGGCCACAAAAAGTGAGTGAGCGCCGTTTACCGCACTACTCTATCTCATAAGTGGACCGAGATATTCACAAAAATCGCATATTTTCTTCTGCTAGAGAGTAGCAGAACGAAATTTCAGAAACCCTTTGTTTGCAAAGTTTGATTTCTATGTTCTGTCATGTAGTAGCCTCAAAATGTGAGTGAGCGCCGTTTACCGCACTACTCTATCTCATAAGTGGACCGAGATATTCACAGAAATCGCATATTTTCTTCTGCTAGAGAGTAGCAGAACGTAATTTCAGAAACCCTTTGTTAGCAAAGTTTGATTTCTATGTTCTGTCATCTAGAGGCCATAAAATGTGAGTGAGCACCGTTTACCGCAACTCTCTATCTCATAAGTGGACCGAGATATTCACAAAAATCGCATATTTTCTTCTGCTGGAAAGTAGCAGAACGAAATTTCAGAAACCCTTTGTTTGCAAAGTTTGATTTCTATGTTCTGTCATCTGGAGGCCACAAAAAGTGAGTGAGCGCCGTTTACCGCACTACTCTATCTCATAAGTGGACCGAGATATTCACAGAAATCGCATATTTTCTTCTGCTAGAGAGTAGCAGAACGAAATTTCAGAAACCCTTTGTTAGCAAAGTTTGATTTCTATGCTCTGTCATCTGGAGGCCACAAAAAGTGAGTGAGCGCCGTTTACCGCACTACTCTATCTCATAAGTGGACCGAGCTATTCACAAAAATCGCATATTTTCATCTGCTGGAAAGTAGCAGAACGAACTTTCAGAAACCCTTTGTTAGCAAAGTTTGATTTCTATGTTCTGTCATCTGGAGGCCACAAAAAGTGAGTGAGCGCCGTTTACCGCACTACTCTATCTCATAGGTGGACCGAGATATTCACAAAAATCGCATATTTTCTTCTGCTTGAGAGTAGCAGAACGAAATTTCAGAAACCCTTTGTTAGCAAAGTTTGATTTCTATGCTCTGTCATCTGGAGGCCACAAAAAGTGAGTGAGCGCCGTTTACCGCACTACTCTATCTCATAAGTGGACCGAGATATTCACAAAAATCGCATATTTTCATCTGCTGGAAAGAAGCAGAACGAAATTTAAGAAACCCTTTGTTTGCAAAGTTTGATTTCTATGTTCTGTCATATGGGGGCCACAAAATGTGAGTGAGCGCCGTTTACCGCACTACTCTATCTCATAAGTGGACCGAGATATTCACAAAAATCGCATATTTTCTTCTGCTAGAGAGTAGCAGAACGAAATTTCAGAAACCCTTTGTTTGCAAAGTTTGATTTCTATGTTCTGTCATATGGGGGCCACAAAAAGTGAGTGAGCGCCGTTTACCGCACTACTCTATCTCATAAGTGGACCGAGATATTCACAAAAATCGCATATTTTCTTCTGCTAGAGAGTACCAGAACGAAATTTCAGAAACCCTTTGTTAGCAAAGTTTGATTTCTATGTTCTGTCATGTACAGGCCTCAAAATGTGAGTGAGCGCCGTTTACCGCACTACTCTATCTTATAAGTGGACCGAGACATTCACAAAAATCGCATATTTTCTTCTGCTAGAGAGTAGCAGAACGAAATTTCAGAAACCCTTTGTTAGCAAAGTTTGATTTCTATGTTCTGTCATGTAGAGGCCTCAAAATGTGAGTGACCGCCGTTTACCGCACTACTCTATCTCATAAGTGGACCGAGACATTCACAAAAATCGCATATTTTCTTCTGCTAGAGAGTAGCAGAACGAAATTTCAGAAACCCTTTGTAAGCAAAGTTTGATTTCTATGTTCTGTCATCTGGAGGCCACAAAAAGTGAGTGAGCGCCGTTTACCGCACTACTCTATCTCATAAGTGGACCGAGATATTCACAAAAATCGCATAATTTCTTCTGCTGGAAAGTAGCAGAACGAAATTTCAGAAACCCTTTGTTTGCAAAGTTTGATTTCTATGTTCTGTCATATGGGGGCCACAAAAAGTGAGTGAGCGCCGTTTACCGCACTACTCTATCTCATAAGTGGACCGAGATATTCACAAAAATCGCATATTTTCTTCTGCTAGAGAGTACCAGAACGAAATTTCAGAAACCCTTTGTTAGCAAAGTTTGATTTCTATGTTCTGTCATGTACAGGCCTCAAAATGTGAGTGAGCGCCGTTTACCGCACTACTCTATCTTATAAGTGGACCGAGACATTCACAAAAATCGCATATTTTCTTCTGCTAGAGAGTAGCAGAACGAAATTTCAGAAACCCTTTGTTAGCAAAGTTTGATTTCTATGTTCTGTCATGTAGAGGCCTCAAAATGTGAGTGACCGCCGTTTACCGCACTACTCTATCTCATAAGTGGACTGAGACATTCACAAAAATCGCATATTTTCTTCTGCTAGAGAGTAGCAGAACGAAATTTCAGAAACCCTTTGTAAGCAAAGTTTGATTTCTATGTTCTGTCATCTGGAGGCCACAAAAAGTGAGTGAGCGCCGTTTACCGCACTACTCTATCTCATAAGTGGACCGAGATATTCACAAAAATCGCATAATTTCTTCTGCTGGAAAGTAGCAGAACGAAATTTCAGAAACCCTTTGTTTGCAAAGTTTGATTTCTATGTTCTGTCATATGGGGGCCACAAAAAGTGAGTGAGCGCCGTTTACCGCACTACTCTATCTCATAAGTGGACCGAGATATTCACAAAAATCGCATATTTTCTTCTGCTAGAGAGTAGCAGAACGAAATTTCAGAAATCCTTTGTTAGCAAAGTTTGATTTCTATGTTCTGTCATATAGAGGCCATAAAATGTGAGTGAGCACCGTTTACCGCACCTCTCTATCTCATAAGTGGACCGAGATATTCACAAAAATAGCATATTTTCTTCTGCTGGAAAGTAGCAGAACGAAATTTCAGAAGTCCTTTGTTTGCAAAGTTTGATCTCTATGTTCTGTCATCTAGAGGCCATAAAATGTGAGTGAGCATCGTTTACCGCACTACTGTATCTCATAAGTGGACCGAGATATTCACAAAAATCGCATATTTTCTTCTGCTGAAAAGTAGCAGAACGAAATTTCAGAAACCCTTTGTTTGCAAAGTTTGATTTCTATGTTCTGTCATCTGGAGGCCACAAAATGTGAGTGAGCGCCGTTTACCGCACTACTCTATCTCATAAGTGGACCGAGATATTCACAAAAATCGCATATTTTCTTCTGCTGGAAAGTAGCAGAACGAAATTTCAGAAACCCTTTGTAAGCAAAGTTTGATTTCTATGTTCTGTCATCTGGAGGCCACAAAATGTGAGTGAGCGCCGTTTACCGCACTACTCTATCTCATAAGTGGACCGAGATATTCACAAAAATCGCATATTTTCTTCTGCTAAAGAGTAGCAGAACGAAATTTCAGAAACCCTTTGTAGAAAAAATTTGATTTCTATGTTCTGTCATCTGGAGGCCAAAAAATGTGAGTGAGCGCCGTTTACCGCACTACTCTATCTCATAAGTGGACCGAGATATTCACAAAAATCGCATATTTTCTTCTGCTGGAGAGTAGCAGAACGAAATTTCAGAAACCCTTTGTTTGCAAAGTTTGATTTCTATGTTCTGTCATCTGGAGGCCACAAAAAGTGAGTGAGCGCCGTTTACCGCACTACTCTATCTCATAAGTGGACCGAGATATTCACGAAAATCGCATATTTTCTTCTGCTAAAGAGTAGCAGAACGAAATTTCAGAAACCCTTTGTTTGCAAAGTTTGATTTCTATGTTCTGTCATCTGGAGGCCACAAAAAGTGCGTGAGCGCCGTTTACCGCACTACTCTATCTCATAAGTGGGCCGAGATATTCACAAAAATCGCATATTTTCTTCTGCTGGTAAGTAGCAGAACGAGATTTCAGAAACCCTTTGTTAGCAAAGTTTGATTTCTATGTTCTGTCATGTGGAGGTCACAAAATGTGAGTGAGCACCGTTTACCGCAACTCTCTATCTCATAAGTGGACCGAGATATTCACAAAAATCGCATATTTTCTTCTGCTGGAAAGTAGCAGAACGAAATTTCAGAAACCCTTTGTTAACAAAGTTTTATTTCTATGTTTTGCATCTGGAGGCCACAAAATGTGAGTGAGCACCGTTTACTGCACCACTCTATCTCATAAGTGGACCGAGATATTCACAAAAATCGCATATTCTGCTGAACAGTAGCAGAATAAAATTCAGAAACCTTGGCCACCAAAGGGGGAGTCTTAATAAAGCATGTTTCCTGACCCCTATCAAAGTGGCTATTTTTTTTTGCTGATAAGTGGCATCATGAGTCTACTTTATCACAGCATATGCCGTTTGATGGGGGGCATCTATTTTCTGAGAAATAAGCACTTTAAAGTTGATGTGGTGATCACACATGTCAAATTGGTATATGTTCAATATTGTTATCCTATGTAGGACTTATTAATGCCTACGAAGGGCTTACTAACTCCTACGCTAGGCTAACTAGCTTCTACATAGGACTTAGTAACTTCTATGTAGGACTTATTAACTCCTACATAGGACTTACTAACTTCTACGAAGGACTTATTAACTAATAAGATAAGTCCTAAGTAGGTGTTAGTAAGTGCTACGTAGGACTTATTATCTCCTACGAAGGTGTTAGTAAGGCCTCAAAGCTAGTCGGATGAGCTGATGGCTGATCTGCACAGGTGGTAAAACACCTAGCCGGCCTTTTCTAGTGGCGCCACACAAATCACTTTCATGAAAATGCTTCAACGATTGGTGAAGACACACGTGTTAGCATGCCCTAGTTTTCATATTCTATTATGCAGATATCATTGCGTCTGCAAATAATTCCAGTATAATGTTTGACATTTACAGAAACTTGCAACTGGAAAAAGGGTGAAAGGTCTGCCATGATGAAAACAAATAAGCCGCTACACGACAAAACCAACAAAGTGGCATGTGCGCGCAGCCAAGACTCAGGTCAGCCTGGGCATCCGCCCAGTCTGATCAGAGTCTTCGCTGTGCGCTTGAAGCAAACTTAGCTAACCTTTAAGCGCATAAAGAAAGAGTCAAATCAGACTGTGCGGATGCCCAGGCTGATCTGAGTCTTCGCTGGACGCACATGCCACTTTGTTGGTTTTTTCATGTTGCTCAAATAACAATTTCAAAGATTCTTTATGGATTTCATTTTCTGTTTTTAAAGTGGTGGCCACATTTGATGTTCGATCCCAGCAGTGTTAGTAAATTCGAAAGCCCCCCTCCACCCCACAACCCTTGCAAGGATGTGTGAGATTACTTTTCATTCTGTTATATTAATATGGAAGAATTGGTTAATTTTTTAACAAGGCATATATTCTCTGAGCAAAATAGTCCAATTTCGTGCACTGTTTCGTCTGACATTTATATATACGTTCCTCGCCAAAGGTTAAGTGTGCTGAAAAAGCAAATGTAACAAGATCATTGGAGATAATAACAACTGAATTCTAACTTTTTGTGGAAGTTAATGTATTCTGTCCTGATTGGTCAGCATGAAATTTACCAGTTTAATTTAAATTTGAGTAACAACTGCAGAAAGCCAGCACAAACGCGCATGTGTGTGAAAAACACATTTTGGGAGAAAAAAAAAACGTTATGATCTGCTGTCAGTATTTCTGTTACACCAATTACATGTTCACCAATTTAAGTTTAATGTTTTGGCGAATACGAAACTACTGCTTTTATAATCATTAAAAGAAGCATTATTTTCTCTCGAAAATGTGAATTTTTGGGGCATTGATTTCTCTGCTCGCTCTGTGTATTACTTACTCAAATTAATTTAAATTTGATGTTTTACAAAGCTAAGCATTGGTGTTGATGACGGAACGCATTTGGCTTCATAACGAAGTTAGAACAACGGTTGTCCATCCGTCGACCACAATATGGCCAAGTTTAATCAATATCTATGGAAAAGACCCCCTATTTGCTCTTGCAAACAAGATACATGTAGCACATACATCTTCGGTTTCGTTTTTGTTTTGTTTTGTATTTTTTTCTTTAAGAGAATCTGTGGGAAACATGCGCTTATATATGGATACCCAAGATGGAAAACATAGCTATAAAATCTCGGACGAGTTTGAAATCCAGTCATTTCCAATGTCAGTAAGGCATTAATGATGTTTGTCAGTGTGACCACAACACATTACAATTTAAACGCCTGTATTCTAGAACGTTACTCACACTCCTGATGTAATCCCTGAATTCACTCATTAATTGAGCGACTCAGAAGTTTCGTATTCTTAAATCTCACTTAGTCTTGCGTGTTGAGAACTGAGTGATGGTCGAGTGAAGTGTACACCTCCCTCGAGCCTCACTCGTTTTTACTGACTCATTTATTATGTCCCCAGCTGCCCAACCGTTAATGGGCAAACTGGTTTGGTTAAAGAGCATTTTTGGTTTGCTGGTCTGTTCGCCTGTCTCTAGTCTGTCCGTCCGTAACATGCTCTGGTAGCTGCGAATCTCAAAAACGGCTGATACGAGGATATTGAAATTCTTATATATGGAATGAATTTGCAGTCCCGTATTCGTCTTCTCAAGGGGCCTTGGGCCGTATTCATAAAACGACTTAAGTGGTTGCTATGCTGTTACTAAGGCTAAATTTCTTTGAAGGAGATTCCCTACAACTATGAAATTTGCTCTGGAGGAACAGTCTTACAAAGACTGTTCCTCCAGAGCAAATTTCATAGTTGTAGGGAACCTCCTTTATAGATATTTAGCCTTAGCAACCGCATAGCAACGACTTAAGTGGCTTTATGAATACGGCCCCTTGTCACTGAGAAGAAACGACGTGAAAAACATCTGACTTAAGCATTTTGTATAGAGATAGCCTTTTGGAATCTGAAGAAATATTTAAGTTGGCATGCGGTTAAACCAGTATTTCAATCATATACTGTTCACAAAAAGTAGGGGATTTTCAGGTATGAAAAATTGTAGCATCTACAACAAATGTGATATTCATATGAAACGCTAAATATTGATAAGATAACTATCTGTTAAGACACTTTTCATGAAGGTTTAGACAATATATCCTGTCACGTGATCTGCATACAATTTGTTTCATACAGGGGGTCAGGACTAAAATGTGGTAAATTCGAACAAAAATTTATTCAAATTCTTCAACTAAGCTAACCGTTTTATGCACTTTCAAGTTTTGTATGCTAAAAGATTTTTTTCTTCTTCAAAATTGTTATGTTGGGAAGAAAACCAGAAAACAAAAATTCGTACAGGTGCATCGAGTTACCGAAATATTTAGACGTTTATGGCTTGCACTCATTATTTTGAGGAAAGAGTGTGTAAACCCAATTTTTAGTTTGTTAAATGAAGCATGACAAGTGTTTCTCTGTAAATTTTGTAATCTAAAAACAATCTGTTTCGACACCAGATTCGTGTGAAATTCGGGTGTTGACCCCGTCTAAAACGATCGGGTATGAAACCCACCACCCGCACCCGCACCCGTGCTCAAAACCCACCACCGGAAATTTTAGTGGCGACATTTGAGATATAAGCAAAAGTGTTATTTTAGATTTTTCTGGTTATTGATATTGGGAATTATATGAACTATTTCTGGTACAAAAGTCTTTTCAAACAGATTTAGTTTTAAGACAAAAAAGCGAATTGTTGCAATTTCGGGGGTATGAAACCCACCACTCGCCACCGGGAAATTTTTATCGGTTATTTCCATTTATAGCTTTATTAAATGAGATTAGTTTCCTTGATTGTTACTATTTCGACTTTATAATCAAAACATCGCAAATTTTATTTGACGATAATAAGAAATTTATTATATTTAATGAAATAAACGACTTTTTGTGGAAATAATTGATGTTCTAAAAATAAATTATAAATTGCGGCATTTAGCTACACCAAATACCGAAACTTACTGAAATAAAGGGGACAAGCACTTATTGCAGAGGGAGTCATAGGGTTTATGGTGGCGAAACCCTGACACCTGTTATTCATTAAGGATATCATATTGACTGGTGTTTACATACTTGTTTGAACAATACTTAAAAAACTTTCAAGAAGGGTTTCTGAAATTTCGTTCTGCTACTCTCTAGCAGAAGAAAATATGCGATTTTTGTGAATATCTCGGTCCACTTATGAGATAGAGTAGTGCGGTAAACGGCGCTCACTCACTTTTTGTGGCCTTCAGATGACAGAACATAGAAATCAAACTTTGCTTACAAAGGGTTTCTGAAATTTCGTTCTGCTACTCTCTAGCAGAAGAAAATATGCGATTTTTGTGAATATCTCGGTCCACTTATGAGATAGAGTAGTGCGGTAAACGGCGCTCACTCACATTTTGTAGCCTCCAGATGACAGAACATAGAAATAAAAAATTGCAAACAAAGGTTTCTGAAATTTCGTTCTGCTACTTTCCAGCAGAAGAAAATATGCGATTTTTGTGAATATCTCGGTCCACTTATGAGATAGAGAGGTGCGGTAAACGGCGCTCACTCACATTTTATGGCCTCTAGATGACAGAACATAGAAATCAAACTTTGCTAACAAAGGGTTTCTGAAATTTCGTTCTGCTACTCTCTAGCAGAAGAAAATATGCGATTTTTGTGAATATCTCGGTCCACTTATGAGATAGAGAGGTGCGGTAAACGGCGCTCACTCACTTTTTGTGGCCTCCAGATGACAGAATATAGAAATCAAATTTTTGCTTACAAAGGGTTTCTGAAATTTCGTTCTGCTACTCTCTAGCAGAAGAAAATATGCGATTTATGTGAATATCTCGTGCCACTTATGAGATAGAGAGGTGCGGTAAACGGCGCTCACTCACATTTTGTGGCCTCCAGATGACAGAACATAGAAATCAAACTTTGCAAACAAAGGGTTTCTGAAATTTCGTTCTGCTACTTTCCAGCAGAAGAAAATATGCGATTTTTGTGAATATCTCGGTCCACTTATGAGATAGAGAGGTGCGGTAAACGGCGCTCACTCACATTTTATGGCCTCTAGATGACAGAACATAGAAATCAAACTTTGCTAACAAAGGGTTTCTGAAATTTCGTTCTGCTACTCCCTAGCAGAAGAAAATATGCGATTTTTGTGAATATCTCGGTCCACTTATGAGATAGAGTAGTGCGGTAAACGGCGCTCACACACATTTTGTGGCCTCCAGATGACAGAACATAGAAATCAAACTTTGCTAACAAGGGGTTTCTGAAATTACGTTCTGCTACTTTCCAGCAGAAGAAAACATGGGATATTTGCGAATATCTCGGTCCACTTATGAGATAGAGTAGTGCGGTAAACGGTGCTCACTCACATTTTGTGGCCTCCAGATGACAGAACATAGAAATCAAACATTGCAAACAAAGGATTTCTTTAATTTCGTTCTGCTACTTTCCAGCAGAAGAAAATATGCGATTTTTGGGAATATCTCGGTCCACTTATGAGATAGAGTAGTGCGGTAAACGGCGCTCACTCACTTTTTGTGGTCTTCAGATGACAGAACATAGAAATCAGACTTTGCTTACAAAGGGTTTCTGAAATTTCGTTCTGCTACTTTCCAGCAGAAGAAAATATGCGATTTTTGTGAATATCTCGGTCCACTTATGAGATAGAGTAGTGCGGTAAACGGCGCTCACTCACATTTTGTGGACTTCAGATGACAGAAAATAGAAATCAAACTTTGCAAACAAAGGGTTTCTGAAATTTCGTTCTGCTACTTTCCAGCAGAAGAAAATATGCGATTTTTGTGAATATCTCGGTCCACTTATGAGATAGAGAGGTGCGGTAAACGGCGCTCACTCACATTTTATGGCCTCTAGATGACAGAACATAGATATCAAACTTTGCTAACAAAGGGTTTCTGAAATTTCGTTCTGCTACTCTCTAGCAGAAGAAAATATGCGATTTTTGTGAATATCTCGGTCCACTTATGAAATAGAGTAGTGCGGTAAACGGCGCTCACTCACTTTTTGTGCCCTCCAGATGACAGAACACAGAAATCAAACTTTGCTTACAAAGGGTTTCTGAAATTTCGTTCTGCTACTCTCTAGCAGAAGAAAATATGCGATTTTTGTGAATATCTCGGTCCACTTATGAGATAGAGTAGTGCGGTAAACGGCGCTCACTCACATTTTGTGGCCTCCAGATGACAGAACATAGAAATCAAACTTTGCAAACAAAGGGTTTCTGAAATTTCGTTCTGCTACTTTCCAGCAGAAGAAAATATGCGATTTTTGTGAATATCTCGGTCCACTTATGAGATAGAGTAGTGCGGTAAACGGCGCTCACTCACATTTTAAGGCCTCTAGATTACAGAACATAGAAATCAAACTTTGCTAACAAAGGGTTTCTGAAATTTCGTTCTGCTACTCTCTAGCAGAAGAAAATATGCGATTTTTGTGAATATCTCGGTCCACTTATGAGATAGAGTAGTGCGGTAAACGGCGCTCACTCACATTTTGTGGCCTCCAGATGACAAAACATAGAAATCAAACTTTGCTTACAAAGGGTTTCTGAAATTTCGTTCTGCTACTCTCTAGCAGAAGAAAATATGCGATTTTTGTGAATATCTCGGTCCACTTATGAGATAGAGTAGTGCGGTAAACGGCGCTCACTCACATTTTGTGGCCTCCAGATGACAGAACATAGAAATCAAACTTTGCAAACAAAGGGTTTCTGAAATTTCGTTCTGCTACTTTCCAGCAGAAGAAAATATGCGATTTTTGTGAATATCTCGGTCCACTTATGAGATAGAGAGGTGCGGTAAACGGCGCTCACTCACATTTTATGGCCTCTAGATGACAGAACATAGAAATCAAACTTTGCTAACAAAGGGTTTCTGAAATTTCGTTCTGCAGCTCTCTAGCAGAAGAAACTATGCGATTTTGTGAATATCTCGGTCCACTTATGAGATAGATCAGTGCGGTAAACGGCGCTCACTCACTTTTTGTGGCCTCTACATGACAGAACATAGAAATCAAACTTTGCTTACAAAGGGTTTCTGAAATTTCGTTCTGCTACTCTCTAGCAGAAGAAAATATGCGATCTTTGTGAATATCTCGGTCCACTTATGAGATAAAGTAGTGCGGCAAACGGCGCTCACTCACATTTTGTGGCCTCCAGATGACAGAACATAGAAATCAAACATTGCAAACAAAGGGTTTCTGAAATTTCATTCTGCTACTTTCCAGCAGAAGAAAATATGCGATTTTTGTGAATATCTCGGTCCACTTATGAGATAGAGAGGTGCGGTAAACGGCGCTCAATCAAATTTAATGGCCTCTAGATGACAGAACATAGAAATCAAACTTTGCTAACAAAGGGTTTCTGAAATTTCGTTCTGCTACTCTCTAGCAGAAGAAAATATGCGATTTTTGTGAATATCTCGGTCCACTTATGAGATAGAGTAGTGCGGTAAACGGCGCTCACTCACATTTTGTGGCCTCCAGATGACAGAACATAGAAATCAAACTTTGCAAACAAAGAGTTTCTGAAATTTCGTTCTGCTACTTTCCAGCAGATAAAAATATGCGATTTTTGTGAATATCTCGGTCCACTTATGAGATAGAGAGGTGCGGTAAACGGCGCTCACTCACATTTTATGGCCTCTAGATGACAGAACATAGAAATCAAACTTTGCTAACAAAGGGTTTCTGAAATTACGTTCTGCTACTCTCTAGCAGAAGAAAATATGCGATTTTTGTGAATATCTCGGTCCACTTATGAGATAGAGTAGTGCGGTAAACGGCGCTCACTCACTTTTTGTGGCCTCCAGATGACAGAAAAAAGAAATCAAACTTTGCTTACAGAGGGTTTCTGAAATTTCGTTCTGCTACTCTCTAGCAGAAGAAAATATGCGATTTTTGTGAATATCTCGGTCCACTTATGAGATACAGTAGTGCGGTAAACGGCGCTCACTCACATTTTGTGGCCTCCAGATGACAGAACATAGAAATCAAAAATTGCAAACAAACGGTTTCTGAAATTTCGTTCTGCTACTTTCCAGCAGAAGAAAATATGCGATTTTTGTGAATATCTCGGTCCACTTATGAGATAGAGAGGTGCGGTAAACAGCGCTCACTCACATTTTATGGCCTCTAGATGACAGAACATAGAAATCAAACTTTGCTAACAAAGGGTTTCTGAAATTTCGTTCTGCTACTCTCTAGCAGAAGAAAATATGCGATTTTTGTGAATATCTCGGTCCACTTATGAGATAGGGTAGTGCGGTAAACGGCGCTCACTCACTTTTTGTGGCCTCGAGATGACAGAACATAGAAATCAAACTTTGCAAACAAAGGGTTTCTGAAATCTCGTTCTGCTACTCTCTAGCAGAAGAAAATATGCGATTTTTGTGAATTACTCGGTCCACTTATGAGATAGAGTAGTGCGGTAAACGGCGCTCACTCACATTTTGTGGCCTCCAGATGACAGAACAAAGAAATCAAACTTTGCAAACAAAGGGTTTCTGAAATTTCGTTCTGCTTCTTTCCAGCAGAAGAAAATATGCGATTTTGTGAATATCTCGGTCCACTTATGAGATAGAGAGGTGCGGTAAACGGCGCTCACTCGCATTTTATGGCCTCTAGATGACAGAACATAGAAATCAAACTTTGCTAACAAAGGGTTTCTGAAATTTCGTTCTGCTACTCTCTAGCAGAAGAAAATATGCGATTTTTGTGAATATCTCGGTCCACTTATGAGACAGAGTAGTGCGGTAAACGGCGCTCACTCACTTTTTGTGGCCTCCAGATGACAGAACATAGAAATCAAACTTTGCTTACAAATGGTTTCTGAAATTTCGTTCTGCTACTCTCTAGCAGAAGAAAATATGCGATTTTTGTGAATATCTCGGTCCACTTATGAGATACAGTAGTGCGGTAAACGGCGCTCACTCACATTTTGTGGCCTCTACATGACAGAACATAGAAATCAAACTTTGCAAACAAAGGGTTTCTGAAATTTCGTTCTGCTACTCTCTAGCAGAAGAAAATATGCGATTTTTGTGAATATCTCGGTCCACTTATGAGATAGAGTAGTGCGGTAAACGGCGCTCACTCACATTTTGTGGCATCCAGATGACAGAACATAGAAATTAAACTTTTCAAATAAAGGGTTTCTGAAATTTCGTTCTGCTACTTTCCAGCAGAAGAAAATATGCGATTTTTGTGAATATCTCGGTCCACATATGAGATAGAGTAGTGCGGTAAACGGTGCGCACTCACATTTTGTGGCCTATAGATGACAGAACAAAGAAATAAAAACTGTTAAATTTTGCAGAATTTTCAATTCGCCATCCTTACCACTTTTTCTGCAGAAAATTCTGCAGAAAATTCTGCAGAATATTTATTTCGCTAACTTTACCACTTTTTCTGCAGAAAATTCTGCAGAAAATTCTGCAGAATATTTATTTCGCTAACTTTACCACTTTTTCTGCAGAAAATTCTGCAGAATCTTCTGCAGAATTTTCTGCAGAATTTTCGTTCTGCTAACTTTACCGAGCCTCTTTAAGACAGGTTTGACTGTACTATATAGTTTTCATAAAAGACTCTGACAGTATTACTACAGTAATTTCCGAAAGACCCACCCTTTTCGTGTACTGGGAAAAATCAACACCTGAGACTCATAGTAATTGAAAGAAAAAAAACGGCAACCTTGGATTTATAGCTATTTCAGAAAAAAAATCTCCCTGCATTATAAGCGGCTAAAAATAAAAACTTAACAAGGATGTTTACATGTTTTTTACAAGGAAATTCACTGATCGGCGCCATCCTCCGGCGAGACAAGTCTGGATTGTCTTATTATCATATCATATTGCTCTAACCCTGTCTTTTCAAGGTTTGCTTTGGCCTTTTTCATGGTCAGTGCGCGCATGATTTCTCATCATGCCAATAGTAGCCAAATCCCGATCCTCACACCAAATGTGTCTAACCTTGAATATGGGAACAGAATGTATCAAACTTACACATCAAAAAGTTGCAGATCAGAGGCTTATAACTACTACTCATGTTGTAAGCCTCGGTTGCAGACCCATTAAACATATTAAGATGAATGGGCTACCCTGCCATACCCATGTTTTTTCCCGCCACATTTACCATGGAAAATAACTTTTGCGATTTCGAGTGTGCTCCAAAAAATGGGTCTACCCTTTAAGGAAAGAATTTGCTCATAGATGAGCAAATTCTTTCCTTAAAGGCCAAGATACACCAGCAGCAGGTTGTAGTTGGCTAATAGGTGTTAATAATGTAGCATAATAGGGATAAGTTCATTAATTGGGACCTAATGTGGCCAAATTAAGAGACAATCTTGGTTGCAGGTATATGCATAAATTATCTCCATTTTAGACAAAGGAACAAGAACACATATGGACAGATAATCAGATCCAGAGCTAACATCATCAGAACTTACTGATGAAGGCAATACAGTACTAATGGATTGAGTAAGAACGAATGGAGACATACATAGCCTGTTTTGACTACATAGCCAATTTTAAAAGTTTATTTATTGCCCTAAAATAAACAAGGTGTATGTACGATTTCCAAGACCTAAAAGTATGGTTAAAATTTAATTCTTTTTTTTTTTCTAATTTTGAATGTTGAAATTTTTTAATCGAAACCATACTCAAGCAGCAGAAAGCCTAACTCAAACTAGATTGAACATCTACATTTCTGTAACTTTACTTTCTTTTTATGCTAAGTCTTGTGATTTTATCCTCCTTTTTTGCTATAGACCTGAAACTTTGATAAGTTTCACAGTTTCATTGTTTTAGGAATTTACTTCTTCCTAGTTTGCCGCATATAACTGACAATCACCAGCCTGCGTCATTCAGGCAGTATAAGTCTACATACTGTAATTTTATTAAAGCATCCTATTTTCCCAAAATGAGTATAACAGCCAGTCTTTTTAATCCTCCTGGTCCATGATCAAGCAATTGTAGTTCCATACCCCAGAAAACTGAGGGGGGCAACTTGTCACTTCCTTTTTCTATATATTCTCATATTTTTTGGATATTTATAATTTGTTCAGGATATCCATAATTATCCAATATTCTTTTTGTGGTATCACAAAAAGTATTATGGCTAAACTAAATAATTTTTTAATATAAAAAAATCGAATTAAATTGATATCCATAAATCGATTTTTTCAATGTCTGAAATTCATTTTTACTTTAAAAACCCATACTTCTATTTTTCGGATATACAGTAACCATCTAAGTGAGGATAGTCATCATCCATAATTCGATTTTTGTATGTCAATAATTCGATTCATGGGTATCTGGTTTTGTAATTTCCATAAATTGGATTATTACAGATATCAAAAGCAGAATTATGGATATGTAAAATGAAATTTTGGGAATCATGAATGCTATTGAAAATCCATAATTCGAAAATTGGACTTCAAAACTCGAATTATGGATATCCATTTATCAAATTATGGATGTCCAAAAATCTTGAGAATATTAGATGTATATAGAGATTAAGGGACATCAAAAAATCAACTTTTGGATATCCAAAACTAGTAGTGAACACTCTATAAGGTGCTGATTTGCTGTTTATAGATACCAATAATTTGTTTTCAGTATCCACTTTTCAATATATGGATATCCAAACTTTACTTCTACACTGTCGGAACTAAGTATACTTATTTTGCCATGCAAATTTCTATGGGGTGCCATTTTACTTTTTATAACCTAATTATTGATGTCCATAATTCGAGTTATGTATATCCATTATTCGAAGTATTGATATCGATAACTATTTATGAATATCCATACCTATATACAGATATCCGTAATTGAAATTATATCAAACCATGGATATCCATAAATCATGTTGAATTATAGATATCAATAAATCGAACTATGGATGTCCACAATTCGATTTACAGAATTCTATAATTCAAACTATAGATATCTTCAATTCGACATGATTTATGGATATCCGTAATTCGAAGTATAGATATCTGGATATCCATAATTCAAATTATAGATATCCATAAATGGATTTATAGATATTAATAATTCGAATAATGGATATCCATTATTCGAATTATGGATATCATGTAATAGAGAATAAACAATAAAGCGGTCCCTTAGATTTCTTTACTTCTTCTTCTACTGGTATCTAAATACTGTTCTATTTAATAGTATTTCAGTCACATCACTACGATGGGTAGGTGATAATAAAAGGCTGCGTGCAGCCTCGTTTACCATTGAAAAGATTTCCGCCTTCAGCGGTGTAGGTCTCCAACCCGGGGTGG
Source organism: Ctena decussata (assembly GCA_963989385.1). Classification (NCBI taxonomy): domain Eukaryota; kingdom Metazoa; phylum Mollusca; class Bivalvia; order Lucinida; family Lucinidae; genus Ctena; species Ctena decussata. The sequence continues at coordinate 51,970,795 of OZ022498.1, read as the reverse complement.
CTAGATCAGCAGGCCAGCGCCTAACCTTCTGAGCTACCCCGGCTCCTTATAAAATATAAAAAAACAACAACAAGAGGCCCCAAAAGATCTTCCTGGCTCAATAATTAATTTTAATCCGATTCTGACTCCATGTTACAGGTGCTTGTATGATCTTATTCCAAATTTTCATAATACTGTAAATATTTTAAATATTGGGACAGACAGGCTGGAGCGAACAGTACAGACCGAGATCAGACTGCTCCAATTGTGGTCTACACTATCTGCAGCTTTTGAATGCAAAACTACAAAGATATGCAGGCTGATCAAAACCTGTAATATTGTAACAGCTTAATTGTCTAAGAATCATAGTTTGAAACATTCCAAAAATTTCAGAATTATTCCATGGTAGCTCCTTCTTCTCTTTTTTTCCCCAGTTTTTCCAATTCAAACAATGTAAAACCTCATTGAAAATGCATTATTAAAAATGCCAGAATATCATATTAGTTGTTTTAAAATCAGTAAATGCTAAATTATTCGACTGGCAATATACAAACTGTGACGCATCTGATCAGTAAGTGTCACAACTAAAAAAAAGAAGAAAAAAAATTTCCGAAATAATATTTTCTTTCAAAGTTCGGACAAGTCCATTCTTTGCCAGTATAAGGAGGGTATAAACTAAGTTGCATCCAACTGATCTGGATCTTTACTGTTTGCAATATGGGACACTTAGCATTACATCTATTGGTTATACCGGTATCAGTTTAATATGTATACATAATATACTTAGTAAAACAATTGAAGGATATTACATTTTAATCCTATTTGGGACTTTTAATGGAATAAGTATCAAATCAAATGTGCATGCATGTACTTTTAACGGACGTATGCAATTGATGCGCAGGATTAAATGACGTCACGCTACAGTGGTTACTGTAAGGTATCATTCCAAATGTACTGACCCCCTACTGCAAAAAATCACAAACAATTAAAATTGAGTTTAAACCTGCTGTTTCGCAAGTGATTCATATAGGCAGCTTGCCCTATCATTTAAGCGCCTCTTACATTATTCTGATGCCAACTATTCTGCTGCTGATCAAGGGTAAACTAAAGAATATCCAGGGCAGTGAGTAGGAGTAGTCTCAATTCTTCAGATTTGCAAATGTTTCAAATGCTTTTATTGTGTAACTAACGTTTTATGGGAATGATGGTCTCCATATGGTAAACCATTCAGCTGCTTAAAAACGGTATTAACAACAATATAACGACAAGTATGCATGTTTGTGAATTCATGATGTAGGGGTTATTCCATTTGGAGCGGTACTGTACTGTAACCACTTAAGCGTGACTTTTATTGGACAGGCTTTTAATTGTTGATACCCGGTACTATTGAATGCATGCATATTGAAATTTGTAAAGATTTTGTTTTAAGTAAAAATAATCATAGAATTTTAATATCCTTCAATTGTTTTACTAAGTATACTTATCTGCAGCAACAGTGGTGATTATCTACTGAATAGGTAGTGGATCCAGATACAGGTGTGAAATTCTTACATGACTTTGTGTAAGATGATAATGAATCCACCACCTTTGAACTGGAACCATGCTAAGACAGAGAGAGGGCTATTGCTATTATCAACTAGGTGCTAAAAAGTTTAACTACAAACTGCTCCTTTTGTATCTTGGCCTTTAAAGAATTGATCCCATTGAGACGAGAGACAAAAAAAAATCAAAAAATCAAAAAATAATATAGAGTTGCTGCCCCTGAGAGCGTATCCATTCACATTAAACTGATGCGGAGAACTACATGGCCGTGATTAGTGAGTGTTTGCATGGTCCTGGTACAAAAAAATCATATAATAAACTGATGAGGCTTTTTTCTACAATAGAACCTCTTTTCTATAATTCCTAGAATTTGGACAAGAGTTGTTTTTTCTATCCTCACATGATGGCGTAATCAGAGGAATACCTCCCCCCATCCCACCCCACCCCGCCCCTACCCGCTCCTAATCCCCGCTCTTTCATCCCCATTACCCCAAGGCCGCCCTAGAAAAAAAAAAAGAAAAAAAAAAAATGAAACAGCACTCTCAAGCATTATTTGGAAAAAAAAAATGACACTATTCATAAAGAACATTGATAGATAATATCTATGCTCGGAAAAAAATGTAAAAAGTAGAAATGGATGACGTAAGAAGATGGAATAGCGAAAATACAACTGATTACATGTCAGGGTTGCTGCGAAGCAATCAATGGCTCTTCAGACTCTGCATTCGCCTAGTCTGGTCTAGGCCTAACGTTCGCCTAGTCTGACCTGACTGATCAGTATTAGGCGAAAGCAAAGCCCAGTGAGCCATTTTTATCAACGCAAGGCTCGATGAGCCATTGTTAGTCCGATCGGGCTAAGCGAACGCAAGGCTCGATGAGCCATTAATGCTTTGCAGCAGTCAGCTGATTTCAACGTCACTTAGTCTGGTTAAATATGGCCTTCGGTACCCTCTGGCTGACGGACTCGAGATGAACGAATACAATGTCAGGGGAAGCTATACCTTGCCGTTTTCATTTTTGCTTCCAGCTTCCACTTTTGAAGGAAAACATGCTTTCTTTTTAATAAGTGGAAGGGGCTTCGTATTCCATGGAAGCAAACAAAAAGTAACAAAAGTTTTCCCCCTTTGTAAAAAGACGGAAAAAACACGGAGGTATATCTATACATTGTAAACACCTTATCTCTTTAAGCACCAAAAAGCAGACGACAAAATTTACGTCTGCAAAAATTCATAAAGTGCCTTGTCCAAGACATTTCATATTGATAATTCAGAGACTAGAGGGCAAGCAGTGTAGATCTAGATGAGGCGGCTCATCATGAGCCGCCTCATCAGGATCTACACTGTTTGCAAATTCTGCTATTTTCGTCATTGGTGCTTAAAATGTTATTCTAACACAGTGCGCCTATAGAAGCAATGGGAAATTACCATGTTTTATTCTGCAACCATTCACTGTTTCGGAGTGCGTGAGTCTAATTGCTGACGACACTACAATTAGTGACGTAATTTTGTGACGTTTTGAGACGTTAGACGCCGTGTAACGTCTCTATTTCTATCTAAAATCGCAATTAAAACGTACAATTGTCTTAGATACATTTGAGAATATTGGCGGAAGCATGAACGCGCTGGCAGAAAGGTTGGGAGAGTTTGTTTTTTCGGCATTTTTGAGTGCTAGAATCGAAATAGTTCAGCTGTTGAGTTATAATCCACTGTTTGTCGGACAGTTGTAAGTAGATATATCACCCGTGCTCCGCGCTCGTGATATGATCTACTTTACAACTGACCTCCACACAGTGAATTAGTACTTAACAATTCACTGCTAGAGCTGATTTATTTCTTAAATAAAACACAATTTGCGCTTAAGACGTTTGGCTACACTACCGTTACATGGAAACAACTCTAGCAGTGTGTAACTGTCTTTAGTTGCGATGAGAAGGTAGCCAAGTTATAGACTTCGTGACTGACAGTATGAAGTCAAGGATGATGAGGTCTATTTCTTACAGATGTAAACAGTGCTAAATGTTAATTTCATTATTCATTCAATACTACAAAATGCGTCATTCACAAAAACTTCGTCCGGTGTTTCGGGCGTAACCGAATCATTATTCACCACGTGGAGTGTAAAATAGGACACTTAACCTTAATTATAATAGATATGAAAAATATGTTTATTAATAAGGGAAATACAATGTTCGATTGTGTTCTGTTGCACAGCATACTCATAGGAGGAAATGCTTTCACTTGCGGTACATTTGTACAACGGACATATTTGCAGTGTGAATAATCTGTAACAGAACCTCAGCATACTTCAAACAAGAGCTCCACTGAGCGGGGCAATATACGCCCGTTGGGGCTTAAAGTTGGAAAGACAACAAGAGATGACAGAACTTTTTGTCAGTTGCTTAAATCTTCAATAATAAGGTAGACATAAAACGACAAAACAAACGAACCTTATATGAAATTCCTAGACATAAATTACAAAGGGGCAGAATTCCATCAGAACTGAAAGTAGGGTCATGGTTCTTGTTCTCTGCTTATCGTCTGATATTTGTACACAACTTTCATGAAGAAATCTTAAACGGTTTTCAAGATATGGAGCAGACACGAAATTACTATATGAAAAAAAAAAAAAAAGGTGCATAATTCCGTCATAACTGAAAGTAGGATTATGGTTCTTTTTCTCTGCACATTGTCTGATGATGCTTCATATTTGTATAAACTTTTATAAACTTTTATGAAGGAATCTTATACGGTTTTTGAGATATGGAGCGGACAAATAATGTTACCTTTTGAATTTTGACCTCCAAGTGTGACCTTGACCTTTGTCAGACATTGTTGAAATGAGAGTTTTCCAAGTTGCCTCGATAAGGTGAACATTGGACTCAAGTTTCAAAAAAATCTTTCAAGCGGTTTAGGAGATATGGAGTGGACACGAATTTAATACAAAATTACAAGACGAAAAATGCAAGGGGCGTAATTTTCATAAAAGTGAAAGTAGGGCTATGGTTCTTTTTCCCTGCACATCATCTGATAGTGCTTTATATGTATACAAACTTTCATGAAGAAATCTTAAATGGTCTTCGAGACATGGAGCGGACACAAAGCTTATGTGAAATTACAATACGAAAAATACAAAGGGACATAATTCCGTCAAAACAGAATAGGGTATGGTTCTTTTTCTCCCGCACATCGTCTGATGTTGCTTTATATTTGTACAAACTTTCATGAAGAAATCTTGAACGGTTTTCGAGATATGGAGCTGACATAAAGCTTATATGAAATAACTATACGAAAAATACAAAGGAGCGTAATTTTGTAAAAAGTGAAAGTAGGGTTATGGTCCTTTTTCTCTGCACATCGTCTGATGTTTTTTTTTATAATTATACAAACTTTCATGAAGAAATCTTAAACGGTTTTCGAGATACGGAGCGGACACGAAGCTTATATGAAATCACTATATGAAAAATACAAAGGGACATAATTCTGTCAAAAATGAAAATAGGGTTATGGTTCTTTTTCTCCGCACATCGTCTGATGATGCTTTATATTTGTACAAACTTTCATGAAGAAATCTTAAACGGTTCTCAAGATATGGAGGGGACACGAAATTTTACCGTTTGACCTAAGTCACCTTTGACCTCTAAGTGTGACCTTGACCTTTGTCGGCCATCATTGAAGTATGAGTTCTGCACATCGTCTTGATAAGGCGAACATTTGACCCAAGTTTCAAAAAAGTCTTTCAATGGGTTAAGGAGATGTGGAGCGGACACGAAAAGTTAACGGACAGATAGACGGACGGACGTCACGACATAATACGACCCGTCTTCGACGGGCGTACAAAAACTAGAAAGGAATCGACTGGAAAACAATTTTTCCCAGTGCCTGTGTTGGTACTCTAACAGGATAGAATTTGCTCGCTCAGCAGGAGAAAATGCTGTCCTGTACGAGTGCAGGAGATCACAGGGTATAATCGATTCCGCCAATTTTCGCTTCCTGCAGAGACTGTCCGTCATATTTGGCTTCCGCCGAGACTGTCCGCGAACTCTTGCTTCCTGCAGAGACTACTGTCCTCGAGAAATGGCTTCCTGCCGAGACTGTCCGCGTGACTCTGCTTCCTGCCGAGAGCCTCGGCAGGAAGCAGAATCACGCGGACAGTCTCTGCAGGAAGCCATTTACCATGTACAGAAGTCTCGGCAGGGAGCAAGAGTTCGCGGACAGTCTCAGCGGAAGCCAGATATGATGTACAGTCTCTGCAGGAAGCAAAAATTGGCGGAATCGATTATACCCTGTGGAGATTATCATCTTTATAACTACGCCCATCCCATTTATTGACTGCATGTAATGAACTAAATAGAGGAAATGTGTTTTTGGTTAAACTGTATGTATTTTAGCATTGAATTTGTATGACAAATAAGGAGCGAAAATATACTACATGTAGTATTTTCGGACTGATTTTTTTTTCAAACGTGAACTTGACATATATAGTTTTATAAAATAGATGACTTATTCAAGCCAAATTTAGAACAAAAAAAATGAATAATAATTCTATGAAACACATTTATTAAACATGTGTTTCCAGTAAACAATCACCTTTTGAGCCTTGCGTAAGAAACAGAACCGTTAGGCATGAGATGAGCATGTGCATGTGTGCAGATCAGTTTTCCTCAGATTAAGATAGATGGGTACAGTTCAGGGGAAACAACTATGCCATTTTCATTTTTCTCTTCTTTTTCAGTTTAGGTCCAGGTTAATGGAAAGAATGGAAAAAAATTGATCCCCAAGTAGCAAGACCCCCTTCATCTAGGAAAGGGAAAAGGAAGTCACGAAAGCTGACAGCCTTTTGTAAAAATGGCGGAAACATGGAGAAGTACTAACACACCTTAAGTCCCAGCAGGCACACAAGGTTGAATCAACCTTGAATCAACCTTGATTCAACGTTGTGACGTTGATACAAGGTTGAATTAAGGTAGATTCAACCTTGTGTGCCCAGTAGGGTGTTTTTGTGGAGAAATAAGACTCTGATCAGACCACGCGGTGAGGAGGAAAACTCTGATCAGACTGCGCGGTGAGCAGAAGAGACTTTGATCAGACTGCGTGGTGAACGGGAATTATTCTGATAAGACTGCGTGGTGAACAAGAACGACTCCGATCAGACAGCGCGGTGGACAGGAAAGAGTCTGCACAGATGCGGAGGCTGATCTGAGTCTTCGCTGTTCGCACATGTTGTAAAGCACAGATACGGATCAAATAAATCCGGTTGTATATCATGTTTATGTGGTTATTAAAGGAAGTTTTTATATGATATAAGGAAAATAGTACGAAAAGAAAAGTGGAGAAAATGCGGAAGTATTTTTAAGGAAAATATAAAGATGTAACCCGAAATACGGATCTCGTAACTGGGTCAAGGAAATTTATTTTACAGAATTCTTTGAAATGAATTTCCTTATTATCATTAAGTGATGTAACTACAAAACAATGCTCATCACATTTGTTGGTATTCGAACACCCTGGTGTTCGTTTGTCCGGGCAGGATGTGCCTTATAGCAGGCTCACATATTTCTGATGATAGATTAGGCAAGTTACCATCAGACAGAAAGAAAGAAAAAAGAAAAAATAATAAACAAAGAAACATGAAGTCTACGCGCTGCATGTTTGTAATGCGGCTTAATGCTGCGTCTAGCCAATTCAGTGGTGTGCCCAAAGTGTTAAAAAATTCCGTTAACGATCGTGGACCCGAGTGTTGATCAACGAGCGTAAAGCTTATAACTCCGACGCAAAATACGAGTCCGTTAGAGTGAGCAGTGTCTAGCCTTCCACACACACCCCATCCTCGCTTCTCCCGGTCCTCCCCCTCCCCTCTAAAAGTGTACCCATACACCATCTGGCACATATATTGTTTTTCAGTACCATGTTCAACCCAGTACATGCACGTACCACCTTAATAAAATTTTCATGTTCTTACATGTATAGCCAGTTTAGGAGCGAACAAATTCAAATGCACTGTCGGAGCGAACAAATTCAAATGCACTGTTCAAAATAAGAGGCCATGATCAAGATAAAAACCACGTGATCCTCCTCCCTAACGAAAGGCACAATTCATGTCCCAGATCCACGGCGCATACACTGTAAAATTGTCTGTAGATTTTACGGTAGAATACCTGGAAGCCAGCTGCCAGTCAATTTCCCGTTATTTTACGGGTGCCCGTTAGAATTTGCAGGAATTATCAAGCAGAATAGGATAGAACAGAACAGGTGTTGTTTTGGTCATATTGCCCTTCAACACTATAAAGGTATTCTGGAGTGCGGCAAGTAAATATAACACTGCCATATCGTAATTTCCAACATTGTTCTACAGGCAGACGCCCGTAAAAATAACGGGAAATGGACTGGCAGCTAGTTGCCAGTAATTCTACCGTAAAATCTACGGGTTTTTTTACAGTGTATGAGCTATCTTTTCCGCAACAGAGTGTTCTTTCTTTGGACCTAGTCGTCTTAGGAACAAACCAGTGTAGACCCTATCAGACGACTAATGAAAAACAGTCTGGTTTGGCTATTCATTGTTATACCACACCTAGTGTGCCAAAACAGGGCTCCAGATAAGGTTGGCTGTTTACGATTCCCAATGGGCAATTTCAGTCAAAATGACGTGGTGCTGACGTCGATGTGGCGTTATTACGTCAATTACCCGAAAAACACTTTATCAGGACCCCTGATGCCGGCAAGAAGACCGATAAAATTTTATACTGGAACAACATTTAAAGATATAAACCTACTCCAAAATAGAAAATAATGGAAAGTAGAGTCGAGTAAATTCGGACAGCGGGTAAATTCGGACACACCATGGCAAACAGTGAAAATCCAGATGAGACGGCTCATTATGAGCCGTCTCATCAGGATTTTCACTGTTTGCCCAGTTAACTTTGTTTTAATTACAAACAACAGACATATAAAGGAAACAATATCACTGTCCGAATTTACCCGCTGTCCGAATTTACCCGACTATACCCAATATTAATCTTTTTTTCTTTCTCTTAGCCATTATGGCGAGACAATTTTCTTAACGTTCAAGATTAATTCATCCTCTAACATCATACTCATTCACCTTCTTTGTCTTGACAGAATCGATATTTCTCAGTCATTTAGTTCAGTACGAAAAAAATGTCCTCTAAATTTGATTTGTACTATAAAACCCTGAATTGCTTGTCTCAGCCTTTTTTTTTTCTTTTTTAATGTACGTCTCGAATAGAAATGCACGTGGGAACTATCACTGTTGGAGTCAATGTATTAATGTATTAGTGAAATTAATAACAATTAACTGGCGGGTGCTTATTTCATATTTTGTAATTCTTACTGAGAAAAGAGCCTGCTAGCCTACTTATCACAAAGACAACCTTTTTTCGACATTTATCCAAACGATGCTCCAAGAGGCTCAAGGGAACAAACCCATAACATTTACCTCCCGGCACTGAGTCTGTGGGTGTCCTTTCCGATTCACAGAAGAGAGCTCCATGCTGCAAAAAAACATAAATGAGCCGCGACACGATAAAACCAACAATGTGGTCGTCCGCCCCGCACAGACTCAGATCAGCCTGGGCATTCACCCAGTCTGATCAGACTCTTTGCTAAGCGGTTAAAGGGTAGCTGAGGGACTGAGCTACCTTCATGCGGAAAGCGAAGACTTTGATCAGACTGGGCGGATGCCCAGGCTGATCTGAGTCTGCGCTGGACGCACGACCACATTGTTGGCTTTGTCACGTCGCGGCTCAAATGTAATTACAACGTTAAGCCAAAATTACGCTATTAATACCTTTACATTCTATTTGCGTATACGTATCAGAACCATACATTTTATGTTCAATTCAGGTGGCCCCAAGGAACGAATCCACAGAGAAACTAAGTTTAGTGATGTGGCATAGGTAAGTTGTTGTTTCGAAGAACAACAATGTGGTAAGGATGTCTGCAAACAACATCAATGACATTGATTATCTGTATGTTGAGACAATGTTACCAAACTGCAACGTTGTAACAACATCAATGTTAAATGGACATGAGGTAGGTCTAACAGGCAATAGCGCATCTCTAGGTTGCACACTTTTCTTAACACGCGCAAGCTCAAATGACGTTAGGCGCTCTTTCCAGATGAAAATAGCACAAATACCCTAAAGATAGGGCTGGGTCGTTCATACAGGAGGTAAACTATATCACAGGGTGGTTGCTTAGTCCCGGTAGGTGATGATTTTTTTCTGACAATCGTCAACGATTTTTTCTGACAATGGTCCCGGAGTTTTCCCAAAATTGTCAATGATTTTTTCTCCGTGACGTCATACCAGAAAACTAATGCTACAAAATGGTAAATTTTGTCGATAAACCATTTATTTACGAATCTTAAACGTATTCCTGGTAGATCTTAGGCAGATTAGATACAGTACAAAGGTTTAATGTTTAAATGAAATAAGTGATCCCAAAGGACCAGCACTTATACAATCTACACTATGACTGAGTACCTAGGGAAGATTAAGGGCCGTCACACGGTACCTAATACCAATTTCAGTGAAGTTTCAATAAAATGTGCAAACCCAGCCATGCCCCCTAGCAGCAGCTGGGCTACTCTTTTTTCAAAATGACTCGAAATGAAATCATTGATTCGAAATGACTAGAAATCAAATAATCTGCACTATGATGAAGTTCGGGGAGACTTAACGGCCGCCGCACAGCACCTCCAGCATTCTGTGAAGTTAAATAAGATTTGAAATGTTAGAGGTTTTGGATGCAGGAAATGGTCCGAAAGAATTAAAAAAAAAAAAAAAAAAAAAACAGACCCTGTTTATTGAGTCTGCACTTGAAAAGAGGACTTTAGTAAATAAAGACTTCTGTTGTCATGTCTTTTAAGCATTCCTTGCTTCTAAAGGGTCCATATTTTCGATTTCATCATCATTGTAAGGCATACATGACATTAATGCTTTTGATGTTCATTCGGTGAAATAAGATTACTTCCAACACTGAAAAAATCCAATTCCTGTAACTATATTGCTAGTTTTAGACTCTGAAATGCAGTATAAGTGGTAGGAAAAAATCCGGGACAATGTAGGAAAAAATCCGGGACACGAAAGCCGTTGAAGGAAAAAATCCTTGACATTTGCAGTAATTTTCGTCCTTGGTTTGCCGAGGCTATTTCACAAAGAAAAATATGATAAACGACTAAATGCATGCGCCTATAAAATGCTCCAGCAAACAGCCTGATTGCGAAAGATCCCAAAAAATAGCCATCAGAGGAGATGGCAAATCCCCCGACCGAAGACCCCCATAGGCCTTGGTAAGAAGGGTGCACTTAACTTCAAAACACATATTAGTAATATATTGTCGTTCTTTTATGCTTCTGATTGACATTAACTGTTAACAGATGCATGATTATCTAACACTCAGACAAAAACAGTATGCTTGACTGCTAAAAAGAGGTAATATCTCAAACAGCCACCATATACACAAATGTATAGCATACGATACATTCAACTTTCAGAATGTGTGAATAACTTCTAAAGTACAAGCCCTACAAACCTAATTTTGAGCTCTCTAGTAAGTGAATTTGGACAAAGAATCCAAATCTGGAAAAAAAAAAATTTTTTTTTTTTTTTTTGGGGGGGGGGGGGGGTGCGGGAGGGGGCACGGGAATGTGGAGGGGTAAGAGAGAGTTAGGAACTCTGATAAGATATCACAGCATGATCATCAATATTCTAAAAGGTTCACGGTTATTCAAATTCTGGAGCTGGCCAGGGTTATACAGTTATGGAGCAGAGACTCAAACAGCAGCTCAAACTACCAAAGGGAAATAATTCACTAGGTCTAAGAGTTATCATTCATGTACGAGACAAATTGTCATGACCTGTTCTGCATATCTGTGAAGTATCATGAAAATATTTCAAAAGGTATTCAAGCTATGGAGCGGACACTTAAAATCATCAAAGGGAAATAACTCCAAAAGTAAGAAAGCAAGAGTTGTCATTCTTGTTCGCGACACATCATCATGACCTGTTCTGCATATCTGTGAAGTATCATGAAAATATTCCAAAAGGTATTCAAGTTATAGAGCGGACACGAAATCATACCTAAAATGATCAAGGGGAAATAACTCAAAAAGTAAGAAAGCAGGAGTTGTCTTTCTTGTTCGCGACACATCGTCATGACCTGTTCTACATATCTGTGAAGTATCATGAAAATATTCCAAAAGGTATTCAAGTTATAGAGCGGACACGAAATCATACCTAAAATGATCAAGGGGAAATAACTCAAAAAGTAAGAAAGCAAGAGTTATTATTCTTGTTCGCGACACACCGTCATGACCTGTTCTACATATCTGTGAAGTATCATGAGAATATTCCAAAGGGTATTCTAGTTAGAGAGCGGACACGAATCTGCCAAAAAATCACACTTAAAACTATCAAGGGGAAATAACTCAAAAAGTAAGAAAGCAAGAGTTGTCATTCTTGTTCGCGACACATCGTCATAACCTGTTATACATTTCTGTGAAGTATCATGAAAATATTCCAAAGGGTATTCAAGTTACAGAGCGGACACGAATTTGCCAAAAAATCACCAAAGGGGAGATAATTCAAAAAGTACAATAGCAAGAGTTACCACTCTTGTACGCGACACATCGTCATGACCTGTTCTACATAACTGTGAAGTATCATGAAAATATTCCAAAGGGTATTCAAGATATAGAGCGGACAAGAAAGTGTTTACGGACGGACGGACGGACGGACGGACGGACGGACGCCAGGCTCATCGCTATATCCCCCGAACCTTTCGGTCGGGGGATAAAAAGTATTGAAAATAAGTTTGTTTACCTACCTGTTGCGCTGACGAGACAAAATCGTTGACGATTGTCAGAAAAATCACCGCCTACCGGGACTAAGCACCCATCTTATTATTCCCCGACCGAAAGGTTCGGGGGATATAGCGATGAGCCTGGCGTCCGTCCGTCCGTCCGTCCGTAAACATTTTCTTGTCCGCTCTATATCTTGACAATACCCTTTGGAATATTTTCATGATACTTGACAGTTATGTAGAACAGGTCATGACGATGTGTCGCGTACAAGAATGATACTCTTGCTATTGTACTTTTTTAATTATCTCCCCTTTGGTGATTTTTTGGCAGATTCGTGTCCGCTCTGTAACTTGAATACCCTTTGGAATATTTTCATGATACTTCACAGAAATGTAGAACAGGTCATGATGATGTGTCAAGAACAAGAATGACAACTCTTGCTTTCTTACTTTTTGAGTTATTACCCCTTGATAGTTTAAGGTGTGATTTTTTGGCAGATTGGTGCCCGATCTATAACTTGAATAGCCTTTGGAATATTCTCATGATAATTCACAGATATGTAGAACAGGTCATGACGATGTGTCGCGAACAAGAATGACAACTCTTGCTTTCTTACTTTTTGAGTCATTTCCCCTTGATCATTTTAGGTATGATTTCGTGTCCGCTCTATAACTTGAATACCTTTTGAAATGTTTTCATGATACTTCACAGATATGTAGAACAGGTCATGACAATGTGTCGCAAACAAGAATGACAACTCCTGCTTTCTTACTTTTTGAGTTATTTCCCCTTGGTGGTTTTAGGTGTGATTTCGTGTCCGCTCTATAACTTGAACACCTTTTGGAATATTTTCATGATACTTCATAAATATGTAGAACAGATCATGATGATGTGTCGCGAATAAGAATGACAACTCTTGCTTTCTTGCTTTTGGAGTTATTTCCCTTATTTCAGGTGTCCGCTCCATAGCTTGAATACCTTTTGAAATATTTTCATGAGACTTCACAGATATGCATAACAGGTCATGACAATTTGTCTCGTCCATGAATGATAACTCTTGCTTTTATACTTTGTGAGTTATTTCCCTTTGCTAGTTTGAGCTGCTGTTTGAGTCTCTGCTCCATACCTGTATAACCCTGGCCAGCTCCAGAATTAAATATCCGTGTACCGTTTAGAAAATTGATGATCATGCTGTGAAATCTGTGTTCCTAACTCTCTCTGACCCCTCCACATTCCCGTGCCCCCCCCCCCCCCCCCCCCCCCCCAAAAAAAAAATCCAGATTTGGAATCTTTGTCCAAATTCACTTACTAGAGAGCTCAAAATTAGGTTTGTACGGCTTGTACTTTAAAAGTTATTCACACATTTTGAAAGTTGAATGTTTCGTATGCTATACATTTGTGTATATGGTGGGTGTTTGAGTTATTACCTCTTTTTAGCAGTCAAGCATATTGTTTTAGTCTGAGTGTCAGATAATCATGCATCTGTTAGCAGTTAATGTCAATCAGAAGCATAAAAGAACGACAATATATTACTAATATGTGTTTTGAAGTGCACCCTTTTTACCAAGGCCCATGGGGGTCTTCGGTCGGGGGATTTGTCATGTCCTCTGATGGCTATTTTTTAATTCGTAAGCGACCTATTAATGACACTGAGTCCAGTCTTCAGAGCCGCTGCGCAGTTCGTCCAAATCATTGTTAATTTACAGGATGTAAAAAAACGAATTCCGCGGAACGCGGTGTCTCGCCTGTCAGCGCATTGTCACAAACAGAGCTAAACCTGAAAACGAGACAATTTACGCCGCCGACGACAACACCGGAATATTAATACATATGTCTCGCTTCTGCTAGTCGCTGCACATGTGCTGATCAGCCTGTTCATATGCACAGGTCGATTTGCATACGCGCTGTTTGCCAGTACATCTTGCTATTAAGCTGAGTAATTACACAAGCCTGTTTCCAATGTCTTAAAGCTCGTGTCATATCAACGTGACAGTAATAATTAACCGATCCTTCATTGCGAAATTCTGGAATCAGAAGTCATGTATGTACTTAGTACACAACAAAGTTATAAAAGAACTTCAGCATTTCACAATGTTCAGTTCCTTATCAAGAGCTGTCACAGTACAGTATAGCTCACCTAACAACAACTGACACTCTACACTGTAAAACAATGTAGAATTTACGGTAAAATACCTGGAAGCTGGCTGCCAGTTAATTTACCTTTATTTTTACGGGCGTTTGCCTATAGAACATTTTTAGAAATCACGATTTGGAAGTGTTTTGTTAACTGTCAGCACTCAAAAATACCTTTATAGAATTGAAGGGCTTTATGACCAAAACAACATCTGTTCTATTCTATCCTACTCTGTTTGATGATTCCTGCAATTTTTACGGGCGACCGTAAAAATAACGGGAAATGGACTGGCAGCTGGTTGCCAGTTATTCAACCGTAAAAACTACGGATTTTTTTTTTACAGTGTACATGATAAGCAGTCATCAGACGGTATAATTATGGAAATTTTAAATCTCCGGGCAAGTTGGAACCAAAGTTCACATGTAGTACCCAGGTTCGGTAACGAAATTTGTTCAGATGGTTCCGTTTCGATAACGAATAATCTTCTCGCGAACCGAGAAAGCGATAGCAGGAAGCATGAGCGACACCTCGCCAGCCACTCAACGTGTGTTCAAATCATATCTGTAGGATCACATATGCCTCCGAGAAGGGGCAAAACTTTGAAAAAGGTTGAACATCAATCATAAGCTAAATACATTGCCAAATCCGGCCGAATTGTATCTTTAGACTCTTCTGAACTCTTCTGAAAGTTGCCTCGGTCAGGTGGGTCCTGTGGAAAAGGGTCAGTAGTTGACTAGAGGATTTACAGACGTGTCAAAGCTGTGTAAATTGTGTTGTTGTTGTTTCTTTTTTCTTTCCTTTGTATCTTTTCTTTCTTTTTTCTTTTTTCGTCCAAGTCTCATAACGATGTTCTCCAGGGTTCGAGGTTATAAAACTTGAGTACATTCTCACAATAAAGCACACTGATTAGCTGCTTCCGAGCATCTCAAACTCAAAATAAAGCACACTGATTGGCTGCTTCCGAGCATGTGCTCGGAAGCAGCGAATCAGTGTGCTTTATTTTGAGTTTGAGAATGCACTAAAGTTTTATAACCTCAGGGTCAGGAAGCTCAAGGGAACAAACCCATACTGACACTCGCATCTCCCGGCACCCAGTCTGTCCGTTACTTGTTGGCAGACTAAAATCCCCTGTTATACGTGTTCTTTATTCAACAACTGACTCATTACCTAATAGAGATATCTGCATTTCAAATACAGATATCTGCATTTAAATGTAGATATCTTTATTTGAAATGCGGATATCTCTATTTGGTTATTAAACAGAGATATCTGAATTTGAACTAGAGTTAGAGACATTTGTATTTTAATTACAGATATCTGCATTTTAAATGCAGATATCTCTATTCAAATCAGAGATGTCAGTATTTTTTAGAATCTCAGATATCTGTCTTTGAAATACAGATATCTCTTTGAAATACAGATATTAGTAATTATTATTTAAATACAGATATCTGCAATTCAAATGAAGATATCTGTATTTCTAATGCAGATCTCTGTATTTTAAATAAAGATATCTGTAGTTCTAATGCAGATCTCCGTATTTTAAATAAAGATATCTGTATTTATAGAAAATACAAATATCTCTAATTCAAATATAGATATCTGTATTTGAAATGCAGATATTCCTATTTATGAACCTGATTGTTTTCAACTTTTTTCAGCTAATAATCATCACTCACTTGCTAAAGGTTTTCGATAGGCTTGATGTTGCCTGTCCGAGCAGAATCCGCTTCCTCCTGATCTACGGTCGAACGCGCATCCGATTTAGCTATCGGGCCCTGATGGCTGGTTATATAAGTGTTTTAAACGTCCCGGTGAAACAGCTATATAGTCATCACCGTCATGGCAAGACGGCCAGTGAACCTAATCACACTTTTCCTCGACATACCTTCTAAGCGGATAACCACTACTAAGTGCCCATCCTTCCGCTGGTCAATGACACCTGCCCTACTTGAGTCAGAGACCGGGAGAAACTTTCTTACAAAAGGATGTTGCCAAGCCGGAGTGGAATCCAACCAGAGTCCTGATCGCTAGTCGAACATGCATCCGACTGAGCTACCGGGTTCAACCTATCGGGCATGGCTTTTTTAATAGAACTGGGGCCGTATTCATAAAGCCACTTAAGTCGTTGCTATGCTGTTGCTAAGGCTAAATTTCTTTGAAGGAGATCCCTACAACTATGAAATTTACTCTGGAGGAACAGTCTTACAAAGACTGTTCCTCCAGAGCCAATTTTATAGTTGTAGGGAATCTCCTTTACAGAAATTGAGCCTTAGCAACAGCATAGCAACGACTTAAGTGGCTTTATGAATACGGCCCCTGGACTGGATAGGATCCTTAGTATTGGTTGCGGACAGGCCTACTGGGACTTTCTTTAGCACATAAAAAAGTAGGGTAGCCCTGTGGTGAGCGCGATCAACTCAAGTGCTAGGGTACCGAGTTCGATACTTGGCATAGGCGAGAAAACAAATTAAAATCCGAACACGCTTTCCTTTGTCATCTTGTCATGTGCAGGGATGACGACAGTGTGCCGTCCTTCGGATCAGGGCATTAACTGGAGCGCCCCCCACCCCCGCTCCCCCCGGTTCACTTAATGTTACTGAGATGTGTGTACGGCAAGTAAAAAGTTGAACACCACTCGCAGAAAAATCGGCGAGGGAGACATCAGTTTTCCATGAGTGCAGTACATAGAGATATCTCTATTTTAACCATTGATACAGACAGCGGACAGGCCTACTAGGGCTTCCTTTAGCACATAAAAAAGCAGGGTAGCTCAGTGGTGAGTGCGATAACCTCAAGTGCTGGGGTACCGAGTTCTATGCTTGGCATAGGCGAGAAAACAAATTAAAATCCGAACACGCTTTCCTTTGTCAATTTGTCATTTGCAGGGATGACGACAGTGTGCCGTTCTTCGGATCAGGGCATTAACTGGAGCGCCCCCACCCCCAACCCCCCGGTTCACTTAGTGTTATTGAGATGCGTGTACGGCAAGTAAAAAGTTGTACAGCACTCGCAGAAAAATCGGCGAGGGAAGCATCAGTTTTCCATAAGTGCAGTACGTAGAGATATCACTATTTTAACCATAAATACAGATGTCTATAATTGAAATGCACATATCTGTATTTGAAATGCAGACATCTGTATTTAGTTTAGAATTCAGATATCTGAATTTGAAATACAGATATCTGTTTTTCAATAAGAGATATCTGTATTTTAAATGCAGATATCTATATTTCAACTTAATTAGATATATCTCTTATTGAAATGCAGATATCTGTATTTGAAATGCAGATATCCGTTTTAGAAATACAGGGATCTCTAATTGAAATGCATATTTAAATACAGATATCTGGATTTCAATTAAAGCCATCACCTTAACGCACATCTCCATACCAATATGTATTTATTTACATACTTAATTTCAAGAAAATCCGTCAAACGGTCTAGGGGGAGTAGCGATAACATAATTACGAAGAGCCACAACCTTAAATCCTCCGAGAAGTTACGGGCTACCTCATTTCATATGCTGGAAATATGCATCAAATATATGCGTAAAAAACATCGAAAGCCAATTTATTCCTTAACTCCCACAAAACAAGGTCTTGTGAAAAATCAATGCTCAGGAAAAAAAAAAAACATTGAGAACCGAGTCACAGCTCTGGCTCCGCAACAAATTCGTATATAAATGCATGAAATTTGCAGTTTCCGTCTACGGACGAACAAACGGTGCCCCGTACTGCAGCGTGGATAAGTTCCGCTGAGGGGCGGGGGGAGGGGTGGGGGGGGGGGGGTGGGGGGGGGGGAGAATAGAAATATACATACAGAGATTCCGTCCCGTCTACATACTGAAATTCTTGACTACTGTACTTTCAGTACTTTGATTACTCTTATGGCGGCAGTGTGCCTATCAAAATCTTTTGATGTTTTCATGATGCAGCGTAGGTCCGCTTTTGTATCTGCTAGAGCTCGTAATTGTGAGCCATTTATACTTTTTTTTTCATCTCCAACGTTGTGTTCGTTCGTCAGTATTCATCATTTCTTCGTCTTCCGGAGTAGTGGGGCCGTAGATATGCGCCGCCCCTGATCTGCACTGGACGCCAAGCGCGTTTCATTATCCATATTGGCAGCTTATCAAATATTAGTGCGAATATCTTTTTTAAAATAATTTTCATAAGTAGGCCAGGTTTTTGAATGCTTCTTTTTACGCACTAATTTGTCTTTGGTGCATGCGGGTACTTTAGAACATAGACAGAAATAAAAATAAGCACAACGCACGCGCCTATGCACACGCACGTACGCAAGCACACACGCAAGCACACATTTTAGAATGCTCTGTGTATGTGCCCGTGTGTGTGTGTACCAGAGTCTGAGGGTCCGGTACTGTAAAAATTCTAAAAGATGCAGATGGAATGGGCAAACGGTGTAGACCCTGATCAGACTGCTCCTTCGGGAGCAGTCTGAGTTGGATCTGCACTGTTTGCTCAGACCTATCTAACCCAATATCTAGAATTTTTACAGTAGTTATCTTTTATTTTATATTTGGACAGGTAGGTCTGAGCAAACAGAGCAGACTCAGATCAGACTGCTCCTTTTGTTTGCCATTACATAAGCACCTTTTAGACGCACTTCTGCATTGCATTTAATCAACCAAACTACTCCATCAGAGAGACGCCGTGGTCGAGTGGTTAGAGGCACTCGGTTACGGTGCAGGAAATCGCCGGAAAGTCGTGAGTTCGCGCCCGGGTTCCGCCATCCGACGACTAGAAAACTCTCTCTGCCACCGCAACAGTAAATGGGTACTGCTTCGAATCAGGGAAGGATAAGGCAGCTAAAGGAGAGGGATGGGCTCAGCCTTTTATATGCTATGCCCAAGACGCATTGGGCCTCTAACCCCCACTGCCCCCTACGGCTATTAGGCTACGGGAAAACTTTACCGTTCTACTCCATTTTAGGACAATTACGGTAATAATTTTCGGCGTCCAAATTTTTAGAAATTTTGCGATATTTTGGGTGGGAGATTCAAAAGAGCTTACTATCGTGGTACGTAAACGCGCCCGCGCCCTTGGAATAAAGTTCTAATGGTAATTGCTCACATCCGACCACACGATATGATATGTTTCGCACCGTACGAAAAACTAACGTAGGCGTATATGATTCGCACATTCCTAAGACCAGCCGCATGCGTATGCCCCGACTGATCAGTGCATACAAATTCTATCATTTATGTTACGTTTATGTTAAAAAGGCGAACTGCATATGTCATGACCAGTCTGCACATTTGCGCAGGCTGGCTGGGCATGCGCATTTCGAATATGTCTTGTGACATATTTTCTCCTATTGTACTTTGAAAAACAAAGATGGATTTATGCCAGATGAAGAGATCTAAATTAAGAATATTATTAAATTGGTTCATTTGCGGAAATGAAAAAAGCACCTTAACACCTTAATGTACATGGGTACACTCCGTGTTTTTACTGCCATTTTTACAAAGGGGAACAACTTTAATAACTTCGCTTTTCCTTGCTGAAGAAGCCCCTTGAAAGAGGATCAATTCTTCAAGGAAAGAATTTGCTCATATGGAGCAAATTCTTTCCTTTAAGAGTTGATCCCATAGAGAAGGGAGACAAAAACAAACTGGCAGAGTTGCCTCTCCAGAAAGTGTGCCTGTTCACCCTAAGAATGTTATTGAATTCATTCATCCGCAGAATGGGAAAGCGCACCTTACAGGTAATGGAACAGCGAAAACTAAGCCCAGCCTTGGCATTGACCCAGTCGGATAAGCCGAGTCTACCCCGCTTTCAGCAAAAATAAATAGTGAAAAATCTATACAGCCAAACCTACACGCAGGCTGACTAGAATCTGCCCTGTTCGCGCATGCCCTGAGGAACATTTTTTATTGCGCGTGCTAGTATTTCAAGTGCAGTCATTGCCAATGTTATTCATTATGAGGTGCGGAAGCTCTTTATACAATATTTTGATAAAAAAAAAATTAAGTGCATATGAAGAAAGAGATGAGACAAATTACTAAATTAGAAACATGTAGTCAACAAACACAAACAAATTGATGACTAAAATTAGATAGACTCTGATGAGCAGGTAGCAGCGCATTTTGGTAGTTGCGTGTAGTTGCTTCGTAAATACAGGGCCAAAATGCGCTGTCGGGAACATATGAATGGTGGCGAAGTCGACACCCTCATCATCAGCGCATTTTTGAACCAACTACCAAAACTGAGCAAATTTGGTAGCAGCTATGTAACCAAGAGAAAGGAACTCTGCCATTTTCGTTTTTGTCTCCCTTTCTAAATTGACTCGCTTCTTAAAGGCTCTCCTAAAGGCAAAACTGTTCCACTAGGAGCAAGTTCTTTTCTTTAAGAGTAGACCCCTTTTGGGAGAGCTCCGGCAGTTTGATCAGGTCCTGAGGTTATAGAACTTGAGTACATTCTCAAACTCAAAATAAAGCACACTGATTGGCTGCTTCCGAGCACATGCTCGGAAGCAGCCAATCAGTTTGCTTTATTTTGAGTTTGAGATTATTCTCAAGTTTTATAACCTCGAACCCTGATTTTACTCTTTTTGCCGTTCCATCTGCATAAGCTGCAAACGTTAATCATGAGCAAAAATGAAGAGGCTAGGGTGATTACAAGGTTTAAAATGGGCTTTTCATAAATCGAGGGCGTGTAACTTAGACAAATAAATTGTCCGATCTAGCCGGATTTCGAAATCATTCGAGACTAAATCAAAACGAATGATCATAAATCAGGGGCACGTAACTCTGCCAATAGTCCAATCCAGTCAGATTTCTAACTCATCAAAATTTTGATCGTTAGTAGTCTCCCGAATAGCATTAGTCTGGATTACTCTGGTGGTTAGATTCTGTGTTCCTTTGCAGAGGATACAGGGGGTGGTCGGGTCGGGCAATTGTGCTGGGTAACTTTCAGTGCCGGGGCGTTCTACTAATTTGGATAATAGTAGGGCAAGAACAACCCACCGTGTTTGCAGTAGGTTCGGGTAGGGGTTGTTTGGACATTTTTTCTCCCGTCTGTCATTTCTCTTTTTTTCTCCCTCTCTCTGGGAGACGGCCCGACATGTACTGACATACTGTCTCAAAGGGCCGTTAAACCCCAAACAACAAAACAACCAAATGCAAAGGATATATTGAACATAGGGTATGTAGCCAGACTAGAAGAAGCAAGCACTGTCAAAATTAAAGGAGAGCATTGAAGTCGCAGTAACAACCAGTCATTTGTTTTAATCGATCTTCAGAAAAAGTGCATCAGGTCAAATGTGAAAACGGTATCAAAATAAACGACACACATATGGCAAGTAAATAGTTGATTTTTGGCATAATTTTAATGTCAATGTCCTATTATGCACGCCCTGCTGCATAATCATTTCATAACACCGGACGTAGTTTGTCACTGAAGGATGGAATTAAATTTTGCATTTGAGCCGCGACACGAGAAAATCAACAAAATGGCATGTGCGCCCAGCAAAGACTCAGATCAGCCTGGGCATCTGCCCCGTCTGACCTGAGTCCTCGCTGTCTACATGAAGCTAGCTTAGACCCTTAGCTACACTTTAGGCGCAAAGCGAAGCCTCTGATCAGACTGGGCGGATGCCCAGGCTGATCTGAGTCTACGCTTAGTGTACATCCCCCTTTTTTGGGTTTTCTCGTGTCGCGGCTCAATTATTAAACCTTGCATTTCATGTTTTGCTCTGATTTGGACCTAGTCATTCTACGACTCTTGTTTAGTGGGTTACGCATAACTTTTGGAAACTCTGCTTCAATAAAGTGTCAAGGACATCAGAATTCACATGCAATCAAAGAACATGGGGCCCGTTCCCGAGAAAATGAGTAATTTATGTGCAATTATGGTAACATTTGGCTTCCAGTATCTTCAGACTGTATATGACTGGCTTCATAAATAAAGAACCTGAACTTTGATGATTTTAGGTTAAAATAAATTTGAGACCAGTATAAAATTGACCGTATAGGACATCCCCACATTTTTTGGAAGCTACCGGCAAATAAATCTACTTTATCGCCTTACCCCTTATATACTGGCTGCAGTCTGAAACATTGATTTGCCTGAAATCATATATTTTCTTTTCTACAGTTTTTAAATAAATCTCATGTCCCTAAAATCCCTCTTTCCGTCTGTAGTTTGAAACATTAGACCAAAAGAAAAGTGGGATTTTAGAGATAAGAGACTTATTATTATTTTTTTTAAATAAACTTTGAAAAAGAAACAATATACATGTATGAGTTCAGGCAAATCAATGTTTCAGACTGCAACCAGTCTATGGTCCCCTTAAAAGGCAAACAAATAAAATCCGGAAGTGCAGACAAACACCAAATGTTCTGTCGTTGCTGACCTCGTTTAAAACCGGCTTGCCATTATTAAACGAATACGGTGTTTGCCCAGGGAAGCAAACAGGAAGTCACGTAAGATGTTCCCCTTTGTAAAAAAAATGACCGAAGAACATGGAGGTGCACCCGTACACTTCCAAAGAAAAATATCATCGCATGCAAATCCAGAGCCACATTTCTTGGACAGACAGATTATTATAATAACTGTGTTTACGCCCTATCGTCCTTGACAAAACAGCAACTTTAGATGGACGGTGGTTCGGTAAAGACTATCAGATGACGCAAAAAACATGATCAGACTTCCGATTTTAGTCCTATGCCTCTGTTGAGAAAGTGTGTGTTTCTAAAATAACTGTTACATAATACTTAGACACATATCATTAGTATAAAATCAGACAAATAAATCATTTCATGATAACTTTTATAATCTGCAATGTCATTACTTTCTTCCAGAAATGAAAAATAAATGGTGATAAAAGTGCAGTTCTTTGCGTTTCATGGACTGCATAAGACACGACTCGAAATGGAGAATATTTTTATTCTTTTTTTTTTCTTTGTTGTTTATCCAATGACTCATTAGTTGCAGTATAATAGAGTTTCAGTAAGATGTCTAGAAAACTGTACTTTTCAGCTTCGGGACAAGCTTCTTTCAATCATTGAAAGAAGCTTGTCCCGAAGCTGAAAACTACAGTTTAAGACAATGGAAACTTCAAGGGGCCATAACTCTGTACTGAATAGTCTGATCTTGCTCCAATTCAAATCTGTATGAATGCATATCAATATCGATTGTAAGTTCCAAGAAGATCTGCTGAAAATGCGGCTTCTATCATGGAGACAAGTTTTTCGCAACATAAGCAAAGGCCGGGCTCATAACTCTGTTAACAATCCAAAAGTGTGTAATATCGTTGCAGTCTCCGGTGAAAATAATTCTGATACTATATAGTAATTGGATATTAACAAACTTACAATTCCTTCATGTAGATCTATATGATTTATATATTGTTTCGACATATATTATTATTTAATTATGCAAGGGGAGGGACTGAATGAAATCAATCATTTTGTCAAAGGCTCAAAGGCCAAAATATATCTTATCAACATGAGCTACTGTTTTCCATGCAAACTTTCATGCGAAATGAGCAAGCCTATGCAAGTCTATGCACATGCACAGCCTGGTCAGGTCTCTGTTCCCATTTTAAGACAGATAAGGTTCAGTTATTTTCTTAGCGAACTACGCATGCGCTGACCAGACTGCGCAGCATCTGCGCAGTCTGGTCAGCGCATGCACAGTTCGCATATGTTTGTAGGCAGGTTTTCTCCTATGAAATCTGAACTGAGGTGTTTACAGGTCTTAGACTCCAAGGAACCAAATAAACTGATCAATCACTCTGAGACAATGTAGAAGGTCACATGGCATATACTAAATTATCCCTTAAAGCCCCAAAAATGAAAATAGTTAAATTTGCAAACAGTGTAGATCCAGATGAGGTGGCTCATTATGAGCCACCTCATCTGAATCTACCCTGTTTGCCCTCTAGAGTTCGAATTCTCAATATGATATCGCTTTGACGAAACATTTTTTGAAATTCTGCAGACGTCAATTTTGTCGTCTGCTTTTTGGCGCATTAAGGGTTATACAGCGAATGTCAAAAACAAGTCTGCAGGATCACTGTCTGAGCTGGGTCCTCGAAATTGAAATTACCATATCCTTCCTGTAGTATTTCAAGTACTCTGGGAGCCCCGGTAGCTCAGAAGGATGAGCGGTTTGAGTCCCGGGTTTGAGTCCCGCTGTAGGCGGGAATCTTTTAAATCGTAAACGGGGCTCCATTGCACACAGCCTTTCATTATCACCCATCCATCGTCCTGATATGACTGAAACACTGTCAAAAAGGACGTAAAATCGCAAGTCATCCATCCATCAAATACTCTGTAGGCAAAAACAGTAGACCAGGGTGTACATTTTCCATGAGGAAATCTAGTTAGCGTGCATACTGTTCAATTAATATGCAAGATTAGAATTTTTAAATATCACAGCAGATCTACTCATTTCCATTTCATGGTTTAGATTTGACATGTTGGTGCACTGCGAAAAACTCCATATACGGAAAAAAATCAGGACCCTATACCATTCAATATGGAATTTGGCTGTTCTAAAACTTTGAACCAAAAATAAAAGCGAAATTAAAGCAGGACGTTCGGCACTGCCTCGTAATTTTACGTCACATGTTTTTTTTCGTATAAGTTACGGGAATATTTCACAATGTGACTCTTTAAATAGTCAGACCCCTGCAGACCTACATCAGACTGAATGATCTGATCAGGGTGTATACCGTTTGCAGATGTTCTTTCTTCCTGTAAAATACTCCTAACACGATGAATGGATAAGTCTAAATTTAAAAAAAAATGACTCTGCAAATCATTGTGCAAAATAAATGGACAAAATTAAAAAACACTTTCGCAATGCTATTAGTGCAAATAAAGCAAGTCCTTAAAATGAGCCACAGCATGTGATTTCCAACAATGTGGCATTGGCGACAATTCGCCTTCGCTTGTCACCTCACCTTCCATGAAAATGACCCAAGCTAAAGCACAGGTACCTGACGCGTTGTTTGGATCGAAAACATTAGAACTTAGGTTAATATTCTAAATATGAGACAAAAAATAAAAATTAATCTAAAAAAAAAATCTGGTACCAGATTTTTTTTTTGATTAATTTTTATTTTTTGTCTCATATTTAGAATATTAACCTAAATTCGAATGTTTTCGATCCAAACAACGCGTCAGGTACCTGTGAGCTAAAGAGCCAGAAGTGAGGTCTCTGGCTACCTGTATATGTATATGTCACATGACGAAATTGCCACATAGTTGGAAGTCACATGACACGGCTCTTATAATTAAGATGAATGGCTACTGTTTCAGGGGAAGCAATTCTGACATTAAAAGGTTTTCCTCCCTTCTCAATTGGGGTCTTCACAAAAAGGAAAGAATTTGCTCCTCAGACCTACACTGTTTGCCCTCTAATCTTTAAAGTCCTAATACATTTAAACGAACCATTTTTGGCAATACTGAAGACTTTAATTTTGTCGTCTGCTTTTCTGTTATTATTCCGCCTTTGTGGGTTAGTTTTCAAACTCTTTTAGTCATTGTTATTTTTATGTAATATTTTTGGGTGTAGACTATCTACCCATATGACTGTAAAATATAAAAATTAAGTCAGCCATTTAAATTGAAATAGATTAGATGACTTATCCGCCTACATACAAGCATACGAGAATGTATATATTGTAAACTGTAGTTAAGGTGACTGTCCGAAAACAAGGACGTAAAATTAAGCTGATCGCCCACAACTGTGCTCGAATGCCAACTATTCAAACAATTTTAAAACAAAATAAGGCTAGAACACAAAGAGCTTTATTCAATGAATCATCAGACGCAACGGGTCACTGTATAGAAAAACGACTGTATAGGAAAACGTCCCGACCTAAATAAGCCTCTTTTCTCCGTGGCCATTTTCCTCCACCGGAAAAAATGGTTGCATGTATTAAAGTACTTGGTATCTAAAGGGATTCCCTGCTCTAGCTATAGGTGAATACACCACGGGGATAATACCAATTTGGCTACCTGTGCTTTCGACCTAGTCAGTCAATTACCATACATGCAAAAGTGGCTGTCGACTGAGACAATTGACAGCAGTATCAGCTCGGTCGAAAACCATTAACAATAGTACCATTTACCGTTATTGGTAATGCTTACGATCGTATTCTCGGTCGAAAGCCACTTTGTATAGTACAGACTCGGTCGAAAGCACAGGTAGCCAAATTGGTATTACCCCCGTGTACATACAGAGACACACATTAAACACTCACATACGCACGCACACACGCATATTGGCACATACATAAAAACTGGGATATCCATGCTAAAATGAGTGTGAAGACAATGACATCATTTTTTTTCTAGCTTGGCAACAGCTGCAGATGGGAGGAACCTGAAAGCCCTTTTGATCATTTTTCCAAGACAGACAGACAGACTGACAGACAGATAAGCATAGATACAGACATACAAACATGCATTTGTCTAACTTTACAAAGTTCAACGAGAGATGAAAACGGTTATCTAGTCTTTTCAGCGCGAGCCTCTATATCTGAAACGGCAAAAATCCAGTTGAGCCGTGACACGACATACTGAATAAGTAAAATTTTATGACGATGTCGTCGCACCTCCACAAGCTTCAAAATTTCAGAGCCTATCACATATAAGTTTAAACCAAGGGTTTGTTTTATAGCATATATAGCGGCTAGCCTGGCCTATAGGATGGACTGTTCGTCTTTCATGCATGGGGTCGTAGGCTCGACTCCCACTGGCGGCACATATCCGATTAATTTCTTCAGTCCAATGGACCAGGAAATCCTTATTCAGTGTGTCCTGAGCTGGAATCAGTGGTATCAGGTGGCGCCGTCGGTATTGCAGTGTCACTTAACTTTGGTAGTGGCGTCCGCCTTATCAGTATGCAAAACTACATGGGCACGGAAAATAGCGCACTCTGGCGTAAAAAATGCCTCTATTATGGTTTCTTACCCAGGGACGTTGGCCTCTCTAAACAAGCACGACTGGGCTAAACAAAGCTTTTATAGTAACATTTAAAGGTGCATCCCTCTTCCTCTCTTCTGTATTTCTTCTGAAAAATAAAAGCGGATTTAAATGTTTGAACTATTCAAGGTATTCCAAGTATAGACAGTAAACAAAATAAAAGTTATCATATAAGGATGCAATATTTACGATTTCCGGATCAGTGAACAAAACATACAAATTACAAGTCATTGAAATATTCATTTTTTCGGCTTTAGCCGTATAACCTTAGTACTGACCTACATTTTAAGTATTTCATTGGCCAATATAAATACATCCGGGATTTTGATGTAAGTAGCTTACTTTATATGTGGGGTGGTCAGCCAATCCTCATTGTTATGTGCAACACAGACAGACCTCAATGAAAATTCAACAGCATATTCGAAATCGCATCCCCAACACCAACAACGGATATGCATATCAACATGCGCATCAGCACATTCGATATCTTACATGTACCTGACCTATGCAGTACAATGCACACTTTTATTTAATCTAAGCCGTTTATATTTTTTAAAGATATTTCTTGTTTTATTACACGCCCGTCAAAGACGGGTCGATTATGTCGTGGCCTCCGTCGGTCCGTCCGTGTCTGTTAACTTTTCGTGTCCGCTCTGTATCTCTTGAACCCCTTGAAAGATTTTTTTTTGAAACTTGGGTTTAAAGGTTCGCCTTATCAAAACGATGTGCAGAAATTATATTTCAATGATGTCCGACAAAGGTCAGGGTCACACTTAGAGGTCAAATGTCGAGCGGGAGCGTTTCACGAAAACCGTTTAAGATTTCTTCATGAAAGTTTTTACAAATATAAAGCACCATCAGACGATGTGCAGAGAGAAAAAATCATAACCACTTTCAGTTTTGATGGAATTATGTCCCTTTGTATTTTTCATATAGTAATTTCACATAAGCTTCGTGTCCGCTCCATATCTCGAAACCGTTTAAGATTTCTTCATGAAGAATAATAAAGCAATAAGTCAACCCTACCGCCCTTAATAAAAGATGATAAATCCATTAACGACCCCTCCGAAAAAGCTAACGTACTAAACCAATTCTTTTACACTCAGACTTTACTGAATGACAACAATAAGCCAGTTCCAAATCTAACGCAGTCTGATCAAACTTTGACTAATATAGTCCTTGAAGTAGATGAAGTAAGGTCAGTCCTAAAATCTCTTGCAACTGGGAAAGCTTCTGGTCCTGATCTACTGAACAACAAAATACTTAAGGAATTAGCTGACGTTATATCTATACCACTAACTGATCTCTTTAATAGTTCCCTCTTTACTTCTGTAGTGCCTGAAATATGGAAACAAGCCAACGTTACTCCAATACATAAAAAAGATAGTAAATCTGACGTAAAAAATTATAGGCCCATATCTCTTCTTAGTTCTGTAGGAAAGTCTTTCGAAAGAGTAATATACAAACGCATACATAACTTTTTGCTCGAGAATCAAGTTATAACTCCTTTTCAGTCTGGCTTCACTAAGGGAGACTCAGCAGTAAACCAGCTATTAGACTTGTACAATACCTTCGGTCAGGCCCTGGACGAAGGCAAAGAAGTTCGTGTAGTTTTTTGTGATATAAGCAAAGCCTTCGACAGGGTCTGGCAGAAGGGCCTCATTGCTAAACTGCGCCATTATGGTATTAGTGGCAAATTACTTAAATGGTTTGAGAGCTATTTATCGCAAAGATTTCAGAGAGTAGTTATCCCAGGGGGTTCTTCCGACTGGGTAGAAATTAAGGCTGGGGTCCCTCAGGGCTCTATCTTGGGCCCCTTACTTTTTATATTGTATATTAACGACATAATAAATGAAATACACTGCGGAATTCGACTATTTGCTGATGATACAAGCTTGTTCATTATTGTGGACACCCCTGAAAATGCAGCTCTCCAAATGAACACTGATCTGGATAAGATAACCAGCTGGTCAAATAAATGGCTGGTTACTTTCAATCCCGCCAAAACTGAGTCACTTTTGCTTACAAGGAAGGTCAATAACATTGACCACCCCAGCTTGTACCTTAGTGACGTTTCCATAGAAGAAGTGACTACACATAAACATCTAGGAATATACCTATCCCAGAAATTAGATTGGCAGAAACACATAGAATACATTACAGAAAAAGCTTCAGTACGTCTAAACCTCCTTAGATCTTTAAAATTTACACTTGATAGGAATTCGCTTCAGAAAATATATTTTATCTTCATACGATCTATACTAGAATATGCAGACATAGTATGGGACAACTGCACTCAGCAGCAAAGTAATGAACTAGAAAAAATACAACTTGAAGCAGCTAGAATTGTCACCGGAACAACAAAGTTAATCTCAATAAATAAATTATATAAAGAAGTAGGGTGGCTGAAATTGTCAGAAAGACGTAATCTCCACAAACTTTATCAATTTTATAAAATGCAAAATGGATTGACTCCACCTTATTTGACAAACATTCTCCCGCCACGTATAGGTGATGTATCTTCTTATGCCCTACGTAATGTTGATGACTACCAACAAGTTATTGCGCGCACACAAATGTACGCTAATTCTTTCCTCCCGTCAACTATAACTGCATGGAATTCTCTTTCAACTCCAGCTAAAACCGCGGACTCTTTAAACTCCTTTAAACGTTTAATCCAACTTGAAACCCCGAAAATACCCGCCTATTACAGTACTGGAAGCAGACGATTCCAGATGCTTCACACGCGACTACGAACTGAATGTAGTTCCCTGAATGAGCATTTATTTCAGAGAAATCTGGTACCTAACCCTAACTGTACATGTGGTTTGGTTGAGAACAATAATCACTTTCTTTTATCGTGTCCCAAGTTTGACTTAATGCGTGCAGAAATGTTAACGACTGTCCAACAGATTTTACCCGATTACACACATATTACATCAGACATCCTCCTTTTTGGTATAGATGGAATATGTAATGATAGAAACACAAATATCTTTAAAGCTGTTCAAAAATACATAGAAAGAACAAAAAGATTCACGTCATAACGTGTTAAACAGATTATTGAGTAACACTGACAACTGACAACGAAAAAACAAAAACAAATAAAATGATCAAAAGGGAATATTGGGAAAATGTCTCCGTTATGAGATACATGTATCTGCATCAGCAAAACTACCTTAATTTTACCAAAGGTCATTCGGACAATGCCCATGGGGAAACTCCTCTTACTGCATTGCTCTCTCTCTCTCTCTCTCTCTCTCTCTCTCTCTCTCTCTCTCTCTCTCTCTCTATTTCAGTCGATTAAATTCACATTTAGATTACACATGCATGTTAAGTAATCTTATTTTTTGTATTGCCATTCACTATTGCTACTTGTTCTGCAGGAGATGATTGTATAAGTTTTGATGCTTGTTATCAAATCCTGTTCACCATTTTGTACTCTGTAAATGTTATGCATGTAATTTACGTGAAATAAATATTGTTTAAACCAATAATAAAGCATGATCAGAAAATGTGCCGAGAAAAAGAACCATAACCCTACTTTCACTTTTAAGAAAATTACGCCCCTTTGTATTTTTCATATAGTTATTTCATATAAGCTTCGTGTCCGCTCCATATCCCGAAAACCGTTCAAGATTTCTTTATTAAAGTTTGTACAAATGTAAAGCACTATCAGAAAATGTGCAGAGAAAAAGAACCATAAGCATATTCTCAGTTTTGACGGAATTATGTCCTTTTTTATTTTTCGTATAGTAATTTCACGTAAGCTTTGTGTCCGCTGCATATCTCAAAAACCGTATAAGATTTCTTCATGAAAGCTTGTATAAATATAAAGCACCATGCACGACGTGCAGAGAAGAAAAAAAACAATAACCCTACTTTCATTTTAACAAAATTACGCCCCTTTGTATTTTTCGTATTGTAATTTTGTATTAAATTCGTGTCCGCTCTGTATCTCCTTAACCCTTTAAAAGATTTTTGGAAACTGAGGTCAAATGTTCACCTTATCGAGGCAACATGCAGAATCTATATTTTAAAATTGTCTGACAAAAGTCAAGGTCACACTTAGAGGTTAAAGTTCAAAAGGTTACATTATTTGTTTGTTCCATGGCATGTGCGCCCAGGGAAGACTCAAATCAGCCTGGGTATCCGCCCAGTGAGTCTGATCAGAGTCTTTGCAATCGGCATGGAGGTAACTAAGACCCTTAGCTATAAGCGCATTGCGAAGCCTCTGATCAGACTGGGCGGTTGTCCATGCTGATCTGAGTCTCCGCTAGGCGCACATGCCACATTATTGGTTTTCTCGTGACACTGAGCCGCGACGCGAGAACACCAACATAGTGGTTGTGCGCCCAGCGCAGACTCAGATCAGCCTGGGCATCCGCCCAGTCTGATCAGACTCTTCACTAAGCGCTAAATGGGGTCTAAGCTACTTCCATGTGGACAGCGAAGACTCTGATCAGACTGGGCGGATGCCCAGGCTGATCTGAGGCTGCGCTGGCCGCACAACCACTTTGTTGGTTTTCTCGTGTCGCGGCTCAAATAAGTTGCATTGATCTGTATGACACAGGGCGAAGGAAAACCTAATCGAAGTCACAAGTATATGGGAACTGTGCTTGCTCAAACCAGCCTGCGAACATTCGCAGCCTGGTCAGAGCAAGTAAAGTTCGGTTTGGCCATTAAACTGACAATATGATTAAGATGAGTTTCACACGACACCACGAATATTATTTCCTTGTTTGTTAATTAAATTAACTGTTTACCTGCACAAAAATACCTTAAACGTTGTAAAGAGATTGAACTTTGCCGATTTTAATAACGTGGTGACCAGTGCCCTTGTCCTGGTACGTCTCCGACAATGTTTGAAAGCATGTTGACGTGCGCATCTGACCTTTGTGAAATCCAGATATCTCAGTACGGTCTCGGACCATCAACTGTTATTTGCGAAAGCGATCTTAGTTTTGCGACACCTTTGTCACTCGTTAATCATCATTTTATATAATATTTCTATTTACCTATGTCGCTCTGTTTGAAAACAGCTATCCCAGAGCGTCCAACCAGTTATCCAAAAGCCCCCAGCCATGGTTAAAAACCACTCTATGATCAGGGTTTAAAACCGTTTTTAATCCAGTGTTTCTATGGTCATGTTTCAAACTGATCCACGTGCGTCTCCGGCCATGTTTTAAAACTACTTGTATCAGTGCGACTCCGACCACCTGTGTGTATTTCAATTCTCGTAACGACAACCCCGCACCTCAACTTAACGTATCCATAGCCGCAACGGGGCGCCGTTCGCCTGTCTAGATTCCGACCACCTAAAACTACTTTCTGGTTTAAGCTTATTCAATTTCAAAGAATGCTGTTTTTTTTAAGGAACAACTCTGAAAGTGTTCCCACAATGTGTTTCTTGCGAGAATAATAATTAAACCGGATCATATGTATTTTATCCAGCGGATTTTTTTATTTATTATTTTGTCTTTTTCTATTTTTTGCAATCCGTTTACATGTACATTGATGGAACCAATAAGAACCGACTGAGCCCCGACACGTGAAACCCAACAATGTGGTTGTGCGCCCAGCGCAGACTCAGATCAGCCTGGGCATCCACCCAGTCTGATCAGAATCTTCGCTGTCCGCATTAAGGTAGCTTTGACCCTTAGCTACCCTTTAAGCGCTTCGCGAAGAGTCTGATCAGCCTGGGTGGATGCCCAGGCTGATCTGAGTCTGCGCTGGGCGCACAACCACATTGTTGGTTTTCTCGTGTCGCGGCTCTAATAATTGATTATTTCATGCTTTTTTTTATCTTAATGCTTTGTAGTTGACGAAACGATTTGGTGTCTTTTATTGCTTTGGGGTTTTTCAAATATACATTCTGATGACTCTCCTCCGTCAAAAGAAGTTTTATATATATGCTCCAACACTTCTATATGGAACGCCACAACTGTCTTATACTCGGTCATGTCATTATGTAATATGGACAAGCATTATATGCTGTTCAGTTACATTATGTTTTGTCAGTTGGACATGCTGTCTTTCTCACTCATTATTATATGCTGTTTATTTTCATTTTGTCTTGTCTAAAAACCATTAAATCATCTCGGTTTAACGTGCTGTCTTCTTCACTCATCTTTATATGTTGTTCATTTTCATTATGTCTTGTCTGAAAATCAATATGCCTCGTCAATTTGACATGTGTCTTCTTCACTCGTTATTATATGTTGTTCAGTTTCATTATGTATTGTCTGAAAATCTTTATTAGTCAGCTTGACATGCTGTCTCTTCACTCGTTGTTACATGCAGTTCATTTTTCATTTTATCTTGTCAGAAAACCATTATGTCATGTCTGAAAACCATTAAGTCCTGTCAGGTTTGTATGCTGTCATCTTCATTCGTTATTATGTACTGTTCATTTTCATTATGTCTTGTGAGTTCGACACGCTGTCTTGTTCAGTCGCTATCATATGCTGTTCATTTCTACCATCTCTTGTCCAAATAACACACTGTCTTGTCAGTTGGACATGTTGTCTTGTCCGCTTATTGTTATGTTTCGTACATATTCATTATGCCTTGTCAAAAACTAGTATGTCTTGTTAGTTTGACATGTTCTCTTGTCAAGTCTTGTGTTTTTGGGGTGATGTGGGGTGGGGCGTGGTGTTGCGTGGCGGTTGGCTGGACAAATACGAATAGAATACTTTACCCGTAGCACCATATCTGCCCTGAACACTCTCCCAGGTACCTACCCTACCTCTTCACTAGCCTACTTTTCCCTACCCTAACTTACCACTTTCCGCCAAACCTTTCTCACCGTACCCACCTACCCAAAGTCAAAAGTGAATCATTAATTCGAACCCGTTAAGTAAGACAGTTACTGAAAGTATAAAGAAGCACTCCACAAGCCTCAGCCCCATCTAACCACCACCACATACCATCCCCCTCCCTTGATCTGCTCTGCTCTACTCTTTTTTACTCTGTTCTACGTTCACCCAACAATACCCAAACCAAGCCCCATCCTGACGCCCACCTCCTCTATACATCCCGAACCATTTCCCTACCCACACCTATTCAACCCAATGCTTCCAGCTATCCTACACTACCCTTACCTTCCCACAACCAACCCTCACTCATCCCAATCCCACCCAGTCCTCTTCCCATATCCCATCCTACCCTACATTACCATACCCAAATACCCCTAGCCCTGCCTAGATCTCCACTCCACCATTTGTTCTTCCCTATACCATGCAATCCAAACTCCTTCTCATACCTTAACTTACCTACTCTACCCCACCCCATTTACACCCGTCCCACCCAAGCCCATATCCTATCCTACACTAAACGATCTTACAAACATGCTCCCGGCTCCACCCTAATCCCAGTGTCACCACTTGCTCTTTCCCCACCATGCCATCCAAACCTCTTCCCTACCCTACTTACCACACCCTCCCAGTGTATAACTACCCCAACCAAACCCTTACTCCTAATGTTTACCCGCCCGAACCCAGCCCAATCCAGATCCCTATTCCCACCACTAATGGTTCTATGCACAACGCCATCCAAACTCATTCACATATCCTACCGAAGTCTACTCACTCACCACCACCCCACCACCACTCCTTCCCCACACCCATTATTACCCCTTTCACTAGCCATACATTTCCATACCCTACCCTTTTCTTACCAGCATACACGCTACTTATCCCAAACAACCCCAGCCCATTCTACTACCCTACCTACCCACTCATTCACACCACAAAACCCTACACCTTTATAGTGGTGTCTTGTGGTATTTAGTAGTACCGGACAACCGGATGTGGTACCGGCATTTACATTTATACTAAACATAACGACAAGTATAAAGACAGGATGTCAAAGTATAATGACATGAGTTTGGCGGACAAAAGTGAGAGTGGGGCCAGAATAACTGCTTTTTATATATTAAGCCAGGATGAATAATTAAAGAATACAATATAGAGTTAATCACATATGATGAAATCTTAACATAAAAGGCATATTTTAAGCAAGGCAGAATTTTAGATCAAAGCATATTATGCGACTTCAGAAGGATAGGAGGCAAATGATCATAGAGGGCGTATTTCAAATAAGGCAGCATGCTTCTATATCAGCACAGAATGCTACCTAGAAAAGACATGACGAAAGACAGCAAAGTTTTTTGTATTTCGAGTAAGACAGCCTTCTACTAGATCAATACATTATGGAAGTTGCTAAGTTATGATAAAATTGAACATATTTTCAATGAATAAGACAGCGTGTTATTTGACATTGTAAAATGATGTCACGACAAGACAGCTTTGTGCATCCACATAATATGATACGACTCAAAAGAATAGTAATCAAGAATGACTAAAATGTTTTATTTAGAAAGCACAGCATTTTAGACGATCATAACAGGACCGTGCTGCACAAAGACAGCATGCAAGAAAGTAATAAAATAATGCTTTATAAACAGGAAATAAGATAAGTTTAAGAAAGCATGATGGCAAGTACCAGCACATAATAGTAATTTGCCATGACATGAATTGGGTCTATAATGTATGATGGGAATTGAACAGTACATGATAATACATAACAGATCATCATGACGATCGATCTAATGAGACAGCCATGGCGTTCCATACTTCTACACCTGTTAGTTATATTGCGCTTGGTTATGTCATGTGTTTTATAGATGGATGGATGACTTGGGATTTTACGTCCTTTTCAACAGTATTTCAATCATATCAGGACGATGGGCTTGTGATAATGAAAGGCTGTGTGCAATGGAACCCCGTTTACGATTGAAAGAACTCCGCCTCCAGCGGGGCTCGAACCCGCGACCGCTAGATCAGTAGGCCAGCGCTTAACCCACTGAGCTACCGGGGCTCCCTATGTCATGTGTGTCCATGTGCATAGCTGTTTGCATTGCTTGGGGTTTTTATGTTTTGGGTTTTGCAGCTGCTTTACCCAATTCCAGCAGTCGAAGCTCCCGGGACAGAACGGTCAGGAAGTTTAAGAAGAGGCATTTCTGCCGCTCAACCATTTCTATCATGAACTGATTTATTTCATTGCATTTTGATCTATATCATCAGTAAAAGGAAATTTAGGCCCGATTTCACGTCGAACTTAGTACACGGATTAGCATTCGGAACACCAAAATCTTACATTGCGCTTTACGGTAAAATAAACCACGGACTATCACGGACTATAGTTAAAATGAGTTCTAACTGCGACGTGAAATCGGGCCTTAGTAGTTCGTCTTCCAGCATACTAGCGAAAACTATCTCTGCATCTGGGTGCTGAGTGTGCATTTTTCCAACAACGGTAGACGTTTCAATGATCACTTCGTTTGGATCTGATTTTTGCTTGCTTATGTCATTAGTACCCAAGTGCAAATAGCTGTTGGCATTGTGTGTTTATGTTTTGGGTTTTGCAGCTGTTTTCCCCAGTTGCAGCAGTCAAAGCTCCCGGGACTGAAGAATTATATGGCCCCTAGGTTATAAAACTTTTTTCAACGCAACTCAGCTGAGCACTAAATTTTACCTGCTAATAAATAGCAAATTACTGATAAGTGCAGTTGTTGTTTTTTTGCTCAGTTGAGCTGATTATGAAATTTTCTCTGCCTATGAATATGAAAATGCCAACATTAGTTAGCATTTTCATATTTATCAGCAGAGAAATTGTCATGCTCAGTTGAGTTGAGCACGAAAAATGTTTTATAACCTTGGGGTATGGACCTTTGAAACCCACTCTCATAGTATTTGAGCCACGCAGTACAATATACTGATTCTTCGTTTTCTTCGTGGATGTTGCTTTCAGAGAGTAGCTTTTCTCCCCTAGTATTTCCTCCCCCCCCCCCCAACCCCCCAACCCCCCCCCCCCCCCCGGAAAAATGACTATTTTTTTTCCTTAGTAGAATTTCCCACCGGAATAAATGACTATATAGTAGAATTTAACCCCGGAAATATGGCTATATAGCCGATTTTCCACGGGGGAAATCTACTATACTTGTTTTTGCATAGCCGTTTTTCCTCTCTATAGTGCAGTTTCCCCTGGTAATACGATGGCAGGAAAACACGTTACATAGAGGACGGTGAAGTTGGTTTGCTTTTCGTTTTTCGTTTTTCGCTTTTCGTTTTTCGCTTTTTCGTTTTTCGCTTTTCGTTTTTCGTTTTTCGCTTTTCGTTTTTCGCTTTTCGTTTTTCGCTTTTCGTTTTTCGATAAAAGCTGTTTTGTTTTTCGCTTTTCGTTTTTCGCTTTTCGTTTTTCGATTTACGCTGTTTTGTTTTTCGCTGTTCGCATTTTGATTTACGTTTTTTTGTTTTTCGCTTTTCGTTTTTCGTATTTTGTTTACGTTTTTTTGTTTTTTGTTTTTCGCTTTTCGCTTTTCGCATTTCGTTTTTCGTTTTTCGACATTCAAATTCTATTTTGACCTTCGTATTGAAGTTCAATAACGAATTTTGAGATTGGAAATACTATTTTGATATTCGCACTAAAGCAGAATATCGAATTTTTAAATTCAAAATCCTATTTTCACATTCGAAATGAAGCCAAATATGGTATTTTGACATTCGATATCCTATTTTGACATTCGCACTGAAGCTTAAAATGGTATTTTGAAATTCGAAAGCCTATTTTGACATTCGAATTCAGGCCGAATATGGTATTTTGATATTCGATATCCTATTTTGACTTTCCCACTGAAGCCGAATATCGAATTTTGATATTCGAAATCCTATTTTGACATTCGAACTGAAGCCAGATATGCTATTTTGACATTCAATACTGTATTCTAACAACAGCACTGAAGCCAAATATGATATTTTGACATTCGAAATCCTATTTTGACATTCGCAGTGAAGCTTAATATGGTATTTTGACATTAGAAATCCTATTTTGACATTCGCACTGAAGCTTAAAATGGTATTTTGACATTCGAAATCCTATTTTGACATTCGAATTCAGGCCGAATATGGTATTTTGATATTCGATATCCTATTTTGACTTTCCCACTGAAGCCGAATATCGAATTTTGATATTCGAAATCCTATTTTGACATTCGAACTGAAGCCAGATATGCTATTTTGACATTCAATACTGTATTCTAACAACAGCACTGAAGCCAAATATGATATTTTGACATTCGAAATCCTATTTTGACATTCGCAGTGAAGCTTAATATGGTATTTTGACATTAGAAATCCTATTTTGACATTCGCACTGAAGCTTAAAATGGTATTTTGACATTCGAAATCCTATTTTGACATTCGAATTCAGGCTGAATATGGTATTTTGATATTCGATATCCTATTTTGACTTTCCCACTGAAGCCGAATATCGAATTTTGATATTCGAAATCCTATTTTGACATTCGAACTGAAGCCAGATATGCTATTTTGACATTCAATACTGTATTCTAACAACAGCACTGAAGCCAAATATGATATTGTGACATTCGAAATCCTATTTTCACATTCGAAGTGAAGCTTAATATGGTATTTTGACATTAGAAATCCTATTTTGACATTCGCACTGAAGCTTAAAATGGTATTTTGACATTCGAAATCCTATTTTGACATTCGAATTCAGGCTGAATATGGTATTTTGATATTCGATATCCTATTTTGACTTTCATACTGAAGCCGAATATCGAATTTTGATATTCGAAATCCTATTTTGACATTCGAACTGAAACCGAATATCGAATTTTGATATTCGAAATCCCATTTTGACATTCGAACTGAAGACGAATATGGTATTTTGATTTTGGAAGTCCGATTTTGACATTCGCACAGAAGCTTAATATGGTATTTTGACATTCGAAATCCTATTTTGACATTCGAATTCAGGCCGATTACGGTATTTTGATATTCAATATCCTATTTTGACATTCGCACTGAAGCCGAATCTCGAATTTTGATATTCCAGATCCCATTTTGACATTCGAACTGAAGACGAATATGATAAATTTACATTCGAAATCCTATCTTGACATTCGAATTCAGGCCGAATATGTTTTTTTTATGTCGAAATCCTATTTTGACATTCGAAATGAAACCGAATATCGAATTTTGATATTTGAAATCCCATTTTGACATTCGATCTGAAGACGAATATGGTATTTTGACATTGAAATCCTATTTTAACATTCGCAGAGAAGCTTAATATGGTATTTTGGTATTCGATATCCTATTTTGACATTCGCACTGAAGCTTAAAATGGTATTTTGACATTCGAAATCCTATCTGACATTCGAATTCAGGCCGAATATGGTATTTTGATATTCGATATCCTATTTTGACTTTCGCACTGAAGCCGAATATCGAATTTTGAAATTCGAAATCCCATTTTGACATTCAAACTGAAGACGAATATGGAATTTTGTCATTCGAAATCCTATTTTGACATTCGCACATAAGCTTAAAATGGTAAATTGACATTCGAATTCAGGCGTATTATGGTATTTTGATATTCGAAACGCTATTTTGACTTTCGCACTGAAGCCGAATATCGAATTTTGACATTCGAAATCCCATTTTGACATTCGAACTGAAGACGAATATGGTATTTTGACATTCGAAATCCTATTTTGACATTCGAATTCAGGCCGAATATGGTATTTTGATATTCGTCATCCTCTTTTGACATTCGAAATGAAACCGAATATCGAATTTTGAAATTCGAAATCCCATTTTGACATTCGATCTGAAGACGAATATGGTATTTTTATATTCGAAATCCTATTTTAACATTCGCACTGAAGCTTAATATGGTATTTTGACATTCGAAATCCTCTTTTGACATTCGAATTCAGGCCGATTATGGTATTTTGATATTCGATATCCTATTTTGACATTCGCACTGAAGCCGAATCTTGAATTTTGATATTCGAAATCCCATTTTGACATTCGAACTGACGAAGAATATGATATTTTGACATTCGAAATCCTATTTTGACATTCGAATTCAGGCCCAATATGTTTTTTTGATGTCGAAATCCTATTTTGACATTCGAATTCATGCCGAATATGGTATTTTGACATTCGATATCCGATTTTGACATTCGCAATGAACCCGAATATCGAATTTTGATATTCGAAATCCTATTTTGACATTCAAACTGAGGCAGAATATGGTATTTTGACATTCGAAATCCTATTTGAACATTCAAACTGAAGCCAAATATGCTATTTTGACATCCTAAATCGTATTCTAAGAATGACACAAAAGCTAAATATGGTATTTTGACATTCGAAATGCTATTTTGACATTCGAATTCAGACTGAACACGGTATTTTGACATTCGAAATCCTATTTTGACATTCGAATTCAGGCCGAATATGTTATTTTGATATTCGATATCCTATTTTGACTTTCACGATGAAGCCGAATATCGAATATTTTTATTCGAAATTCTATTTTGACATTCGAAATGAAGCCGAATATTTCGATATTCGAACGGAATCCAAATATGGTATTTTGACATTTGAAATCGTATTTTGGCATCCGCACTGAAGCCATCTATCGTATTTTGATATTCGAAATCCTATTTTGACATTCAAACTGAGGCTGAATATGGTATTTTGACATTCGGAATCCTATCTTTACATTCGAACTGAAGCCAAATATGCTATTTTTTTTTTTTATTTTTTTTTTTATTAAAGTCACTTTTATCAAATATTATTATCTAAACTCTAATTCAAATGTATAGTTAGACCATGTCGGAGGTATTGCACGAAATATTTCATCAAATCATTTTGTTACTATTATAAAGGGAGTAAATCTTTAAGCTTCTGGTATCATGAAGGTATGGACAAAATACAAAATCAGGGCTGATTAAAAGCAAGTCAACAATTCTTTGAAGCAGAAAACTGGAGTTACCATTTTTGCACTCTGCACACATTCAGATCATCTAATGATGCTTTATATTTGTTACACGTTTTGTGAAAACGTCTTCAAAGGCTTTAAAGTTATGGAGGGACATAATTCTGTAAAAATGAAGGTGTAGTTATGGTTCCTATTCTCAGCACATCGTCTTATAAAAAAACAAATTATAAATAAAAGATCATGAAAATATATTTGTTTCAAAGCTATAGAGCGGACGTGATTTCTATCCTCAAATTTACAATGGGGCATAATTCTGTAAAAATGTAAATGGAGTTACAGTTCTTATTTTCTGCAAATCGTCTGCTGATGCTTTATATTTGTACAAAATTGCACGTAAAATCTTGGGCGATTTTAAAGATATAAAGCGGACATGATTTCTATCCTTAAAATAACAATGCACAAAAGGGCATTATCCTGTAAAAAAAAGTAAATGGAGTCATGGTTCTTATTTTCCGCACATCGTCTGATGATGCCTTATATTTGTACAAAGTTTCATTAAAATTTCTTTGAGAGTTTTAAAATTATAGAGTACTAAATATTACAAAGGGGCATAATTCAGTAAAAGTTTAAGGAAAGTTACGGTTCTTGTTCTCTGCACGTCGTCTGATGATGCTTTACAATTGTACAAAGTTTCGTGCGAATAACTCAAACGGTTTCAGAGTTACGGAGCGGACACGATATCATGACACACGGACGGACAGACAGCAGACGGACAAGATGTTCTCTATAGGGGCCCTATAGTGAACATCTTGTCCGTCTGCTGTCTGTCCGTCCGTGTGTCATGATATCGTCAAGGGCTTCCGAAGACTTCGTCTGGCGGGGCCCTAAAATTACATCTGGCGTTTCTTTTTTTGTTTGTTTTTTTTTTTTTTTGCCAAGTATATAGTCATTAAACCAGCAATAACGTTACAGTTTTCATGTATATATGGCACAACGCGAGAAAACGTCCCTTCGTTGAAATTTCAAATTAACGAAAATTGGATGTTAATAGAGAAGCCGGTCTTCATTTTTTTTTTTTTTGCCAAGTATATAGTCATTAAACCAGCAATAACGTTACAGTTTTCATGTATATATGGCACAACGCGAGAAAACGTCCCTTCGTTGAAATTTCAAATTAACGAAAATTGGATGATAATAGAGAAGCCGGTCTTCATTTTCGTGAATAATGAGGTGAAAGTTACGCATAAATTTCTTAAGCGTGAGTAGTATTCAAAAGACCCAATACTGACTTGCAAATACTTTTGATTAATACAAAATCATTGCTTCAGTTATAGGACAACATCCCTGTAGACGATCTGCCAAAGGTATTTTGGCTTTGCATCTGACTTTGTCGTTGCTATGCTAACAACAAGATCGTTGTAAAATACAGGAAAATTGAGGGTAGTATCACGTGACCGCGGATAAACCCCAACCCAAACATTTTCTATGCTCTTCCTTCATTTTCTCTAAAGA
Organism: Ctena decussata; assembly: GCA_963989385.1. NCBI lineage: Eukaryota > Metazoa > Mollusca > Bivalvia > Lucinida > Lucinidae > Ctena > Ctena decussata. Next base: position 51,928,025 of record OZ022498.1, on the reverse strand, counting down.
CTGAAATCAAATATAAAGATGCAACATTATTTGTAAAATGCATCTGATGTCACTTATCCAAGGGACGTGTTTTCGCGTTGAGGTTCGTAGATTGGATAAATGTGCAAGGAGTCCCGAAACCTTTTCCGGGGGTTTGTAAAGAAAGAAAAATTAACAAAAAGCCACGGATTGTGTGGAAACCATGCCACTGTTTAATGTATGAAAAGAAGAAAAAAAATAGCATATGTAGAGTTAAAGACTTCGATCAAAGGTAAAACCTCGAAAAATATGCCGTACTTTCTGCAACTAAAATCAAAACATGTAAAAAGCAAACATTAAAAGGGCCAGTAATTGCCCTTGCTGTAATCACACCGGTTAGGCGACAATGGCGATCGACCAGCCTCTTGTTTCTTTATGCCGTAATTTGGCAATCGTGGTTTTCGGCAATCGGAAAAGATATATATATATATATAAAACCACATTTTCGATTATATATATATCTTTTCCGATTGCCGAAAACCACATTTTCGATTGCCAAATTACGTAATTATCGATTGGCAAATTACGGCATAAAGAAAATATATATCTTTTCCGATTGCCGAAAACCACATTTTTGATTTCCAATTTATGGCATAGAGAAACAAGAGGCCCAAGGGCCACAAAGCTAACCAGATCTTAGCTCCAAGTTGGTACACGTATCATATTTGTACGAGGCTCAAATTTGCGGTTACATTTGTACAGGCCAATACAAAACATAAACTTCAAAGTTTCAGTCTGACAGTCTGTTAACTTGATAACAAAATACATAACTATTTTCCACATTTTGATTGGTATGGGAACAAAAAAGAATACATTTCAAAGGATATTTTGCTATTTTCCCCCTTTCGGTTAGCCATGGCAACTGATCAAGATGAGTAGTGTGCAGGTAAAAAACAGGGCTGATAGAAGACCACTCAAGGAATAATTCTGAAAACGTTAGAATAGAATATCTGCAATGCCTTAGCAATGGGTTCATTTGTTTCATTTTAAGTTGCCATACCAACCATATCCTTTGAACAATGACAATGGAAAACCAAAACAATCTGTAAAGGCTAATATAGTGAGAAAGTGTATAAAGTCTCTGCCTCATAGAGCATATAGTTTCTGAGGAGATGATTTAAGGCCTTTTTTTCTATTTTTGCATTTCGGTTTCCTAGGCAACAAATAAAACTAAAAATGTGTTTATGAAACACTATGCCCCCAACCATATGCTTGCTTCTAAAGAAGGTTCATCCAATAACGCTTGTACCTTTGTACCGTAGGCTTCAATGCACTAAGTCGAAAAAGGGGCTTAACTCAGTCAAAAATTTAAGAAAAAATTCGAAAAAATAATCAGGTCATCTACACCTTGGGCAATATCCTCCTTCAAAAAATCATGATCCTAGCATCAGGGGTTCTCAAGATATTTTGTTCACAAGGTTCCATAGGCTAACAATGCACTAAGTTAAACAAGACAGGCGAAAAAAAAACACATTAATTCGCTTATTTTCCATACTGATCGTGTGTATAAAGTTTCAAGTTCTTAGCTCTTCGTCAGTGCGAATGTCAAAATAGGATTTCGAATATCAGAATACCATATTTGGCTTAAGTGCTGCTGTAAGAATACGATATTGAATGTCAAAATAGCATATTAGGCTTGGCTTCAGTTCGAATGTCAAAATAGGATTTCGAATATCAAAATTCGATATTCGGCTTCAGTGCGAAAGTCAAAATAGGATATCGAATATCAAAATACCATATTCAGCCTGAATTCGAATGTCAAAATAAGATTTCGAATGTCAAAATACCATTTTAAGCTTCAGTGCGAATGTCAAAATAGGATTTCGAATGTCAAAATACCATATCCAGCCTAAATTCGAATGTCAAAATAGGATTTCGAATGTCAAAATACCATATTTGGCTTCAGTGCTGTTGTTAGAATACGATATTGAATGTCAAAATAGCATATTTGGCTTCAGTTCGAATGTCAAAATAGGATTTCGAATGTCAAAATACCATATCCAGCCTAAATTCGAATGTCAAAATACCATATTTGGCTTCAGTGCTGTTGTTAGAATACGATATTGAATGTCAAAATAGCATATTTGGCTTCAGGTCGAATGTCAAAATAGGATTTCGAATATCAAAATTCGATATTCGGCTTCAGTGCGAAAGTCAAAATAGGATATCGAATATCAAAATACCATATTCAGCCTGAATTCGAATGTCAAAATAAGATTTCGAATGTCAAAATACCATTTTAAGCTTCAGTGCGAATGTCAAAATAGGATATCGAATGTCAAAATACCATATTTGGCTACATTTCGAATGTGAAAATAGGATTTTGAATTTAAAAATTCGATATTCTGCTTTAGTGCGAATATCAAAATAGTATTTCCAATCTCAAAATTCGTTATTGAACATGAACTTCAATACGAAGGTCAAAATAGAATTTGAATGTCGAAAAACGAAAAACGAAATGCGAAAAGCGAAAAGCGAAAAACAAAAAAACAACAAAAAAACGTAAACAAAAAACGAAAAACGAAAAACAAAAAAACAAAAAAACGTAAATCAAAATACGAACAGCGAAAAACAAAAAAACAAAACAGCGTAAATCGGAAAACGAAAAGCGAAAATCGAAAAGCGAAAAATAAAACAGCTTTTATCGAAAAACGAAAAGCGAAAAACGAAAAGCGAAAAACGAAAAGCGAAAAACGAAAAACGAAAAGCGAAAAACGAAAAGCGAAAAACGAAAAACGAAAAGCGAAAAACGAAAAGCGAAAAGCGAAAAACGAAAAGCAAACCAACTTCACCGTCCTGTTACATAGTGGAATTCACTCCCTCTCCAGTCATAATAGTGAGGTTCATGAATGAATAGAAACAGAAATGTGAGTTTCTGTCCGAAATATACAGCCGGATGCTAGAACCGCATGCATGAGTCCATCAGTCTGTTTTATTTTCGTGTTTGGGAAAACAGGTAGGCATTTTGCTTTTCCGTGTCAGCCAAAAACGGCTATGAGTGTACGTGGTTGTGCGCACAAAGTTGTATAATTTTGTGTTTGTACAAGCGTTCATCTGTGCGTGCGCGCAGTGGGGTGCCTGGACTGGTGTTCACCTTTCATGCAGGAGTCTTGGGCTATCCCATCGGGACACAAGTCTGATCTAATACACTTCTGCTGAATCAAACACGATTGGACCAAGAACCCGTTCAGCTTCCTGTAAGCTTGCAGGCGTCTGTATGTGTATGGATATCTGCGATGAGAAGAAATCGCAGTTTTGTTCTGTTCAGTTCAATTCTCGTATCGACGTTACCCAAGTGGCTCAACGGTACGTAACCATAGTTGCACACACTTGGCGCCGTGTGTCCGTCCAAGAAGAAACCGCAACCAACTCCTTTTTTTTGGATAAGTAATTATTATTATAAAAGATATGGTTGGTAAATTTGCATATTTTTTTTTCGGAATAAATCGATATCATTATCTCCCTTGAAGAACTGATACATTTCTAATGCAATTAATTCCGGAAAATTTCTCTGTTCCATGCCGTTCCGTTTCATTCCGTTCCTTATTTTTTTTTCGGAATAAATCGATAACATTATCTCCCTTGAAGAACTGATACAAATTCCTGAAAATTTCTCTGTTCCATGCCGTTCCGTTTCATTTCGTTCCCGCAAAATACCAATAGCAGTACCAAATTCTGTAATAGCTCATTTTCTGGAGGGGAAAAGGACTATGGGGGAACGGTGGCTCTATGAGGTCCGGACAATCCACTATATAGTCGTTCTTCCTATAGCCATTATTCCGGGGGGAAAGGGGGGAAAACATCTCTGACAGTTGCTACTGGCTGCTGGGATCGTGAGCTGTTGGTCTGGCTCATTATTTCTGTACGCTCGGATGCAATTTACAGTCTAGTTCTTAACGTAACCCCGACTGAGCTTAAACTCATCTTATGCAACTCGCTGCAAATGAGAAGAATTCCAGTCTCTCCTAGCCCAGCAGGCACATGACGTTGAAATGACGTCGTACCGACGTTGATGCGACGTAATGACGTCGCATCGACGTCAGTATGACATCGTTTTGACGTCATGTGCCTGCTGGACTGCTTCTTGTCCACACTTGGAAAACTGAAACAGTTTTAGACATCATGATTTTATATAAATACAACCATTTTAACTTCCTTTGGATCTTCAGTTCTTCATGAGAACATACAGGAACAAAACTTGATGCCACTTGTCACACGAAGATCGGTCAGTTGTTTGCTTATATCATATGCTCTACATTTTGAGGTGTTAACTGCGTATTTTATAGAAACTTAAAAAAAAAAAAGTATTTTTACGACACTTAAATTTTTGCCAACAAAGTTTTATGTCCATGTACTTTCAGTATGCGTTATCTGCATGTTCCGTGAAATAATTATTGACTTGCTTGTTCAAACGTGAAAATCCATTGTGAATTTTTATGAGCTGACAATTGAAATCGATCAGTATTTGGTAGTTACCTAATTCGAGTTTCATTTTAAGTTTTATGTAACAGTTTCTTAACCAATAGCCTTAATATTGGAAGCAATACTTAAAAGTTTGGACAAATTAATGCCTGATAAGTATTTTCTAAGAGTTTTAGTATCTTGAAATCCAAAATACCAGTTCAAACTGAAGTTGATCCGGGTCCAATGTTTGTCTGGTCGAACTGCATAATGTCTGTAGGTTGGTCTGACAATGTGACATATATTTGTAATGAAGCTAAGGTCTAAATTTGAAATACAGTCATGAAACAAAAGATACCACAACAGCCTTAGACTAAGAGTATGTCTATTTCTTCGGATACCGTGTGGCATCGTGCGACTCTCGGCGTATTTCTCACCGATCAGGATCACAATGTCTATGCCGTTACATGTAAACATTTTACGGAATTTCCAAATGATGGTCAAGTTTACTTTGAAACTCCTGCAGGGAAGATGGAAGCTTTCGGAACTATACTGGGTAAAACATCGGCCGGATCAGGCCGGACATTGTGTGATTTCAGTTTTGACATAGATATTGTCAAACTAGATAGTGATTATCAAGATTTTTGCACCAACTGGAGTTCAGCTCTGTTGAAATCCTACATTTCTGTAGACGTATTTGAAGGTCGAGTGAATAGCCTGTATGACTCCGTATTTTCATCACTGACTAATGGGAAAGTTATTATCCACAGTGAAAGAAACTTTAGGAGGACGGGCCACGATATTAATGAACCTTCAGGCTCAGTTGTCAGTGAAATGCTATCAGCTCATAACCAAGATTGTAAGTTAGGTATGTCAGAGTACCAAGTAAAAGAAGAGAACCTGAAAGGTTTACCTTGTATAACTGGTCATATAGAATCTCAGTCTGTACATGAAACAGAAAAGTCTAATTTACCAGAGAACAGTCTACTGGTTCGATCCTGCAAGAAACAGTTTAAACCAGGAGATAGCGGTACAGTTATTGCTTGTGCCGATGAAGGCAAGCTTGTATTAGTAGGCATTTTAACAGGATTATTCAAAAGCGAAATGACCAGAAAAAGTTACATAACTTGCCAAGAATTCCGAAAAGGCCTGGAACTTTTGGAAGAAACATATGAAAAGAGGTTCTTCCTTCACCATAACTCAATCAAGCAACATAAAGCTTCTAGAGGCTCTGAAGGTACTTACATTATGTCTGGTTCGGTCATTTTTATAAAGTCAGTTGATGTCAGTGTTAAATCTCCAGAAGACATTGCTGATATTGATTACGAATTTGTAGATGTTATACTGTGCCTTATTGACAACATGAAAGATGACTGTATGCCTCCAGAGGATCTTGAACAGGAAGTTCAGAGTGAAGAACGACTAAGTATGTGTGTAAGCGCAAGAGGAGAACTAGAAAGCCCAGATAATATATGTACCTCACCTGCTGTTACTTGCTATTATTTATGCATGAAAGGGTGCGGCTTTCTATATCAAGGGAAATATGAAGAATCAATACAACAACTAAAAGCTGCTACAAAAATGATAATAAAACTTCCATGTAGAAATCGGATGTTGTGTAGATTGATTACTTACACAACATGGACGTTGTTAAAGACTGGTAGATTAGATGACATGGAAAAGGTCCTTCTTGAAGCTGAGCCATATATTGCATCAATGAAAGAACAAGCTGTTTGTCCCAATAGCAGCGTTGGATATTACTATTTCGATTATGCAAGGTACTATGTGCAACAGGGTGACTTTCATAAAGCATTGGAGAGAGCAAACGCCTCTCTTGCTCATTTTAGGCAGGGGGGTAAGCCCAGCGTAGGAAAAATACTATCGCTAGCTATGATAGCTAGGTTGTATTTAAATTGTGGGGAAGACTTTGAAAGGAGAAATAGTGCGATAAAGAATTCTCAGCTTACTGAAGCGAGAAAACTGCTCAGGGAGGCAAAGGAATCAAATTGTCAGACTGCGACGGAAGAAGTAACGGTATTACTCACGGAAATCGATTTGCATTACCGTGAGGGAAATATTAAGGTAGCTCTTGGAACAGCAAAGAAATGTCTCAAGTTGGCTATAGCGAAAGATCTGGAAGAGGAAAGGGTTCGTGCAAAAATTAGATTCAAGGAATTAACAAAACATAACAATTAAGTCGGACTTCCATTTCAAATCAGTTTCATAGATGTAGTGAATGGCATTTAATTGGTGATAAATATTGATAGTTGGTATTCCAGGGTTCGAGGTTATAAAACTTGAGTAAAATCTCAAACTCAAAATAAAGCACACTGATTGGCTGCTTCCGAGCATGTGCTCGGAAGCAGCCAATCAGTTTGCTTTATTTTGACTCGGAAGCAGCCAATCAGTGTGCTTTATTTTGAGTGTGTGAATGTACTCAAGTTTTATAACCTCGGGGCCAGTTTATATCGAGCCATCTTCCAAAGAGAGGGAGAAGGAAGAGGAAGATAAGATAGACGAAAGTAACAAATACAGGCAAGCCCCCATCTCTCACTTGCTGCTAGCACAACCGGTCCATGTCAAAATGGCCCCGGTACTTGCGTGAATAATAGCTGTGCTATTCCCTTGAATAAAACTGATTTGAAAATTCATGAAATACATTACATATGGGGACAAAATGGGGTATGAACATTCCGACATTCTCTGTACTAGAAACAAAAAAAAATATCGGTTATATGTTTGAGAGCGTTAATTTTGTTTTCTTTAGAATTAGTATAAATTAAAAGTGAAATTTATCACCATAAATATAGTTCATTAGCTCGTCAGTCCGAAGTTCAGGCAGTGCTACTGTTGTTACTCTTGCGTCGGCGTTAACGTCCGCAACCTCGTCCGCGTTGGGATATTTTCGGTTAAAGATTTCTAAAGACTCAAATCTAACCATGGATAGATTTATTTGCTACTTTGATAGATGATAGATAATGGTCTAAAGCTTTAGACAGTATCACCCCCACTTCCCCTCTGTGGACTTGAGGTCAAGGTCGTATTCTTAGACCTTTTGTGATTATCTGCTTACCCCATTGATGAATTTACTTTATATATGCTTTCAGGTGTTAGATAATGGCCCAAAGTTTAATACAGTACCAGCCCCTCCCGCCTTGATGGCTTTTGGGCCAGGGTCATGAATTAAGAAACTTTGTGATAAAATGTATGTATAATGTTTACGAAAGGCACAGGTTTCACAGAATGTGAAATGGATTCATTGGATATGTAGAATGAATTCAGTTGATGCTTAGATGCTTCAGATGCAGGTCACAGACATAGAAATTCTGTGTGAAGTTTTGGTTTAAGATTTCTGAAGAGTTATAATTTCACAGTGCCTTGACGGAAATAGTTTATACTTGGACTGTTTATTCAGTGCCAGCATCATCTTCCATGTTGACACTGGAGGTCAAGATCACATTATTTTGCCTTTCTGTTCATAATGGGCAAGCGCCAGGTCAAACGAGCAATCTGTTGAGAACTCTTGTTATGAACTCTTGTTATGAATATTGATACCTGCAAATCTGAATATTTTGGGGCCCTGCCAATGGTGCTTTAGTTAGTTTGGCTTGAAACCCGCTGTATCCAGCCGATATTAAGTTTGCTGACCATGGCCCAAATTGTAGTCATACACTAAGTTACAAAATGTCATCGATCAACCATATATCATGATCATTATTTCTGTGTTTCTCAAGTGGCTGCTTGTGCAGCAGAGCTTATATATAATCTTGCCAGAAACTTTTGTCCAAACTGTTTCACTCACTTGTTTTCTGCCCCCATGGGGATAAACAATTGTAGAGATGGCTTTTGATCTTTGATCCTTCATGCAGATTTACTTGGCAATTGATCATACACAAGCACCAGAAAAGGATCGGCACGGACTCTGTATTGCAGTATCACTAAATGCCGAATCATATTAAACACAGCTCAGTATTCTATTTTATGACCAAACCTCTGCCTAGATATGGGTGACTTCCCGATTTTAAAAGAGCTCATACAAGTCCAAACGTCATGTCGGTCTAGAAACTAATTGAAAAGATTTACAGATATGGTCCTCAGTGAAATTTGTTGCTAACGGGAAGGCAAGCTTTTTTGCAAAAGCATATACTTGTTGCCTTCGCTGGTTACATTGACGCTGATCGCACAGATGTTGTGAGCGGACAAAGACGCGGTTCGCATAAATGTCGTGAGCGGTCATTTGAAATACCGCATATGACCTACGGGACCGCCAGGTAAACAATATTCCGAACAGTACATATGAGTGGATGTCGGTCTAGAAACTAATTGAAACGATTTACAGATATGGTCCTCAGTGAAATTTGTTGCTAACGGGAAGGCAAGTTTTTTTGCAAAAGCATAGGGTAACTCGCCCTTAAGTCGAACTAGCCCTTAAGTCGAACAAATTAAACTGATAACATTAATATTTTAACTTGATGGGCCATTACCTGCTAAGATACTAGACGTTACCTGAATCCATGAACAATATGCATAAAAGACTCACAAAGCAAAAACATGCATTATTATACGACTAGCTGTCGTCGCAACACACCCCTCTCGAGCTGTTTCTTAATTTCATAATTTTGATTTTTATAAATTTTGTAAAATAATTAATATTATGTAGCAAAAAAGGTCCTAGTTTACGAAATTTAAAAATTTTGTTAAACTAATCCATGGCTTCTCAATGCTCGAAAAGATAAGTATTTATTGGTCAAAATAAGTAAAACAATAAAAATTATAACAATTAACACAAATCTATGCTTTGTCATTGAGTCGAACACCGATTCGCCCTGGAGTCGAACACGGGCATATAGTTTCAGAGACGGTTTACTCACAGTATCACCAGCAAATACATTCAATCACAGATAAATGCATAAACATATATTCCTCTCTTTCTTTTATGCACGCAATAAGGGCCTACGCTTATCATAAATGAAATACCACACATGGTAACTGAGCCCATTAAATGAATGTTTTTCTACATGCACCAGGAGTCACAGGGTGGATTTATCTGCATTTACATACATTGTTGTGTGTCTCATTATCTCTAAAAGTGTGTTTTAATTTGACATCAAACCAAAATGATTTACAAATATGTAATTTAAAAAATGCGGATTTTCTTGATATCGCAGACCCTACATGAGGTTGTCCTATAATGGCTGGATCAGTATATCTGTTCGAGTCAGGGGCAAGTCTGTTCGACTTAAGGGCTAATCTGGGTAGGTGGATAAAACCCCTTATTATTCCCTTATTTTACGAAGTATGGCTAAACGGTTGCAGCTTTTTTGCGCTTGGATAGCTGCGCTAGCAGTTGTAAGACCCAAACACGATGTGGGTCAATAGCCAGGGTCTGTAAGCGCAAGACAATACAAAAGGTGTTCGACTCAAGGGCGAACTACCCTATCACGGTGCATAACCATATCGGACGCTATCTGTGAAAACTGGACTCTATCTGTGTATTTCGGAGTCTATTTGCGTTAGTTTAGGATTCTATCAGTCCCAAAATGGAAAACGAGGTAAGGGTGGGTGTTAATAAACTCTAATATAATTGTAAACAACACATTTTCTTATGGGGCATAATGTGCACGGAACATCAGACATCCGTGTCTTCCAGTATCTATAGCTGTTATGCCGAATTCGTATTTACTTTCGAGTCTACAAGCTGGAATGAAGGTCAAGATTTGACAATTTTGAAGAGTGTGTCCACTTTGAACGCCGTTCAGTTGCGAACGCAATAGAAAGAAAACAGATCGGTTGGATAAGTTTGACCCTAATGAATGAATTAAAAATTTTGTAAGGCTCTGAGTTGAAAGAATATCTCCTTTTTGAATAAAATCAATTTTTTTTACCTTTTACAATGGCACCGGATGCTATATGCGCCTGGCACAAGACTCTATCAGCGGCTAATCGTGCTTTACACAGGACTCTATCTGCCAATATCATCGGAAACTATCTGTGCTTCAGAAGCATGAGCCTACATTTGTCTAGTGATCCGAAAATGGTATCAACACGAGGCAGATTTCTATTTAGATATCGTTCATGATTGATTGATTCCTCTTCTTGCACACATTTTAAAACTTTTTCAGAGGGTTTTGGTCACCTCAAAGCCGAAGAAATGAATCAACGTTTCAATACGCGCGTATACATATTTTTGGCAGTTGCAGTTATAAGTCATGCTGAAAGTCATCTTGAACAGTTAAACCACACGCCGAAGAGATAATCGCTGAGGAACAAGCTGGGTTCCGAGCAGGAAGGAGCACCACAGAACAGATCTTCAGCCTTAGAGTCCTGTGTGAAAAGTATCTCCAACATCAGCAGAATCTGTGCCGTGTCTTTGACGTTGATTTCAAAAAAGCCTTTGACAGGCTATGGCATGCAGCCTTATGGGCCACCATGCGGAGGTGCAAGGTCGGTGCAGGTCTAGTTCGCACCATTGAGCAGCTGTACGACAAGGCTACAAGTGCAGTCCTGATCAATGGCAGCACAGGAGAATGGTTCAGAACAACAGTTGGAGTAAGACAAGGATGTCTTCTGTCACCCACCCTCTTCAACATTTGTCTCGAACGGATCATGTCTGATACTCTGGAAGAATGTGGCCGGGGAGGGAGGTGCGGTTTGCCGATGACATAGACGCTCTAGCTGAGGAAGAGCAGGAACTAGAGGTTCTAGTTGAAAGTCTCGACCAAATCTGCACAAGGTGTAAGATGGAGATCAGTGCTGAGAGGACCAAACTGATGACGAACAGCGCAGATGGCATCCAGAAGGAGATCAAGGTAAAAGGGCAGAAGCTGGGTACTGTAAGCAGCTTCAAATGCCTTGGGTCGGTTGTCTCAGATGATGGGTCAAAACAGGAGGTTCTCTTAAGGATTGCACAAGCCAGTTCAGCTCTTACCAAGCTGAAACCAATTTGAATATAGCGGCATGTCTCTTGGATCAAGGGTGAGACTTATGCGCTCCCTTGTCATTTCCATATTTCTGTATGCCTGTGAATCATGAGCCTTGACAGCAGAGTTAGAAAAAAGAACGCAGGCCTTTGAAATGAGATGCTACCCAAGGTTACTGAACGTTTCGTACAAGGACCATATAACCAATGAGGAGGTTCGCAGGAAGATCCAAGCAGCCATTGAGAATATGATTGGCTCATGAGGCTGGTCGGGAGGTGGGGGGAGGGGGGGTGGGCGGGGTGGTTTGGCCACGTCTCAATGTCTTCTGGTTTAGCAAAGATAATTCTTCAGGGCACAGTGAAAGGGGAGGGGGGAGGGGGTGGACGGAGGAGGAGGTGGGAAGACAATATCAAGGAGTGGACAGGAATGGATTTTGCCAGCTCGGCTAGGGCAGCTGAAGACGGGACAAGGTGGAAAGGGATTGTTTCGAAGTCATCTGTGGTGCACCAACGACCTAGTAAGGTCATGGGATAGAATAGAATGAAGTACAAACGGTGGTGGACACCTAGAGCTGCGGTTTATTATGAACAACATCTATAGGTTGGTGTAACTATATGCATGATATTAGGTCAAAGAAACCCATAAATGGAGAGAGCACTGTCAACTTCCTTTACATCTTTTGAGTGAACCGTTGTGGGTGACATGGCCTCATTTTGGCAATCTACTGTGGACACGAATTGAGCATGTGCCGCAGGACTTTTTTCAGATTCGGGACTTAGCCTTCGCCGTTTTGGCTGATGCAACCACAAGTTTGATCTTTTACGACGTTTTTGGCTGAAAAAAGAAAACAAACATCACAAGTAAGGTCCGCTGCTCACAAGTATAGTCCGTTGCCTTGAGGACAACATCTGTCCGTTGGCATAAAATTACATGATTTAGGAGACACAAATAGAATCCGGAACATTGAAAATAATGGGTGGTGTCCTTTAAACAATGATATTAACGTAAAGATTTTATTTATGCATCTAACGACATGTGTAAATTATCAAGAACATAATTATCTACGTAAATTAAGGACAAAATTCATTACCTACAAATAAAAACACTGAGTTTTCCTTGTTTTCATGGGTCATGTACGCTCCTGCACTATCACGCTGCATTTTATTTCACTGATGACAAGCACTGAACATCGCTAGCTGAATAATATCGACGGAAATATTTGGAAAAATAAGGTATGTGTTCCGTGGAAACCATGAAACCCAGTGCTTACACGTTTTGTCCCTTTCTCTTCGACTAAATCGCCGAAGCGTTCATGGCAAGTAACAAATAGAGTCCGTAGCACTCACAGATAGAGTCAAGTAACGCAGATTTTCACAGATAGCATCCGATATGGTTATGCACCGTGCCTATACTTGTTGCCTACGCTGATTACATTGACGCTGATCGCACAGATGTCGTGAGCGGACAAAGTTAATGTCGTGAGCGGTCATTTGAAATACCGCGTATGACCTACGGGACCGCCAGGTAAACAATATTCCGAACAGTACATATGAGCCGATGACTTGCAGTTTTACAGCCTTTTCGAAAGTATTTCAACTATGGAAGGGTGATAATGAAAGATATGTGCATTTGAACCCCGTTTACAGTTGAAAAAGATTGCAGGACCTGACTACCAGCTTACCAGGCCAGCACTGTAACCCACTGAGCTACTGGGACTCCACATACTACAAGGCAAGCATTAGGAACAAATACAGGATATAACTGGATATCCCCAATTTGTTGACATTTGGTAGATTGTATTATGTTAGAGTCGAACTATTTGTATTATAGAGTCTAACGCTTTTTTTGTTGTTGTTTATGGATCATTTAGGCTTAGCTATTGTGACTTGGTCTTTTTAGTAGCTGTTTTATATGTAAACAGCATACAACAATACTTATGCATTGATCGCTACCTATTAAAAGCGTAAATTGGTCGCCCAGTTTGACCAGTCTTCACTTTGCGCTTAGAGGGTAGCTCGTGGTCTTAGCTTGCGAAGTCCGCGTTGGGATATTTTCGGTTAAAGATTTCTAAAGACTCAAATCTTCTAACCCATGGATAGATTTATTTGCTACTTTGATAGATGATAGATAATGGTCTAAAGCTTTAGACAGTATCACCCCCACTTCCCCTCTGTGGACTTGAGGTCAAGGTCGTATTCTTAGACATTTTATGTTAATCTGCTTACCCCATTGATGGATTTACTTTATATATGCTTTCAGGTGTTAGATAAAGGCCCAAAGTTTAATACAATACCAGCCCCTCCCGCCTTGATGGCTTTTGGGCCACGGTCATAAATTTAGAAGCCCAGGCTGATCTGATTCTGCGCTGGGCGCGCATGCCACTTTGTTTGCTTTGTTATGTCGCGGCTCAAAATTGCTCCAATATTTGAGGTAATTACAGTGAATTTTACTTTAAGGTGAATATGTACACTTTCAGGGAAAGCAACTAACCATTTTTGCTTCCCTTCTCTATAGGGTTCTACTCTTAAAGGAAAGAATTGGCTCCTCTAGGAGCCAATTCTTTTCTTTAAGAGTAGGCCTAGAACCCTTTCGTAGGGTTCGGCTAATCAGGGAAGCAAACAGAAAGTCACAAAAGTTGTTCCCTTTTTTAAATATAAAAGTGTACCTTTATGCATTTGATTCTAAAATGAAAATGTCATGTATTTCACCAATACTTATTTTAGGAAAATCGTAGACGAAAAGACTCTTCCATAGTGTAACATTACACACCATCTTGCAAAATGATTTTTTGGTTTAATGGTTGATCTCGATTCAAATTCTAGAACGTTACCAAAAAAGACTATTTTCATGATTTTAGCATGTTTTCAGCAGTCAGACTTTTATATTTAATGCATGGCAAGGTTCAAATTGAGACTGAAATGAAACACTAGAAATATTGGCCTAATCATGCAAAGAACTACTTTTATCATAGCTTCCATATTTGGACCTCAGATGGGATTGCCGTGGTCGAGGCAAAAACTGTTCTAAATGCACGTAGTCTTTTGTTTTTGCAACAATTCATTATCTTAAAAAATGCATTACAGTAAAGAGCCTGGTGAGACGGCTCATAAAACCCCTATTGTCAGGATCTACAAAGTCTGCAAAGACTTTTCAGGCGCATGGGTTTACCTCCGGGTTTATACAGCCATTTTTAGAAAGGGGAACAACTTTCGCGGGACGTCGAAGCAGCGTTGATCAGCATTGATTCAGCATCACCATGTTGAATCGGTGTGGGATTGACTTTGCTTTGGCGTTGCGTGCCCACTGGGTAAGTAATGTATTTTTTAAATCACGTGTTATATGTACTTTTCTGCTATTGCAAAATGGGATACAGACTTGAATAAGTCAGCTGACTTTCTTCTGAATCCCGTTTGGTATAACATATGATATATTTTGTAAATGAATGTACTTTTTTATATGTTGGTTATACAAAGAAAATAAAGTTTAACCAATCACGTGCACGAATAAGAAAAATACCTTTACATGATCACATGACACACGTGGTCAAAATCGATATTCTTACAGGCCGTGAGGAAATAGATAATTTGCATTTTAATTTGAAGATTATGTTTCATTCCACATTTATCGAATAAATATGCATTTTCTCAAAACTTTTACGGTTAATTATGAGACTATTACATATTAACTAACGAAATTTTGTTAAAATATTTGTTTCTGAAAACATTAAATAAACGAGGGAGACAATCTTTAAAGAAAAAGAATTTGCTCTTTCCTTTAAGAGCTGACCTCCATTGAAAATGGAAGCAAAAATGCACGAGACTGAGTAATTCCAGTCATCTTACTTGGGTGGAAAATGTTTCTTTATTCTGCAGTTGGCAGACCTTATCCCATTGCATTCTGGGTATTTTTTGTCGTCTGCTGAAATTGTCATCTGCATCAAAAGTCAAGAAAATTCTGACAATAGTGGTCTAACTAACTCTTGCAGAAATGATGTCTAAGCTACAAACAGTTTGGATCTCAGATCAGGCCCCACCTTTGTGGGGCCTGATCTGGATCTAAACCGTTTGTCCAGATACCCCTGCCTTTGGAATGGGTTATTGATTTTACCCAAGGTGCTATGCAAATTTTGTTGCATTTACTTACGTCAAAAGGTTATTTATTGAATTAACCAGAAAAAAAATCGTGCTATTATAATCTGACCTATGATTTAGCATGTGATTGAACCTGGTCTTACCATATTTAGTTAAGATCAAAAGTCATGCTTATTAAGTTTAGATGTGATATGTACAGTCGTTAATTAGTGATTGACGTATATTGGTCTATTTATGGTCATGATTATCTTTTGTTTACTACTAAAAGTTTAAGTAGGAAAGCACTGTAGAGGTATGAAAATGAATTCCAGTCAAACAACTTGCATTTTCAGTATATGATGATAGTAAAGTTTTGATGCTTGTTATCAAATCCTGTTCACCATTTTATACTCTGTAAATGTTATGCATGTAATTTACGTGAAATAAATATTCTTTAAACAAAAACCTTTTTGTGTATTCTATCCGTTTAAAACTGGCTAATCACGGTCATTTACAATGATACTTCATGAATTTATTTCATTGATACAGCAATGAGAACTTTAAAATGGTCAAAATTACAGGAACTTAAGTGTTCTACTAAAGTGATTTATTAAATTTGACAGACTAACCAACGTGTTTTCAGTGCTTTTGGAATGCCGTATTTATCAAGACGGCTGAGCAAGCAGTGTAGACCCAGGTCAGACTTCCATTGAGGCAACAGCTGAATTAAGGTGAACGGATGCACACTCAGGGGAAGCCACTCTGTCAATTTAATTTATGCCTCTATTCTCATAAAGGACACGAGGAGCAAATTCTTTCGTGGGTATACCTCCATATCTTTTTTCGCCATTTTTTACAAATTGGAAAAACGTTATGACTTCCTCCTGTATGCATCCCTGGAGACATAGCCTTCCCCAAAAACGGATCTACTCTTAAAGCAAAGAAATTGAGGAGCAAATTGAGAAAAATTGCTTTTCTTTTCTGTACGAGTTGATCCCCATAGAGAATGAAGGCGAAAATGAAAACAGCAGAGTTGCCCCCCCCCCCACACACACACACACACATCCTCTGAAATTTTATCCATACACATGAAGTGTTCAACTACATAGGAATAATACGGCAAGTCTTAAAGGTCGTTTTCATCAGCATTGAAAACTGAAGACTTTAACTATAACTATATAGAATATTTTGCCTGCCTGTAAGTTGAATGACGTCAATCAGTGGGCGAAATGTCAGTGAAAATTACTGGCATTCATTAAACAGTTTTTTTTCTCATGGCTGAAATGCTAAGGCAGTGAAATTTAATGAAATGGCATACGCCTATATATTAAGCAAGAGAAAAATAGTTTGATTTGTTATATATTTTTAAGATATATGCACTTATCTGCATGACAGCGTTACTCCTTAAAATGGAATGACAAAATTGTTACCAATAACTTGCGTATCGTCGATAAGAGAATTGAACTGAACTGAACTGAAGTAACTTAACATAACCATGATAACTGTGGCATCTCTTCAAGATCAACCCCCTTGCAAAACACTGAAAAAAAACTAGACAATCACTAAAGGTGATGAATGCCCCCGCCATATGCCTCACTAGATGAGTAATGTGTTAAAACATATTTATGTGAAGTTACATCAAAATCTGTCAATAAATAAAGGTGCTAAAGGGATGACAAAGTTTTTTTTTTTCTAAAAAATAGCACTGAACTGTAACCTTGATTTTGGATCTATCGTCCAAGATATATTTGTGTGAAGTTATATCAAAATCAGTCAACAAATAAAGGCGCTAGAACCATGACAAAGATTTGCATGTACCTATGTGACCTTGACCTAGGACCTAAAATGCTGAAACGTGAATTGTCCCAGATATTGTCATGCTAAATATTTGTGTCAAGTTTTGTCAAAATCATTCCAGGGGGATGACAATGGATTTTCTAAAACTAGCAAATGTGACCTTTGCCCTAAAATTCTGGATTGCGAACTTGTCCAAGATATTGTCACACTAAACATTTGGGTGAAGTTACATCAAAATTGTCAATGAATAAAGGGGCTAGAGAGATGATAAAGTTTTTTTCTGAAAATAGCAACTGTGACCTTGACCTTGGATCTCGGAGCTGAAACGGTAGTTTATTCAAGATACTGTTATACTTGACATTTATGTGAAGTTATATCAAAATCGATCCATAAATAAAAGCGCTAGAGCGATGCCCAAGTTTTTTTCTGAAAATAGCAACTGTGACCTTAACCTTGATCCTACCAAGCTGAAACGCAAACATCATGTGCGAGGTATTGCCATACCCAATATCAATAGCTGTGGTGTAATACCAAATCGGTTGATAAATGAGGACACTAGAGCGATGAGAAAAGGTGAGCTTGTGTATGATGTTCGTGAAGTTGGCTGCCAGTTGCCAGTTGCCATTTGGCTATTCAATCGGCAATTGGCAAACGGCTGCTAACTTCACATTCTAGATGCCAATTCGCCAATTCGACTCAATAGGATTTTAGAGCATACCAGGTGAATAGGCAACTGGCAAACGGCATCAAAAGGCCTAGTCAATTGGCAACTGGCAGCCAGACGCCAATTCGCAAATTCTAGTGAACTATCAACTGGCAACTGGAAGCCTGATGCCAATTCTATTTGAGAGGGCTTATGCATATTAAAGCTAAATAGGAAACCGGCAAACGACATGCAGATGCGAATTCGCAAATTCTTGTGAACTGGCAACTGGCAACTGGCAGTCAGATGCCAATCCGATTTCAGAGGGTTTCAGATGATTAAAGCTACACAGGAAACCGGCAAATGGCAGCCAGGTGCCAATTCGCTAATTCTCCTGAACTGGCAACTGGAAACTGGCAGTCAGATGCCAATTCGATTTGAGAGGGTTTAAGATGATTAAAGCTACATAGAAAACATGAAAACGGCAGCCCGATGCCAGTTCGAAATGTTTTATGAATTGCCAACTGGCAGCCAGATGCCAATTCGAATTGAGAGTGTCTACGACGGTAAAAACCAAATTGGAAACTTGCAATCGACATCCAGATGCCAATTCACAAATTCTTGTGACCTGGCAATCGGCAACAGGCAGTCAGATGCCGACTTGAGAGTGTTTCGACTTAAACTGAATAGGAGAGCGACAAACGACATCAGGATAGTAATTCGCAAATTCTTGTGAACTGGCAACTGGCAGTCAGTTGCCAATTCGATTTGAGACGCTTTCAGACGATTAAAGCTACATAGGAACGGCAAATGGCAGCCAGATGCCAGTTCACCAATTCTACGGAACTGCCAGCTGGCAGGCTGATACCAATTCGATTTGAGAGGCTTTAAGACAATTTTAAAAAAAACATGTCGGAAATCGGCAAACGGCAGCCAGATGCCAATTCGCTAATCCTTGAGAATTGGCAACTAGCAGCCAGATGCCAATTCGATTTGAGAGGTTTTAAGACGATTACAGCTACATAGGAAACCGGTAAACGCAGCCAGATGCCAATTCGAAAAAAAAATATGAATTGTAAACTGGTAACTGGCAGACAGATGACTATGGGATTTGAGAGTTTAGATGATTTAAACTAAACAGGAAATCATAAAACGACACCCAGATGCCTATTTGCAAATTCATGCGAACTGGAAACAGGCAACTGGCAGTCAGATGCCAATTCGATCTGAGAAGGTTTCAGACGATCAAAGCTACATCGTAAACCGGCAAACGGCAGCCAGATGCCAATTTCCCCAAAATCTACTGAACTGGCAACTGGCAGCCGGATGCCAATTCGATTTGAGAGTGTTAAAATCGATTAAAGGTACATACGAAACCGGTAAAGGGCAGCCAGATGCCAATTCGAATTTTTTTTATTAATTGTCAACTGGCAACTGGCAGCTAGATGCCAGTTGGAGCTGAGAGTGTTTTAGACCGGCAAATGATATCCAGATGCCTATTCGAAAAGTCTTGTGAACTGGCAACTGGCAACTGGCAGTCAGATGCCAATTCGATTTGAGAGGGTTTCAGACGATTAAAGCTACACAGGAAACCGGCAAACGCCAGCCAGATGCTAATTCGCTAATTCTACTGAACTGGCAACTGCCAGCGAGATGCCAATTCGATTTGAGAGTGTTTAAGACGATTAAAGCTAAATAGGAAATCGGTAAACGGCAGCCTGATGCCAATTCAAAATTTTTATGAATTGTCAACTGGCATCTGGCAGCCAGATTCCGATTTGATCTTGGGGTTTATACCGATTAAAGCTATATAGGAAACCGGCTAACGACATCCAGATACCAATTAGAAAATTCCTGTGAACTGGCAACTGGCAGTCAGATGCCAATTCGATTTGAGACGGTGTCAGATGATAAAAGCTACATCGGAAACCGGAAAACGGCACCCAGATGCCTATTCGCTAATTCTACTGAACTGGCAACTGCCAACTGGCAGTAGATGCAAATTCGATTTATGAGTGTTCAAGACAATTGAAGCAATGTAGAAAACACGCAAACGGAAGCCAGATGCAAATTCGCTAATGCTTGCAAATTCGCTAATGCTTGCGAATTGGCAAATGGCAACTTGCAGCCAGATGCCAATTCGATTTGAGAAGATTTAAGACGATTAAAGAAACATAGGAAACCGGCAAACGGCAGCCAGATGCCAATTCGATTTGAGAGTGTTTAAGACGATTAAAGCTACATAGGAAATGGGTAAACGGCAGCCAGATCCCAATTCGAAATTTTTATGAATTGGCAACTGGCAACTGGCGGCCAGATGCAGATTTGATCTGAGAGGGTGAATGCCGGTTAAAGTTAAATACCGACAAACGACATCCAGATGCCAATTCGATTTGATAGGGAATCAGACGAACTGAACTGGCAACTGGCCGTCAGATGCCAATTCGATTTAAGAGTGTTATAGACAATTAAAGCCAGGTAGGAAATCGGCAAACGGCAGCCAGATGCCATTTCGAAAATTTTTGCGAATTGGCAAGTGGCAACTGGCAGCCAGATGCCTATTCGATTTGAGAGGGTCTATGCCGATTAAAGCTAGATAGGAAACCGGCAACCGGCAGTCAGATGTAAATTCGTATATTCTCCTGAACTGGCAACTGGCAACTGGCAGTCAGATGCCAATTCGGTTTGTGATTGTTAAAGACAATTAAAGCCATGTAAGAAATCGGCAAACTGCAGCCAGATGCCAATTCGAAAATTTTTGCAAAACTGACAGCCAGATGCCAATTCGATTTGAGAGGGTTTATGCCGATTAAAGCTAAATAGGAAACCGGCATACGACACCCAGATGCGAATTCGCAAATTCTTGTGAACTGGCAACTGACAACTGGCGGTCAGATGTCAATTCGATTTGATACGGTTTCAGACGAATAATGCTTCATATGGAACCGGTAAACGGCAGCCAGATGCCATTTGCCAATTCGCTAATTTTTGCGAATTAGCATCGGACTGCCGTTTGCCGGTTTCCTACATGGCCTTTATTGTCTTAAACACTCATGAATCGAATAGGCATCTGTCTTCCAGTTGCCAGTTCAGGAGAATTAGCGAATTGGCATCTGGCTGCCATTTATCGGTTTCCTGTGTAGCTTTAATCGACTGAAACCGTCTCAAATCGAATTGACATCTTACTGCTAGTTGCCATTTCACACGAATTTGCGAATTGGCATCTGGATGTCGTTTGTTGATTTCCGATTTAGTTTAAAACGTCTTAAACACTCTCAAATCGAACTGGCATCTGTCTGCCATTTGCCAGTTTACAATTCATAAAAAGTTTTGAATTGGCATCTAGCTGCCGTTCACCGGTTTGCCATGTAGCTGAAATCGTCTTAAAACCTCTCTAATCGAATTTGCATCATGCTGCCAGTTGCCAGTTGCCAATTCACAAGAATTAGCGAACTGGCATCTGGATGTCGTTTACCGGTTTCCTATTTAGCTTTAATCGGCATAAACCTTCTCAAATCGAAATGGCTGCCTTTTGTGGGATACCTATTTAGCTTTAATCGTCTTAAACCCTCTCAAATCGAAGTGGCATCTGACTGCCAGTTGCCAGTTCCCAGTTCACAAGAATTTGCGCATTCGCATCTGGATGTCGTTTACCGGTTTCCTATTTAGCTTTAATCGGCATAAACCTTCTCAAATCGAAATGGCATCTGGCTGCCATTTGCCAGTAACCAATTCGCAAAAAATAGCGAATTGTCATCTGACTGCCGTTTGCCGATTTCTTACAGGGCTTTAATTGTCTTAAACCCTCTTAAATCGAATTTGCGTCTGACTTTCAGTTGCCAGTACAAGAGAGTAAGCTAATTTGCATCTGACTGCCGTTTGCCTTTTTACGAAGTAGCTTTAATCGTCTGAAACCGTCTCAAATCGAATTGGCATCTGACTGTCAGTTACCAGTTGCCAGTTCACTCGAATTAAGGAATTGACATCTGGATGTCATTGACGGTATCCTTTTTAGCTTTAACCGGTATTAACCCTCTAAAATCGAATTGGCATCTGGCTGCCAGTTGCCAGTGACAATTCATAAAAAATTCGATTTGGCATCTAGCTGCCGTTTACCCGTTTCCTATGTAACTTTAATCGTCTTTAACACTCTAAAACCGAATTGGCATCTGGCTGCCAGTTGCCAGTAGCCAATTCATTAAAAAAAACGGAATTGGCATCTGGCTGCCGTTTCCCGAATTCCTGTGTTGTTTTAATCGTCTTAAACGCTCTCAAATCGAATTGGCATCTGGCTGCCAGTTGCCAGTTGGCAGTTCGCAAAAATAATCGAATTGGCATCTGGCTTCCGTTTGCCAGTTTCCTACATGGCTTTAATTGTCTTAAACACACATGAATCGAATTGGCATCTGGCTGCCAGTTGCTAGTTGCGAGTTCATTAGAATTAGCGAACTGGCATCTGGCTGCCGTTTGTCCGTTTCCTACATTGCTTTAATCATCTGGAACCCTCTCAAATCAAACTGGCTTCTGACTGCCAGTTGCCAGTTCAAGAGAATAAGCGAACTGGCATCTGGCTACCGTTTGTCGGTTTCCTTTGTAGTTTTAATCATCTGAAACCCTCTGAATCGTATTGGCATCTCGCTTCCAGTTAACCGTTGCCAGTTTAGAAGAAATAGCGAATTGGCATCTGGCTGCCGTTTGCCGGTTTTCTATGTAGCCTTAATCGCCAGAAACCGTCTCAATTCGAATTGGGATCTGACTCCCAGTTGCCAGTTGCCAATCCATAAAAATTTTGAAATTGGCATCTGTTTTCCTATATTGCTTTAACCGTCTGAAACCTTCTGAAATCGAATTGGCGTCTGGCTGCAAGTTGCCAGTTGCCAATTCGCAAGCATTATCGAATTCACAAACATAAGCGAATTGGCATCTGACTTCCGTTTGCTGGTTTCCTACATGGCTTAAAATGTCTTAAACACTTATGAATCAAATTGGCATCTGACTGCCAGTTGCCAGTTCAGGCGAATTAGCGAATTGGAATCTGGGTGCCGTTTTCCGGTTTCCTATGTAGCTTTAATCATCTGAAACCGTCTCAAATCGAATTGGCATCTGACTGCCAGTTGCGAGTTCACAAGGATTTGCAAATTGACATCTCGATGTCGTTAGCCGGTTTCCTAAATAGCTTTATCGGCATAAACCCTCTTAAATCGAACAGGCATCTGGCTACCAGTTGCCAGTTGACAATTCATAAAAATTTTCGAATTGGCATCTGGCTGTCGTTTACCGGTTTCTTCTGTAGCTTTAATCGACTTAAAAACTCTCAAATCGAATTGGCATCTCGCTGCCAGTTGACAGTGGCCAGTTCAGTGGAATTAGGGAATAGGCAATTGCCAGTTCTCAAGATTTTTGCTAACTGGCATCTGGATGTCGTTTGCAGGTTTCCTATTTACATTTTATCGTCTATTTACATTTTATCGTCTTAGACACTCTCAAATCGAATTGGCCTCTGGCTGCCAGTTGCCAGTTGACAATTAATGTAAAAATTTGAATTGGCATCTGGCTGCCGTTTACCGGTTCCATATGTATCTTTAATCGTCTGAAACCGTCTCGCTGCCAGTTGCCAGTTCACATGAATTAGCGAATTGGCATCTGGAAGTCGTTTGTCGGTTTCCTGTTCAGTTTAAATCGTCTAAAACCCTGTCAAATTGAATTGTCACCTGGCTGCCAGTTTCCAGTTGCAAATACATAAGAATTTGCGATTTGGCATCCGGCTGCCGTTTGCCGGTTTCCTTTGTTCCTTTAATCGTCTTAAACCCTCGGAAATCGAATTGGCATCTGGCTGCCAGTTGCCAGTTGCCATACCGCAAGAATTTTCGAATTGTCATCTGGATGTCGTTTGCCGGTTTCCTATTTAGCTTTAATCGTCTTAACCCCTTTCGAATCGAATTGGCATCTGTCTGCCAGTTTCCAGTTCAGAATTAGCGAATTGTCATCTGGCTGTCGTGTGCCGGTTTCCTATGTTGCTTTAATCGTCTTAAACCCTCTCAAATCGAATTGGCACGTGGCTGCCAGTTGCCAATTCACAAGAATTTGCGATTTGGCATCTGGCTGCCAGTTGCCAATTGACTAGATTCTGCGAATTGGCATCTTGATGCAGTTTGCCAGTTGCCTTTTCACCTGATATGCTTTAAAACGCTATCGATTCGAATTGGCATCTGGCTGCCTGTTGTCAGTTGCCAATTCACTTGAATTTGCGAATTGGCATGTGGCTGCCGTTTGCCAGTTACCTATTCAGCTGTAAAAGCATCTCGAATCGATTTGGCATCTTGTTGCTAGTTACCTGTTGCCAATTCGCGAGAATTGGCATCTAGAATGTGAAGTTAGCTGTCATTTGCCAATTGCCGATTGAATAGGCAAATGGCAACTGGCAACTGGCAGCCAACTTCACGAACATTTGTGTATGAGCTATGGAAATAAGGTCAAAATATGTATGTCATTCAAGGGGATATAATTCTGCAATAAAGACCTAAGTCAAATTTCTGTTTCCTTTATGCATATGATCAATGCATGTCTGAACTATGTTGCAAGTTCCAAATCCCAACACCAAATACTATTGGAGGCCTGAGTTGCAGAGACAAGAACAGCACTACAAAGTATTAATACAGTCAAATATGTATGTCATTCCAGGGGATATAATTCTGCCATAATGACCTGGATCAAAGTTCTGTCTCCTTTATGCACATGTTTGATGCATGTCTGAACTGTGTTTCAAGTTTCAACTCCCTGCATCAAATACTGTAGGAGGAGTTGCGTATACACAAGAACAGTACTACGAATGTGAAATATGGTGAAAATATGCCTGTTATTCAAGAGGATATAATTCTACAATAAAGACCTGAATCAAGGTTCTGTTTCCTTTATGCACATGTTCAATACATGTCTGAACTGTGTTTAAAGTTTCAACTCCCTGCATCAAGTACTGTAGAAGGAGTTGTGGAGACACAAACAGTATTACATATGTGAAATATGGTCAAAATATATATGTTATTCAAGGGGGCATAATTCTGCAATAAAGACCTAACCCAAAGTTCTGTTTCCTGTATGCACATGTTCAATGCATGTCTGAACCGTGTTGCAAGTTTCAACTCCCTGCATGAAATACTGTAGGAGTTGCGGAGACAAGGATGTTGAAAATATGCATGTTATTCAAGGGGGCATAATTCTACAATAAAAACCTAAATCAAAGTTCTGTTTCCTTTATGCACATGTTCAATGCATGTTTGAACTGTATTGCAATTTTCAGCTCCCTGCTTCAAATACTGTAGGAGAAGTTGCGGAGACAAGAACAGTACTATAAAGTGTGACGGACGGACGGACAAGGGCAAAACTATATGCCCCTCCCCACTTCATGGCGGGGGCATAAAAAGAAACATTTCCACGACAGCTCTGGGATAGTCCAAATTGACTATTAGCTATTGGCCTTTGGTATAATAACGCGGTATGATATATTTAAAACAAAAATATGTATATATAACAAATCTGGAAGAATCGCGGACCGCGATCGAAATCGTGTGACTGGTCCAAGTAAAATCGACTGATGTAAGAATCGCGTACGCGAGTGAGAAAATTACCTAGATATCATCACGTGATCACAGAAACTAATATTGATTTTCTTACTGGCTGCATATTTATGAAAACGTCAATTTAAGTAAGGGTACCATTTCTTACCAAGGGAGCCAACTTGGCTTTTGTGACTTCTTGTCTCCTTCCTCGGACGACGCCACCCTTCCAAGATATGGTCTACTGTTAAAGGCAAGAGTTTGCTTCTAGGAGAGTTCCTTGAAGCGTTGACCCCCATTAGGAAGGGCGGCAAAAATCAGAATGGCAGAGTTGCTTCCCTTGAAAGTGTACCCATTCATTTAAAGTTGTCCCGAGTAATTAATTTTGAGCCGCGAAACGACAAAAAACAACAAAGTGGTATGTACGCCCAGTAACACTTAAATCAGCGTGGGCATTCACCCAGTCTGATCAGAGTCTTTGCTGTCGGCATTGAGTTGGCTTAGACCCTTAGCTACCCTTTAAGGGCACAGCGAAAACTCTAATTAGACTGGGCGGATGCCCAGGCTGATATAGTCTTCGCGTGGTTCACATGCCACTCCGTCGCGGCTCAACCGTATTATAAGTGCAAAAACATGGAACTTCGACCAGGCGCTCAAATGTAGCCGATGACTGCTTGCTTGAAGGCAACGCTTAACTGAGCATAATCTATTATATGCGCAGTCTATTCAGGGCGATGACTGAAGCGTCTTTTTTCGTCTTATGACAAGACACCCTTGCACGAGTCGCCTTTCGTTTGGTAAGCTTCTAAAATTATTATTTGCTGTCATAATTATAAACTAAACATAAAGAGCGGAAATATCGAATTCTCACCCGAAAATAGAAAACAAGTGTTGTCAAAGTTACGCAGACATCAGCAGGGGCACTAATGAATGCAGTTAGAAGCGGCTGAATATATTCATTGACATTGGTATATGTTAATACCTGTGGCTTAACATTTAGGGGTACTGAGGCTAAGTATATAATGTTAACCTAAACTTTCGCCAAAAATAACTCCAATTTAAGTCGGGTGCTACACATGATGCAGGAATATGCTATTTTGACATTGCTTCAGCATCTAATGTCATGGTGATTAAAGAAACCAGAATGCACACAGGCATTGTCGCAGGTTCGAATTCCAGCCGGTCAACGACTAGAAAATAATCGCTCAGCATTACCTGTTTCGAATAAGTGAAGGTTGACGGGCAGCGAAAGATGAAGATTGGGCTCCGTATTTCAATATGCTCAAAATACGGTGGGTCTCTAACAACCACTGTCCCTACAACCACAAGGTGTACATGACATTTCTGCAGATTGTATTATGAAACTTTGCTGATGTCAGGCATCATTTTCTGGAAGTATTGCTCATTATTATGACTAACCAAACATTTTTTAAACCAAGTAAAACGCCGTTTCTGTGATTAATAATCTCTAATTTCAAAACACGCTGGTCAGCATGACATAATCCCATTGCATACAGACCTAGTAACACACAACCCGGACCGCAACTCGAGAAAAAGTGTCTTACAGTATATACGACCTGCTTAGAACAGCTTGTGCATCTGCTTTCCGCATATGCATGTGACACAGGCCTCGCTTGTCATTAAATGGATTCCCCAATGTACATGTATGCGAACAATGAAGACTCTGATCAGCCTGCGCATTTGTGCAGGCTGATCTGAGACTGCTTTGTTCGCACATGGCAGAACGTTCATTTTCTGATAACAAGGCGCATTTTGGTAAGCTTCTTAAATTAGTTTTGCTTTCATAAAACTTACGCCAGTCTATTTTAAAACTGGAAATACGCAGATCTATATCGAATCTTCTTAAAATAGAAAATAGGTATTTCCCAAAAATAGAAAAATAGGTATTTCCCAAAAATAGAAACTGGGATGTCCTAAAAATAAACCTCCTTAAGTGCATTTGACAAGGTCACGAACTATTGTGTAAATCCCTGATAAAATACGCGTAGAACAGGACATTAGGATTATCAGTACTCGAAAATGAACTTTTTAAGTGTATTTCGCCATTCCACACCCTATAACCTTTCAAATGTTTAATGATTTTGCAACCACAGTTTAATCATATTTGGTAGTCATGCAATGTGTTGTGACTGGACATAAGCAATGGACATTATTTCAGCAATAAAAAATATTATTTCACAATTAGCCTTTTTTGGCCATATTTAGGGTTGGTCTTGACCTCTTACGAAATGGAAGCCTTCCGTTTAGCGCGGTATAATACAGCCACGCCGCCCCTTGTATTTCCTCTGATCATGCTGTCCAATTGTATTTAGACTCACATAACAAGGGCGTAGCTACGTATACGGCAAATACGCAAGTGCGTATTGAAATTTTGTCAAAATTGACAAAATTTCAAAACGCACCTGCATATTTGCATGCTGCAATTTTATAAATTAGACAAGATTTCAATCAATTACCAAAGTGGCTGAAATACTAGCTTTCCGTTCTAGAAGTAGGACATAAAACATGATTGTGCGTATCATGAAATTGACCCTAGTTACGCCCCTGCATAATTATGTGTGACCAGTGAACACTCGGATCAACCAGCGCACTCGCACAGTCTAATCAGAGCCTATCTTGTTCGCATACTAATCAAATCCTAGATGACAGCTGAAATTCGATGCTCAGGATCGCCATGTCCCCTGCATGTCCTCGTGTAGAAACGAACTGCGCACGCTAAGAACAATAAACGGCGTGACGAGTCCCAGCATGTGCGTTCGCCCAGAAGTGCGACTTTGAAAAGCAGATCATGTTGCAACAAGGCGCACAGGCCCATGCTGGTCGGGATATGCGAAGGTTTGAATATGTCCTGAAGACAGCACGCAATATTTTGCATTTATCATATTTTGTAACACATACCAGTAAACGTGATTTGTAAAACTTCCGTGACCTACTTATATTGAAATGCAATACCAAGGTGTTTTACATAATTTTACCTTCATCATTTCAAGTTAATTGTGTAAGAAAAATAGAATGCTAACATAGTTTTTGGCGATTTCAGCGACCGACTAGAATTACCCAAAATAGTCGGACGCATCTCAAGTTAAAGTAGACTTTTTTCGCCATTTTTACACAGGGGAACAACTTTAAAGACTTCCTGGCTGCTTTCTGGAGTTC
Source organism: Ctena decussata (assembly GCA_963989385.1). Taxonomy (NCBI): domain Eukaryota; kingdom Metazoa; phylum Mollusca; class Bivalvia; order Lucinida; family Lucinidae; genus Ctena; species Ctena decussata. The sequence continues at coordinate 51,899,446 of OZ022498.1, read as the reverse complement.
GAATCACTTCCGACAGGGGCTCTTAATGTAAAATATAGAATTTGCCCCTGAAGGGGAAAATTCGTTCCTTTGAGAATTGACTCTCATTGAGAAATGAGACAGAAATGTAAAAGGACAGAATTTCTTCCCCTGCAAGTACTCATTCGCTTTGACCAGTTGTGCCAGTTTTCGAATCGCAAATATCAGACTGGTCTTTAGGGAACAGCTTAATCTTAGTCTACCCTGTTTGTGCAGGCACTTACGTACGCCCCACATGTTTAGGTTCATTCTGGTACTCACCAAAGACGTATCTAACTTAATACAAATACGCAGGTGCGAATGGAAATTTTGTCAAATTGACAAAATTTCAAAACGCACCTGGGTATTTGCAATACTGATGTGAATCGAACATGAGTTCAGTATCTACTGCCAAAACACATAGTCTGAAATAAACCCAGACACAAAGAGCCTCAAAGAACCTGAGTGCATAAAATGAAAGTCCCGGCAGACGATTAAGTATGCCATGTTTTTTAATCAGTTGCTATGCTTTGATAAGTTCTTTTACGGAAATATATAGATGCATTAATCCGCTGGGAGCAAAAACATTCCTGACCATGTGGAATGTCTTTATCCAGACCTCTACAAACAAACAAACAAAACAACTGTTTTTGGTGTTTTCACAAACGTAAGGTGTGAATATAGCATTAGGTGAGAAAATTATTTGTTTAACTCCTTGTAAGTGATAATAATTAAATTCACACGGAAAGCGGTGCGACCGGCGAATGGCCGGCATCGCCAGGAGCCTTCACGGTTGCTTTGGAAAGGATCACTCTTTAAGACTGGCCTGTGATCGCCCTCGCAGTTTGCTACCTCCAATAGACTCCGATCGAATAAACTGTTTTTCTTGACCTCGTCGGATGTTTTATGTCATTGTATTGCCACTTTCCTTTAATTTTTGTTTGACAACAGCCAATCTGAAATTCATAACGTGATGCTTCTATAATCTAAAATATTCAACAAACTGAGAGACACGACCCGTGCGGTGCCGTACAATTCACTGTTTTGTTATTATCAACAAACACTCTCCTGTTAGCCTGACTCTGAAATGATAAAAATCAAAATTTTGCGTTTTGAACAAAACAGTTTTTCTCTATAACTATTCCATGCACGATCTTCCACGCATGTACGTTTGTACATCTATACAAAATATGAAGAAGAAATTGAACCCATAAAATTCATTGTGACATTTATTAAGTTTGACAGTCGAAATTAAATAATATCTTCTTTACGTTTAATCATTTTAATTTATCGAACTTTGTAAAGTGCTACAAGATTGCCCAAAATGACTACTTTTATATTGCAATGCTGTATTTTTTCTTTCATAATTTCACCTCGATCATTGAGCCACATGCATATTTCCATGAACGCATATGCTAAAAAGCTATTGAAATCTGTGAAAGGAGTTGATTACAAAAGCTCCATACCTAGCCTGGGCTTTAGGCTAAATGGTTTCCGGTGTATAAGTATTCCAATGGTACGAGTAATGTGGCTCTTTTTCTTCTGATGGCCAACCATTTAGAATCATTTCTCTCAGACTGCCACTATATCCATAGCCTGGTATCAGGCCATGTATTTATACATAGCCTTTATGGTAAGGTACATAACCAGTAAACTGCTATCTTACTTGCCCATAACTGAAATACTTTAAATCAGAAATTATTCGAACTGTAGTGAAGAGATGATATGCATTTATATTTTTTATGCATTTTACAATACTGCTCTATTTAATGGACTGATACCAGTCTACTATATCCACAGCACATGATTGAAAACTGTGAAGTTGACTGCACAAACTCTTTACTCTAAATTATGAAGAACCAGCTGACGGATGGACGGACAAACAGACAGAAGCAATTCTTAATGCACCCTGACAGTCGTCTAGGAGGGGGAGGCATAATAGATAAATGGCAGCTCACCGTCTTTTTTACACAATTAGGTTTCGCCCGATTTCTAAAAATCATCACCTAACCGATACCCAATTTTGGATAAATTAGTACCGCTGTGATTAGTCCAGCATAACGGTAAGTTTGTATTACCGCATTTCCCTAAATAATTAGTCAATGATAGTCACCTTTATGTTGATACATGCTTACATCACCGTCGATGAGCGAGCCGATGAGTAAATACCCACTTGAAATATCTGAAATTCTTCAGTTTACAGCCGATCTATTTTTATCTGCGAAGGTGCATGAGTTTCCCATTTTAGCCTCAAGGTACCGTTATATCGTCTGCATATCGTCTGCAGCAGTTTGATTTATGATAAAGAGAAATCAGATCATAAAGGATCATTTTCTTAAATATTTTGTCGATCTAACGGTTCTCCCACATTTACAGTTGTTGTTGCTTTGTTCACATCCAGACAAAGGTTTTTAAGAACGACAATCGATATTTCAAGATCGAACAAGCCTCCATTAAAATTATCACGTGATATCATGGGGTACTGTACCGTGACTCAAAAACCGCCATTCTCACGCTACTATGACTACATATATACTGATTCTACTTTATTTGGCGGGTCAATGCTATTTTAAGACAAGATTATCATGTGGAAAATTACTGCACTATTTTTACCACACCCATTTGATTGGATGTGTAGACTGACGCAATTGCAACGAAGATTTTCATTGGATAAACTGAATTCGAATGACGTCAGTCGAAAGAAAGGTAGATGTTTTACTACTAATCTTCATTGTAGTACTACGCTTGCCAAGAGTAACATCGTACTCGCGGCAGTGGATATTGATCAATTGTTTATTTATTAATAGGGAAATAAGACATATTACACAAGTGAATACATTTATATTGGACATTAAGAAGTGAGAAGTTTGGACTTTGATAATGGCTACTTCAGAGGCACAGAAATTAATCGCATTGTCCATCGGGAAAATTGCGATGTCGAGACAGCAACGTGGAGGTATCAATTTACATAAGAATTTATTGGTAGCCAGTGTATTACATAAGGCACGGGCCAGTTATATGATGGACAATTTACAAACAATGATGGCTAACAGGAAAGCTCAGGCGGAGAAACAAAGCTCCGATGTGAAAGGAAAAGAGAAAATTGTGAAGCGAGACAATGGAATTTCTAAATCTGAATCAACTGATGTTCCTGTGCGTGGGGTTAATGACTGCGTACGAGTGAACTGTTCATCGGAGGCGCCGAAAGGGGAGAAACTAGAAAATGTAAAATCTAGACTTCAGGAGAAACTAAACAAAGAAAATATTTCTCCAGTTGTTTCGGACAAACGTATGGATACCAGTGACTCTTTGTATTGCAGTGAAAAGTTACAAAATACAAATAAAACTGAATCTACGCCCATTGTGTCTGGGAAAGTACCGTTAAAGGCACACAATGGAGATTACGTCATCTCATCCTGCAGGTGCGCCGGGTCGAAGCGGAGACGCTCATTTGTTGATACGGACACAGCTGTGGAGCCAAAGAAGCCTAAATTTGAAGAGGATTTTATTGACTCGTGTGACAATTTAGAAAATGAAGTGTTCGAAAGTGACTCAGAGGAATGTATGCAGACTGAAACGACACAGGTGTCAAATCTTGTGGATATCTTTAATTCGGGATTATCAGGGTTATACAACAAAGACAGTGACTTGAAATCAGACAATCGTAGAAGTCCTGCTGGTCAGGTCACTGTTTATGTTAGCGCCGAAAGATCTTACATGATAAAGGACCTATCTTGTAGCACCGCGGCAAAGGATACTGTGACTTACCCAACTGTGATTGCGCTGGCTGTGTAGAAACTCATATTTGTTGAAAAATGATCGGAATTTACTGTTTGGCAGAGCTTCAGCCATGGGGAAGTAGGCTGATGCTAATTTTGAGGCTGTTAATTTTTACTACTGATAATGTCATCAGTGGAACCGCGCCGGCGAGACGGTAAAAATTACCGTCTCGCCCAAGCGGCTCATCTGATGAACTGTTTACAAATTTAAAATAAAAGCCTAATGATCTCAGAATTGTCATGAATCCCTTGCCCCTATCTGTAGCTCTGAGTCTCTGACTGCATTTTAGCCATGTCTTGATCATTGACATGCCATCATAAATTGCCAAATATGTTGTCTTTGACCAAAGTGGTGCAATCAGCATTTTATTTCATGTTTTTATCATGGCTTCATGTTTTATCATGTTTCATCACACACTCATTTTACATTTTAGTCATTTTTTGACTCAGTATCCGTCTATTTATCATTAACATGTGATCACAGCAATTTCCATCATGTTTTATTATGTGAACATTGTTTTCAGTTTGTCAAAATATGGAGAATTCGAGCTCAGATTTTATTGCCTATCTGTGCAAATGTTATTTTTTTCTTTTGTTTTAATCAGAACGCAAGGAAACGTCTTTCAACATTAGGCATGATTTTTTTTTTCAAATTTTTTCAGAAAGTTTTCAATTACTTTAAGATACGTTTTTACTTGCATGATTTTAAAATTTTATGAAAAAGTTCTCTTTGTTAAGGTTGCATATTATACATATTTAAAAAGGTAAAGCCTGGTTCATATATTGGGCGTTTACTGGTTTGACCTAGATCTCAATAATTCAACGAATTCATAATAGCGTGACATTTGCTTGTCAAAATGAGGCGTAAATGTGTGACATGACTGATAGCTATCATTGCGTAGGCTAACGCACTATTTTATGTCGCGTTTAGTCATCCGATTTGGGGTACACCTGTGTATTATTTCTTTGTTTGGGCTGCCGAGTCATGACCGGCTGACTGACGTAACTAAGGAATGTGTTGTGTAAATGTTATTGAGTCCATATTGTTGATACTTGTTTACCATCTTAAGATTGAAAGGATTATAACTTCAACGAACTAAGGTCATTGATACAAAGCAATAACTAGTACGATGAATGAAAAGAGTACACAGAGACAGCCTGGGTAGTAATATCACTATAATTGTAGTCTCTCAGGTCCGACGTGTGTGCGTCACGTCGGACGTAGGGAGACTACAATAGTGATATTACCACTAGGACAACCTTGGCCTCCTTTGATCACGTCATTTTAGGCGCGATAATATAGGAGGTTAAGGTAATGACTTGGGAAATTATTTGAAGAAAGGGGTCATGTGTGTGTGTGAAATAAGGTGCTGAGAGAATAGGCATTTACAATGCTCAATCATACTCATAATTTATGACAAATTGTATATAAATTGACAGTATATTTATTGAACAAATGAAACAAAAAAGAACAAAAAACAAAGATAAACAAAAAATAATAAAATACACAAATGAAAATCTTGTTGATTTGTTTGACTTTTGCTATCTGCTGCAGAGATACACTGCATTACACTCATATGTACCATGTGTATTATCAAGTTATTACCAGGATGCTCAAAAGTACATAGGAAAATGCCTGTTTGGGTAGTTTTCTAGTCCATGTAAATAGGAGAAAACTAGCTACAAAAATATGGTACTTTCTCACCAATATTACCCTTTTGGTAGTAACTTTTTAAAGGCCTTGATACATAAGAGTGACTGAGGGGATGAAGTTGAACCTGTGAACCATTTCTACAGAAAAACAAAAAGAAAGGAGACTTATTGACAAAATGGTCTTATTTCTTGGATGGTAATCCTTTTATGTAATAGACCAATGAATCTGTTTTTACATCAAAGAAAATTCCCTGATGACATAACAGGGCCACAAAATAGCTGTCAACACACCCTGTGTTGTACTTAGTATGCAATACCTGCCTTCAAACTCCAGAAATGCATTTAGAGTGGGGCTTCTCTGACTTCTGAAGTAATCTATGGCATAAAAAGGAGTTAGAGTGGTTCTAATATGGATCAACTATGTTGTCTTAAAGGAAATAAGAGACAGAGACCCCCTTATTTGACTTGTAAGCCAAAGGTCCTGGCTTCGATACCCGATCCGGCCACTTACATTTATTTCTCCTTCCGCTGATTCAAGAGGGCAGTTGTCAGTTACTGGTGAAAGTAAGTGCACTTAGTACTGGTTAACCGCTTAGGAGGTCTAAGCCTGTCCAGGAATAGTGTGGTTAGGTTAACTGACCGTCCCGACATGACCATAGCTGTTTACTGTGGACGTTAAATAATAACACAACATTAAGACCCCTTGTTTTCGGAGACCAACAGAACTTGACGGCTCCTGAATTGTAAAACAAAACTGCTCCATTTTGGGGGGAATAACGGAAATATTTAGTCCCAGTATTGGATATCTTCCAAAAGATGCAGATGGAATGGCAAACAGTGCAGACCAACAACAGACTGCATCTTCAGAAGTAGTCTTCATTACATTCTAAGTACTGTGACAGTGAGGAGTGAACAAACTGCTTTGCTTACTCCGCACTGTCACAATACTTAGAATTTTATGAAACTCAAGGAGCAGTGAAGCTTACAACATGGATATACTGACCAATACTGACCAAGTGAGGATCGAAAAGTTCAAGGACTGCTGTACTTTGTATTGATTTGCAATATGCAAACCTAAGCATTAGAGGTTACTGTAGAAGTTCAGAGTTGAATGATTGATGGAGGGAAGGTCGGAGCGAGTACGTACGTCAATAGTCCTCTATTGGACACGATTGCAAACACCAGTGATCATGCTCACTATGCATTTAAATGTAAACAGATCCTATCCTCAAAAGTGAAACAGAGCCCCGGTAGCTCAGTGGGTTTCAACTCTGACATGATAAGCTAACAGTCTGGGTTGGAATCCCATTGGAAGCGAAGTTCTATTCATTGTACACGACTTTCCATTCCACACAGCCTTTCATTATCAATCTTTTATAAACTCTATATGACTGGAATACTGATGAGAGGGCAGTAAAACAAATCATCCATCCATCACACAATTAAATGACTACAGTCTGTACTTCTAAAAATCACAGGATATAAACCAGTCCGCCAATTGTCGCTTCCTTCAGAGACTACATCATATTTGGCTTCCGCCGAGACTGTCCGCGATCTCTTGCTTCCTGCCGAGACTTCTGTACATGATAAACGGCTTCCTGCAGAGACTGTCCGCGTGATTCTGCTTCCTGTCGAGAGCAGAGTCACGCGGACAGTCGGCAGGAAGCCATATTTCGAGGACAGCAGGAAGCATGAGTTCGCGGACAGTATCGGCGGAAGCCAAATATGATGTACAGTCTCTGCAGGAAGCGAAAATTGGCGGACTGGTTTATACCCTGTGGAAATGTTCAGAAGCATAAAACATGACATGTTTGGTAAAATTGGAACTGGCATTAATTGTATGGATTATTGATCTTTATGTATACCTGCATGAACCATGTCATAACTAGTATCAACTGAATCTGTTGACATCCGTCTAGGCCGGTATATCTTGGTTAAGCGCTGGTCTTGGTTCGATTCCTACTGGAGGCGGGCATATTTTCAAGTGTAAACGGGGTTCCGTTGCACACGACGTTTCATCTACCTCCCGTCGCCCTGCTATGACTGAAAAATTGTTGAAAAGGATCGCATGTCATCCATCCATCCGAATGTGTAGAGGAGCGGCTGTAGTGTAGTGGATAACACTCCGGACTACCAATCCAGGGGTCGCAAGATCGATCCCCGCTTCTCCGGTCTTTCGGATGAGACTTTAAACCGAGGTCCCGTCTCCATATGACCTCGTTGTTGGTGGGACGTTAAACCCGAGTTCACTCACTCACTCCGAATGTGTAGAGAAGGTTTCCCATAGCCTAGTAGCCGTCTCATCTGGATTTTCACCGTTTGCAATGGTATGTCCGAATTTACCCGCTGTCCGAAGTTACCCGACTCGACCATAGAGCCAGCTCTTCGTGACACAGACTAACACTTGTGTGTGGGAAGCGCGGTCTGATACTGTTAAAGTTGTATCACGCACCCGGAAAAATAATCTATAAGCACTTGATATGTTTATTACGCGGAATCGTTAAATATGTCATTTCATTAAAATGACCACACCTATGTCCTTCAGTCAAATTTCAATATAAGTTCCGGCTCAGAATGATATCAATTGTCAAACCACTTACCCAGTGAGTACACGAATGTGAAATAACATTGAATCAACATGATTCAACGTCTGATGTAGAATCAACTTCTGATGTTGAATCAACATTGTTTCAACATTGTCTTCTCGGGTATTTGTTTCTTCTTGGTATAGAAATATATGTGGAGACCTAATACTCAAATCCATGCATAATACAGAAAACTTTGCTATAACGTTGCAGCAACGTCATTCCAAACGTTTTGTGCCTTCATGAAAATTTACCAACCGTTATGGATGTCGGAAATGCAACATATGAAATGTACTTCGGGCTCAACCATTACACGTATTGATGTTGGGAATCGGCATTTGAGCAGTCAGACCTTGGTCTGTCCTGATATTCTCTATCACTGATTGTTTTAGAGCTTTCTTCGAGGGACGAGAGACAACAGGGGAGACTTGAATAACCCATCCCACACTTGCGGCAAGCACAGACGGGTTTTGCCCTGCCTCTTAATGAGCACGACACATTCGCTACAATAAAGAGAGCCCTATGAAGACACTGCTCTGGGTTTGTTTTCATTTGAACGTCTTTGACAACTGAGTAAAACTAAATGTTCTGCTGTCAATCAGTCTAATGATTTTGTTTACTTGGTAACCATGGAGTCGACCATCTTTGTTTACTCCTGCAGGCCAGGACAATTACAATGTCCTATATATTGGCTTTCACAGAGCCCCAGAAAAGGTAAATATTGGATATTTCCGCTTTTTTTTCTTATTTCTGCACGAAAACATATGTTGTGACCGTTATTAGAGCCGCCTCGCCGAGGCGGCTCTAATAAATGGTCACAAAATATGCTTGTACTAGAAATTAACAACAGCAAATTTGCCCCCTTATCAAAAAACACGGCATGCTTCCTGATCAACAGATCGATACAAGTCGTTCATTGACTGGCCGTTTTACGCACTCTCTCGTCATTGATCCTACCGTTAGAAACAACAATGAAATCGGTCATGTTGCTAGGCGTATAAATCCTCAGCACATTATGCAGAACGCCATGACAACCAACTATTGTAACTCTAGAAACATTTTAGCAAGATACTGACCTGTGACGAGGGAAAATTGGGCTCACGGCATACACAAGGCATGTGGGCCTGATCAGCCTATTCCAGAGCTATCAATGATTTTACCCCAGGCGGTAAAACATATAAGGTACAGTAGTTACTTTTGGGTCCAGTTTCCCACGTCCTAAGGCACAGGGATGCACACCAGTTAAAGGAATGCGCACCACTTCTCAGGCCCAGGTTAGGCATCTGTTATTAGTCCCTAAACTATCACTCTGTGCATCATCAGCAATGCTCCTAAACGCACTGGTACCGGCCACACTGCAAGATGTAGCCGGCACCAGTGCGTTAGGGACTGCGCAGACTCGTAAGACGAGCTAAATTCCAACGTCATAATATTCATGAACCCTGCCAAGAGAAAATTGGCACTGTTTATCATGTACAATGACAACTCAGACCAGCCCACACATCGACGCTGCCAGAGTGGAGTCAACCAGCCAAGGCCTGGATTTTGACGAAATTTTGAAGGCTTTCCAGTGATGTCGAACTACCATGCCGGACTTGTCAGATTTCCCATTGGACAAGTAATTCCGACTTTATTTTTATAGCGGGACAAGTTTGAGAAATCGAAAGGATTCAGAAGAATTGATAGCGGTGATTTGAACCATTGTGGTACAGCGAAGACTACAATGGCCGAATCGTGCGCCTGCCTGCAAACCTCTCCTGATTTTATTTCACTGAGTGTCGATACCACAGGGTATAATCGATTCCGCCAATTTTTGCTTCCTGCAGAGACTGTCCGTCATATTGGCTTCCGCCGAGACTGTCCGCGAACTCTTGCTTCCTGCAGAGACTACTGTCCTTGTAAAATGGCTTCCTGTCGAGACTGTCCGCGTGAATCTGCTTCCTGCCGAGAGCCTCGGCAGGAAGCAGAATCACGCGGACAGTCTCGGCAGGAAGCCATTTATCATGTACAGAAGTCTCGGCAGGAAGCAAAAGATCGCGGACAGTCTCGGCGGAAGCCAAATATGATGTACAGTCTCTGCAGGAAGCGAAAATTAGCGGAATCGATTATACCCTGTGGATACGAGCTCTACACCTACTTATGTACTTATATGATGATGTTTATGTCACGATTTTGAAAGCTGCTACCTATTATCAATACTTGTCATTGATTTTCAAAGGCGAGAAACTTAGATTTAAACAAGGTTCAAGGCCCAAGATACGTCTGTGTTTGTGCGTGTGGTAGGGTCAAGTCAGGTAAATTCGGACAGCAGGTAAATTCGGACATTCCATTGCAAACAGCGAAAATCCAGATGAGACGTCTCATCAGGATTTTCACTGTTTGCCCCCACGTGGTTTGCCCAGCTATTTTTGTTTTGATTCCAAACAAATGACATATAAAGGAAACAATGTTACTGTCTGAATTTAGCTTGCGACCCTATATCAACCTTCCATACTAGTAATACATAATATGGTGTGGCTCTGCTTTAAGCCGCCGCAACCAACTAAGGATCTTGGTTGAACTTGTCGCAGGAACGCGTCGGCCGAAAGGCTGTACATGAAAACTGACCTCTGGCGGGTTTTCAAGTTTGCAAGTATTTGTGCTGAAAATGACTAAGCTGCTGACGCTGACCTCGGTCACAGTTTTGCTTCGATCGTAGCCATTACGCACCAAATCAGCAACGCGAATACTGATTGGCTTAAATCACAGGTGCGGTTTAAAGCACGCACAGGTGTCATTAACGGTATCATCGTCTTTCGAGACAAACCTTAACCTAACCTTTCATTTGACTTTATCGACGACACAAAAGGTTTTTAAACTAGACTGCCCTTAAGCGGAATAAAAACTGTCACTTTTCGTGTGTCTGCGGTTTTATTATCACGGCCCGGTCATCTTTACACATACACTTTCTACGGCTTACCATCGAAAACGCCCCTGACTGCTTGTTATGGCCCAAGTCTGAAAAGACAATTTAGAGAGAACACGGACAGACTCGGTGCTAGGAAGTGCGATTATAGATTCGTTCCTTTGTGGCCCGGACAATTACAATGTCCTATATATTGGCTTTCACAGAGCTCCAGAAAAGGTAAATATTGGATATTTCCGCTTTTTTTTCTTATTTCTGCACGAAAACATATGTTGTGACCGTTATTAGAGCCGCCTCGCCGAGGCGGCTCTAATAAATGGTCACAAAATATGCTTGTACTAGAAATTAACAACTGCAAATTTGCCCCCTTATCAAAAACACGGCATGCTTCCTGATCAACAGATCGATACAAGTCGTTCATTGACTGGCCGTTTTACGCACTCTCTCGTCATTGATCGAACCTACCGTTAGAAACAACAATGAAATCGGTCATGTTGCTAGGCGTATAAATCCTCAGCACATTATGCAGAACGCCATGACAACCAACTATTGAAACTCTAGAGATACTGACCTGTGACGAGGGAAAATTGGGCTCACGGCATACACAAGGCATGTGGGCCCGATCAGCCTATTCTAGAGCTATCAATGATTTTACCCCTGGCGGTAAAAACATATAAGGTACAGTATATAGTTACTTTTGGGTCCAGTTTCCCACGTCCTAAGGCACAGGAATGCACACCAGCTAAAGGAATGCGCACCACTTCTCAGGCCCTGGTTAGGCCTCTGTTATTAGTCCCTAAACTATCACTCTGTGCATCATCAGCAATGCTCCTAAACACAATGGCAAGATGTAGCCGGCACCATTGCGTTAAGCCTGTTTCACATCAGCCGTGCGATTTTTTGTTCGTACGATTTTGGAGGCCATGGGTGCCGTAAGCCTGTTTCACATCAGCCTTATGGCAGCCGTACGGCCCTCTGCGATCACATTTCTGGCAAAAATCGCTGGGTTTCGTGCGGCAGCCGCAAGATCGTCGTACGAATTTTAGACGTCGCAAGGTCGTCGCAACGTCGCAAACTGAATTCTCAACATGCACATTATTTCTGCGATTTTTTGGCAATCTGTGGACGCCGCAAGGCTGCCGCACGACAGTCTTGAGACAACCGCACGATTGACTCACGATTTTGCAGGAGTTCGCAAGTTTGCAGGCGGGGCTGCTGTCAATCATTTCTTGCGTTTGTCTTGCGATGGTCGCGAGACTGCCGCACGAGCATCTTACGACAGTCGTGCGTCCTGACAGAATGCTATCGCAAGAATGTTGCAAATCGTAAGACAATCGCGCAGGTCGCACGGCAGTTGCATGACAGCCGCACGGCAGGCGCACGACAGTCCTACGACTGTAGCGTCACTTGCGTATCCCTTAAAAGTATATCGGTACTCATAGTCTAGACTCCAGAGAAGAAGCATGCCCCCCAGCGAAACAGATCCAGGATTTGCCCCCCCCCCCCCCCCCCCCCCCCCAACGCCTCGCTCGTCCTCTTCTACCTTGCCGTCTCTTCTTCATCACGGAGCTTTCTTCTTAGAAGGACAATACGCTGCTGTGGGATAGCCATCAGGGTCCAACGTGGTGTCGACAATCGATGGTGAAACTATAAGGGTTGCGGGTGGTGCTCTTGCATTTTATTCGTCACTCGAGGCGAATTCGTACGATGAACGTACGGTCATCGTAAGACATTCGTGAGACAGCCTTGCGAATTCTTGTTCGTCGTACGGTGCCCGCAAGAGTTTTGAGAAATTCTTACGACCGTCTCACGGCAGTCTTGCGGCAGTCTTACGGTAGCTTCACGGCCATCTTGCGGCAGCCGTACGAAATGTTGCTTATTTGTTCCTACTTTCAAGCTGCAAAATCGTGCGACCCGTGAGACAGACGTACGAACATCGTACGGCTGCCCTGCGATCTCTGAGACCACGGTGGACCCGCCCAGATACACTGCGAATTTGTCTGCGATCTGTCTACGGCATCCATGGCCTCCAAAATCGTACGAACAAAAAATCGCACGGCTGATGTGAAACAGGCTGTAGACAGATCGCAGACAAATTCGCAGTGTATCTGGGCTGGTCCACCGTGATCTCAGAGATCGCAAGGCAGCCGTACGATGTTCGTACGTCTGTCTCACGGGTCGCACGATTTAGCAGCTTAAAGGGACTGCGCAGACTCGTAAGACGAGCTAAATTCCAACGTCATAATATTCATGAACCCTGCCAAAAGAAAATTGGCACTGTTTATCATGTACAGTGACAACTCAGACCAGCCCACACATCGGCGCAGCCAGAGTGGAGTCATCAGCCAAGGCCTGGATTTTGACGAAATTTTGAAGTGATGTCGAACTACCATGCCGGACTTGTCAGATTTCCCATCGGACAAGTAATTCCGACTTTATTTTCATAGCGGGACAAGTTTGAGAAATCGAAAGGATTCAGAAGAATTGATAGCGGTGATTTGAACCATTGTGGTACAGCGTAGACTACAATGGCCGAATCGTGCGCCTGACTGCAAATCTCTCCTGATTTTATTTCACTGAGTGTCGATACGAACTCTACAAGTATACTATCTACTTATATGATGATGTTTATGTCACGATTTTGAAAGCTGCTACCTATTATCAATACTTGTCATTGATTTTCAAAGGCGAGAAACTTAGATTTAAACAAGGTTCAAGGCCCAAGATACGTCTGTGTTTGTGCGTGTGGTAGGGTCAAGTCAGGTAAATTCGGACAGCAGGTAAATTCGGACATTCCATTGCAAACAGCGAAAATCCAGATGAGACGTCTCATCAGGATTTTCACTGTTTGCCCCCACGTGGTTTGCCCAGCTATTTTTGTTTTGATTCCAAACAAATGACATATAAAGGAAACAATGTTACTGTCTGAATTTAGCTTGCGACCCTATATCAACCTTCCATACTAGTAATACATAATATGGTGTGGCTCTGCTTTAAGCCGCCGCAACCAACTAAGGATCTTGGTTGAACTTGTCGCAGGAACGCGTCGGCCGAAAGGCTGTACATGAAAACTGACCTCTGGCGGGTTTTCAAGTTTGCAAGTATTTGTGCTGAAAATGACTAAGCTGCTGACGCTGACCTCGGTCACAGTTTTGCTTCGATCGTAGCCATTACGCACCAAATCAGCAACGCGAATACTGATTGGCTTAAATCACAGGTGCGGTTTAAAGCACGCACAGGTGTCATTAACGGTATCATCGTCTTTCGAGACAAACCTTAACCTAACCTTTCATTTGACTTTATCGACGACACAAAAGGTTTTTAAACTAGACTGCCCTTAAGCGGAATAAAAACTGTCACTTTTCGTGTGTCTGCGGTTTTATTATCACGGCCCGGTCATCTTTACACATACACTTTCTACGGCTTACCATCGAAAACGCCCCTGACTGCTTGTTATGGCCCAAGTCTGAAAAGACAATTTAGAGAGAACACGGACAGACTCGGTGCTAGGAAGTGCGATTATAGATTCGTTCCTTTGTGGCCCAGGGGTTAATACCTCGAAGGCATCGTAAGCCTTAAGGTGATCGTAAAGTCATCGTAAGACGCTCGTAGTGGTTTTTGGCAATACCTCGACCGCCTCGCAATTTAAGACGTCCCCGTAAGTCTGTCGTAATTTACGAGGATCAAATCGACCTCTTAACTGCATCGTAAGTCACCATGTTGCATTTTACAATGAAAACAGCAGCAGAAATATATGGTTAGTAAAGGGATTGATTAATATTTGCATGATTATTTTCTCTAGTTTTGGGTGATGCGTACATTAGATGATTTTTACTGACTATGTCTTCATTTGCAATGATTGAAAACCGCTGGCCGCACAGCTGCAGAAATATTTATATTTCGTCAACAGTGAATCGTTTTATTTTTTATGCAAACCTCTATCACAAAAATTCGGACACCCTATTGTACCTGCAGTTCGGGAAACTTTATTGTCACTTTTATGTCAGAAAAAAATGACACAAACCTATCGCATACCGTTTATAATACCCTGATAAAAATATTTCAGGAATGTATTAATTAGGGCCCTGCCAGACGAAGTCTGCGGAGACCCTATAGTAATCACATTGTCCGTCCGTCTGTCTGTCTGTCTGCCGTCCGTTATCATTTCGTGTCCGCTCATACTCTTAAACCATTAGAGATATTTTCATGAGACTTAGTACAAATGTAAAGCGTCATCAGACGAAGTGCAGAGAACAAGAACCATAACTATGCCTACATTTTTTACTTAATTTACTTTATTATGCACCTTTGAAATTTTGAGTACAGAAATCGTGTCTACTCCATAACTTTGAAACCGTTCGAGATATTTTCACGAGGCTTGGTATTAGGGCCCCGCCAGACAAAGTCTGCGGAGGCCCTATAATAATCACCTTGTCCGTCTGTCTGTCCGTCCGTCGTCATTAGTGTCCGCTCAGTAACTCTGAAACCGTTGAAGATATTTTCACGAGACTTAGTACAAATGTATATCATCATCAGACGATGTGCAGAGAACAAGAACCATAACTCTGCCTACAATTTTTACTGAATTATGCCCCTTTGAAATTTTGAATACAGAAATCGTGTCCGCTTCATAACTCTGAACCCGTTAAAGATATTTTCACAAGACTTGGTACAAATGTAAAGCATCATCAGACAATGTGCAAAGAACAAAAAGCACAACTCTGCCTATAGTTTTTACTGAATTATGTCCCTTTGAAATTTTGAGTACAAAAATTGTGTCCGGTCCATAACTCTGAAACCGTTAACGATATTTTCACGAGACTTGGTACAAATGTAAAGCATCATCAGACAATGTGCAGAGAACAAGAACCAAATCTCTGCCTACATTATTATTGAATTATGCCCATTTGTAATTTGGAGTACAGAAATCGTGTCCGCTTCATTACTCTGAAACCGTTGAAGATATTTTCATGAGACTTGGTACAGAATTAGTCCCCTTTGTAGTTTTGGTCTAGAAAACTTGTTCACTCTCTAACTTTAAAACTGTTGAAGATATTTTCACAAAACTTGGTACAACTATTAACATCATCAGACAATGTGTAGAGAAAAAGAACCTTTTTTAACAGAATTATACCCCTTTGTTATATTAGGTATGGGGATCTTGTCCGCTCTATAACTTTAAAGCCTTTGAAGATATTCTTATAAAGCTTGGTACAAATATAAAGCATTAGATGATCTGAAGGTGTGCAGAATGCAAGAATGGTAACATCAGTTTCCTGCTTCACAGAGTTGTTGCCCATGTTTTAATCAATCACGATTTTGTATTTAGCCCATATCTTAATGACACTACCAGAGGCTTATTTTCAAACAACATATTGAATATGAAAGAACAACATTATGATAGAAAGCTGTTATTGTTATTTTATATTGTTGGGCACATATGACTTAAATGTCGCCAACAGTTTCATAAAGGCGGGGCCCTATTAGTTACCATGTTTCTAGTTAGTTTAGCCATGATTTAATTTGATTTCAGACATCTCTTAAATATTATATAGTTTAGGATTGGCTTAATTAGACTGAGTTGGTAAACATCCATTTTTCCACCATTTTTACAAAGGGAAACAACTTAAGTGACTTCCTGTTAGCTTACTTGGACGAAGAAGCCCTGATTAAAAGGGATGTATCCTTAAAGGAAAGAATTTGCTCCTAGGGGAGCAAATTCTATCATTTAGGAGTTGACTCCTACTAAGAAGGGAAGCATATTAGTATAGTGTGGAGTGCTTCCCCTGAAAGTGTACTCATCCACCTCAAAAATCGAATTAACTTCCTATATATAACTTGGTACTGTAGGATAGAATTAGTAAGCAACTCAAGTGAACAATAAGTTTGGGTACGGCAGGATAGGGTAGGTTGAGGTGCGATAGGGTAAGGTTAGGTTGAGACAGCATACGTTGCATAAGTTTCGGACAGGAATTGATAATGGAAAGTAGGTATTAAGTAGGTACGGGCTCGGGTAGGGGTATCAGGTTAGGGTATGGTAGGGTAGAATATGTTAGACTGTGTAAGGGCTAGGTTTGGCGAAAATCTGGATAGGGTTAGGTGGGTATGCATGGGTCAGTCAGGGAAGGTTTGGGTAGAGCACTATAGAGTTGAGGTAAACTTTTCCCAGTGACAACATGCAAATGGTAGCATGTGGAGGGACGGGAGAGAAATTCAGTAATTAAGCATATTCTTTTGCACAATTTTTGCAGGCTTTTTCTGATGGCGCGGTACTTTTATCATCCATATGCAAGGCGAAATTATGCTCCTCGCATTTTTAGGTTCTTATGAACCCTTACCTCTTCAGCAAGTACTTGCTCCTCGCATTCTTAGGTTCTTATGAACCGCTACCTCTTCAGCAAGTACTTGCTCCTCGCATTTTTAGGTTCTTATGAACCCTTACCTCTTCAGCAAGTACTTGCTCCTCGCATTTTTAGGTTCTTATGAACCCTTACCTCTTCAGCAAGTACTTCTAACTCTTCATAAAAATTTGGGCGCCTTTTACGCTTGCTGATAGGAAAATCAGCCATCATATACAAAACACAGAGTCTGGCGACAACAGTGTAAGTTGATTTTTTTCTACACAGGACCACCTTACACTCTTACGATGTCGTAAGTAGCGAGACCGCTGCGAGAACGTAAAGGTTGCTTCGAGGTAATAAAGTAGCCCGCTCTTAACAAGCTCGCAACATTATCGTAAATATCACCTTAACCTACGATTTTGCTAAAGTTTCGAGGTATTGACCAGGAGAACATCGTCATGAGAATTGGACAAAATAGAAGACCCCCATGTCTGGTTGAATGCAAGCAAACAAAATTTTAATGCTTCATTTCTAAATAATATGCAGACGAGCAAAACGAAAGGACGCCTCTACAGATAAGTCGAGCGTTTGCATGGCAGGCTCACCCTCTGGGGAACATAGACCGCATAATTTCGCAAACCCCAGCCATGGAAAAAACCTCCCATAAAAAGCGCAAAACTTAAATACTTTGTATTTGTATGATGTCCAAAAGCGCCCGTTGAACTTTCTAATTTTTATTTTAAAATCAGTAGATGATTTCTCATACTTCACATTTTCAAAGTTTCACTTATACCGGTAGTATGAACCGTAAAAGAGACGTTTCTAGAACTCAAAGATCCATTCTGACAATCCCATGTAGCATCAGGATGGGTACCAATTATCGCTTTAAGGCGGAAGAGGTCAGTATCTTTCTGAGGTTATGAAAAATGTCAGAAACAGAATTTAACAATGACTAGGTTGCCGATCCTAAAAAGAGGTGGAAGTGCTAACGAGAAATAGTGCTAACGACATCGGTGTCGCGTCGTTCAAAAACCGGCATAACTTTATATGCGGACCGCGCACGCACAGCTGAGCCCGTACATGTGCGGATTCTGGTCAGGGGACGACAGTTCTTCCAGACATCTTGTACCTTAAGATAAAAGGGCATACCCCCATGCTTTCCCACTATTTTTACAATGGGGAACAACTTTCGTGACTCCCTGCTTGCTTCCCTGGAGGGCGAAGTCCTTCCAAAGGGGACAAATCCGCAATGTTTTAGATACACAGGCATGGACCCGAAAACAGAGGTCTGATCAGACGCTTGCGAGTAGTAAGCATCGCCTGCATGTTATAATACACCCGTCATATATTCGTATCTGGAGTAAACAGCGAAAACGAATATCTTACACCTGAAAGTCCCACCACGCTCCGGCTGAGGCCACCAAATCGGAAACAAGCACAGAAGTGGCCATGTCAGAGAGTAGCTTTTCCCCCCTAGTAGTTTCCCCCCCCCCCCCCCCCGGAAAAATGACTATGATTTTTTCATAGTAGAATTTCCCACCGGAAAAATGGCTATATAGTAGAATTTCCCCCCGGAAATATGACTATATAGCCAATTTTCCCCGGGGAAAATCTACTATACGTGTTTTTGCATAGCCGTTTTTCCCCTCTATAGTAGATTTTCCCCCTGGTAATATAATTGCAGGGAAACACGCTACATAGCGGAATTTGCTCCTTCTCCAATTATAATAGTGAGGTTCATAACTGAAATAGAAATATGAATATCTGTCCGTAAAGTATCAATAGATAACAGATGCTAGACACTGATTCTCAAGAAAGTGTAACTTTTGGGTGGTTAAAAAATCGAAAAAGTAAACAAGTCATATAGAAATCACTCACAGTCATTTCACAACTTTGGTATCTCACGAAGCTGAATCTAAAGTATTGCACAGTAAATATCAGGTGAATTCAGGTAACGACAGACAACGTGAAGGCACTACAACTTCTCTTGAGTATTTTACGAGTCGTATGTACCAATAGACTTGAAGCAATTGCCAGAAGTATAAGGGTATAAAACACCGTTGAGGCAAGTGATTTTGATTAAGACGAAGTTGAGCTTTAGAAATCTTCACTCTGTTGTTTCTGAAAAAGCAAAATGCTCTTCTTCTACCAAAAAGAAGCAATACGATCTCACTGTACTTAACTAACATGAAAGAAAACTATTCCTGCAAAACACATAAAGTAAAAGATTTGAAATCCTCAAGGAAAACTCCTGTTTCAAACCTTAAAACTTTAACCTGTCTGTATAAAACGCATATGCTTTATAGAGCATCTAGAATGGTTACACTGCTATTCATGTCTTCTCTACTGTCCCGTAAAATACAGGATCTTAAAACGTGACAGTGAATCGTTTGTGTTTAGATACAAATATTAACATAAATGCTAAATGCGGTATTGTTACATGAAGAAGTTCTATGTTTAACCACAGAAAAGTGTTTGCATTACAATTTGCCAGGCTATTTGCTTTTTTTTATATCAGCATTACTGCCTTCATTTAAAGCTCTTTATCTCAGAAAAACTTGAAATCTCAATAGTTGTAATATGAGACTTTCCGACAAGAATATTCAAGATACATGCATCTAAAAGTTAGGTATCAATAAATTGTGTATACTATGTTGTTATATGATAAAATATTACCATAAAATCATCTAGTGAAACTTGTTTTAAATTTGTATTTTACGGGACATTAATGTTATATTTGATCGCACGATTTCTCCAGTCTTCCCACTAGGAAAATATCCAATTTGTGATGACAATAACACGTATATAACACTCATAGATAACTAAACCGCAGAAGAACATCATTTCTAGTGCCATATAAATTGCGAATTAGGCAATTTATTTTTGCAGACTTGAAATTTGACCAAATTTTCCAAGAAAACAAATTAAAATTACAGATTAAGAGAGCAGATTACTCAGTCTAAGGAAGAGAATAAAGACACATATATTATAATTAATTTAAAACATAATTTCTAATCCTCAGGTTTGTCAGAACGATTTTTCTTTAAAGAACTGCTATTAAATGTAACTGTATTTTACGGGACACATTTCTGTATTATACGGGACTGCTCGAACGTCGATTTATTGCCTAAAAATAGACCACAGTGCATCAGTGTTTCATTTTAATTGCCTATTACAATCAGTGGAAAATATTTAGCGCATATATGGACATATCAAATTGAGTTAAAGAAGTAGGTAAATACTAAACGAATATTTTGTTGAATCATGAAATCATAATATGAAAAATTCAAAAACTGAAATTTTCTCCCATGTTTTCAATCTTTTGCTGCTTCTGATTGGCAGAGCATGTGTACATTTTAAAATGAATAAGACAATGTGCCCATTTTACGAGTGTATCAGCTTCTTGCTGGGTCCATTCCTGTACTACTCAGAATTACTGTCCCGTATAATACGTCCCGTAAAATAATTTTATGAAACGTGAAACTTATTTTCTACGAAGCATATTTGTTAAGGGTTATGATAGTTGTCCAATGACCAGTAGGGGTTGTCTCCATTCCACGGCAGGCAATAGGTTTCTTTCTTGTTTATATACTGGGTGACTTTGGCTTGACTCGTAAAATACATTTGAAAAATTACGTTTTTTCAGAATACTAAGGACGCGTCAAAACAAAATTTGAATTTAGTAGATAGTAAAAATAATATTTATGGCCTGTCAGGGTGACTGATTATGACCTCCTCGGTGAAAAAACAAGCCTTGTTAGCCTCATCCGAAACTTATGAATGCTTTGTAATGCTTGGACTCGTAGAATACATATAACTCAGTGACAAGAAACGGTCATGAGTTAAACAGAGCATTGTGTTCCAAAGTATACCCATTAATCACTAGTCGAAAGAACTGGATAAAAGCAACCTTTCTAAGTCAAGACTATTTGCTTCACGCCGAAAGTCTTCAAAAGAATTGAAGGCAAATTTTGACATCTTTAATTATGACACGCAAAAAATAGGGGGGTCCCTCAGTATTAGGTATGACCATGTGAGTATTTCCGTGTATTTGAATCAATATTGTAACTTAAATGTTTTAGGTAGTGGTTGAAACTTCAGAGCATGCACTTATTTGATTTAAGAGACAACTCAAAACCAAATTATTCATGCGTTTAAAGCCATGACACCATTCGTTACACTTTCTTGAGAATCAGTGTAGAACCGCATGCATTTGTCCATCAGTCTGTCTTATTTTTGTTTGGGGGAATACAGGTAGGCATTTTGCTTTTCCATGATAGCAACAAATGGATATGAGGATATGAGTGTACGTGGCTGTGTGCTTAAATTTGTATTATTTTGTGTTTATACAAGCGTTCATCTGTGCGTTCGCGCAGCGGAGTGCCTGGACTTGTATTCGCCTTTCATGCAGGAGTCGAGGGCTCGACTCCCATAGGGACACACGTCCGATTATGATTTTCAATGTAATAAACTCCCTACTAAATCAAACATGACTAGACAAAGCACCCGTTCGTACATCTTTCTGTAAGTTTGCATGCGTATGTGTACGTATGTAAATATCTGCGATGGGAAAAACCACACCCTGCTCGTTCCTCAAATTAGTAATTATTGATTATTATAAAAATATGGGTGCTAAATTTGCATATTGATTTTTTTAATTAATCACGTCCATTACCTTCCTTGGAGTACTGATACATTTCTTATGCAATTAATTCCGTAAAATGTCTCTATTCAATTTCGCTCCGTTTCGTTCCGTTCCGTAAAATACCTACAACCATGTCAAATTCACTAATAGCCAATTTCCTGGTGGGGGAAAAAGAACTATGGGGGAAAAGTGGCTCTATGAGGTCCGGACAATCCACTATATAGCCGTCCTTCCTATAGTCTTTTTTCCGGGGGGAAAGGGGGAAAAACCACTCTCTGACAGCCACACCGCATACATAAACGAGACCACGGTGTCTCCCACAGAAATTTTTAACTGTTGACACAATCCTCGCCCTGCGCCAACCCCGTGACAACAAACGAGCAGCCTTCCTCTATCAACATAGCCTAAAGGAGACATAAATATAAATGGCAGAATTCCTTTGGCAGTCTACTGAATTACCTTAAAAAGCATGCAGAAAAACGCAGACATTTACAATCGACGACATAAGATTCCTTGTCTCATAGCAGAGCTCCTGTGACTGTGTCATAGTAAGGGATCGACTTCTACTCACGCGCAAATGAATGTGATTAAAGGAAAAGAAACATGTGTTCTCTTCTACCTAAATTGCTTTTAAAATTTGGACACCCGTTCCAATAACGAAGTTCTCAGGGAGGCCGGTTGTGGTTGGCCTAGACTGATTGGCCGTTTGTGAGGTCAATAGCATTGAGCCCTTGGTTAGATGCTTTCATTCACGTCCGTTCAGTATACTACTGCTAACACTTGTATCATAAATGGTGCTTTGGCAAACAGTGCAGAACTTGAGCTGACCCCACAAAATGTAGCCGTAGATCTACTCCCTTTAAAAGAATAAAAGAAAAGAAAAATAATAAACATAAACTAAACCAGATCGTGGCTTATCGACTACATGAGCCGCGACACGAGAAAACAAACAAAGTGGTTGTGCGCCCAGTGCAGACTCAGATCTGTCTGGGCATCTGCCTAATCTGATATGACTCTTCGCTAAGTGCTTAAAGGGTAGCTAAGGGATTAAGCTACCTCCATGCGGACAGTAAAGACTCTGATCAGACTGGGCGGATGCCCAGGCTGAGCTGAGTCCGCGCTGGGCGCACAACCACGTTGATGGTTTTCTCGTGTCGCGGCTCATTTATTTTATTATGTTAAAAGTAGAGTACACTCGGCATAAATGTGTTAAAAAGCTTCCTGTTCGTCTCAACATTGACTCATCCCTGTTTACAAAATTAATTAGTACGAGTACGTTTCAAGGGATTGTTTTCAACCAATATTTACGTTAAAATGAAATGATAAGATAGAAAATTATGGTTATGAGTTCTGGATTAAATGTTTATCTAGGGCGTAGCTGCCTTTACGCAAATACGCAGGTGCGTATTGAAATTTTTTCAAAATCACAAAATTTCAACACGCACTTGCATATTTGCATTCTGAAATGTTGCAAATGGGCCATATGTCAATACCAGCTGGCAACTGAGATGACAGTATGAAATATCCTGGGGTCTTAACCCTTATATTTCATGTCAAGCCGCCAAAAGCCTGACTGTGCGTATCACGTTATCGCCTCTAGCTACGCCCCTGTTTATGGTCGTCCAAAAGTGCAGGGATGGATGCCATGATGACGGATTTCTTGTTGGCCGCGATGGGATCGTGGACATCTATGACAGGGTGCATCCGGTCCCAAATATTGATCTGGTCTGTACGATTTGCGTGACCACACTTGAACGAAATCGGTCCATATCGTGGTGGTTGGAGTTCCTTGTCACAGCCAGGCCCCGAGGGTATAAAACTTTTTTCATGCTCAACTCAGCTGAGCATGAAATTTTCTCTGCTGTTAAATATGAAAATGCCAACTAAGGTTTGCATTTTCATATTGATAAGCAGAGAAAATTTCATTCTCAGCTAAAGTGAGCAAGAAAATAACTGTACTTATCAATTATTTGATATTTATTAGCAGGTTAAATGTCATGCTCAGCTGAGTAGAGCATAAAAAAGTTTTATAACCTATGGGTCAGGTCCTTCCCTCCCTAGTCTTCGGCTACAGGAACTGCCCCACATTTCCTTGGCGAGGCTCCGTTCTTCAACCTGGCCCCGAGGTATAAACCTTTTTTATGCTCAACTCAGCTGAGCATGAAATTTTACCTGCTAATAGAACTAATTACTGATAAGCACAGTTGTTTTCATGCTCAGTTTAGCTGAGTGAAATTTCCACTGCTTATGAATATGAAAATGCCAACATTAGTTGGCATTTTCATATTTATCAGCGGAGAAAATTTCATGCTCAGCTGAGTTGAGCACGAAAAACAGTTTTATAGCCTCGGGGCCAGGACATGTTATTGCCTATAACTTCGGCTTGACTGCCGGCCTGTGCTTGTTCTGGCATTGTTGGCTATGGCTGTTTTCTGGAATGCGCACATGGCTCAATCTTCGGCGACCTTTTCTGTTGCCGTCAGATGGATGTTTCGTTGGTGCCGTTCCTGAAGTCCTGCGAACTAGTGACGAATGTGACGCGGTTAAAAGCATCTTCCCGGGGGGGGGGGGGGGGGGGGGCGTCTCTATCGGCTGTCTCATACATGTATACCGTCAGCTCGTTCAAAGCTGATCTAACGAATTTATCATCAGACTGAGCCATTTTGACTGGGTGGATCTGTCATTTTTGCCACGCCCGGGCACAAAAAAATAAAGAAAGAAAGAAAGAAAAATAACAAGAAATGCAAATATTGCAAATGACTACATGTATAAGCATAAAATGCAGTTTAAGCACCTGGAACCAGAGAACCCGTCAGATAATCTCTATCCCCATTTTAGGTTGTTGTCATTCTGACAACAAAATA
The DNA here is from genome assembly GCA_963989385.1 of Ctena decussata. Classification (NCBI taxonomy): domain Eukaryota; kingdom Metazoa; phylum Mollusca; class Bivalvia; order Lucinida; family Lucinidae; genus Ctena; species Ctena decussata. Next base: position 51,874,677 of record OZ022498.1, on the reverse strand, counting down.
CAGGATGAAGTTGTCAGGACCTGAACCCCGGGACTTTCCCTTAAGAATTGTAATGCATTGTTTGCATGTCCTGAAGTTTTCCCAACGGGGACTAGCATGTTTTAAACGCGGATGTTTCAAACATCCCGGATACCGTTTTATGTCTTTAGGAAATATGTATTAATATTATATTGCGTAATATTACATTCGAAAGATGACGGGATGCACTTTTAGGGAGAGCAAATCTGCTATTTTCAGTCTTACCTCCCTTCTAAAGGGGTTCAACTATTAAAGAAAAGAAATTTTCCTTTAAAAGTAGCCCATTTTGGAAGGGTTATGTCAACCAGAGAAGCAAACAGGAAGACACAAAAGTTGTTCACTTGTTTAAAAATGGTGTGAAAAAAAAACCATGGAGGTGTACCTACACCTTGAGCTGCTGAAAATTGGAACCCGCGCAAAGACTTGATTGTGCGTTGGTATTGTACCAGTGCTCGTCCTGCTTCAGGGCAAGCATCCTTTTACTAAAATAGACGGCGGGAAATTCTATAATGTCAATACCAGACCTTTACTCTGACCTTTAAACATGCTGATATTAAACATGGCCTCAAATGTCTTTGAAAGGAGCAACTTCTTTGACGTCAGTAAAACTTTGAAATAACTTTATTATTCGAACATTTTACAATAATAAACTATTGAACCGCGACACGACAAAACCAACAAAGTGGCATATGGGCCCAGCAAAGACTCAGATCAGCTTGGACAGCCGCCAAGTCTGATCAGAGTCTTTGTTGTGTGCTTAAAAGGTCAAAGCTAGCTCCATGCGGACAGCGAAGGCTCTGATCAGACTGGGCGGATGCCTAGGCTGATCTGAAGTCTTCGCTCGTGCACATGCCACTTTTTGGTTTTGTCCTGTCGCGGCTCATTTAATGCAGGCCCAGTAGACTCTGCAACCGTGGCCATAATCCTCCGACTGGGATATGATTTCTGGCCAACATTGTATGGTCAGCCGACGGGATTATGATTTTCTGGTCAAGATTCTACCATCACCCGATCGGGCCGAAATTGTTTGGTCGTTTGACCGGACTATGAAATTTGTATGGTCACCCGACCGGACTATGGTTTTTGGACAAAAATTATAAGGTCATGCACCGGATGTGGGTATGATTTTCTGGCCTACTTTGTATGGTAACCCCATCGGGGTATGGCTTTCGGAACAAAATTGAATGGACACCAGATGGAGCTATGATTTTTAAGCCAAAATCAGTATATGGTCACCGGACCCGGTTATGCATCGCTGGCCAGATTTGTATAGTGACACAATCGAGTCAGCAATTTCGACACCACATAAACAGTGGAATAGCAGAATAGTTTCTCATATTTTGTGTTGCTCAGAACTGTCTGCACATGTGTGGTACAGCTGTACTGATGTTATTGACTGATGCTACAAAAACATATGTTCCTATATTAAGCATAGCAGAGGCTATCAATAGACCAAGCAAAGCTATTTCTGAGTAAGAAAGTAATCAAGTCGTGATTCGAGCTGACAGAAATTTGTCTATTCTGAGAAATTGTTGAAATCATCGAGAACTTATGAAAACTACTCACATTTATTTATGACTAATGCGTTACTCAGTGGGAAACATTTACTAAGAGCTGAGTACTAGTGAGTGTATGCTAACGGCTCTTTGAGACAGTATTTTAGTGTATATCGAGCTGTCTTCCAGAGAGAGGGAGAAAGAAAAGGAAGTTAGCTGGATGAATGGATGACTTGCGATTTAAATTCCTATTTTAAGTATTTCAGTCATATCAGGACGACGAGTGGGTGATAATGGAAGGCTGTGTGCAATGGACCCCCGTTTACGACTGAAAAGATTCCCGCCTAAGGCGGAGCTCGAACCCGCGACCGCTAGATTAGCAGGCCAGCGCTGAAACTACTAAGCTACCGGGGCTCCTAAAAGGAAGTTAGGATAGACTATAGTAAAAAACAGTCCGAACAACCCCCCTCATGCATCTGCTGCAAGCACGCTCGGCCCTTGCCCTACTTTTGTCCCAATTCGTAGTATGCCCCGGCACTGACGTTACCCTACACCATCGCCCGGCCGACCATCCCAAGGTAAAAATTAAAATGGTAGAGTTTCTTCATCAGAAAGTGTACCAGTTCACCTTAAGAGAAGGCTTTGCGGATCTGACTTCGAAGATGCACAGGTTGATTTGATTCTTCGCTGTTCGCGCATGCCAAAATGTTCTTTGCCTTATGGTAAAGATCCTTTATTAATGCTCTGGATAAGAAGAGGTACCGGGGATTATTTAGGGATAATTTACTCCTTGAAAATATATGTTGTGACCGTTCATTAGAACCGTCTCACCGAGACGGTTCTAATGAGGGGTCACAACATATGTTTTCATTGAGAGATTAGAGAAATTATCTCTGAATTATCCATATTACTTCTTCTTATCTGGAGCTTGCTTAATATAACCAATGAAAATGGCCATGGGATTTTATAACGTGTAGATATATGTTTATGTAATTCCGGGTTCATGGGTAAGTTTAAAACAGAAACAGGACGTGTAGAACATAATTATTATCCCGGTATTCTTTGAAAAATTTATACATGTGTATACAGGTAAGTACTGGTGTAGATAACAGAAGCTATTTATATCGAGAGAGAACTTTTAACCTGTAGAAATGTACTTTTTTGTTGTTGTTTTTTTAACTGTAGAAAACTATACTATAAAGCAACCGCCCAATTTCTTTACTTGGGTAAATTGCGTACTCTGCCTAGCCGCATAAGCCTGAATAGATACCAGAAAGTAAACTGACCTCCCCAGATGAAAAATACGCGCAGACTGATTTGGGATACGCACATATGACCTGAGAGAAATTTTCGATGGGGCTTACTTCCAAAATTGCATAAATGGGTTCAAAATACAACAAAAGTCTTCAAAAGTCTTTGGTTTGAATCTCTCCACCCTTAACCCACCGACCCCACCCCACCCCAACAACAACACCATCATCTCCCCCATTCCCGCCCCCCGGTCGTACTCTGAAGATGATTCACCTTTGGCATCAGCCCACAGCTTTCTACGGAAATTACAATTACTAAAATATTAACTCTTTAAGCACCAGCAGTGACGAAAATAGCATACTTCGCAAACAGCGTAGATCCTGGTGAGGCGGCTCATAATGAGCCGCCTTATCTAGATCTACACTCTTTGAATTCTCAATATAAAATGTCTTGGACATTGAAATATCAAGGCATTTTTTGAATTTTTGCAGACGTAAATTTCGTCGTCTGCTTTTTGGTGCTTAAAGAATTAAATAATAAAGGAAATAGGGTTGTACAACCGCATCTTTTCCTCCACCCATCCCTGGAATTCTGTTATGGCATTCTCATCGACCTCGTTTGAACTCATTAGCTCGGAACTCATGTCCTCAGCACCTGAAAACTCTTGCGGTAATTTACCGTTATAACTCTGAGTATTGGGCCAGTTTGAAATTATTTTTGTTTCACGGTTCTATTTCCACCTTTATTCACCAAGGGTCACAATCTTTAAGTCAAAAACCTCACTCTAGGAAAACTTAGGTTTAATTATGTTAAGGAATGATAGTGAACCTGAGCTCTAATCTGGCAAATGACATGGTAGTTCCAGTACATAGGATTTTTACGGTAATTAAAAAAGAAGAACCGAACCAAGGATGCACAATCCTAGTTTATAAGTTATTGCTCCTGAACAAACATAAACAAGATTTTTGTCTAATAAAAGGTTCATGCACTTGGTTTCATTCACGGGAGCAGTTATATATCTGGAACTTTTGAAGCGGAGCCAGATTCTTGTCAGCATATTCGAAACATCTTCAAGAGTTTTGTATAAAAATAGATTTCGGAGAAGTGCATGTGAAGAAGAGCCTTACAACATGTGCGAACAGCAAAGAGTCTGATCAGCCTGCGATTTGCGCACGCTGATCAGAATCTTTGCTGTTCGCAATAAAGATTCCTCAAGGCCCGTAGATGGTTTGCTCGAAGAAGGAAGGCTCAGATCAGACTGTGTTGCTACACTTCCCTGTTCGAAGCTGTTATTACACAATTTCCTTCATGCGCATACAATTTGAGACATGTATTAATAACCTGGTTCCTCGATAAAACCGTCAATAACGGATCTCAAAAGAAAAATGTTTGGGATGATTATTATATACGAGGGATGATTGATAAGTCCTGAGCCTCACCATGTTTTGAAAACTTTAGAGTGGATTTGAACATCCATTCTACAGAGCAACATTCGTCAAATTTCGGGAATTTATCTTAAATATCAATTGGATGACACTTCACCTTTTACAGTTACCCCCACGAATGCACTGTATAACTTTTGACCGACCATAACTTTAGCAGAGTCAAACATTTTGCAATTGTTTTTGCAAATATATGTCCTACAGCATCCCGGTAATTGATGATATATGCAAACATAAATTTATATCATTTCAGAATAAAAAGCAAAATTTTAATTTTCAGGAAGTGTCTATTTTGATAGTGCATAATCGGAGTCCCTGCTCTGCGTGCACAGAAGTGGATATATATCTTTTAACTTTTTTTTTGGCGAAAATTATGTAAGATGTATGTGTTCATTTGTGTGTAAACATTGTTTGGTTTTGCCCACAATGTTCCTAACAAACACGAAATTAGGATATGGGTCTCTAAATTTTGGGGTTGCAATATTTAAGGGTTTACTGTAAAGCCACCAGAGGCCAAACAATTTTGCATTTCCATCAAACCATTGACCACTCATTATACTTGCATGCATTAAAACAAGAACCGTTTAAATCTTGTAGAATGTGGAGAATGGTTTTTCAAAGAAATGCAAAGCAAATAGATCGTAATTGTTATTTTAAAAATATGCCACCACTCTTGTGTTTAAGGCGCTGTAAAAAAAAAAGAAACCTTTTGCCAAAATTTTTTGAAACTTCCACCGAAAGCTAGTGAATGACAACTTATAACTTCCGCGGTAAGCATCCATGCGCAGATTCACTAGAAGTATCTTAGGCCCAGAACTTATCAATCATCCCTCGTAAGTGGGTTGCTCAGTTCATACTCGATAAATTCCTTCGTTCAGAGGGTTAAGCGCTGGCCTGCTAAACTAGCGGACGTGGTTCGAATCCTGCTGGGGGCGGAATTCTTTTCAAGTGCAATTACACACAGCTTACCATTATCATCCCCTCCATCGGCTCGATATGACTGTCATTTTGTCGAAAGGGCCATAAACCTACAAAACATCCATCCAACTACGCTTCGTTGGGCGGTATTCCGTCTCTTCCTGTTCTGCCCCCCCCCCCCCCCCCCCCCCGACCCCCCCCCCCCCCCCCCCCCCCCCCCGCACACACACAAGCAGGCTAAACAGGTAATAAAATACAATGCGAGTCAGTTTGTCACATTTCAGTTCTCCATTTCAGGACCATATGTTTTAAAAGCATGTATGTTGACTATTTTATTGACAAGTCATACACACCCATGACGCAGACAACAAGGTCCCAGACCATCCAGTGTACCCAAAGTTTACACTGTCGCCACAGAGGAGTCTTACAGTATTTTCTCAAAATATTGAGGTTCCCTAGACATTTCTGACATGGATTCTACGTTTTCGAAAGTTTAGTCAAATCTGTCTCCTATCGGGTGATTTAAAGAATTATCCAGAAACAGAGGAGACTCTGAGCAGCTGTCTGACCATGAGCTGTTCTGTTTCTATACAATTGGCTGTTCGAACAGTTATGGCAAATACGGTAATATTGTTATGACAGTGACTCACAAAGACACCGGAACACAATTGCCAGGCTGAATAGAACAGAACAAAGCTAACGGGTCAGTCAGCATCATATTTCTGATGATGCGGGTCACGGGGGAAAGTACCTGAATATACAATCATGCCTTAAAATAAAGAAAACGCATGTCTCTTTGACTCCTTGAAGAAATTTAGGACACTTCAAACGACAAGTCGGTAAATCCTTTTAAAACGCGCAAAAAAGCAGCGTCTGTAAAATTCAAAAAAAAGCTGTATCATATTGAGAATGAACGGAATAGAGGGCAAACAGAGTAGGTCCAGATGAGATTGTCATTTGGAGAGGTAAAGAGATTGTCATTTGGGGAGGTAAAGCGTCGGTTTTATGTTCGCAGCGTCGGTTTTATGTTCACAAATTGCGTTTTACGGCTCCGCTTGCGCGTCGCCGTAAAACGAAATTTCCGAACATAAATCGATAACGACAATTTTGAACACAGTTATCCCCTAAATCAAATCAGGTAATTGGGTGTCGTGCACTTTGGCTATCACTAAAATCAACTTCTGAAACATGCATGCAGTCTGTGGTACAGTTTCTCCTGCTTAAGCCCACCATGTCTTATTGTTCTTTGCCCGCTGTTAAAGACCATCTGTCGATGAGTAATTAAATTCGATTGAAATCATATCCGCGACAGTTGAGTTACTCCTACAATGTAAAGAGACGGGGAGCTTACTATACTACGGGACGCTGGATCGATTGTCTGAATCTTACGGCTGACACGTTTTGCTTTGAAGCAAGAAACGTGGAATGTAGCCTACTTACATGTATTCAGCTGTAGGAAATTATTTTATTTAAGTATTTGCACCTTTATGCAGCCCACAAATATAATTGATTAGGGGAGATAACTGCAAAAAGATGAAAAAAGAGTTGCCCTTCTCCCTCGGCTAAAAAAAAAGAAAAAAAAATGAGTAACGGTCCTTTTCCTCTGCATATTGTCTGATGCTTCTGTATGTTTCTTCCCAGTTTCGAGAAAATACCGTCTTAAGGCGACTGAAAGGACGTGATTTTAATATTACAAATTCCAAAAAGGTATCATTCGGTCTTAAATAGAAGTGGAGTTACGGTTCTTGTTCTCTTCACATCGTCTCAGGTTTTTTTTTATACCTGTGAACAATATAATATATGTAGGTTCGGCTGGGTCGTAGTAAAGTTGATGGCCGTACTAATCGCAAGCATGTTAATTGCTTAGAAATCAACTTTTTGTCTGATTCATAAGCACTCCCTCTGTTCTCAGTTTGGTAAAACAGTCATAGCTAACTGATAATGTGATTACATTGTTAGCAACTTTATTCGTGATTCATTTTTAAATTCATCATTATTGTTCGTGTTTATACCGAGCAAAAGTGAAAACCGTAAAATGGGAAGTCCGAGAGGTGTGGGTCAGCAAATTATTGTAACGTTGGTCACTCATCCAAGATACTACCTTACAATAATTTCCGGAACCCGGACAATCTACCGCGTTGCCATAAAAACAACTTCTAAAGCAGGGAAGTAGAAGAGCTTTTTCTACCTGTACCCCTTACATCTCTCCATAATTCCTCCTAACTGCACCCTCGAAGTCACCAGAGAATTCCAGGGCCCTGGAAGTATCCCACCGCTGCCACCAAATGTAACGTAGATCACCATCCAAATACTAACCGAGTACTCGTTGTTACACTTTCAATAATTCGGACAATCTTTACCGGCTTCTACTGCAGGCCAGTAGACGCGTGTACGGGTGTGCTTTATCTACTTGTACCCCTTAGGAGCTGATCAGCTTTAAAAAAGAGCGACAGAAAAGAAAACGGCAGATCTACTTCACCTGAACATCTAAATTTGAGCCGCGGCACGACAAAACCATCAGCAAAGACTCAGATCAGACTGGGCGGCTAGGAGTCTTCGCTCTGCGCTTAAATCATAACTTAGGGTCTAAGCTACTTCCACGTCGACAGCGTAGACTCTGAGCAGACTGGACGGATGTCCAGGCTGATCTGAGTCTGCGCTGGGCGCACATGCCACTTTGTTTGTTTTTTCATGTCGCGGCTCATTTGAACTTGTTCCCTATCTGTTTTACATTATATTGTGGCGACAACAAAGGCTGTTTACTTTTGTTTTTATTGATCTGACGCTGTTTGGGACGCAACGACATCTGAGCAGGAGTGCTGCTTCTACGTCACTATTGGAAACCGATTCCTTCGCAACAACAAACACTGCTCCTAATGATCCTCATTAAAGATTTTCTCCTATAAGCGCAGGGGAATATAAAATCGAAAATCTTCATAATCTGAGTTTATGCCGATAGAAAAAAAAAATAATACAAATGGTAACAGCTTTCCTTTCAAGTTAGCAGGAGTGAGATTTCTATGGGAGATTCGGATAACTTCGGACAGCGGGTAATTTCGGACACTGGCATTGTTTCCTTTATATGTCAGTTGTTTGGAACTAAAACAAAAATTAACAGGCCAAACAGAGAAAATCCTGATGGGACGGCTCATTATGAGCCGTCTCATCTGGATTTTCACTGTTTGCAACTGTATGTCCGAATTTACCCGCCTGTACGAAGTTACCCGACTTTCCCCTATCCGAAACAAAACTCCCATATTTTTTCTCTTGCATGATTCGTTTAAGGCTGCAAATTCTAAAAGTCAATGGCTTTCTCAACCCAGTCCAATTTCCCCTCCCTTGCCCTGCCATCCCGGTAGGAATCAGTACGCGTTTGTTCCATAAAAATGATGTCCAAATCGCCACAGCTTCCTGAATTATCCCCATAATATTTTTATTGAAAAGGTTATACAGTCAACTCTCGACGTCTCGAACACTGATATCTCAATGTAGCTTTGATATCAAAGAATATAGTTTGGACACATTCAGCTTTTGTATTTAAATGTCAGCTCCTTTTATCTCAAAGTACTGATACCTTAAAGTAAATTTTCTAGGACCAGAAAATTTACTTTGAGACATCAGTAATTTGAAATGAAGTTCGACTTTGAGATATCGAGAGATGATTGTAATTGATTTTGCTCCTCCTGGTTCTCATTCTCCCTATAACAATTGCTATAGTGCTTCCCTCTGTCCTTCCGAAGATAATAGTAAGTACTACCCAGCTGCCTCAAAATCAATAGTTTTTAACCCAGCTCTCTAAATGTTTTGTCTTTGTACGGTTATTTGGTTGACACAGTCGACTCTCGCTTTTTCAAACACTGACATCTCAAAATACCCTCTTATATCAAAGAAAATAGCTTGGACACATGTCCTTTACTTCTTTACATTTCATCCATTGTTGTTTAAAATTATTGTTATCTCAAATTAGTATCTCAAAGTAAATTTTCTGGGACCAGAAAACTTTCTTTGAGATATCAGTAGTTTGAGATGATTTTCAACTCCGATATATCGAGAGTTGACTGCACAGGTATACGTAGTAATAGTGTGTAAAGAATGGTTTTAACAGTGTTTGGTTATAGGCATTTCGCCCATTTACTTTATTACCTTTGTTTGGATATGTGTTTTATGGTTTGTCTTTGAATGGTCATGTACATGTACTTTGAGTTTTTTTTCTTGGTACTGTTGTATGCTCTCTGCTTTGACTTTGCACGGCTTTGTTTCCAAGCGTGTCTGAGTATGGTTAGACACTTGAGCTTTATATTTGTACATAGTTATGAGCTTTTTTTTGTATGCACTCGTATGTGCACTTTTGTTTTGTGTTCGCATGGTTATGCATTTTAATCTTTGTTTTTTTTGTGTGGCTTTGTGTCTTGTTTTACTTTATGTCTTGCTTCACGGCTTGGACTTTCTTTGGTTGTCCTTTATGCTTTTTTTCTCTCTGATTTGACTTTGTATGGTATGAGCTCTTCTCTGGCTGTTAACTTCGGTTTTTTTTTTTTTTTTTTTTTTTTCTCTCTCCTTTTTTGGTATAATAAGGTTATATGCTTTAAACTTGGTCATTTCTTTGGTTATGTATTCTATGCCTTTTCTTCTGTTTTTTTTTTTTTTTTTTTTTTTTTTTTTTTGTGGCTGTATGGCTATGAGCAGTACGATGGACTTTCTTTGGTTATGCACTTTATGTGTTTTCAGCTGTTTGTTTTGTCTTTATATGGTAATGTGCTTTGCACTTGATATTTCTTGGTTATGTACTCTATGTTTGTTGTTGTTGTTTTTGTGTGTGTGTTTTTTTGTGTGTGTGTCTTTGTATAGTTATGTGCTTTTCGCTTAGTCTGCTTTATGCTTTTTCTTCTGTTTGTGTTGTCTTTGTATGGTTATGTGCTTTACGCTGGGTCTTTCTTTGGTTTTTACGCTTTTTCTTCTGTTTGTGTTGTCTTTGTATGGTTATGTGCTTTACGCTGGGTCTTTCTTTGGTTTTTACGCTTTTTCTTCTGTTTGTGTTGTCTTTGTATGGTTATGTGCTTTACGCTGGGTCTTTCTTTGGTTTTTACGCTTTTTCTACTGTTTGTTTTGGCTTTGTATGGTTATGTGCTTTACGCTGGGTCTTTCTTTGGATACAGGAGCCCCGGTAGCTTAGCTGGTTAAGCGCTGGCCTGATGATCTGGCGGTCCCAGGTTCGAGACCCTCTTCAGGCGCCTACCCATTGTGCGGATATGATTGAAGTACTGCTAAAATGGACGTAAAATCGCAAGTCATCCATCCATGGAACTTTGGGCATCTACTTTATGTTGTTGTTTTTTGTTCTTGTTTTTTAGCGCGCCTTTGCGAAGCAAAGCAGAGCTTATGCTATACCCCCGGCGTCGTAGTCCGAGTATGCGTTAGCGTTAGCGTCAGCGTTAGCGTCAGCGTCCTCGTCGGCGTCCGTGATCAGGTTAACCAATGTTAACAATTGCGTTTAGCTCCATGTTCAACTCTGTATCTTAGAAACTACAGCAGCTACAATCATCATACTTGGTACATATATACATCCATATGACTGCAGCAGCTGCATGACACAATTGTATGTCCTTTACCTATATGTTACGGTTGACTGACTTTGCCGTTTGGCACTGTTTTTAAGGCAATTTTTTTTAGTTTTGATGAAACCTTTGACAGAAGAGACTTGATACTTGGTCAAATAGCATATCCCTATAATTGCAGCAGCTGCAGAGCTACCATGCTGACACCTGTGCCCTTGACCTTTGTTCATGGTCCAGTGATTTTGTCTTATATTGTTGGCGTCCGTGATCAGGTTAACCAATGTTAACAATTGCGTTTAGTTCCATGTTCAACTCTGTATCTTAGAAACTACAGCAGCTACAATCATCATACTTGGTACATATATACATCCATATGACTGCAGCAGCTGCATGACACAATTGTATGTCCTTGACCTATATGTTACGGTTGACTGACGTTGCCGTTTGGCACTGTTTTTAAGGCAATTTTTTTTAGTTTTGATGAAACCTTTGACAGAAGATACTTGATACTTGGTCAAATAGCATATCCCTATAATCGCAGCAGCTGCAGAGCTACCATGCTGACACCTGTGCCCTTGACCTTTGTTCATGGTCCAGTGATTTTGTCTTATATTTCAAGCACTGTTTGATAGATTAACATCACATATGGCATAGTGGATCGGTCTGACATCCCGAATGACCTCATATTATTTATAGATCATTGTGACCTATATATCATTGTTCAGTGATTTTGCCTTGTGTCTCCAAAGCTGTTTATAGATTAACATCATATTTGGGAATTTGAGGTCACTCTAACATAAATTTTATCATTCGGTGATTTGCTTCATATTTTAGGTGTATTTAGTATGGATTCATCATTTACCTGGGATAATGGCTCAGTCTGACACTGTAGATGACCTGATATATTTGTAGGTCTTGGTGACTGTGAGAATCAGGCACCCATAAGGCGCGCTTTGTTGTCTTCTGACAACTCTTGTTCTGTTTGTTTTGCCTTTGTATGGTTATGTGCTTAATGCTGGGTCTTTCTTTGGCTATATACTATATGATTTTCTTTCTGTTTGTTTTGGCTTTGCATAGTTATGTGCTTTACGCTCGGTCTTTCTTTGGTTATGCACGTTATGCTCTTTCTTCTGTTTGTTTTGTCTTTGAATTCTTATGTGGTTTACACTGGCCTTTTCTTTGGTTATGACCTCTTTGTTTTTTTCTTCTGTTTTTGTCGGTATATGGTTATTTGCTTTACGCTGGGCCTTACTTTGGCTGTGAATTTTACGTTTTTCTTTTGTTTGTTTTGTCTTTGTTTTATTATGTGCTTTACGCTGGGGTTTCTTTGGTGATGTACTCAATGCGTTTACTTCATTTGTTTTGTCTATGTACTTTTGTGCGCTACCAAGGATCTTTCTTTGCTTGTGAACTTTATGCATTTTCTTCTGTTTGTTTTGTCGTTTGCTTTATTTGCACTTTGTCTTTGTGGTTATGTGTTTTATGTTGTAGTTGTTTTTTTTCTTCCGTTCGCTTTGTCTTTGTATGGTAATGTGCTTATGCTTAGATTTTGTAATAGTCATGTAGTTTATGCTTTGTGTACTTTACGTTTTGTATCTGCATGGTTAAACTGGTTCACGGCGACACATGTTGCAAGACATACACATGTATCATGCAGCCATTAAGATTATGCTTAGACGAATAGACATATTGCATGCAATAGATTTGTGTCATAAAGCATACGTTTTCGGGGTGTCTACACAGTGATATGTTGCATGACACATAGTGTCATGCAACATTAGTCACTGTGTAAACCCATCTTTATATTTTGCCTTCTTTATGTTTTGTTTTCGTTATATGCTTTTACAGAGCCTGGCTCCAGTCGAATCTGTATATTACTCTGGCGGTCAGATTCCTAGTGTTCCTTCCTTCGCAGGGGATATATTGAACAAAAGGTCTATAGCCAGACTAGCTTATGCTTTGTCTTTACATGGTCGTTGTCTTTGTCAATATAGAATATGTACTTTTATTATCTGTCTTCATTTCCTTATAATCGACATTTCCTGGTAAACGACTTTTAACAGACACGCCTGCTGTTTGACACGTCAAATTCCTAGCAGATTTCTCAAATACAAACCTAAAGCTATTTCTGTTGACACAAATTAACTGTATTTTGGACAAGCTATGAGCAGATGCATGAGGACATGCGCAAACAGCTGGGTTTGTGTTATTGTTGTTGTTGTGTTGCTTTGCGTCCACTGTAAACAGCTATGGTCATGTCGGGATGTCAGTTAACCTGATTACAGTATTCCAGTGCAGGCTTAGACCTCCTAAGCGATTGTGATCATATTAATCCATATCCGAGCAGACTGATCAGAGTTTCCGCGTTTGCTACATGATCTCATGGCTTCCTCCGGAAACAGATTTTTTGGTGCCGTATTTGCGATCTTAAGGGGAATGGGTACACTTTCAGGGGAAGTAACTCTGCCATTTTCATTCTTGTCTCCATTTTCAATCCAAATGTGGTCAACTCTTAAAGGAAAGAATTTGCTCCACTAGGAGCAAATTCTTTCCTTTCAGTGTTGGCCACTTTTTGGAAGGAAATTGTCGTCAAGGGAAGCACACAAAGTCACAAAAGTTGTCTCCCTTTGAAAAAAATGATGAAAAAAATATGGAGGTGTACCCTTTTACTTTAAATCCGCCTTGTGATGTTTTGTTTATGAAGAGAAACAACTTTTATGACCCTGTTTGCTTCCAGGGGGTGGTGGTCGGGCGATGGTGCTGGTTATAACTTCCAGTGCCGAGGCGTCGTAATAGGGCAAAGGCCTACTGTGCTTGCAGTAGGTGCGGGTGGAGATTGTTTGAATGTTTGTTGTTGTTGTTTTCTCGTATATACTGTCACCCAAAGATAATTTGTTTCCCGCCATTATCATAGAGCACGCCCATTTAAAGATAATAGGTAAAGCGGGCAAGTAGCGACTTACGGATTATCATTGACTATAATCACCTGGGCACCGTTTCACTAAACTTTCTTTATTGTCTCACACTATTACTCGACATGTCCTAATGGCGCAGTGGTCTAGACGTATTACTCTCTAACACAAGACGCTGTCATACTAATTTTGTGTGTTCGAGACCCACAGTATTATCTTATTTATTGCGTTTTTTTTATTATTTTATTTATTTTTTTTATTTTTTATTTTTTTGGTTTATTTGTTTTCAATTTGTCGTACATAACTGCGACACTGGGTGAATTATCAAAAGAGCGCAGAAACATGTCTCCTTTTTGCCCCCCCCCCCCCCCCCCCACGCCCCCCCCCCCCCCCCCCCCCCGAGATTACTGTTATGCCAATAAGTATCGCATGTTTTATGAGAGCAAGTGCAAATGTAGCGAGCCCTTTTTGTCCCATTTAGGGAATCGACTATGAAGGCAGACGCAAACAACAGAAAGCTCAAGGAAGAACTCCAACCTTGTACCTGTACCACACTAAACAAGTAAATATATGTCAAACTCGAGGCAGACTCGAATATGACAATTGCTTAAAGTTGATTTTGTCATACAAAAAATACAGAAAAAGAAAAAGATGTCCGCAATCGGATTTGAACCTCCAACCCTAGGTTTCTTGTGACAAAAGATCAATATACAAGTATCTAACCGTCTGAGCTAATTTTGTTAGTTATTATTGTTATGGTTATTATGATACTGAGCTACGGCTATGAAATACAGGGTCAATACAGTTGTTACCTGTCACCCCTATGTTTATGTTTAGTTTATTTATAGCTCATGTTTGTCAATAACACATTATCGTTGGGCAATAGTAATTTCTCTTTTTTCTCCCCCTCTCTGTGAAACGGTCCGATTTAGGCTGAAATACTGTATCAAAGGGCCGTTAAACCTAAAACAACCAACCAACTGTTTACTTCCCTATGAAGCCCTTTCAAAACGAGTCCAGTCTCACAGGAAAGAATTTTATCTCTTGAAAGTGGAACAAATTATTTCCTCAAAGAGGATACACATTCTTCTTGGAATGAATTTTCTCCCCTGAACGACTTAAAATTCACCTTAAATGAAGGAGTTAAGTCAGATTTAACGTCACATCAGCACGAATGGCATGCGGACACAGAGATCAAGTCTCATCCGTGCTCAAGCTTGTGACGTGCGACCTCTTGATTGGTCGCCTGCACGTAAGCACTAGACCACCTTTAATTTTGAAACTAAATGAAAACGTCATTGAAGTTCAAGACAGAAATCTTAGGAATGAAGAAAATTAGATATCAAGACTCATTCTAGTGATAATTCTAAGAGACATTATGTAATTGCCCAAAATATTTGGACACTTAACCAACTATATTGTACATGCATTTACACTTTTAAAACGCCAATAATAAAATAGTTGAATAGTTGAAATAGTTGCAAACAGAGAAGATCCAGATGAGACGGCTCATAATGAGCCACCTCGTCTGGATCTACGCTGTTTACCCTCTAGTCTTTGAATTCTCGATATGATATAGCTCGGACGCACATATTCTGAAATTTTGCAGACGTAAATTTTGTCGTCTGCTTTTGGGCGCTTTAGAGCTTAAGTTGAGTATAACTAACCGGTGATGTCAAACAGTTACTGGTGTAATGGTAAACAGTGGAGACACTGATCAGACTGCTCCTTGTGAGCGGTCTGATCTGTGTCTGCGATGTTTGCTCAAGCACTGTTGTCCCAATATTTACGATCATAATGGCAATATAGGTCAAATCAGTATCAATTCCATTAGCAAATGCATCAACTGACGTCAATCGAGAAATATCTGCAACAGACCGACAACGTGAAAACCTATAAATTCAATAAAAGAAGTATATCAAACGCATAATTAGACCATCCTTTCCGACCTGAGGACGTGATCTAAGTAATAATGGTTTCCTCAGAGGCACTCTGATCAAGGACTGCAATGCACGCCGGTTTTTTTTACATCCAGAGATTTAGTCTCTGAAAAGAAAGACGTCGCTCCCAGAGGATTGGGAGGGGCAGTGAAAAATGAAAATGACGGAATTGCTCCCCCTGAAAATGCGTCCATACACGCGTTTTGATACGCAATAACTAAGTTATGAAATAATTACTGAATCAGTGTCAAATTGAAAGACTTTTGTTGTCCGGAGAAACCAACAATCACAGAAGCTGTATCCCTTTGAAAAAAATGGTGAACTTGAAAACTTGGCGGTGTACCAAATCATCTTAAATCTAAATAAAAATGTTGGGGCTTGGTCTTTGGAGCGTTTGGATACGCATCCAAGGGAGATCACGCTAATCTGTACGTATTTCTCTTCCTTCTCGAAGAGGGCTCAGTACTCTTACAGAAAAGTCTGTCCTCTCTCAATTCCTTCCTTAACTCTTTAAGCCCCAAAGACGAAATTAGCAAAATTTGTAAACAGCGTAGATCCTGATGAGGCGGCTCATAATGAGCCGCCTCATCTAGATCTACACTATTTGTCCTCTAGTCTTTGAATTCTCAATATGAAATGTCTTAGACAAAGCATTTTTTTAATTTTTGCAAACATAAATTTTGTCGTCTGCTTTTCGGTACTTAAAGAGTTAAAGTGTCTCTCTTGGCGAAGGGTTCACCTACCAGAGAGGTAAACACTATCGTGCTAAAGTTGTCTCTCTTCTGTTCAAATGGCAGCCAGGCCATGGAAGAAGCGCGTCTCTATATCTTAAGGTGCCCGGTATACTTTCAGGGGAAGCAATTCTGCCGATTTCATTTTTGCTTACCTTCTAAATGGGAGTCAAGTTTGAAAGAAAAGAATTTGCTCTCCTAGGAGCAAATTCTTTTCTTTAAGAGTAGATCCCATCCAGGTAAGGAAAACAAGAAGTCACAAAAGTTGTGTTTTCCTTTGTAAAAATGGCAGTAAAACATGGAAATGTACTCATACACCTAAGTTGGAATTACGATACAATGGGTCTGCATGAACATATGAATCCGAACACTCCCTCTTCGCAGATTCCGGCGCAGAAAATCAGTAATGAGCAAAACAAAAATATATAATAAATAAAAACTTCACAAAGATCTTAATCTTAAAATGCATGATCAAACAGTGTCGTACTAGATCAGATGTCTTTAGGTGAATCGCTACACCTCTATATTTTTAACTTTTGTGACATCCTGATTGCGTCGATGAAGCCCTTCCAAACTTTGAAATTTGATCTACTAAAGTAAGAATTTGGGGAGCAAATTCTTTCTTGTAAGAGCTGGCCCCCATTGCGAAGGGAGGTTCAATGGCAGAAGTGCTTTCCCTTGGCAGTGTCTCCATTCCCCTTAATGCAGAATAGTATAGGGTTTGTTAACTCGAAGTCTAGTATAACATCATTCTGTCCGACAATGCAATTAGGTCACATCGGCAGCAATTTCGTCCGTAATTGCTACAGCTGACGTCATCTATTAACTGTCGTCTGCTTCTTAGAATAATGTCAACCGATTTGGTACAATTTAGAGATAATTAGTGACAAACCTTTCATATCTACTACAGCTCCGATAGCTAAGTTGGTTAAGCGCCGGCATGCTAAGATAGAGGTCGGGGTTCTAATCCCGCCTTTCGATCCCGTAAACACAAGCTTGTGTTCACGGGGTCGAGTTGGGCAGATTAGAACCCCGGCCACTAGCTTGAGCTTAGCACTAGCTTTAACTCGGAGTTCCAGTTTAAAAGTATGGATATAAAGTTTCTAAATTTGAAACTCTCTCTCTCTCTCTCTCTCTCTCTTTCTCGCTCTCTCTTTCTCTCTCTCTCTCTCTCTCTCTCTCTGGAATTTTTAGCATGATAGTGGACGCCGTATACATTCAGGACAGCATATGCGCCATCGAAATGCGGACTTCAATTGAATGCAGTTTTTTTTTTTTCAGAGTTTCGACATTTTTTTTTATTTATTTATCATTTTGTTTGTTTCGCTTTTCCAAACTGGTTGTTCTTTTTTTTTTTTTTTTTTTTCATAGAATATTTCCATTTTCGGTTCTTAATGATATTCTTGTTCTTTTCCATGAATGAATCATACCTGTATTATATGGTTGCCGAGTCACGGGAAAAGGTATAGCTTTTGGAAACACTGATACTATTTAGATCAGCCCGGTAAGAGCTCTGCCTCACCGATCTATAGATACACAGAAATCTATATGAGGAACAGTAAAGACTCAGAACAGACTTTGTGTTCGCACAGTCTGACCTGAAACATCCTGGCCATATATGTCCTAACGGCACAATTTCTCACAAACAGCGTTTACATAAATAAGCGTGACCGAAAACCGGATTTTTCCAGTGCTTTGTTTACTACAACAGGTTGTAGGTATTGCTTTGACCCCGTTCTAACCAGTCATATCAAGAATTTGGACATGTGCAGAGAAAACGGGTCAGTAGGCCTATGGCATCTGCGCTGTACAGTCCCGACCAGTAATTCTGGTCTCTACTGTTTGCCAACACAAACAAGTGCTGTGTCGCACACAGTTAACTCTTTAGCACCAAAAAGCAGACGACAAAATTTACGTCTGCAAAAATTAAAAAAAAAATGCCTTGTCTAAGACATTTCATATTGAGAATTCAAAGACTAGAGAGTAAACAGTGTAGATCTAGATGAGGCGGCGCCTCATTAGGATCTACGCTGTTTGCAAATTTTGCTGATTTCGTCACTGGGGCTTAAAGAGTTACTTTTTGCACATATTTTTGTCATCATGAATTCGTCCAATTCTGATAATAGGCACCTCCTGGAACGAGTCTGTCCGTGACGAAGAGAGCCATCCCCGTGAAACGAATAAATAAAAGCGAAAGTTCTGTTCTTTTACCAAGATCATAATTTTCAGTTAATAACTTTTTACTTTCAGTAAATTATTTCACAGCACAGGCACGCATCATTCAAACAACATAGGCTACAGTAGAATCAACGTTGATTTAATATTATGACGTTGAATCAACGTTGAGTCAACGTTGATTCAACGTTGTGTGCCCTTTGTGTTCTTGTCAAACGTTTTATGCATATGAAGCAGATTCTTGTAATATCAAAATGGGATTGTCCAAATTTCTACATTGAAAGGTTGTGGCCACCTTAAAAGCTTGGAACCGCCTCGACGAGGTGATTTTGATGAGTGGCCACGACTTAATGTACTTTATGGAGAGAAAAGTAGTATATCCCGTTACAGAGAGAGAGAGAGAGAGAGAGAGAAAGAGAGAGAGAGAGTGATGCACGTACGCACGGAAACACATACAAAACAAAACTTGCGGTTAGAATGGACTGTGTAACATTTCAGTATTTCTCATACTTAAAGGATTTATAATGAGGATAGTCATGACCTTAATACTAGTAGTAATCAGTTAGTCAATCCTATTTCATTATATAGTAGATACAAATGCAACAGACACGACAATTTTATGCCGTAGTTACCGTGAATATTTGTCACCCCTAGAAATTTTGTACTGGACTCGTCCAACTTCAAACATGGACAAACGTTAAATCATGATGCAGCAGATACAACAATATATGCAGTACTACCGTGACCATTTGTACACCCCTAGAAATTTTGTACTGGACTCGTCCAACTTCAAACACGGACAAACTTTGTCTGAGCTACCTAGTAAGAAAGGGGTATTTTATATAAATAAAAAATGCTATCAAATGGTGAAGTCCCAGAAACGTTGGCAAAAAGTACAGACCCAGATCAGACTGCTCCTTAGGAGCAGTCTGATCTGGGTCTGTACTGTTTGCTCATGCTTATTGCTCGGATACCTAGAATAAATACAGCAAAAATTCTTTTCAAGTGCGCACACGGAAAACCTCAATTATACAAATGTCTTGACCCACCCATATTCAAACAAGGATCTTTAAAGAGAAACTTACTCTTGCAGGAAGTTTGTGGGCCAGTGTGGTTTCCTGCATAAGATGACAATTTTGTCCTATTCATGTAAAGGCCGTGGATAAAGCTTTCTTTTTTCTTTTGCATTATCTGAATGATAAGAATGCAAGATGCAACTCTCTGTCTCTCTCTGTCTGTCTGTCTCTCTCTCTCTCTCTCTCTCTCTCTCTCTCTCTCTAAATTGATACCGTAGAAGGACGCACTGCTTGGGGTTTGGGGGGTTTTAGTATTGCACATGCATGAGTACACAGCCTCGGAGTGGAAGGTAACGAGGTCATCTGAAGTAATTTAAGAATCTGGGCTCTGCTTGTTCCAGTTCCACTCAAAAACACTTTTGGTGACTTTTACATTGGTACTGAGACGCCTTACAGACATGTGCAAACAGTGTGAACCCTGAAGAGACGGCTCACCAGCCTCAACAAGATCTACATTTACTACTTGTACATTTCTAATGCTAGACCAGTCTAGGAGAGGGGAGGGAGGGGAGGGAGAGGTGATTTCATGATAAGCACACTTTTGTGGTTTATACCCCTGGAAGGGCATGCATAGATGGATTGATGACTTGCGGTTAGCGGCCCTTTCAACAATATTTCGAGCCGATAGAAGGGTTATAATGAAAGTTTGTGTGCAATACCATCCCGTTTACCGCTGAAAAGAACTCCGCCTCAAGTTGGATTCGAAACTGGACAGCTTAGTAGGCCAGCGCTTAACCCACTCACGGAGCTGCCAGGGCTCCTTACACCAGTATGCACTTGGTAATTCACAAAACTATTCAACTGCCTCAAAACTTAAATACGGAAAGAAGTACTTTATATTTTATAAAGAAAGAAAAGAAAAGGCTTTATACACGAGTCGTGAAATACTGACCTACATATGGGATTCGTGACAAATTATTAAAGCCCGTCAGCCGCATATGACTACACCATTGTCCTATATCTCTCACGGTCAAGCCTATTTATGAGTATTATGAAAGCCAAAAACTTTATTTCATAAGTAACTATTTACTTTGCAAAACTCATTATTTGGTCATTGAGAAATAGGTTCTTATACATCAGCCTTGTTCATAAATTCCGATCAAACTTCACTGCTTAATACTAGTATACAGATTCCATGTAGATTCTTCAATGTATTTTTTTTTTCGCGAACAGAAACCACTGAAACCAGACCGCACCAATGTGCAGTCTGGTCTCAGTTTCTCCTGTTCGCACTTGCGCAGACATCTTTTCTTGAGACAATGCTCTTGTTTTCATAACTGTGGTTAGTACAGTCATAATTATTTTGTGTTTTGCGGTTTTCCTCCATTGGAAATGGGGTGACTGATCAATATACCCTTATATGTGGGTACGTGGGTGCAGACAAATTATAAATGAGGTGTGTTTTTATTATGCCATACTTGCGTGAGGAACAAGGTTCCTTGCTGTGTTTGATCCATGTCCTGTAAGGTGTATGAGCCCACCTCCATGCCTTTTCACTACTTTACCAAAGGGAAACAACTATTGAGACTCCATGCCTGCTTCCCTGGCCAACGTAACTCTTACAAAATGGGGTCTACCGTTAGATGAAAGAATTTGCTCCTACATGAGCATTTTTCCATTAAAAATTCTTCCATTTTCCTCTTTTTGAGAAAGAATGCAAAAGTATGGCAGATTTGCTCCCCTTGCAAGTGTATCCTTAATACCTTAATCATTGGGATGACACGACAAAACAAAAAAGTGGCATGTTTGCATAGCGACAATTCAGATCAACCTGGGCCGCAATCCACTCTGGCCAAAGTCGACGTTGTGCGTTTAAAGAATAGCTAAGGGTCTAAGCTAAATTAATGCGTACAGCGAAGATTCTGATCAGACTGGGCGGATGCCCAGACTGAACTGAGTCTTCGCTGGGCGCACATGCCACTTTGTTGGTTTTGTCGTGTCGCGGCACATTTTAGTTTGACAATATCTGCACTGTTTAGACAATGCAATCATTTTTATTATTCTTCTTTAGAATAATTATAGTTGGGATCGACGAGAAAATTTATGTTAATCGCTTACTAGTACACAGACCAGCTTGTGCAGATGCATACTTTGGTCAGATTAAACCTTCAGTTTCATAAACAGAGCTGCATGCCTTGTCTAGAATACGCACAGGCGGAGACAGACAAGTCACGGCTCAGTATGCAAACAGTAATGATCCTGACCAGACTTTCTGTTCGCAAAATTGTCATGGACCTTGTATGTTTTATATCGTGACGCTACCTAGATTGGTTAATCGTGCATGCCTAACATCGCATCACCTATGCATCACGCATGCATTACATACCAGAATCCGAACTATCAACATAAGTGCGTCAAGGCCCCTTTCAAAGTGATTCTCTCTTCTTTTTTTTTTTCTTTTCTTTCTTTATTCTTGTGAATTTCTGAATTTCTGTCTGCCAGTTAAGTCAAAATAATGATAATTATTACCGTCGACGATAATATGATATAAGAATTAGCACTAACAGCCTTTAATTATAATGATTAGAAATGCAGGTTTTACAAATTGATTTTTCACAATTTTAAGTAATTGGCACATGAAGTGTTCAAAAGTATCAGAGAACCTTGGTCACAGAATAATATACAAAATTTTATAAGTTTGGTCTTTGCTGTCAACTTGTAGAATAAATGGTGCATATACATGTGCAGACCCCACCCCGGGAGTCAGTCAAAACACACTATAACACACGGTCCAATAAGTGCCTACCGTAACTGCGAATGCTTTTGGTTTAAACAATATTTATTCAATGTAGGCCTAAATTACATAATTACAAGAAAAGTACAATATAACATGGTACAGGATCTGACGGTAAGCGAACCGCTTGTATTAAAGTCATCTCCTGCTTTTTGCATGCCCAGTCTTTGGAACACATGAGTTAAAACACATCCGCCAGCAGTTAAACTCAGATCAGCCTCCAGTCTGATCAGCATCAATAATCTCACAGCTGCTTATCTCCACGCTCACAGCTTTTGTCTGACAAAACAATGACTAAATCAGGCAATCTGAAATGGAAAGATGCTAATGAAAGTATACTTAAAACTCCTCAGACTTTGTACAGTTTTCAAATTCTTCGTAGCCCAATTGTGGTGATTGTGGTGAACAACTGAATGTTCGAAAATTTTGAATGGATGCAGGGAAAATAAATGTAGCATTATTTTGGCCATTTTTTATGGGCAAATTACTTTATCGCTTTAGGAAAATGATATATCTAGCACATTCATGGATTTAACCCTTAGAGCGCCAAAAATTAAAATTGTTGAATTGGCAAACAGTGTAGATCCAGATGAGGTGGCTCATAATGAGCCCCCTCATCTGAATCTACACTGTTAGCCCTCTACAGGGTGTTAAGAAAGTTCGAAGACATTACAATATTGCTTATAACTGAAAAAGTTACTTTCATTAAATCTTAAAACTTTACAGGTTACAAGAACTATTCAATATTAAAGGATCCACAATGTAACAAGTTTACAACTGCCTTTTGCCGTAATAAAATTAGCAATTCATACCCAAGGTGTCAAAGTGGCCTGCTATTTATTATGGATTTTATGCATATAGGTGTGCCATATTAAACTGTTATTTATTCTTATCCCTTAGTGAATTATCATTTTAAAACTAACTTAAATTATAGAGACTAAGCCAAACTGTATTAATCAGTTACAGCCTGTAAGGAATCGTAGACAACATGAACATTTTGTTAGACAATTCATTGACATGAAAAAGCAGATAAGGCATTAATATTCTGCAAAGGGGCTGGGGGTAATGAGCTAACATCTGAAATGAAACTTGAAATCCAAAGTTGACATAAAATTATTTATATCATGGAGTGGGTCTTAGAGGGAAGGGAGACAAGAATAAAATTTCGAAATATTCATGGTATATCTGTAAATTATTATATATTTGAAATTTTACCACCAAAAAGTCAAATTATGCAAATGTGTTGATA
The DNA here is from genome assembly GCA_963989385.1 of Ctena decussata. NCBI lineage: Eukaryota > Metazoa > Mollusca > Bivalvia > Lucinida > Lucinidae > Ctena > Ctena decussata. The sequence continues at coordinate 51,851,180 of OZ022498.1, read as the reverse complement.
AAATGGCATTTCTACTTCAATAATGCATCTAAATCACGAGAAAATTTGTTAATTACAAAGGGTTTTTACCCCAGTATAAAATATCTCAAGAGTTTCCTAAACAATGTCATATTCGTATCTACTTTGTTTCTAAACAACGACGTTTTAGTGCAAAATTCAATGAAAAATGAATCTGTAGTTAAATCTAAAGAGTAATTTGTTAAGAGTGATTTTGCATAAAACATATGAAAACAAAATTCTGATCAAATGTTTATGCTCGATTTGAGAACAAAACTGATAAAAAGTGCCTAAAAGAAATCTGCAAAGAGCCTCTGTGTTTACAAATACTGATATAGATTATATCCCTACCCCCTTAAATTTAAAGTTTAAATTGTGGATGGGGGTACCCTATCGATTTAGTCAGAAATTACGCAATAAACCGTCGAAAAATAATAAAATCTAAATGAAAATTCCCGAAAATATTTCCTGCAATACCAGTACTTTTACATCTTAAATATTTTTATTAGTTCTGGAACACTATGCTCTAAAGATGCAGATCTCTGATGCCAAACAAAATTTTGCCATCACCATTAGTCAGCCCTGTAGAGGGTGTGTCCATGGCAATTCAGATTTTCTCATCATTTTTAAACCGACAAAGAATTGATATGTTGCATATCTTTGGTAGTGTTTTATCAAAATTCAGTGTAAGTTTAAATAATGTCTACGAACTTTCTTAACACCCTGTAGTGTTCGAATTCTCAATATGATATCGCTTGGACGGAACATTTTTTGAAATTCTGCAGACGTAAATTTTGTCATCTGCTTTTTGGCGCATTAAGGGTTAAGTTTTTGAAGGGGTGGTGATTGTGGAGAACCTACCCACTGCGCTGATGTAGGCCTAAGTCGCAGTTTTGTTGCGCTTCAGTGAAGCATTTGAGTCTTTCAGCAAATTCCATAAGCAATGATTTTACCACATTCATTCGAATTGTGTACAACCGCCTAGCAACGGTTGCTGCAGTTATTGAATGTGATTAATAATGGGGTAAAAATGTAGGTCGCCAGTCGGGACGTGAGAATACCACGTGATCGATCAATGAACCAATCTTAATGCAAGAGGCCTCAATCGGGGGCAAATATGTTCCCATTGATTTTCTTGGCTTCTTAGTAAAATAGATAATTTCAAAGCATGATTTCGGGTCCAGTTACCACTAATACACTGTTTCCGAAAAATCCACTGGACTTGCCCATCGCAAATGCCTTAATTTGTCTAATTTAATAAATTGCAAATGACGTCATAGGCGGTATTATTTACACTTATTCGGATGCCTTCGACTGCTGACGTAGACAGTATGAATGTACTGAACGTAAACAGTCTGGAGGAAACAAGATTAAGTAGTAAACATATTTTTGGTAAACATTTAAAAACCGGACACAATAAAACTTGACCTTCTGACCAGTGCCCGTGTGACTGGAATCTTAATCATTTTCAGCTTTGGAAGAATTTTTGTCATGTTGTGTATTATGATGGAAATATGCGAAGTCAGGTGGTCAAATAAATCCATTAAGGCAATGGGTAGACCCTCAGGGGAAGTAACTTTACCATTTTCAATGGGGTCCAAGTCTAAAAAGAAAGAAATTGCTCAGTTTTTCCTTTCAAGAGAAAACCCTCATTTACGAAGGGCTCTATCGTCCAGGGAAGCAAAAGTTATTCCCCTTTGACAAAACGAAGACAAGAGCATTCATTACTTCCGTATAGTGAACTAATACGGTAATTAAAGTGCAAAAGTGATGGTAAAAATCGTAATAAACAAAATAATTATTGCATCCGCTAAAAGCACAAGGTCAATCGCGAAGACATAAAGTAAGATGTAAACATCATAGCGCACTGGCCCACTGCAGACAAAACTAGCAGAATTCTGGACTGAACCGACTAAGCGCGTGTGCGTATGCGCGTGCAACAAAGTTCCAAACAAGTCAATGCCTGTTTGGAGTGATTTCTGCAAGAAAAGAAAACGAAAGTAGAATAGGTCGGACCGCTTTTATTTGCGAGCAAAAAACTGCAAGTATTTGCTAGTCACGATAAACCTGCATGAATGCATGGCTGACTGATCTGGTCCTTCGCTGTTCGTACAAGTGATAAGATCCCTTCTATCTGGGCAAAAATGATTGATTAAATATCATTCATATTGCTTGCATAATGATTGAAGCAAAATGTATAACTACAAAAAAGTGTAGGGCGTTATCAAGTGCAGTGGTCGCAGTCACACTATGCATCGGAATACCACGAACATTATCCCACTGACTTTTGTCATAGGCGATTCCACCTTTGAATTTTGACAAGCATGAGAATTGTTAGCAAAATGGGGAAACAGTAAAGACCCTGGTCAGACTGCTCCAAAAGCAGTCTGATCAGGGTCTGGACTGCTTGCCATTACCTGTCAGCGCAAATACTTAGAGTTTTTGTGGTAAATTTTAATAATATCCTGCTTTGTCATGTTTCAACCTCGCTTTCTTTGTGTTTAGGCTTGTTCAACGATCATAAAATGCTTGAATACACATATTAAAAGGGCGTAGCAACAAAATATTTATAACATGTTCGATTCTGCAGTGAACAAGATTTTTATCTGCGGCGACCTTGTTGCTTTCTGAAAAGAAAAAGGAAAAGTTTTTGCAATGAGTGCACTTTTATTTATTATTGGGTATGCAAAGTCGGTTTGTAGTGTGTGTATATTCCCAGGGGCTGCCCATGCACTTTTATACGCAATGTATTCTCAGTCGCAATTTGTGCACTTTTCATAAGTAATGCTTTGTAAGTACTTTGGAGGAAAGGACTGCAAAGCGGCCTGCAGCCATGTACCCCCAACGCTGTAGACATTGACAGATTTTTTTTTTCAAACCACAGTGAAACGATCTTTTTTTAATTTGTGTAGCGACAAAACCTATTTTATCGTTTTCTGCTCGGCTGAATGCCCTTCTTAAAGAATAAATCGGTGCCGGTACCCAGCGGGCACATGACGTCAAAATGACGTCGTACTGACGTTGATGCGACGTCATTACGTCGCATCGACGTCAGCACGACGTCATTTCAACGTCATGTGCCTGCTGGGTAGTGCTTTGCCAGCCTTAAAATGTGCAAGTTCAACAGCGCGTCTGCAAACATACTCTGTAAGAGCATCGGCAAGTGTGGCAAAGATCGGTTGGGTTTTAAACAGTCGCACAACTAAACATTTCTCGCGCGTGCTTGAAACTTTTTTTAGATTTTATTTTGTATTAATTTGTCTCCATTCTTTCTACTGCTCTGCTAATAAATACATTAGGAAGTAAAATGCGCAGCATTTATCCCAGCAGGCACATGACGATGAAATGACGTCATACTGACGTCGATGTCACGTTATGACGTCGCATCTGTGCCCACTGGGATTGCGTTTGTAAAATGCAAACTAGAGACTTAAGTAGACAAGGTTTGTCCACCCTCTCGTGAATGTTTATGTCCGTGGATTATCTCCAGTACAGGCGGATGAACCACGGCCGAACTTGCACATATTCTCCAAACAGGTCTTTTCTAAGCGCCGCTTCGCCATTTTGAATGACTCGCCTCTGTCCTTAAACCTCCGTCGCGCCCCTTCGGTTAGAAACTCGTGCATCGTTCGAATCAAGCTTTAACCTTCAACTGCGACGACCCCTATACTGTTTTGCCATTTTGTAATTTATGGTGAAATAACCATGGACAAAATAATGGACTTGTCCAAGAGAAGTGACCAAGTTAAAGGTTGTTTACTTACCAAAATTCCCTTACTCGATTCAGAGACACGGACAGACTCAGTGCCGGTTGTTGTGGGTGGGATGGGGCTGCATGTTATGGAGTCGTTCACTTGAGCCTCTCGGAGAACATTGTTATGATAACTGGACGGAAAAAAAGAAATTAAATTGTTGTTTACAACTTCGCGTGGCACATTTCCATTCCTATATTTTTCCGTAACAATTCTGTCACCTTTAGCAGAGACTTATCTATCGTTATTGATTTGCTTCAATCCTTAAAGCCTTTGACGTAGGCGGCTGGGAAGAAAAGCATTAGCAGAATTTTATAGTTCCAATTGGCGAGTAGGATGCACATACGTCATTGGTTTGGTTCCGTCGCTTGGAGGCACATCCGAAAATAGACTGAACGGGTAAATGATTGAGCAGAATTTAAGGAAAAGTTATTTATTAGGACATTTTGTCAAAGGCAATTAACGGTTCATGCTAATAAGAACGTGGTATTTTGTAGGTCCATTTTGTTTCTGTAGATACTAGAATAAAAGTGGGAGTTGCGGGTCCAAAATGGCATCGCAAAGACACACTTACGGATTCACCTCCAATTCTACTAGAACAGGAAGAATTGGGTGTCACAGAGATTTCAGGTTCGATACATCATTAAAGACTTCGTGAAAAAAAAAACGGACACGACTACTTCCGTTTTACATGTCAGAGTGGTAGGAAACCCTGTCTACTGCACCCCAGCAGGCACATGACGTTGAAATGACGTCGTACTGACGTCGATGCGACGTAATGACGTCGCATCGACGTCAATACGTCGTCATTTCAACGTTGTGTGCCCGCTGGGACGTTTCCAAAGTCTGCGCAAATGCCCAATTTGGTCCAAGGACGTTGTTGTTGTTGTGTTATTGTTTAACGTCCACGGTAAACAGCTATGGTCATGTCGGGACGGTCAGTTAACCTAACCACACTATTTCTGGGCAGGCTTAGACCTCCTAAGCGGTTAACCAGTACTAAGAGCACATATTTTCGCCAGTCACTGACAACTGCCCTTCTTGAATCAGCTGAAGGAGGAGAAACGAAATTATGTGGCCAGACTGGGTATCGAACCCAAGACCTCTGACTTAATCTAAGTTCTTGTCCGGGTGAACTGTGCATGCTAACCTCGCAAAAAATGGGATGTGGCGAACCAAAACAGACTTCTCTACGTTTCCAGTGTCACGGTGGCTCCCTCAATAGCATTATTTATGCATGGGCGTAGCAGGAGTATATCAGAAATGTTATATAGTTCTGCGGTTAACCGATTTTTTTATTATTTTATTTTTATTTTTTTTTGGTAAAATTCTCAATAACAAATGATGCAATGTGGTGGGTTTGCACGCCGTAATACAGTTTAGTTGCCGTGCGTAGTTATATAAACTGGCAAAATTTCAATACGCAACTGCGTACTTGGGCAACTACGCCATTGCAGACCAACCAGGGATAGGCATCATATTGACTGAAAAAAGCGATGATTAAATAAATTGTCTGAATGTGACAAAACTTTATCTAAAGATTGTGACATATAGGCATATGATTCTATGGGTCATATTTAGGACAGTCACGCCGAATGATGACCGCCCAGACCGTTCATCCTAGAGACTCAGGAATGGCCCGTACCGTATGACCCAAAATGTTAAGCCAAAAGTGTCCCAACAAAGTTTGTAGACCCAGGTCAGACTGCTCAACGAGCAGTCTGATCTGGGTCTTCACTCTTCGCTATTCTACTAGCCTTATTTGACACTTCCGCGGATTGTTCAAATCCTAGGTTAATTACCGTACCTTTCTGAGATGTCCCAATTTTTGAAAGCAATTGCGCTAGTTTCAACTATGTAGGACGATGGCGCTATACTGAACAGGACATTGACTTTCGAGTTTATGATAGTTCATTGCACTGGGAAACGCAGGACATAATTTCGATTTTGCGGTTATATAACTATAAATGAGCCGCGTCACTGTGAAAAGAGAGAACTCAAACTAATCTAGGGAAGACTCAAATCAGTCGATGAATCCGTGCAGTCGTTTGCTCAATGATGCTCTGACGAGACCGCACTGAGGCCCGCGCTGTTTGCGTAAGAGATTTTGTTTTTTCGTACGCCTACTCAACTGATTGAATAAAATGTTCTTTGGGTCAAATTTCAAGCCCAGCGTGAAAAATATGCACGCCCAACGTGAAAAACAATTAGCGGCTGACGTCATCATCATTTTATATGAAAGAAAAATCAAGGTTGATCAGTGATTTCTTAAATGTCAAATTAAATAAGCAGTTCAAAGTATATAATGAAATTTTATATAAGCTAGATGCTAAAAATTTACAGAAACTTGCGTCAACAAGTTATTTGCCAATATGTTGAAAGGTCATAGGGGGAGAAACTCAAAGGCTAGCACACCTCGGTGCTGTCTGATCACTCCCCTCACTGCCTTTTGCTTCTAAAATCCACGTTTATTGTTTATGCGATCAGCAAAGACCCTGACCAGCATGCGCTACCGCGCAGACTGGTCTAGAATTTGCTGTTTGCTATGTAAATGTAATCATTCGCCCCTAATGAACCTCGTATTTCATTCATAAGTCGTCATAAGGACGTTCCTATACCTGACCGAATACACATTCTTGTTGATTACTTGAAATATACCGTATAAGGAAGTTAAAATTAGGTTATCAGTTTGCGGTATTTTTAGCATTACGTGTATGACCTAATTTCCCTCGTAAGACGTTCGGGGAATTGTGAATTAAATACTGCATAAAAATACACAGGTTAAATGCCGTCATGAGTTAATTTAAGAAATACACCTGAATGTGTGGGTTTCTTTTTATTTCCCCTTGCCTACATTTGTTTACCAGCAGATTAACATTAGATATGGGATTAATAATGACTTCATGCATTCTACATGCACCGGCCCGTCACCTATTCCCACATACCATACACACACCACACTACCGAAAAAAGAAACAAAAGCTCACTTTCCCAAAGCTGCACGCTATTGCTACTAACGGGCCGTCGTGGCCTCGCTGAAGTCTCTCACCGAAATGGGTTCGAGCCTCGGACGGCGCACAAGTGAGAAAGCTATGTTCTGCTTCGAAAGGTCCGGAGTTTTTGTTTGTTTGTTTTTTGCCTAGGAAGCTCCGGTTTTCGGCTACCTTTGCTTAACGAATGAAATATTCTTGAAAGGGCCGTAAAAACCCATGATGCAAGTGAACACTTCTTTGAGAATGGGGAGGGCTGGACATTTTAAAATGGGGTTTCATTTTATCTTGGTATAAAATGAGATACTGTAAAAGAGTCCCTGTATTTCACGGTAAAATACTGTACCTGACAACTGGTTGCCAGGCCCAGATAAAGTAGTATTTAGCCTTCAAAGGGGCGCGCTCGCTCCTGTCGCAGGGTCCTGTCATACCTTAAAAGTACTGTCTGGTGCGTTCGAGCCGGACCCTATTTCATATTTCCTAGAAATATTATGGTCCCAAGATCACTGCCAGAAAGTATCTGCAAGGTCAACTTACCCACCGCAAACCTAATAGATCAGTTATTGCATAGTAGATCAGTCCGCATGGGCCAAACAGTGTATAGGCCCTGATCAGACGCCCCAGACTGCGGCGTCTGATCTGGGTCTACACTGTTTGCGGAGACCTCTCGAGGACGCTACACATTAATGGGTTAGCCATTATCCTACTGCGTTTTCAGCGAAATAGCAAATTGCGCAGACCCCAATGCAGGATGAGACTAATCCGAGTCTAAACTGCTGGCTCAAGTATGTCTTCCCAGTACTTAAGTATTTTTTTCTTTTTTCAGTATTATATTTCTTTATCTTGCGATACATTTTCAAGAAATCGTCGGCCTACACACTTTGATCAAAAAAAAAAAAAAAAAAGAAGAAGAAGAAGAAATGCGTTTGTCATCATGTGACCCTGTGGTTATCAACTAGGACATTCGACGTGTCGGCCACATGCAATACCCGGAATTAAATATATCTGATGTCATTGTTTAAACAAGGATTTGTACTTTTCGGTTCAGCAATCTTTAAATTTAGACACTTCATGCCTAAACATGAAACTAATTTAAACGAAAGTGGAAACAGATATTAATATTCCTCCATATTTTTTTTTTGCAAAACGTCTGACATAATCGTGGATTTTAAGCTGAATGGGCATAATCTTTTCCTGTTTCATTTTTGCTTCCTTCTCAATGCAGGTCTTGGCGAGAAATAGCCTTTTTGTGCTGATGTGTCTGAAAAGCCAAATTACTCACTTAATGGGGGTCAACATGAAAACATTATCAAGAGCAGACCCCATTTCACAGGGTATAATCGATTCCGCTAATTTTCGCTTCCTGCAGAGACTGTACGTCATATTTGGCTTCCGCCGAGACTGTCCGCGAACTCTTGCTTCCTGCCGAGACTTCTGTACATGATAAATGGCTTCCTGCAGAGACTGTCAGCGTGATTCTGCTTCCTGCCGAGGCTCTCGGACAGTCTCTGCAGGAAGCGAAAATTAGCGGAATCGATTATACCCTGTGCATTTTGGAGTTGTTCCAGGAAATCAACAGGAAGTTACAAGTGTTTCTCTCCATAAACAATGGCAGAAAACATCCCAGCACGCACAAGACGTCGTAATGACGTCACATCGACATCAGTGCAACATCATGTGTCCACTAGGAGTATCCATACACCTGATTCCTGTTGATGCACCGAACAGTAAGACCTCCTACTAACAAAAAGACTTGCCCCAAGTCTTAAGAAAATATGCATGTTAATGTATAGGGTTCGAGTGTCCTACCGAAATGAGGTGTCGATGCTACAGACGGCGGTCTTATGCTGATGCCATACTCACATGAAACTGTAAGGGAAACAAATGTTCTTCCATCATGCATATGGGAAGTATTTATTACTTCCCTTGACTTTTTAAGCGTCTTGTGCTGGGGTCTGACAGGAGATAAATGTTTTGACAAACGTGGAGACTTGTTGTCGCTATAACAAATAGGAGTAGCTCAACTGAGCTGAATCATGCACATGTAGCCACAAACTTTGTTTAATGGAGGAAAATATGGCATGCAAGAACTAATGCAAAATGAAGTGCTATTGTTGATCAATGGAACAAAGATCCAGTGAAAATGAGACTGCTACCGTCACCACCAGGACAATTGAGCCGCGACACGACAAAACCAACAATGTGGTTTTGCTCCCAGCGCAGACTCAGATCAGCCTGGGCATCTGCCCAGTTTGATCAGACTTTTCGTTCAGTGCTCAAAGGGTAGCTAAGTGTCTAAGCTACCTCCATGCAGACAGTGGAGGCTCTGATCAGACTGGGCGAATGCCCAGGCTGATCTAAGTCTGCACTGGGCACACAACCACATTGCTGGTTTTGTCATGTCGCGGCTCAATTATACAATATCAATTCTAATAAATGCCCTTGCTCTAAAAACACCCCTCCCACTTTTTCTGAAAATAGTGTCATACTGACCTGCTGAAATTTTGTTGTAGCTATTTTAGCACTGACAAAGTGCAGCTATTATTCTCAGAAGGTTAAACTCACTGGAAACATTTTGGCAAGTGGCTGATTTGTTACTATTCTGGCTCTTTATCTCTTTATAATGTCATAATGTCCCCTTTTCCTAGTAAAGTGCAACCTCCCCCCCCCCCTCATTATGTGAATTTAATAGGATTATTTTCTGCAATAAAGGGAATTAAGGGCCTTAACTCCAACATAACTATTCAGATCACCTAAAAATTAAGCATATTAAGAGCTATATACAAATATATTTAAGTCTTACCAAGGTCAGATGAAAAACAAATGACTGGTGCTGGTCAAATACCTTTTGGGTATTATCAACCTCATCATAGATATGATTGCAGGTATCATACTCCGAGAGAACTGGACTAGAGTCGACATAAATAAAACTTTACTTTAAAGTCAGCCTCAAATATAGGTCGAGTGCATGAACAGCGTGAAATATAGATCAAGATAAGAAAAATCCAACATGCCTCAAGAACATTCTAAGGAGAGACTTTAACCCACGTTTGATGATTGTAGGTATCATACTTTGAGCAAAATGGACATAAACGCCAAGGTCGCCGTAATTTTGGAAGTAAAATTTTATGAAGACAGCAGAGCGTGAAATATAGGTCAAGGGTAAAAACATGAGCAACATGTATCGAGAACATTCTAAGGAGAAACTTTATGCCAGGCTTGATGGTTGTAGGTATCATAATTTGACATAAATGGACTTTAACTCTGGGGTCGACCTAATTTTGGGCGTAAAATTTTACTAAGTCAGCAGAGCTTGAAATATAGATCAAGGTAGAAAAGGGTGTAACATGCCTCGAGAACATTCTAAGAAGAAACTTTATACCAGGTTTGATGATTGTATGTAAGTACTGTATTGTATTTTCAGAGAGATGGACTTAAACACTAGTGTTGATGTAATAGTTGACTGACGGACAGCCCTAAAGACGAACAGGACTGATAGACAGACGGATGGAAAAGTGAACTCCTATATGGCACCTTGCTAAAGCAGCTGCAACAAAAATCAACTATTCCAAATACCAACAAATATCTTTGTGTTTCTGTTTGAGAAAAAACTGCATGCACCAAAGTATTCAGAAAATGACCATATTTTGCCATGAAAGTGACCTCCTGAAATGCTGTAGCATTTGCAAACACTTTGACTGAATAATCACCAGCCCCGGATCCAGGGGGTGGGCTTTGGTGCTTCAGCCCCACCACCTAGGCCTGGTTAGATTAAAATATAAGTTGTGACATATCATTAGAATCGCCTCGCCGAGGCGATTCTAATGAGATGTCACAACATATATTTCAAGGCAAAAAAAGATATTATCGAAAATTCTCATTAAACTGATCCCTAGTTCTGTCATATTTTTTCAAGCCACACTCCCCCGCCCCCACCCCCTTCCCAAATACATCTCGGTGCTTCCCAGCCCCACCAGTTATCCAGTGCCCCACCAGTATGTGGTGGCCCCTCCCCGTCCCCATCCCACCCCTTTCCCAAATACATCTCGGTACCTCCCAGCCCCACCAGTTATCCAAAGCCCCACCAGTATGTGGTTGTCTGGATCCGGGCCTGAATCACAATGTAAGGTAAAACATGTTTGGTCAAAGTGTTTGCAAAATAAACAAAATGTGGGATGCTGGTTTCCATGTAGAAATATTGTCCTTTTATTAATACATTTGGTGCACTTTGAAATGTACATGACTGACAGTAAAATTCCAAACACTGAACCATACAGACTGGTGTGATTTCAGTAATGACTCACTTGCTGATAATGTAGGTTTTAAGGAGTGCCATTATTCTGTAGGAAAAACGCTAAATAATTCATTCTCAAATCATTTAATATCATGTAAATGCCTTCTACCTGACCAGATTAATTCTGGGATCGGCTCAGCATATCTAAAGATGGCATAGGTTGGCATATATTTACAAGTTTAACACTTCCGCTGCCATGCATGACTTAAGTCGAATTTACCGTTCGCTGCCACGCACAACTTAAGTCGAAAACTCAACCCGTTACACTCAGGCCTCATACTGACAAAGCTTTTCCAAGCCTGAAATGCCTGCTTTCGAAGCCTAAAATAGCCCTTTTTAAGCAGAAAAAACACTGAAAACTTAAAAATCAAAGCCTGAAATCCAGTAAAATTCAAGAAATGAAAGCCTGAAATCCTGCAAAAGCCTGAAAAGTATGAGGCCTGTACACTACCTTTTTTTGCTATACTGATGTAACCATAGAAGAGGAACAACTCCGCTGGGCTTATTCTAACTTGATTGTTGAGATCATAAGCTGTGTTTTGATATACAACATGTGGAAATTATCATCTTTTTTTTTCGTTGCGAACCTGAAAGTAAGAACACATAACTGGTGTGGCTTATTAGAAACATGTTTGGCACTGAGCTACTGGTTTTTTGAGGGAGCTGGCAGCAAAAGTGTTAATAGTTTCATACTTAACTGTGCATCAGCGGGGCAAAAAACATGGTGTCACAATTGTGAATGCCATGATAGCACTGAACACATCTCTACATTTACCAAATAACAACTTATGACTCTTTCACCTAAAGCCTTTTTATCATATGAGACATAATAATCTCTCAGATTTAACTTTCCTTTTCTCATAATCTACCAAAAATAGGACAAGTCTGTGTGGGCACTGCTATCAAGTTACAGCCTCTGGCCCTTCATGCCATCATCTTTTGGCTTTTTAAGGTGTGTGGATACAGTTTCAAGCCAGATCACTCTGACCTTTAAGCATTTGTCTCCTTTCTTACATGATCTATATATCTTAAAGGAAAGAATTTGCTCTCAGAGAGAGCAAATTCTTTCCTTAAAGGTATATAGATATACCTCCATGTTTCTCTGCCATTTTTTCAAGGGGAACAACTTTCATGATTTCCTGTTTGTGCTTCCATGGCGGATGAAGCCACCACAAAAGTGGATCTACTCTTAATGGAAAGAACTTGCTCCTTTAGGAGCAAAGTCTTTCCTTTCAAATAAGCAGCAAATTCTTTCTTATAAGAGTCGACCCCCATTGAAAACTGAGGCAAAAATTAAATGCCAGGGTAGCTTCCCCTGAAGTTGTACTGATACACCTTAAGAAAAGCCTCAACTGGAGAAAGACTTCACCTACGAGAGAAGCACATTGTATTCTCCTAAAGTATCTCCACTGGAAAAACAGTGGGCGAAGCATGGAGACTTATCCACAGATCTTCATAAATATTCCCTATTTCATCAACATTCAACCATGTCATAAAAAAGACGTTCCCGTCCCACCGCTCTTAAATCTCGACCCGAGTTCCTGAGATCTTTTGATAATGGCCCTTCTCTGTGCTTCATCCAGTTTATTAACTTGTAGGTCAAGGTCACGGTCAAATGGACGGCGCTCTTTTGGCTGATCTTTTCCTTTTTCTTTATCTTTTTTCTGTGAAAGAAACAACAAAACATATTATTATATGACCACCACGTAACACACAATTTCATTGGCTGATTCGACGTCACATGCCGGTCAATATGCAGTTTTATTGACCTGCAAACAACATACTGACCTCCGCTTCGCGTCGGTCAATATGCAGTTTGCAGGTCAATAAAACTGCATATTCATCTCAACAAAGGTCAATAATTCTATATTGTAACATGGTAAACTATTCAAACAGTATGTTTATAAAGGACCTGGTATGATTTGGGCCATGTTAATATGCATTTTCAAAACTGTACTCTTTCTCCACTGTTAATGTTATATGAGCATTTAAACCTTAAACTATCTTTTGCGATTCAAATTTCTACCTTCTTCTTGTAATTGTTTCTGTGCCTCTAATTATAACTGATTTTTAGCTGTTTTTTTGCACTTTCGACCATTTTTGCTTGTATTTACGCTTGCAAGTACCTCAATTCAAAATAATGCATTTTCAGGACGTTGACAATATGTTAAAATTTCAGCTGTGCTCATTCATGGGATGACACCTAATTTTATACTTTTTCAAAGACAAACTTTCTGTTTCTTGGCCATTTTACAAGTCATCTCAGCACAAAAATGCCTGAATCTCCACACATTAACAAAATAAACATATGTTCTGTGTATTCAATTTTTAATAAGAAAACAAGGAATTATTTGGTAGTCATTGTATTTTGGTCCATTGTAATATTTCATGTAGCGTCTCTTGACCTGCAAAGACAAGTGGGTGGTTTACCAGGGACATGCCTTGTCTAGTACACATACTTAGCAGTGCTAGCCCACTTATTAGCATATCATCAAAAGCCTATTAACAGGCCTTATATATTACACATATGTTTGCCAGTGCTATCCCCCTCATTAGCATATCATCAATCGCCTATTAACAGGCCTTATACATTACACAATCATGTTTAGCAGTGCTATCCCACTCATTAGCATATTATGAAAAAACGATTACATTGTAATAAGGGCTCTCATAAGCTTCTTTTATTGTCATATTCCATAACGAAAAAACTTTTGACCCAGTTTTCTTGCAGTTTTCTTTAAAATTATTGAAACAACACTGGCATGTCAGAAATCATGTTACTCTGAGGATTCACCAAGAGGTCTTTCTGTATGACCCCATTTACTCAGATGATAAGCAACAGAAACCACACTATTATAAGTGAGTTTGAACAGGAGCCAACCCCCCCCCCCCCACCCCCCTTATCATACAAGGTTCTGTATTTGGTGAAAATACCATATTTGAGCCACAACACAACAAATTCAAGAGAGTCTTAGCTTGCGCTTAAAGGGTAGCTAAGGGTCAAAGCTACCTCCATGCAGACAGCAAAGACTCTGGTCAGACTGGGCGGATACCCAGGCTGATCTGAGTCTCCTTGGGCGCACATACCACTTTGTTGGTTTTGTCATGTTGCGGCTCATTTATAAAATTTTTAGGGTCTTTTCAATATGCAAACCTTTTTCTTTTTCTTTAACTTCTTCTGGTGCATTTCCAGCAAAGATTCAGGTCGTTTAGCTTTCTGAAAGATAAAAAGCCATAGTGTGATTTCGGACACCCAAAAGTCCAACAATTATTTTTCTTAAATTCTTAGAAGAAAGTGGATTTTACACAGGTTAATGCATCCAAACTATGCTTATTGAATAGCAAATGTTGTAGACCCCGATCAAACTGCTCCTGGGTCTACAATGTTTGCTCAGACCAGTCTGTCGGAATATTTAGGGTCATTATGGTACCTTTAGTTCAGTCCAACAAATGCTGTATGATGGAAAAGTGAACCCATGGCCGAGTGGTAAATGCTCCCAACTTTGGATCGTTGAGTCATAGGTTTAGATCCTGCTAGAGGGGAGATTCTTTCCAAAATTAAACGGCATTTCATTGCACACCGCCCTTCATAATCACCCTCTCATCATCCTGGTGTGACTGAAATACTGTTGAAAAGGACATAGAATTGCAAGTTATGCATACATCCATCCATTCACTAAATGAGAAAACTCATAAAAAGACAAAATCAGCCTATACGGTTGGATTAGGGCTATCATCTTTTGTCTATATACCCCATTCTGACCTTCTAACATAAGAACTCTGAAGACCCTTTGTACCCTTTTTAGACAGCATTTCTAGGCAATCACTGTTAACCCCAATAGTACAAATGATGCCGTGTACAGGGGCGTAGCTAGGGATAATTACACAATACGCACAATCATGTTTTATACTCATTAAGGGCAATAATAGGGGCTAAGCCGCTAATATATTTCAAATTTTCATGTCTGTTGGCGGTTAGTATTAAAACTATGCCTAATTAACAATATTTCAGCATGAAAATACACAGGTGAATGTTGAAATTTTGTCAATTTGACAAAATTTCAATACGCACCTGCGTATTTGCGTATAGGTAGCTACGCCCTTGGTGTACATGATCTCTAGTGCTAAACAATGCTTCTACACTGTGACTACATACTACAGCAAAACCGAGCCGTGACAAGAGAAAACCAATAAAGTGGTTGTGCGCAAAGCGCACACTCAGATCAGCCTGGGCATCCACCAAGTCTGATCAGACTCTTCCCTAAGCACTTTAAAGGATAGTGAAAGGTTTAAGCTACATACATGCGGCTAGCAAAGACTCCGATCAGACTGGGTGGATGCCCAGGCTGATCTGAGTCTTTGCTGGGTGCACATGCCACTTTGTTGATTTTGTCGTGTCACGGCTCAACTATGTCTTCATCTGTCTTCAAGTGATCCTAGTATGGGCTGTATGAAATAGGAAATAAAAGAGGAGAAAACTCACATTATATTCCTCAATCTCTTTGGCAGTTTGTATATCTTTCTCTGAGGGTATGTATTCTTCTTTCTTTTCATGCTTTCTCTTACGACCTTCCTGTAAATAAATAAACAGGGCTCAGGTTTAACAGAAGATTCTGAAATAGATTTTCATAACAACTATGAAGCATCAGAATTTTGTGGCTGTTTGTGTGTGTTGACTTCTGCCTGGTGTGCAAATGTTGATATAATTTTGGGATATTTTTTCTTATTTCTCCATAAAATTGATGTTGTTACATTGGCTGTTCAAATGAAAGGTAACAATATAAATACTGAGCGTGGTAGTGCGCCCAGCGCAGACTCAGATCAGCATGGGCATCCACCCAGTCTGATCAAAGTCTTTGCTGTCCCCATGGAGGACCCTTAGCTACCCTTTAAGAGCTTTGCGAAGAGTCTGATCAGACTGGGTGAATGCCCAGGCTGACCTGAGTCTGTGCTGGGGGGCAGAACCACTTTGTTGGTTTTCTCGTGCTGTGGCTCAATTATGTATTATGATTTTATGGAGAATAAACTAATGCCACTGAATGCTGCCCCTCACCAGTCTGTGCGTTGTCACAAAGCACAGCCAGAAAACCCAACAAAAGTTTTATGCTGCGACCTCTGGAAAAGTAACATCTATGTTTCCCTTCTGCAAGTCATAGGTGAAACAAAAACTATCTTAGAACTATTATCAATACACACTCTGATCTAGAATTCTGGTCCAGGTTGTTCAAAACTTACAACGTACCACCAGTCTGTGCGTTGTCACAAAGCACAGCCAGAAAACCCAACAAAAGTTTTATGCTGCGACCTCTGGAAAAGTAACATCTATGTTTCCCTTCTGCAAGTCATAGGTGAAACAAAAACTATCTTAGAATTATTATCAATACACACTCTGATCTAGAATTCTGGTCCAGGTTGTTCAAAACTTACAACGTACCACCAGTCTGTGCGTTGTCACAAAGCACAGCCAGAAAACCCAACAGAAGTTTTATGCTGCGACCTCTGGAAAAGTAACATCTATGTTTCCCTTCTGCAAGTCATAGGTGAAACAAAAACTACCTTAGAATTATTATCAATATACACTCTGATGTAGAATTCTGGTCCCAGTTGTTCAAAACTTACAACGTAGTAGGTTAACAAGATGTTTAAGGGCGTACTTGCCTATAAGCAAATATGCAGGTGACAAAAATGACAAACTGACAAAATTTCAACATGCACCCGCAAATTTGATGATGTTGAAATTTTATTAATTGGACAAGATTTGAATACTGAATAGTATAAACTGCAAACAGATATAATAACATGAAATATCTTTGGGGCTAAACTCTTATTCGTGCCCTCAAGGGGTATAAACATAATTGTGTGTAACATGTAATTACCCCTAGTTACGCCCCTGGAGTTAGAATTTCAAGCTTACTGTATGCTAAAACACTGCCATTTTTTGACGAATAAATTAATGTGAAAAGCTCCTCACATTTTTTCTGCATAAAACATTAGCACACTTTATTTTATGTGTACTAAATGACTTAACAAATCCTTTACTAAATACTTTGCCAAACGATCAATGCTTTGAACAACTGAGCACTGGAGTTTAACCCAATTAGAGTTGAGCAACTAGGCTCCCTTCGTACCTTTTCTTTCCTTTCCTTGTCAGCCGGTGTGTCAGTCCAACCAGCCTGGTCCCTTGTTGGGGCTGCATTCTTCCTGAATTGTCTGTTGGTAAGACCAAAGTTCTTCACAATCTCTGGCGGTAACTCGGTCATCCAGGTTTCTCTCTCAACAGGCTGATCTGATTGGTCATCCTGTATGTTTACAGAAAAGAAAGCTGATTAAAGACAGATTATAAGTATTTTTCATAGGTGTGAAATGTGGAAAGAAAATCTGACATGACAGTCAGTATCTGGCAGCACGAGGCTTGCCGAGTGATGCCAAAGAGATATCTTGAGGGACAGGTTTTCTAGCCATGCCTTACACCCATGATAGGTACATGTAATTTTTCTTGCATACTGTTTGATCTAAATCATTGCACTTGTTATGAATAATCTGAACATCTAAAAGCTTTCTTAGAGTTTTGAAAGAAATCAACACTAACTATGAGCCATGTTAGGTTCTTTATCCTAACATCTGACATGGCATAAGCTGATGTCAGTTTTCCATTGTCATGACATCATCATCTGTAAAACCAACATCACTTGATGTTGCAGATACCGTATTATTCTATTAAATGCCCTGGGGGCGTTGCATTTTGTGACAGGGGGCAATATTTAGAACCTAAAATGTAGTAAATCAGCCACTGGCAAAATTCCGATAATAAGCAATATAAAGGTGATGGGTATATTTTCAGATGAAGCAACTCTGCTTTTGCCTCCCTTCTTAGTAGGGGTCAACTCTTAAAAGGAAGAATTTGCTCCTCTATGAGAAAATTAGGAGCAAATTCTTTCCTTTAAGAGCAGACACCATTTCAAAAAGCTACATTATCCAGAGAAGCAAACAGGAATTTAAAAGAGGCTGAAAAGGGGGGGGGGGTATTAGAGCAGGAGCATTATTGGATTAATACAGTATGTGACCTCCTATATAACCAGTGAATTGAGTTTTATCTATTACCCTAGGACTGGATAAGATAAGATTTTCCAGCACCAATTAAAACAGCATCAGTCCTTGCCAGCTCAACTAGGGCAGCTGAAAACGGGACAAGGTGGAAAGGGATTGTTTCGAAGTCATCTGTGGTGCCCCACCGACCTAGTTAGTAACGTTACGGGATAGAATAGACAGAATAGAGAATAGAAGTCCTTGTCTTGTATTCAAGCAAAACTTTTGAAAATAACATTTTCATCACAGGCTTATAATTCTTACTCGATGGGTTACAAACCCAAAAGCATCATAGTGGTTTTCCTTCCCCGCATAGTCTGAAATAATTTTCTGTCAAACAATTACAAAGTCAGAGCAAAGGCATTTCATGATATGCACATGTATTTAAACCGTTAAAGGGCCAAAAAAGCTGACAACAAAATTTACGTCTGCAAAATTTTGAAAAAATATATATCATTCAACCTGTGTTGTTTTGAGAATCCAAAGAGTATATGACAAACAGTAGATACGAGATCCACTTATTTAATTTATGTGCCAGACTGATGAAACTAGATCTTACTTTTCCAGTTAATTTGTCTCTCATCTTCTGAGCCCGAGATTCAAAGTCCTCCAGTGCCGATGGGCCCTGTCCACTTGTCTGCATGGAAATACTTGGTCCAACCATGTCTTCATCATCATTATTATCATAATTGTCGTTGTCCTCCTGTATCCCCGGTATTACTGGCCCATACACTCTATTTGATTTCGTCTGTTCTGAAAATCTACCTAATTGGGTTAGATCAAATATATTCTATTAAACATTATCAAAGGCACTGGCCTCAAAGTTATAACAACATTAGATTAACAGAATCTATGATGGGGTTGAGGTCGAGACAAGGAAATCTCAGGCTCGTTTCCAGATTATTAAGTCTCATGCGAGACATAAATGATCTGGAAAACGAGTCTAAAGTTTCCTTGCTGCGGTCTCAACATCATCATTGATTATTTTTGTCACCAATTATATGTAATAAAACAGAAAATCCATTGAATGCTGAACCTTTTGTTCACGCCATTACTATATGCCTTCAGCTGATTTTCTATTAATAGTTCTGTCATGTTAATTTCATCTTTTGCATTTGACATGACTGGCAGCTAATCAGAACTATATACTTCTGATTCAGAAGTATACAGTGACATTTCGACTGCAGCACAGCAATTTCATATTCTGCATGATTTTTTTTTAGGAGTTATTTATTTCTGAACATAGAAATCTGATGTGATTCTTTAATCAAGTAAAATTGTTTGATTTGCATGAAGAGTAACAAGTGAGATATTTTTCACCATACAGCAGTAAATGTAATGTTAAGCAAACAATATTAATCAAAGAAGCCATGGGCTGAATTCTTTGATTATAATAATGGGTGCATTCAGAGAAAAGGTTTGAGCATTTTCTATAGGTTGTCCACATTGGCAAAAATGATTTTGAACGACGATTACAGAAAAAAGAATCTGCCTTTAGACTACAGCACTTATGTCTAATACAAAGCAAATTAATACCATATTTTTTTTGAATATTGGGACAGACAGGTCTGAGCAAACAGTGTAGACTCAGATCAGACTGCTCCTTCAGGAGCAGTCTGATCAGGGTCTACACTGTTTGCCATTCCATCTGCATCTGTTTATAGAAGCATTACTGCATTGAAAAATCACAAAGTTCAAGTTTTAGGACAGTTACAGTAATTATTTTAGCTGACTTCCATTATTTAGAATTTTTAACACAAGTCAAAATAATATGAGCCGCGACATGACAAACCAACAAAGTGGTTGTGCGCCCAGCGTAGACTCGAATCAGCCTGGGCATCCGCCCAGTCTGATCAGAATCTTTGTTGTCCGCATGGAGGTAGCTTAGACTCTTAGCTAACCCTTTAAGTGCTTAGCAAAGAGTCTGATTAGACTGGGTGGATGCCCAGGCTGATTTGAGTCCCCGCTGGGCGCACATTCACTTTGTTGGTTTTCTCTTGTCACGGTTCATATTCACAGACTTCTACCTGAGGTAAGCTGAGGAGGCAAGGCTGGCCCGATGGATCTGTCTTCCTGATCAGATTCTTCACTGTCTGCTGTTCTAGTGTCTGTCTTCACCAGATGTGGAGGCAACACTGGACCAATGGTTGGTTGTGACACAGGTTTACTGTCTGTTTTATTGGCCGCTTTCCCAGGGAGTGCTGGGCCATAAGATTCATCATCTGATGAGGTTTCTGCATTTTGTCTTGTAAATCCTGATCAAAACAAAACAAAATATGACAAGTTCAAGAAGAAATCATTTTGCATGGGGCAAGATTTGAGATGTTGTCTGGTTTTTTTTTCTTCTCCTTCTTTCAAAGATCTCATGAAAGGTTTTATATCTGAGAGAAACATTCAACTTCCTTAATTCTTAAATTGTCAGAAGCACTAAATATAACTTTTTCAAGAGTTTGCCCAGCAGACACACAACATTGAATCAACATTGAATCAACCTTGATTCAACATCCTGACATTGAATCAAGGTTGAATCAATATTAATTCAACGCCGATTCAACCTTGACTCAATGTCCTGACACTGAATCAAGGTTGAATCAACATTGATTCAACATTGTATGCCCACTGGAGACTTCTACTTCTGGCAAGAAACAGTAACAGCACTTTATATTAAGTTTAGATTTTGAACTGCTTGGTAAGAGACTTCTAATGAAGAGCCAAACATAATTTTATGGGCAGTATCACTCATTCTAAACAATGAGGCACAATGACTGCCACCGGTATTTTCTGCACATATTTGGAGGTGAATTGTTATACAGGCAACTCTTGATATCTTGAACACTGACATCTCAAAGTACCATCTTATATCAAAGAATATAGTTTGGACACATTGCCTATTTTCCCTTACATTTCACCACCTGTGATCTCAAACTACTGGTATCTCAAAGAAAATTTTCTGGTCTCAGAAAATTTACTTTGAGATATCAGTAGTTTGGGATGAACTTTGACTTTGAGATATCCAGAGATGACTGTATTTCACTTACTATACTCAAGGGACATAGAGCAGCATTATAAAAGATTTTCTCTAGTCTCCAGATGGACCAGGAAAATAGAACTTAGTCTTTTGAAATGATATGAAAGCCATCGCCAACTTCAGCATTATGTTTTAATGCAAATAAACATTTCAGATATAAATAAGCAATTGGTTCAACATCATTTTAAACCTGGTGTATGGACACTCTTAACAATAACAACTACATACAGTTCTTCTCAAGAAGAGGTGTGCCTCTCTATGGGAAGAATATATACAACAACAACAATGGTGTGTATTATTGATACTTTAGCGAAAAACTCATTAACTGCCTTCAGAACCATGCACAACGGCTGTTAAATGAAAAGATCCATAATTTTCCGTCAGTCTCATGGGAAATTGAAGAGGTTTGACATCATATCCTGTGGTGTGCTTGAATGATTATAGATGAAAATCTGGGCTGGAGTTAGTGACACAGGGCAGCAGTTATTGACATCCTTATATTCATTCTACTGGACACACAGAGTAATTTTGCTTTTGTGGCAGAAACATGAATAATTGTGCATGTTACAAGAGAGGCCAAAGATTTGCAATAATATGGTGTGGCTTCTTAGCACTGCACATAATTAAGGTATCCACATGACTTTACTGGTGTAAATACAAATAGGGAGTCCCTACAAAGGCAGTGCCCCATTTCATTTAATGTTTTTGACACATTATGATTACTGGGACAGGTAGAGATTTTGTACCTGGGTACCCGAGTTCCTGTTACCCACGGGTACCCGTTACAATAGGTGTTAGATTATTGCAACAGCTACAAAATGTACATTTAAAACAAATGAATTAGTGAGGTGTTTGTCATTTGCACAAGTGTGCATAGGAATAGTATGAAAATGTAGAAATCTCCATTTAATACCAAAATGGTTTGGCTAAACGATGTACGTGGTTGCAATTTATACAAGACGGTCACAATAAAACCTGATCTTTTTGCTAGTTATTCGATTGATATAGCCATCATGGTCATAGTTTGACTGAGAGCAGTAACGATAGAATATTTAATCCTTACATAATAATAAGCATATCTGGTAATGGGTAGTAAATTTGTACCCGGGTTATTGATCTACCCGACATGAACTCGGGTACCAAAGTACTCATCCCAGCCCTACCTGGAGGCAGTGGTGGGCCATATGCATCATCAGAATCTGACATTGTACTGTTGTAAGCTCAGGGTGAAACGTCACTAGAAATGTCTGGTTCTGCAGTATCTCTCTAATTCATGCTGTCTGAATATTACAGGTTATGTCGCAGTCTTACTGAAATTTTATTACAGGTTATGTCGCAGTCTTACTGAAATTTTATGACAGCATAGTAATATTCATCACAGATACTTATGAACGAGTATAAAAAGTGTTACACATTAATGAAACTTTTTCTCAAACTGAAAGTAGCCGGTCGCTTCCATTTTACCGGAAATGATTGTAAACGGATTTCTGATTGGATAAGTCAAAATAGGTATAAAAGCTTTGAATTTAGTCTCCGTACCAAATAAAATAAGTCTTTCTAAACACCGAAAGTGAAACAACAACAGTGCATCCGCCCCCATCCCCAGGGCTCCACGAAGCACAGAATCCCGCCTTAATATTGCAAAATGAGTTATATTGAAAAATGAGTTATAAAGACAGTCTGAACAGAGTCAGATAAAACTTAAGAAAAGATAAGTAGGTTTTATCATAACAAACATTTAGCAAAATGCAGTGTCTGGTCTGTCTAGGCATTGTCACAAAACAGAGCATAACCAGAAAATTTGACGAAAGTTTCTGCTGCCGATGCCTCAAAAGCAGTACCAATGTCTCGTTTTCTGCTAGTTGCAGGCGAGGCAACAAAAAAAACTTGATGCAAATCTATCAAGTCAGGAAAGCATGAAATATAGGTTATTACTTAATAGTGACGGGCAGTCTCCAGATATAACCCTGAGGGACGAGTTGCTTGACGCTAGCGCTACGTAACGCTCGCTGGCAATTGGCTATGCAACGGTATGTAAAAAAAGCGCTTGGTAGCGCTACGTGGCATCCCATGAGCTGCCTCGCAAAGCGTTTTTGTAACATACCGTTGCATAGGCAAAGCGCTCTGTATCGCTTTCTGTTTAACATGTGTTTAAAAGGAGGCAAATTTCACTGTGCAGCGCACTGCTACAGAAACGCGCTTTTTTAGGCAAAAATCGTCGCATATCGTTGGCAAAGCGCTGCAGGGCGTTATTTTATAGCGCTTTCGTTAAGCAACACTCGCCAGATTCGTGAATCAAGCCCTTGTAAGTCTAGAGACACAGAGCTAAACTAGAAAACTCGAAGCAAATTTGTATAGTCAGAGAAGCGTAAAGTATAGGTCGCGGCCTAACACTGATGGTTTCTTCAAGACAATCAGAGCTAAACCAAGAAACTTATACAACAGATAACGCTGCCAGCGCCAACGAAAAACCGCCGACGACGGAAAAGGGATACCCATTTCTCGCTTCTGCTATCGTAGAACAGACGAATTCATTAATATATCCCTGCATTCCTTTAGTTACAAACGCTTATGGTATCAAATCTACTAAAATGGACAGCAAAAATGAAATGGCATGACTCAAACGGCAAAATATCCAATAGATGCAAAATGACTAGAACCGAAATGACCAAACGGCGAAATATAATGGAGAAAAAAATATCTAGGAGAGAAAACGCATTTGAGTGAAACATCCAGGAACCCTCAGAGCAGATCAGAACACATGCTGCCCTTGAGATGGATGACTTGCGATTTTACGTCCTTTTCAACAATATTTCAGTTATGTTAGGACGATGGGACGGTGATAATGAAAGGCTGTGTGCAATGGAATTCCGTTTACATAGGAAAGATTCTCGCCTAAAGCGGAACTCAAACCCGGTCCGCTAGATCAGTAGGCCAGCGCTTAACCCATTGAGCTACCGGGGCTTCCTTGCTGCCGTTGGGAGTCGAACCCTTGACACCTTGCGTGAAAGGTGAGCACCCTATCCACTAGGTCAGGCACTCCTCTCAGGTAGGTCAACTTGTTTGTCCAGTCGTGCTTGTTTAACGAGGCCACAGTCCCTGGGTACGAAACCATATCAGGAAAGCACATAACCTCAGTGTGTGTTGCTTTGTAGCATATACAGGTTTGCCGGTTGGATAAAGCGGGCGCTAAAACCGACGGCCATTGACACTGCAATCGCCATTCGCCACCCTCATGCCACTTTTTCTAGCTCACGAGCATATTGGGTGCGGATTTCTTGGTCTACTGGATTGGAAAAAAAAACGCCCGTGGGAGTCGAACCTGCAACACCCTGCGTGCAAGGCAAACGCCCTATCATGTAGATCATGTTGTTGTTTCAATTCTCATAACCATTGTCTCTAAGAAGCTCAGTGGAACAAATCCATGGCTGCACCTCCTGACACCGAGTCTGTCCACTTCAAGTAGATCATGGCACAATATATTAGTCCAAATAAACATGATCTCTTCAGGTAGCCCATGATTCAATGAGCTAATATATTGTGTTCTGGCTTTATGAGGTCATGCATAAAGCTTTAAAGCGGTCATCCCTGTATGGAATATTTTGCAGACTTTTGTGAATGGTACACTTTCAATGGAGGCAACTCTTCCGTTTTCATGTTTACCTCCCTGCTCGTTTTGTTACTGGAAGATATAATTATGAAGCTGGAAGCATGACTGGTTTACACCCGATGTCTCTAAAACAAAGAATACAAGAGTATAGTTATACTTTTTCATAAGGGTCTAAATGATTAGGCTGCTATACCTACAAAGAGAGAACCATCCCTCAAACACTCTCTTTAACAACATTCCATATGATAACAGGACTGACACTCATCCCAGGCACAATTAGGGATCCTTCTTCGTTCATTTCCTCTGCTGAAGCTTCTGAGAATTGCACTTCCAAATTTACCTCCTTCCTTGGCAAGGTCAAGGGATTAAATCTTTTAGTCGCTACCCCCCCCCCCCCCCCACCACCACCACCACCACCACCTTGTTTGTTCCTGGTTTCTGTATCTCTTCACCTCCATCGTTGGAGAGCCATACTTGTATGTGTAACATAAAATAACCTAGAGAATTAAATCGCCCACGACCCCTCCTCAACCCCCCCCCCCCCTCCGCCTCTTCAAAGAATGAATGTCTGCTTGATGTGTCACCAGTGAACTATTCAGATTAAGATTCAGTGGGGGCATATATGAGGTGAGCATTCGGTACGGGCTTTTACCAGCAACATTTCCTTAACCAATCAATTATCTTTTTACAACTGTAAACACGTGGTTTTCAGTTTGTGTACCACAATAATAAGTTTACCAACCAATTACTAGCAAAATGCCAAAGAATAAAGGTGGAGGCAGCGGAGGAGCCAAAGGTGGCTCAAAGTCTAAAGGAGCAGAAGGAGGGGATGCCCAGCCAAAACAATCCAAGGGTGGAACTGCTGTCAAAGTACTAAAGTCATTGATTTGCCATTTTGTACCAGTGTCCGTGCAGTAACCATTAATCACCAAGCTGTACTGTGTACGTGATGATAGGAAGTGACACATGATACCGATATATACACACCTGGACACATAGTATTCCTGTGTGGATTACAAAACTCATTGAGGATGTAACTGCCAGACTGCTGTCAACCTAATAAACTCACTGATTTGCAATTTTGTACCAGTGTCCATGGAGTATCCGTTTACAAACACCAGTCTGTACTTTAATAGATACATGATGACAGGGTTTGTGTGTGGCACATGATAAGTTATATACACACTTTTGGACACATTGTGTTCATGTTCTGATAAGCCAACTTAAATATGTGTTCTCAAAGGCAAAGCTGATAATGATGTTCTTTTATGGTTCGAAGTGTGTGTGTGGGGGGGGGGGGGGGGGGGGCTCCGTCTTCTTTTTTCTTCCTTATTACTAGATTCAATCACATCTTTCATCTTTGCCATTTGCTATAAATAAAAACTGAAAATAGCAGTACAAAAATAAATTCAGAAATCTTGACTGCAGAAGTCTCAGACTGGCTTATAGACCTTTTTCACATTGTTATTGTTGCTTGTTTAACTTTTTCTTCCTTATTACTAGATTCAATCACATCTTTCATCTTTGCCATTTGCTATAAATAAAAACTGAAAATAGCAGTACAAAAATAAATTCAGAAATCTTGACTGCAGAAGTCTCAGACTGGCTTATAGACCTTTTTCACATTGTTATTGTTGCTTGTTTAACTTTTTCTTCCTTATTACTAGATTCAATCACATCTTTCATCTTTGCCATTTGCTATAAATAAAAACTGAAAATATCAGTACAAAAACAAATTCAGAAATCTTGACCGCAGAAGTCTCAGACTGGCTTATAGACCTTTTTCACATTGTTATTGTTGCTTGTTTAACAAACTCTGAGTAATGAATGCGGCACTAACTTCAACTGGGTTGTGCTGTTACTGGCTGAAAATGGTTGAGCCGCGACACGACAAAACCATCAAAATGTAAAGAGCACCACACAAAGACTCAGCCTCAGTGGCGGATCCAGAGGGGGTTCGGGGGGATTCAAACGAACCCCCTTCTCAGCCCAAATTATCTTATTTTCATGGGGAATATCAGGAGAGATTAGTCAAACTACATAAATCGAACCCCCTGGGCTAATTTGAACCCCCTATCCAAAATTCCTGGAACTGCCCCTGAGCCTGGGCATTCACTCAGTCTGATCAGTCTTGGCTGTGCACTTAAAGGGTAGCTTATGGTGTAAGCTACCTCAAAGCCGACAGCAAAGACTCTGATCAGACTGGGCGGATGCCCAGGCTGATCTGAGTCTATCCGCCCAGTCTGATCAGAGTCTTTGTTTATGCACATGCCACTTCCTTAGTATTGTCGTGTCGAAGCTCAGTTATGGTGTCCCATTATATTAGGTAATTTTATTGTTGTAGGTGCGTCATATACTATGTGAGAAGCAGTCCAAAGCACTTGAGGCAATAGAAAAACTGAAGAGTGGAATGAAATTTAATGAAGTAGCAGCCTCTTACAGTGAAGACAAAGCCAGGTCTGGGGTAGGTAACCAAATTTTTAAATGGATTGTATACTTAGTATATGTATGAAGTGATTATATAGCTTCTTACATTACTAAACAAGGAAACTACTACAGGGCTGTGTACTGCTCCTGATCTGGGCTGTGTACTTTTCCTTATCTAGACTGGGTATTGCTTCTGATCTGAGCTGTGTACTTTTTCTTATCTAGACTGGGTACTGCTTCTGATCTGAGCTGTGTACTTTTCCTTATCTAGACTGGGTACTGCTTCTGATCTGAGCTGTGTACTTTTCCTTATCTAGACTGGGTACTGCTTCTGATCTGAGCTGTGTACTGCTCCTGATCTACACAGCCCTGTAGTTTCTTGTTTCATCATTGTTGTATAACATTAAGGGGAGTGTGTACATTTTCAGGGGAAGCTACATTCATTTTTGCCTCTCTTCTGAACAGACCTGGGGCTGATTACATGCCAATGTAATCGATTACAATTACAATTACTTTTTAAAATCATGATTACAGATTACATTACAATTACATTTTTTCTCAATGTAATTGATTACAATTACAATTACTTTGCAAAGTAATCATGATTACTTTATGATTACATGTGATTACATTATACAAGTGTACAGCATGATCATTAAGTACTGTGATAGTGCAAAAACTATATTCAAAAAGACTAATTTATACCTAAGTCAGCAAATAATTGGTGGCTTATATGTGTGTTAATAGGTAAGACTGAAATAAGTTCTGAAGAACTTGACTTACTTTTTAATCTGAATGAAATTTATTTAGCAATCTGCAGTTACATGTAATGCGCATACAGTGACTGTATGCTATTTATGAAGTTTGAGAAATTCAATAAATGCTATGTGTCAGGTCCTAAATTTAAAGCTCATGCTTCAATATGTTTTTCTCTCTCACTTATTTAACACGTTTATTTCAAACATCAGAAATATGATTCTACATTGTCTCCAATGTCATAGAATTGCTTGTGAAAGACTAGTTCAAAGTATTCAAAGCAAGGGGTCAAACACTTCCTGTAAATTTATTTATTTCAAAACGATTTAACTATCACTATATATTTCATTTTTCATTTTCATCTTTTTCTTGCCCACCCTAAGTGTGGCAAAAAATTCAAAGCTAATAAGTTGGCTCATAAATGGGAAAGAAAGGAATTAAAGTATTGGCTTTTTGTTGTATGCAATACACAGGTGTCATAAAGTAGACAGATGTTACAGTTAGCTCAATCCACAAAGAAGGTGTGAAAATCAAGAGTTGAGTTGTACTGCTCAACGCTGCACCAATAAACACAAAACAGCCAGTATGTTTGAAAAACATCTTTAACACTTGAGCCTGCCTGTCCAAAGTAAAGATGATAAATCATGTAAATCAGTCATACAAATAAAAGTCAACCAAGGCAGCTACCAGTCTTAACCTGAAATACCTGCATTCCAGAGTATCAAAATCTCAGAGTTTTTACATATTAACAAATTTATCCCATTAATGCCTAGCATCCCATAAAATGAGACAGTTAGACAGTGCAGACCCAGATGAGATGCTCAGAATACAGCATTTTGATCAGGATCTTTTTCTGCTTGCATAAAATTTTAAACAATTTGTATAAAAAGATGTAAAAAAAATATGCCAGTCTCCCTAAACTGCTAAATGGACTTCTCCAATTTGTGAGGATAGAAGAGTCTACCAGTCATAAATGGTTAAAAAGTGCATATTTATAACTATGATACTGTTTAAACTTTAATCCCCACAAAAGTAAATAGGGAATTCTGTCAGTTTCTGAATTTGGTCTGCTGCCTTTTGTACACAAATTAGATCAGTTTTTCTCTGTCTTATTCAGTTTGAAGATACTTTGAATGATCAACTGCTTTCTGTTATTATTTTGCACAAGTCTTTTCTTTTAACTATTAAAAAGAAGAGCAAGTTTCTTTTTTTCCTCTTCTTTTCTCATTTCTGAAAATAAATCAAAGTAATCAAAATGTAATCATAAAGTAATCCTGATTACAGCCCATTTTGTAATGTAATTAATTACATTACGATTACTTGTAATCATAAAAATGCACGATTACAGATTACTTCATGATTACTCAGAAATTGTAATCGATTACAAGTAATCACGATTACAGATTACAATTACCCCAGGTCTGCTTCTGAATGGGGATCAATACTTAAAGGAAAGAATTTATGTAGGAAAAGAGTAGTTCCCATCTTGGAAAGACTACATGATTCAGGGAAGCAAACAAAGTCACAAAAGTTGTCTCCCTGTGCAAAAATGGCGGAAATGTATGGCAGTGTACTTACAGGTATACCTAAAAGGATCTTAACATTTGAGCAAGCAGAGTTTAGGTGGGACAAATGCTGGTGCATGGCAAAAGTGCAGGATCTTATCAGGCACTTTATGACGTTTAAATTGACTTTATTAGATACTAGAATTAATTTTTCCTCTGTATCAGGATATTTTTTCTTGTCAAGTCTCGTTATTTTGTTGGAAATTGGGGTGCTGATGTAGTTGATATTAGCTCATTGTCTGTATCCTGTCTCCTGAAGAGAATGATAGCTCGGATGATCTTAGTAGGACTTAGAATAAAACAGTTCCTTCTACTGGTGGTATGTCTTGAACCAGTATTTCATGAAACACATACAATTGTACTTGTATACTATTATTTAACAATGGGACCAGTCAAAGCTAATTAGGTTTAGCTGACCTTGGGAATCAGGCTGGAAGGAGAATAGGGAGAAGAGGTTTAAGAGATCATTACCTATCTTTTTACTTTAAATATATAGAATATATAGGCAAGAATGAATGATGGGCGGAACTGTCTTCCTAAAAATTTGTAAAATCAGAAAAAAACCTTCTTTATTCAGATCTCTAGCTTGATCTCTCCTTAAAATGTGCTAGTTTCTTGTATGCACAGTATCTCTTGAACTAAAAGGGTAGATTTTCATCAAATAAAATTTACATGGATAAGTCAGTGGGACAACTCAAAGGGATGATTACCAGTAGATGATTTTAACCCATTGCATTCCGGGTATTTTTTGTCGTCTGCTGAAATTGTTGTCTGCATCAAAAATCAAGAATATTTTGACAATATTGGTCTAACTAACTCTTGTAGAAATGATGTCTAGGCAGCAAACAGTTTGGATCTCAGATCAGGCCCCACGTTTGTGGGGCCTGATCTGGATCCAAACTGTTTGCCTAGATACCCCAGAAGGGGTATCCCGAATGGAATTGGTTAATGTTCCCCATTAAAAGGTACAGATTTTTTTCTCAAAGTAGGTAACAATATCACTGCAGAAGCATATCTACATGTACTTTAGGTTTTATGGATACATGTATATTTTTTAGGGAGACCTCGGTTGGATGACCCGTGGTAGTATGGTAGGACCATTCCAGGATGCAGCATTTCAATTGTCAAACAGTACTTGTGATAAACCAGTCTACACTGATCCTCCAATCAAAACAAAGTTTGGATATCATGTGATCATGGTAGAGGGAAAGAAGTGAAAAACATGCCAAAATTTTTATGAAAACAGTGCTTCTGTTCCACACAATTTCTGACTGAGCTGCAGATACAGTGGAGTTTTGATAATGATAATAACTGAGTAGTGTCTTTCTTCATAAAAATCATGTTGCCCTTGACAAACTTCCGATATAGGGGCCATAATTTTATGGATATATATCCAGAGCTATAACGTTATGGCCTCTCATTGGCACACCTGCTTTAAAAAGGTGCAATTTAGGCATCTGGTTTTCACTCAGTCTGTTTAACTGTTTACAATTTACATTTACCCTTGCATTTAGTCCAGGAGCGGCTGTAGCGTAGTGGATAACACTCCAGACTACCAATCCAGGGGTTGCAGGTTCGATCCCCCGCTTCTCCGGTCTTTCAGATGAGACTTTAAACCGAGGTCCCGTCTCCATATGACCTCGTTGTTGGTGGGACGTTAAACCCGAGTTCACTCACTCACTCACTCACTGCATTTAGTCCATTCAAATCAAACCATTGCACCTATGGTTCTCAAATTTTACATGCAGCATGATCAGACTACAGGCTTCAGAATGGTATAATACAGCATGGTTGAGAATCCAAGATGGCCACCATTACTGAAAATAGCAAAAACAATAAAATCAACTTTTTCTCGAGGACCACTCATTATATTTGGCTGAAATGTTGCATGGTTGGACCATGATTTTCAAAATTATCAAAATGAAAAAAATCTGTTGCGGAATTAGGTCACAGAGACCTAATTTCTATTTATGAGGCCAGTTTTGCTGAAATGTCAGTAGCTCAGGAAACCCTAAACAGATTTTGGTCAAATATAATCAGAATGATTAGTAACTGGAGTTCTTTCAAATTTTAGAATTGGACCATCCAAGATGGCTGACGGCTGCTGTTACTAAAAATAGCAATGATATGAAGATGATAATATCTCAAGAATGGCTGAATGAATTTGAACCAACTTTGCCAGAATGATCCTTGCATGAAACTATCTCATATTTTTGCAAACTGATCATCCAAGATGGTTGCCATTCACTGTTACAAAAAATAGCAAAAAGTATGAAACAGACAATATCTCATGAACTACTGTATGGATTTTTATCAAATATGTGTCAAAATGATATGCTTTCATTGAGGTCTTTATGTGAAGGCCCAAAGCAGGTGAGACATAGTGTTCCACAGAATTCTTGTCAGAACTGCCTTACTCGGGAAGTTTCAACAAGAGGACACAGCTTTCGTTTGTATGGAGAAATAAGGAAGTCATCCATAAAGTATCAAAATCCACCCTCATCTTGAACTCTTCAGTTCAGCAGTCACTTGGCATGTAGTCTGTACCATGCACCTACTGGCATGTTTTAACTGAAGAAACAATATCCTGAAATCGCAGACCTTTCATAATGCAACTAATCATACGGTGACAGGAGTATTAATTGTGTGCTATACTGTAAATACGAATAAGTGCTTTAAATAGGTATTAAATTTGAGGAGAGGATTATTTGGCATGGAATGAAACTTGATTCTGTACCATTAGTGGCTAAAACTTCTGTATTTGTATATACAACAATTTTGGCTTGGGAGTATCAAGGGACAGTGCCTTCTCAATATGGACATATATGAATTAGGGTCGAGTCCGGTAAATTCGGACAACGGGTAAATTCGGACATACCATTGCAAACAGGGAAAATCCAGGTGAGACGGCTCATCAGGATTTTCACTGTTTGCCCAGTTAATTTTGTTATAACAGCTTTTTGTCTAAACAAACAGCTGACATATAAGGGAAAAATGTCACTGTCCGAATTTACCTGACTTGACCCTAGTCATTGCTCTAATAACCTAGAGATAGGAATAACATTACAGTCCATGTCAAAACTAACTCACTTTATTTTGATTCAGCCAGGTTGCTTGATGAATACAAACTAGCATAAAAAATAAAATAAAACTAATGTTTAAGTCTGTGACCTTGACCTTAGGTCAACATAGAAGTAAACCTAGTCATATATCGAAAGGTTTTATCAAAGGATGTTTGAGATATAAGCAAATATAAACTTAACGCCATGCAAATATACAAGTCTGTGACCTTGACCTTAGGTCAGCAGCAACTCCAGATGGTGATGTTGAAGGGCTTGTTCAGATGTATACATGCGAGTGCCTGGTACCGTGACTGCCATCCATATAGGAATTTAGAAATATGATCAAGTCAGTGAAGCATAAAATATTCAAATCCATGGCAATGTTAAGATTTTCTTGTCCATACGTGTTACCCATGTATCATAGCACTAACCCATATAGGGACTGAGAAATATCAGTCAGTGAAGGGTATCATAGTGAAACAAAAATGTCGAATCCATACAGGGCTGATGGTGTTAAAAGTGGTCCTGTCCATATGTAGTGTGTGCCTGGTAGATTGGCTCTAATCAATGTAGGGACTAAGAAGAATCGTCAAGTCAGTGAAGCGTGTCTTAAAGTCAATAAAGCAAACATATAGGTCAAATCCATATGTGGATGGTGGTGGTGAAACAATCTTGTCCATATGCAATTATGTGCCAAGTATCATTGCCCTAACAGAGATAGAGAAATAGCATAAAATCAGTGAAGCATATTATAAAATCAGTGAAGCATAGCAAAGTCAATGAAGCAAGAATTATAGGTCAAATCCATAATCTGATGATGCTGAAATGATCTTGCCCATATGCGAGTTTACAGTATCCTGATTATAAATCCATTTAGTGACTGAAGAATATCATAAATCAGTGAAGCACAAAAATGTAGGTCGTTGTCCTACATGGTTGGTTCCATATGCCCTCACCCAGATGCAAGTGCTGACCAATTATGACTCTAAGGCTGAATTTCACGTCCCCTTTAAACATGTTTTAAGCATTTCAATGACTAGCATTGCATTACAGTAACTGTAAAGGTAAAATGAGCCGCGACACGAGAAAACCAACAATGTGGTTGTGCGCCCTGCGCAGACTCAGATCAGCCTGGACATCTGTCCAGTCTGATCAGACTTTTCGTTAAGGGCTTAAAGGATAGCTAAGGGTCTAAGCTACCTCCATGCGGACAGCGAAGACTCTGATCAGACTGGGCGGATGCCCAGGCTGATCTGAGTCTGCGCTGGGCGCACAACCACATTGTTGGTTTTCTCGTGTCGCGGCTCAAATATTCTTTAACTAAAACCTAGTCTAAGTTTAACGTAACGTGAAATTAGTCCTAACCCTTGTAGCTACTTTGAAACTGACAAACACAAAATGCTTTACATTAACCTAAATGTTTTCAAAGTCAGTAGACCCTGACAGCATGTCAAGGTCTAATAGGGTACATGCATTCAGATGATCATGTGCTGATGTAAGTGTGTACAAAGTTTGTTTATCTAGCCCTAATACATCAGGGGTAGCAACCTATGTCACAGCGCGCATGACAGAATCATTCATTAGACGGCCATTTAAGAAACTCCGACAGATTTTCTGTTTGTAACATGTAAGAGACAGGATTTTAACACAAAATGGTGAGTCGGTACTTACATGTACATATGGTCCAGATATATAGGGCATGATTCTTCAAAGGGTGAGAAATTATAAGATACCTCACTACAATTTTTGACGTGGACAGCTGAGATAAACATGCATTAAGGCAGAGTCGATACAGATCACTATATAGTGAAGTGTTTTCAGATTAAGCAAGTATTTTATGGTGAATTCTGGTAATACTGAGTCCAAAACATCTATAGGTACCAGATCGACTAGATATTTAGTTGTTTCAGTGTTTGCCAAGCCTTCATTATGCAAAACATTTACCTTATTAAGGCCGCTGATAAAACGAATATGACGTCAGCGCTCTGACGTAGGTTGTCAACCTTGATATATTGTGAGAAAGGACCTAAATGCAAATAGTTAGCATGGTTAAACTGCTCACAGGTTAAACTGCTCACATACACGAACACCGACACATTTTCGACTACGATGCTGGGAGTTCAAAGGCTCTCCTTTGCTTTGCAAAGGTGCACTAAAATGTCAAAACAATACTGTTGAAGGTTTCAGGCACATTAGCTGAAAATACCCATTTCAGCTGTTTATTTTAATTTCATCTCTGTGTGCATTTTATATGAAAATGTTGATATATAACTTGTAGAGACTCAGTATTTTGGGCTTCAAGTATCCCAGGATGCTATCTGCTACGTACATGTATATAGCACCATTATACATCTTTGTACAGTATTTAGCAAGAGTAATGCATTCAGGCTTCCGATAGTCTAAACCACTAGCCCTGATAGATATGAATGTAGCAAACTGATAAATCTAATAAGACAATGGCTTATGACCTCAGGAAAGTACATGTAGTAAGAAACAAGAAATGTTACTGTATGTAACAAATACCCCTGAAGTCCCCTTAGAACTGTTCTCTGTTCTTTATCCCCACCCCCCAACTCCGAGTAATGTAATATTGCAACACTGCTCGGACCCCACTAGCACCATACTAAACTTTCAAATGGACTCAGAAGGAGCCAAAAGGACCAGAAAATATATAAATATACTATGATGATGTAGAGGGAGGCTTTTTATGGCTGCCACATAACACCAGCTGCAGTGAAGATATGAGCCTCTACACGAGAAAAACAAAGTAGTTGTGTGCCCAGCGCAGCCTCAGATCAGTCTGGGCATCTGCCCAGTCTGATCAGATGCCCAGACTGGTCAGACTCTTCCCTAAGTGCTTAAAGGCTAGCTAAGGGTCTCAACTACCTCCATGCGGACAGTGGAGACTGATCAGACTGGGCGGATGCCCAGGCTGATCTGAGTCTACGCTGGGTGCACAACCACTTTGTTGGTTTTGTCGTGTTGCAGCTCAAATTCTGGCCTAAGATCCTCTGGGAGCAATGAACACATCAAAGATGGTAGTTAGAAATGGAACAACAGACTGGAATATGTTTCTTTATTCAGCTCCAAGCTTCAGGACAAACTAAAAACTCATCATTCAATATGTACAATAGAGTTATGGTTCCATTACATGGACTTGTGTAACATAATTTATCAATGTATGACATCTTCGGTTAAAAAAAAAGAACAGAAGTAGTATAACAAGTATTCTTGGCAAAAAAGAAATACTGCTTTTCACTACTTTTTTTAAGACTTCATTTTACTTCAAGCAGGCATACAACACTTAAAAGAAGTCCTATTAACATCAAGGCAACATTTCATCAATGCTGGTATGATGTCTGATCAGAGTCACTTTTAATCAGCGTTGACACGATGCTAACAAAAAGGTAACAGGGACAATTGAGAATTTAGGGATAATTTTTTTTATTTTTCAATAAAGACATGACCCCTCATTCAAACCGTCTCACCGACAGTTCTAATGAGGGGTCACAATATATGCTTTTGTTGAGACAAACATATTATCCTCAAACCAGGGCTACAGAAATCCGATTTTTTGTCGGTCCGGACCGATTTTGAGTTCGAAAAACCGATTCAGTTGGCATAAGGCACATTTTTTTCGGTCCGAAAAAACACGATTTGCGATGTATGATGACATAATTACCTGGATTTTAGCCATGTGTCTTATTATTAATCCAATAATTACGCACTGCTGTCAAAAGTTATCACAGATAAATAAAGTGTCGATTGTCTTGCCAAGGTGTGAACAGACTCAATTTTAGAAATCTTCGATAATTAGCACGTGTCACAATATTGGCCAGCGGCGAAGATTTTCCACAACTCGTAATACACACATACACGTGCCGATGCACGGTTACTGACTCTGTATACTTTCATAGATAGCATAAGGAAAGAATTTGACTAGCAATAAGAAAAATTAAACCGGACTTGATTATGAGCAGTCTGGTCAGGTTTTTTTTAGCCGACGTCATTTTTCGCGCAGAATTTTTTTTTCTTTGTCCGAGGGTACCTTTTTTCAAGTATATTCATATTTCAAGGGTAAAGTACGTCAGTAATACTTCGGCCAATTCCGTAAATGAAGATCGGCGAGGATGTCCGAATGGTACAGCCATGTGTACTTTCGCTTTCGGTCTGACTGTCTCTGCACTTTAAAGCGCATTTTTCACGTTAAGTAAGAACATGTGGACTAAATGGCTACTTCAGCGATGACACCCGTGTTATAACGGCGCTCCAGTGTAGTCATTATTTTTCGTGACTTTTTTTGGATTGTGGAATACACTGTGTAGTCATTAGTTTTCGTGTCTATTTTGGATTCGTATGACGTCATTGGCCGTCTGGACCGATTACGATTTCAAAATTTCTGTAGCCCTGCCTCAAACCCCACCTTATCTGCATCTTGATGTTTGTTATTGCCTCAGTGACATTTCAATGTTGTGCACCCACTTGGAACAGTTTTGAGGTGAATGGGCACACCTCAAATTTTTTGCCATGTTTAGAAAGGCAACCATCTCTTGCCACTTCTTGTTTGTACCCCAGAATAATGAAACCAATCTAAATCTGGTCAGCTCTATAAGAAAAGAATTTGCTCCCATGGGAGCAAATTCTTTCGTACAAGAGTAGACCACAATTGAGAAGGGAGGCAAAAATGAAAATGGTAAGAGTTACTTCTCCTGAAAGTGTGCCCATTCACATTAAGAAATTCTAAAACAACTGAAAAGCAGTCATTTCTTTTTTCTGTTACATATATAAATGGAAAAGGAAATGATGGAAAGAAATGAGCTTCAGATGAGGAAAACTAGTATGGTATCATAAAACTACAACCTTTTCTTATTATTTCCACAAACCAATCTTGTGAGGTGATCCAATGAAAAGCCACATTATTGCTAGTTACAGCTAAACTTCGGGTTTCATAGTGATATTGATAACCTCACTTGTATTTGGAGTTTCTGGAAAAATAAGAAAAACTTTTTTTTTCAGCCCCTACAGTTCTGGCTAACTAAGATATTAATGAGTATGAAATTTCTTGTAACTGTTTTCGCAGCTCTTAATGAAACATAAACACTGGCACTTAAAATGGCTGCCCAATATGCCACCAGCAAAAACCCAGCCAAGCCAGTAGAGAAGGGCCAGTAACACAGTCAGTCCTCCAGATAAGGTGGAGTTTTCAGGATAACTCCAGAGCTCTAGATAAGAGGGAGTATTTGGTGATAATTAGAGATAATTTTTGCTAATTCTGTATAAAACCATATGTTGTGACCCCTCATCTGAACCGTCTCGACGAGACGGTTCAGATGAGGGGTCACAACATATAGTTTTGTTGAGAAATAAGAAAAATTATCCTTAATTATCATCAAATACTCCTCCTTATCTAGAGCTCTGTCCAGAGATAATTTTTCTTATTTTTCAACAAACACGTATGTTGATCCCTCATTAATCTCGCCGAGACAATTCTAATGACGTCTCGACGTACGTTTTTGTTGAGAAATCTGGAAAATTATCCCCTCTAATCTGCAGCTCAGACACTTACAAGACTGCTCACTTGTAGAAAGTCTGTTTTCTTTAACAGGAAACTGTTAGCAAAATAGTGCCTCCAGCAACTGTCTGCTCTGGTCTACACTGATTTGCTTTTAGCATTTCCATTCAAATATGTAAGGTAGGAACAGTTACCTGGTACTTATAACTGGCTTGCCTAGATTTCAACTGATTGCTGATAAATAAATCTTTAGGTGGAAACCTTTTTTTTTTTCCTTTTATTTCTTGCATTTTTTCCCTTTTATTT
This sequence comes from Ctena decussata, assembly GCA_963989385.1. Taxonomy (NCBI): domain Eukaryota; kingdom Metazoa; phylum Mollusca; class Bivalvia; order Lucinida; family Lucinidae; genus Ctena; species Ctena decussata. Next base: position 51,812,795 of record OZ022498.1, on the reverse strand, counting down.
CTTGCTACACTTGCAATTAATATTTGTACAGAGGTATGAAAACTTTTGAGTAAGCTATTAAATATCCTTACACTATTTCACTATGGAGGTTTACAAAACAAAATCTAATGATTATGAGGTAGTACTATATGGATAGTCTAATCTATGACAGGATATAAGCACAAAAATTAGTCTTTCATGTATTAAAGAGCATCTCCGAGAACTCCAAGTTGCAGTGTTTCAAATATTGTTTTTATTTCTAATGTGACACTATTGGCCTGTATCTCATTTTTCTGAGGGCCAATGTATATTTTAAAGGAACTTTAGTACAAACTGAATGTAGATGATCCGTTTTATTCTGAAATGGCCATCAGGGATTTTCAGGTCGGGAATATTCCCCCTGGGTGCAACACTGTCATTACTTCTATTTTTCGTACTTTGTTTTTATAAAATCTACAGTGTTCCAGATAAGAAGGGGTAACAGGGATAATTTTCTATATATCTCCATAAAAACATACGATGTGACCCCTCATTAGAACCGTCTCACCGAGACGGTTCTATTGAGGGGTCACAACATATGTTTTCGTTGAGAAATGAGAAAAATTATCTTGAATTATCCTCGGTACCCCCTTTTATCTGGAGCACTGATCTAATTTATATTTTTAGTATACATGAAAGACCAAACGTTTTTGCTAATTACTTAATGAAACCTTGACCCTGATCAGTTAAAATGAAACTGTAATGCTGTATTGTACAAGATGTGCAGCAAGAGAAAGCAAGAACTGTCTATAAACATCCCTTTATCCAATTTCAAATCTTCTAAAAGCGACAGTTTTTAAACAAATATCCCTGTTGGTACAAGTATTAACTAGTATCCCTGCATTATCATAAGGTAACACTGTGACACTTAAACAGCATGGTAATCACCGTGTACAAAAGATTGTACACCAAGGAATGAACATGAACAGACCTTCCAGAGCTAAAGATAAGATGGGGTATTGTGGATAATTCAAAGATGATTTTTCTTATTTCTCATTGAAAACCTAATTATGTTGTGACCCCTCATTAGAACTGTCTCAGCGAGACGGTTTTAATGAGGGGTCACAGCCGAGACGGTTCTAATTAGGGGTTACAAAATATGTTTCAGTGAGAAATTTGGAAAATTATCCTCAATTCATCCCCCGTTACCCCCTCTTATCTGGAACTCGAATCCTTCTGTATTATCCACACACACTATAGCAGGCAAACGACAATTGGGACGATGTTATCTGGGCTACACTTTAAACTGCTCAAGATCAACAGTGAAAAGTTTCCATACACTGTAGCCCAGATCGGTCTGTTTGTCAGGAGAAGTCTGATCTACATGGTGTACAGCCTTATGCAATCAGTGGTTGCCAAAGGTCCAGATATAGTGGGGTTTTGCGGATAATTCTGTGGTAATTTTTCTTGTTTCTGTTGCAATCCTCAACAGAACTGCCTCATCAAGGCAGTTCTAACAGGGCATCACAATTTTTTGGTGCATGAACAGAAATTATCCTCAAAACCCACCCTAATCTGGATCCCTGGTTATATATATTGATCAAACATCTACAAAACATGGCATATTATGGAGGTACAAGTATATATAACATGCATCAACACAAGGCTTCAGTTAAGTACCATATTTCTTCGGTTATAAGGGGGTGTGTTTTCTCTTCCAAACCAATCCAAAAATCCACATCTATCTAATAAGATGGATCTATCTTTTTAGAATTGTTTTGGAAGGGGGAAACCCATCTCACAACAGAGTTTCACAAGATTCTAGAGGTGATCTGGGGTGATTCTAGATGGAAAAACACTGTTTAATAGCCGAATAAATACATTGAGGTGATCCTTCATTATTTTTCTTGCTTGTCCATAAAAACCTTGTGCGCTAACATTAACACTGCCTCCATGAAACACTACTAATAATACCCCACAGCATACATTTTGAAGAAAAATATGAAAACCATCCAGAAATGTGACCTAACTGGAGCCCTGTTAGTAAATTTTACACCATTAAAACTAGATCTAGGATGAAGAGGACTCCAGTGCTGATATGACCCAAGAATAAACCAGACAATATGGTTGTACAAATGTATCATACATGGAAAGCAATACATAGGTCTAACGCAATTTATGATTTATAAATATTTACCGGGTTAAACTAATGTAACAAATTGAGTTGTTTGATTGTGCCCTATGTCTACATAATTCAGAATAAAATGACCACAAGAGTAATGCATGATAAATGTGTAGGCATCTTTATTTAAAAGACATCAATTTCAATCAAATGATTATGTTTCAACTGTTTAACATGCTGACGGAAATTACAAATAAATGAATAAGTAAATCATACATCCTAAATATTCACTTTTAGAAACAGAAATCTTTGTTGTACAATTGTTGTCTTCATTGTTCACAATTATATATAAAAAAATAATCTTATTTTAACTACGGCAGGTTTGACTATCAAGAATTCCAAGTTACACTGCATCAAAAATATTGGACAACAAAGCCACACAATTTCTTGGCTAATTCTATAAAAATTGAGAAAACAAAGACTTTGATATGTCCAATTAAAAGCCCTTTTTCAGGTCTTTTATCTCGTTTTGTTTGTTTATGGTGTCAGCAAGCTAAACTGTTATACTGGCAAGGAAAATACCTGGCAATTTCAAGAAAGAATACATATAAAGTGAGATGAAAGAAATGGCAATGATATTACTATGACATAAGAGGTGCAAATTTTGTTCTGTTAACAGATGTACATTAACATTGTCAAGATTCCAATTCAAGATCAAAACAACACAATAATTATTCTTACTTTATAGCACTATGTTTCATGTTAATACAGCATAGTTATATGTGAAATACTTTCAACAAAATGCACATTAAAAATAATTTCATAGTCAACAAAATTAACCTTCAGATACTAATATGGCAAGTGTCTTACCAAAAACACACTGGGTAGGCAGCAATCGAAAACCTCTTAACAATCAATTAACAAGGATCAAAAACCTTTAGAAACAGCTTTTTCGAATGCAAATTGGTGACAATTCGCAATCGAAAACGCTGTTTGCAGCGATTTTTGATCAGCGTTCGTCGATTGCACGAGCATTTTCAATTGCCGCCTACCCGTTGTGAAAAAGTACATGATAAACTTGTAGCATGACGTTAAGCATACTGTGAAATTATCTCGTGATTTAAATGGCACATAGCTTCAAATGTTATGATAACCATAATTCTTGTAACAATTAACCCATCCCTTCAAATCAAGGCACACAAGGAAGTGAAAACAGCAGACACTGTTTAATTAAGGGCTCATAAGCAGTAATATATGCATCATTGCCCATATCCCTTATTGTCACTGACCTCAGCGAAACAACTCTGCAAGAGCCGAATGATACCAAAAGCCCAGAAAACATCCTTGCCTCTGATACTTCACTATCAACTTTGACTGGAATCATCCCTGAAAAACTTTATACGAAGTAACTTCACAAACATATTATTTGAACCCAAGACATGAACAAAAGACAGAAATCTTTTATTTATCATCATCAGTTGTCTAATATGGATAATTTGGTCAGTTTGTCAGCTGATACATTATAAATAAACAGTTTTAAGGAAAACAGATCTCAATTAACCACTTCAAATATGTAAAACTCACTGTATGCTTAACTACATGCTTGTAAGCAGTCTGACAACTTTTGAATATCTACACCATTCTTTTGTAATGGCTGGCCATTCATTTCTTTGAAGCTATAACATGCGTACTTTATTAACCACATTATGGCAATACAGGACCGAAGGATAAAGTGTGCTGTAAAACCATAACTTTCGTTCATTCTAGCATGCTGGCTAATCATAAACATGGCAACAGGCAACAACAGCCCATCTATTGTTATCTTCTATGTAAAAGACTGAAAACTCACATTTTTCTTGGACAATTATAGTCAAATTCATGGGAGTCCAATACAAACTGATAATTGCATTGTTTATGACCATGTGTCCGTATACCCAAAAGTAGAATGGTTGTTTTAAAGATTGTGCTAAAATAAATACAGACTGGTCCAAATACTGAATGATTAAGCAGGTTGTATTTAACACTATCAGTGGTTTTTAGGTGAACTGAAATGTGCAAGCGATATGGCTGACCATTACAAATAAGAGACAGAGATATCCAGAAGCCTAGACTGTTAAGAGCAAAATGATACCTTATCGTACTTGAACTGGCTGATGTAGAACAACATGCATACATCTTGCTAGTCTGTGGTAAAAATAACTCAGACTGTGTAGCAGACAAATGCAAGACAGCATTTCAATCTTTGACAGCACAGAATGCAAATGGTTGTCTACATGGACTGAAATGCTGGCAGTAATTTGTCTGTTCCTGGATTTCAACCTCTGACTGATCAAGTCAGAACTTGTCAGACGACCTTATAAAATAAACAAGTCATGCCAAATCTAACTGTAAATACACTGTGAGACATGCCTACTGGACTCAGCTTTGTTCAAATATAGATAAGGTACCTACACATTTGAGCCGCGACACGACAAAACCAACAATGTTGCTGTGCGCCCAGCGAAAACTCAAAAATCAGCCTGGGCAGCTGCCCAGTTTGACTCTTCGATTAAGTGCTCAAACAGGAGCTCGGTCTAAGCTACCTTCATGCGACAGCGAAGACTCTGATCAGACTGGGCAGATGCCCAGACTGATCTGAGTGCGCTGAGCGCACAACCACGCTGTTGGTTTTGTCCTGTCGCGGCTCATTTTATTTATAGCAGAGATCCAGATAGAGAAGGGTATTTAAAGACTGTTCATGGAATACTTTCTGTTAGTACAAAATTAAGCTGTAGCCTTTCATTAGAAACGCACTGGCAAGCTGATTCGACTGAGGGGCTACATGTCTTTTATCATCTAAAACAAAATTTAGTTCATACATATCAATACCCCCAGTATTTGGAACTCTGGTACAAATGACAAATATAAGGCGGACAATAACTCTATTACAAAATAGTAAAACATAAACGTTTTTGATTTCTCATAAATTCTCATCATTGAAAATATTTCTCTTCAAACTTGTTAATGTTTAATGATGCATGTGCAAAATGCAGAACTGGAAGAAATTTTTAAACTATCTTTAAAAATTCCTGCCTGAATGTAAGTGGAAACATTTTGTATTTGCATATATAATCTGCAATTTATCAATTAAATGTAAAAGATGACAATAGGGTAAAAGAAAGATTGCTATGCAAGTCATGTATTAACAAAGCATCTTTAATAACAAGTTCAAACATATGCTATTTTCATAAAATATTTCAAAGAATGAAAATAATGACATACATATAAGATTATCCCATGAATCTACAGAACAAGGCCTACCTATTTCAATATAAAGAAAATGGCACACTGTCAATATCGCAGAACTAGGTATGACGAGGTATTATTGATATTGATGCCCCTCACTATCAGTGCCTTACGTTAGATGGATCAACCTCCATTGTTCAGGTGCCATTTGCTACCAGGAAGACAAATAGCATAGTATATTCTTTCCTGGCGGTAAGTCTATCTCTTCTACAAGGTGGGATTACTCTTGTATGAAAGAAGTAGACCCCTGCAAGAATATTTCAATGATTATAATGATGCAAATCACAGCCCTGTCGTTCAAAGTATTCTTAGCTCGATGAAGTTGTTGGTCCAGGATTTGCTGAGTCTCCTAGTACACACAAGATTTAGTGTGCTAATATTTTTGCTGATTTTTTTTCAGAGAAACATTTAGCTTTGTTTTGGGTAAAATAGTTTGAAAACAAAAAGGTCTTGTTAATTAACGATACCTAAGTTTAGAACACCTGGGCCCAGATCTGGAGCAATAACACCACCATTAAAACCTCCCCATATCTGGAACTTTGAATTACAGATTATTACATCATTAAAAGCTACACCTATTTAAATGACAAAACCGCATGGAACCATTTATCAATATCAAGACATTTTTTGTTTTCATAATTTAGCATTTCAAAATACTGACATTAAAAACAGCTGCATTTGAATGACACATGAACCACTAGAGATCATTTCAATACAAATTAATAAAAAAATGGAGCATATAAAGTCACATTATTCCGTTTTTATATAAGCTATATACACGAAGACCCACAAATCTAAATATTTCAGGTTTAATACAAGAAAATATGGCGGCAAACCAACAATTAGTGCTAACAATTAAGGCAAACAACAAGAAATCTGTTACATACTTACCAGTAATAGAAGAAACAGCAATGGTGAAGTTTAAAATCAAGCAAATGAAACTCTGTCACCAAATAAAATACATAAAATAGAAGAGATGAATAAGGTCTACAAATATACAGTAGTGAAATTCAAAGAATGTTCATTTTCAATTCAAGAACACAAGACTAGAAATTGAAGCTGCAATTTTTAAACATTGTTCTTCTGAAATAATGGTGACATCTTTTGCATCTGGATAATTCGGCAACATTGAGGTATTTAAGAAACTATATAATTCACATCATGCAGACCTTAGATAAGCCAAGAGTTTGGTTGTGAAAAAATTATTTTCTCATCTAATAAAACCTGTCAAAGAACTGTTTCTGTAATTTCTGACAATGCAAATAATGTGAGCCTCGACACGACAAAACCAACAATGTGGTTGTGCGCCCAGTGCAGACTCAGATCAGCCTGGGCATCCGCCCAATCTGATCAAACTCTTCATTAGGTGCTCAAAGGGTAGCTAAGGGTCTAAGCTACCTCCATGCGGACAGCGAAGACTCTGATCAGACTGGGCGGATGCCCAGGCTGATCATAGTCTGCGCTGGGCGCACAACCACATTGTTGGTTTTGTTGTGTCAAGGCCCATGTATCAAATTCTTATCAAAGATCCAAGTAAGCATGGGTTTTGAGGCAATAGATGATTTGAGCTGCAACACTACAAATACCAACAAAGTACCATGAGCACCCAGCAGAAACTCAGATCCACCTGGGCAGTTGCTGAGACTCTCATTACAACTCCCACAATGCAAAGTGCTGATGAGTTACAACTTCCAGTTTGGATGAGAAATGAGGAGAAAAACCCAAGAATTATCCTCAAACACCCTTTCATTGGAGCTCTGATTTTATCCCCAAACTTCTGGCTTATCTGCAGTAAAATCTGAGCCTCTGACACATTCTAGATATAACATTCATAATTATATGAGCCACGACACGAGAAAACCAACTATGTGGTTGTGTGCCCAGCACAGACTCAGATCAGCCTGGGCATCCACCCACTCTGATCAGAGTCTTCCCTGTCTGCATGAAGGTAGCTTAGACCCTTAGCTAGCCTTTAAGTGCTTAGCGAAGAGTCTGATCAGACTGGGCTGATCTGAGTCTGCGCTGGGCCCTCAACCACATTGTTGATTTTCTCGTGTCACGGCTCATACCAGAGTGCTCTTTATTATGAGACATATCCACAATATGATTTTTTTCTGAATAATGACGACATGAAATATACTATCTTTAAAAGGGTTACTATACATCACTGCTTTTAAAATGGGTTATTATACAAACTCGGCTTATATATCAAATTTACAAACACTTCATAATCAAGTCTATAATGTGAATTCAACACAAGTACAAGAAGTTACATAACTATGAGAAGACCAATAATATTAGCAATAACAGGAACGACAAAATCAAGCCATTTTGTTTTCTATACATTCAAGTGTACATGTCTGTTTGGTGCAAAATGTTTATTTCCAAATATAGTATTGCCATATATCACAATAAGACTACTAGATATAAGCACATATGTTAAGCATGTTGAGTTTCAAATATGATGGAATGTTTTTCTACTCAATTTAGTTGTCAAATGTAAATAAATGAAATCAAAATCATTATGGCATGTTCAGTTCACAAAACCATCTACATATACATTTATAATGTTCATAATACCTTTTTCAAACACTTTATGCAAAACAAAAATCATTGACCATGAAACGTCAGAACTGTATAATCTAGCAGAATAACAACGAAGATACATACATGTACGATAACGGCAATCTTTGAATATCTTCAAACCTGCAAAAGGGAAAAGAAAAAACAAAAGATAAATGTGTTATATACATACAGTGAAGGTTAATACAGAGCCAAAACTGATCTTAGAGAATTTTGAAAAATAAAAAAAAATGCTTGCACACTGTACAAACACTTTATGCTAGGATTCAGAGATCAAGATAAAGTGGGATACTGAGGATAATTCTGAGACAGGTTTTCTTATTTCTCATCAAAAACATGTTGTGACCCTTCATTAGAACTGACTTGGCGAGATGGTTCTGAGGGGTCACATCGTATGTTTTTATGGAGAAAATGGAAAATTATCCTGTAATTATCATGTTTATCCCTTCTTACCTATAGCCCTGAAAATTTGAATATATCGGACATTTGTTTTACATATGGATGCTTATAGTTCATTTATTCAACAAACTTTTAAAATCATCTATAAGAAAACATCTTATCATGTTTATTTATATATTCTTGACAGACTGTAAAGTTCTATATCGAATCATGTTCCAAACATCATTAAATCTATGGAGAAACAGAGGTGCACAAATTGGAATTCCTAAAGCACTGTTGAAATAAACTGGCAACTAAGATCAGCTCTAGCATATACATGGTGATACACGAAAGAACCATATCAACTTAATAACCACAAAATTATTTACATTTTTACACCTTATAATCTTTAATTCCTTCAAGGCTGATGATAAAGAGTAACAAATTTAATAAAAATAAATCTTTTTCAATCTTTTGCCATTAATCTGTTGTGAGGCAGCACCCTCTACTAATATTTCAAAGCAGCTATTCTGTGGTATTCCGCAATTACGCAGCTGACATTTCCCACAATCCTTTTCGTGTTATATTTTAACAAACTAAAAAGCATTTGTTTAATGCATTTTTTTTCACTCTTAACACCTTCCTACTGCTTTATTTAAATGAGGAATTTATGTTACAACAGTCCAGAGTCTTCAAGAAGCCATAAACATCGGAGGCGTTATTTTTTTCTACTTTTTTTCACAAAATCACCATTACAGTGCCTCAGTAGTAATCACATTACCTATTTCATTTGATCATGTGATTCTAAGAGATACCATAAAATTCACTTATGAGTTTCTAAAGAATAAATAAAAACCTCCCAAAAAGTTTCGCGAGCCCTGTTGACAGTATACACATCTGTAGTCAAATCAGTATTATAGCACCATGACAAGTCAATCAACATCTTATATCTTCAATGTTTTGGTACTTACAAAATGAGGGGATTTAGATCCTCTTGACCCCTTCATCGGCCCCTGAGCTTCCCCCTTATGGTGCTCCTTGACCTAGCTTTTCAATAGACTACATGACAAACAGGTGGCAATGCACAGAATATTGTCATCAATGTCATATCAACATACAGCAGCATAAACATAAACAAATGTATGGCATCAAACATTCAATGCAAAATATTGTACAGAATGTTGAAAATAACAAGTTCCCACTTGCTTTTATGGTGAAACAATAAAGTTATACTTACCTTTGCTACTTACCTTTTTGAATCAAATACTTACCTTCTCTTTGTTTATACACATGGTCATATATATGTGAGAAAGAAACAATGCATCATGTCCTATATATGGTTCTTCAAAAAGGTTTTGTAAATTTATATTAGATAAAAATGCTTCACATTTGAGCCCTTGTATTTGTGTGCACATATGTAGCTTATAATTTATTCACGTTTCATGAAGTATTAAAAATGGAATATATCTTCAATGAGAAACTCAGTATCAAGAGGGATTATGTAAATTTACAGGACAAAACATGTTTAAATAGAAAAGTTTTCGAACAACTGAAAGAAAATCCTATGTAAACAAAGAAGTTGCAAGTCAAGTGTTCTATGTTGCCATCCTTTATAAGGAAACTATGTATGAGACCTTTGCAAAGTGTGCATCTTAACTGCTTGTTGAAACTGGTGTGGATGCCATTTATTTGTGTATGAAACATATTTGACAATTTCTCATAGGGGAAAATGTACATGTTCGAGGTAAAAACATCATATTTCAAATCAAGAATGTTATAAACTACAAGTCTGACTACCATATCAAGCATTTACATAAGTAGTACCTGTATTTATCTCTGAGCATAAATAGATTCAACAACAGCATTTTCTGATGAAATATTTCAAACATTTTAAGTATCTATATACATGCAGAATTCATCATAAAACCTATCTAAAAACATTTTTGTATACATACAGTTGGCTCAAGTTAGCTACCAACTGTTGTGAGGATCTGCAAAATCTATAAAAGGTATTTACAAATAAAATACATACATGTATATATATGTCAAGTTACTCTAGAGATGATGTAACAATTCAATAATATCATGACTTGTAACTTTTCACAACAGCAATGTAATTTTCAGTTTTCTCAATGAATAATGCAAATAAAATACTTCTCTATACTAACTGAAGACAAAATATAGCATGAAACAACAAGCAAATAAGCATCAATGGCAAACATGCATGTGTTTATTCTTTACCACTAAAATTCAGACAGCTCCATCTCAAAATTGAAGGAGCAATAAAATACTGAAACAAGGCTATGAAACATTTTTTTTCAATGACCATTTAAAAGGCATGTAATTTGTCAATGGCACATAAACCGACTTTATCAACTATGAACAATAAAGTATCACAGTTTTGATTCAAGGGAAACAAAAGAAATAAACAAAAATATACATGTACATGAGGCTCAATCAATGTATGTATATATACAATCATCTATCAAAATTTCAATTAATGCATGTATATTTGGCATGTTGACATACAACTGTATTGAGAGCAAACAGCAGAAAGAATAAAATGATGCTCAAATTTACCTCACTTTACACATGACAATAGAGGCAGTAGCAGTTTGCTGCAGTAAATATGCAATGCTCAATATATAAATAATAATAATAATATATTAATGATAATAGTATCATGATAGTAATGAAAGTGAAGATGGCAAATCATGACTGTAAGGCCTACAGACTATCTTAGTATGATTAATTCAGTTTCAAGGCAATTTTTACACTGGAACCTTTAGGGGAAATAGTGTTCCAGGTTAGGCAGGGATCTTGGTGATAATTCTAAAATAATTCTGTCTTATTTCCACAAACAAAAAATCTTAGGGTCCCCATAATGTAACTTGGTATGTCTCTTCTATGAGGGGTCACAACGCATCTTTTTATGAAGAATGAACTGAATAATCTCAAAATTGTCATCAAACCACCCAAAGCAAGGCCCTCAAGAGGCATTAATGAAACAAATGAGCTGCGACACGACAAAACCAACAAAGTGGCATATCCCGATCGAAGACTCAGATCAGCCATGGCAGCCTCCCAGCCCGGCCAGAGTCTTTGCTGTTGGCTTGGATGTACCTTAGACCCTTGGCTACCCTTTTAGCCCACAGCAAAGACTCTGACCAGACTGGGCAGATGCCCAGGCTGTTCTGAGTCTGCACTGGAGGCACATCCACTTTGTTGGTTTTGTCGTGTCGCAGCTCAAATGTCAATAATTATGAAAACTGTCAATATTCTGAGATTCAAGGTAATAGGAAAGTGAGTTGAGTTACCACTCACATTTTAAATGAATATGCAGTAAATGAGTACGAATCAACAGCTCTAAGTCTTGTTGATATGAAGTTTGATCTTTTCATGCCTTTTCCGTTTTATGTCAAATTTCCACCAGGAGTTGAATTCTAACAAAATTTTGCCATCAAACAGTCAGACATGAAGATGATTCGGTAGAATGATAAATGAAATAATACAATATAAAATAATTCATACAGATGAAATAATTTAAAACAATTTTCAGGTGTCATATTGTAAAGAAAGTCTTACATTTTATAATTTATGGGACAATCAATATGTATGGAAAGAATTGCAGGACATATTCAAGTTAACAAAAATGCAAGTGTATGGTCAACAAATTACATGTATTTTGATAAAATTGACATGATACAAGGTCCTCTCCTGATGTTCCTCCTCTCTGTTGCTGTTGACGTCATCATCGTTGTGTCTACAAAGCAAACTTGACTACTTCCTGTGTATTTACCTCAACTGTCATTATTTTTCTATTTGATGATTTTCACTGCCGTTGTTCTCCTGAGGGTGGCTGACCACCCCCTCCTCCTCCCATTGCCTGTGCTTGTCTCATGATCTGATCGGCTTGATAATGTAATCCCTGTTGTCTGTAATACTCTATCCATGCAGCTGTGTAATCTGGTTGTCCAGTTGAAGGGTTAATAGCTGTCAAAACAAAGTAAAATTCAGGTTCAGCATAGAAATGAAGCAAATGAAAGCTTTTTTTCAAAATTGGTAAGTCAGATAAAAACAAGAATTCCGTGAAATGCTGAGTCGCATCGGTCTGCGCATTGCCACAAAACAGAGCTAAACCAGAAAACTTTACTCAAAATTTAGGCCGCTGACACCACCAGAAAAGTAATACCTATGCCTCGCTTCTGCAGGGGAGACAACTACGTAAATATTATTATCATTATTTTCTCTGTTATAGATGTTGAATAAACCAAATAATTATTATCAAACATTTTGAACTGCAATCATTATTTTCTCTGTTATAGATGTTGAATAAACCAAATATTAACAAACGTTTCGAACTGCAAATGACATCAAGTTTGTCAAATAAGTTTGTTCATGGCCGAAGAACAGTGTGCTTTGCACAGACTCTTTACAAAACCCAACATTTTATTTAAGATGTACGGAATGGATACACCTCCATGATTTCCTGCCACTGTTATAAAAGGCAACAACTCCATGACTTCCTGTTTGTTTCTCTGAAAAATAAAGCCTTTCCAAAATGGGGTCTACAGACCCCATTTTGGAAGGACTTTATTTTGACTTAATAAAATAAATTTCCTTTAAGTTGAGCATCCATGAGAATGATGGCATGGACTAAAATGGTAGACTCATTTGACTGCAAGTGTATTTCTTCACCTTAATAACATGCTACACAAACATTACAATATATGAGCCGCAACACGAGAAAACCAACACAGTGGCATGTGCGCCCAGCGAAGACTCAGATCAACCTGGACATCCTTCCAGTCTGATCAGAGTCTTTGCTGTCTGCATGGAGCTAGCTTAGACCCTTAGCTACCCTCTGAGCACAAAGCAAAGACTCTGATTAGCCTGGGCAGCTACCCAGGCTGATCTGAGTCTTTGCTGGAAGCACATGCCACTTTGTTGTTTTTTCTCGTGTCCATGCTCATATTGTAAGACATTCTGAAAGATACTTAATTTGTTTACAGCACAGAGACTCGAGGAAAAGGCTACAAAACTTAGGAAAGTTCAGTCTAACAAGTAAGCTGTAACCTACATGGTTGTTGAGTAGCTGGGGGCTGCTGTTGCTGTGCAGGCTGAGTTTGCTGTGCCGGGGGCTGGTTGTAGTTCTGCTGTCCTTGGCCATACTGGGCGTAATATTGGGCATAATACGCTGCCCATGCTGCAGCATTTTGCTCCTGAGTTTTGTTTGGATCTGCACTAAACTGCTGTGGCTGTTGATGGGGTGGTTGTGCAGGGAACTGCTGGTTATTGGCTCCACCCCAACCTTGTTGACCTCCACCCTGGGGGAAACCAGGCTGCATGTTTTGACTGAAACAAAGGAGTTAACACATCAGCTGGACATCAATAATGAAATGAGCGACGTCAGGCAAACAGAAATACTTAATTATTTGTGAACAGTGAAGCCTCAAATATTGCAGAAACTGTGAAGTCTACTTAAAGCCTTCATTCTGTGCCTGTCGATTTTAAGGTCCATACATATAGTGTGTACAGGCAGCAAAGGCTCTGACTGGACTGCAAGTGTCTGCTAAGCCTGTGGTGTTCGCATGTGCCTGAAGAAGTTTAAGATCCATATATACAGTGTGTGCAGACAGTAAAGGCTCATGCTCCAAGACTTGAGCTCCCAGGGATCCAAACTTGTGAAGAAAAAAATCTGACCTTGGCATTCTTGCTTGTGGGATGGTCATGGCTCAACCCTCAGCCGTGAAAGCCTCAATTTTAACGAGTCAGCGCTTTTAACTAGTAGGCCTGAGACGTCAATATTTTTGTTATCTTTCCAATGTTCTGTTCCAATTATTTATTTAATCCCCAATGCTACGAGAGGAAAGGCAATTTTTTTTCAAAACCTTGGAACTCACTGTTGCACATCTTCACACCCATATCTCACAGACACAGATATGGGCTCTACTAGTGTGCTATTTTAAAAACTACTAAAATGTATGAAAAAGGCCTTTATGGTTCTAGGTTCTATCATGCACAATGTTCTGATCCTTTGATTTCTGCTTGTCACAAATATGAATTCATCAAACACAAATCACAAAGTGGCCAAAGGTCTTAACAAGTGACAGGTAAACAGTTTAAGATATGGAATTTACAGAATAAAAACTCAGATGTTGAAACAAAAATTCAGTTGTTGTTTTATTGTTTAATTTTTCCCCCATTTAAAAAAGCATACTGTGGCCTCTTAATTTTATGGAGATGCACAGTATGGATGATAAAAAAAAAACAATATTCTGAGCACCTAAAGCTTGGATAATTCTAAAATGAGCCATATTTTCCCACTCACCCTCCAAACTGTCCTGCACCACCAAACTGTTCAAAGCCTCCTGGTCCCTGTGGGCCTGGACCAGGCATACCTCCCTGTGGCTGGGGCCCACCTGGACCACCTGGTCCACCAGGACCGCCAGGCCCACCTGGACCCTGGAACATGTTATTTTCCTGCAAGAAAAAACAGAATACAGGTAACAGTAGTAAAATTCAAAGACCAGTTGTCCAAAAGAAACAAACTCATTAGTTGACAAACTTGTTCAGTAACAACTCCATCAATTATAATTGTTTAGCTGACAATGCGTCCAAACAACTGGCTCTCAGCTCCCTAAATAACAGATTAATCTGATTATTTGCTTATTTTCTACATAAAAATGCATGCTGCAGCTCCTCATTATCAGGTGCTTCTACCAAGCAGCCCAACATGTTTCTATGAACCTGTTATTATCATCAAATGAGCCACGACATGACAAAACCAACAAAGTGACATGTGCGCCCAGCAAAGACTCAGATCAGCCTGGGCATCCGCCCAGTCTGTTCACAGTCTTTGCTGTCGGTATGGAGGTAGCTTAAACCCTTATCCTTTATGCACAAAATGATGACTCTTACCAGAATGAGCGGCTGCCCAGCCTGATCCCGAGTCTTTCCTGAGCACACACACCATTTTGGCTTTTGTCGTGTTGCAGCTCAAATGATGTGAATACACAAATTTGGAGTATTTTTAGCTTGGGTGTTCAATTGGAGATTAACAATTAAAGTGCCAGAAATGAAAATGCTTGTACTTGAACTAACAGTGTAGATCAGATGAAGCAGCACTTTCCATCTGTTTGCCATCTTCTCATTATGATATTACTTGGACGAAAACTTATGTTTTTATGATTTTGCAGGTGTAAATTTTTGTCGTCTGCTAATAACAGCCAAGTCAGAAACAAGGGGTTTTAGAGCAATTGCAAATCCTGAAGACTCTTGTCAGCATGCACATTCAGGCAGTATGATCAGTCTTCCCAATTCACACCAAAATCTACAGATCATAAGACATGTAAATGGTAACTTTGTTACTCTTCCAACCCTAAATACTACCCCCCTTTCGAAAATGCAGCGCCCTTGGGGCGTTTATTAAGGCCAATACAATAATCAGATTTTCTTTACCATTCTTACTTACCCCTTTGTTGTAATCCTCAAACTGAAACAGACAAAAAGAAAACATAAAAAAGAGTGGTCAGGAGAAAAGGAGGCTTAACTATCTGCAAGCAGCAATGACCTAAGCCATGAGTCTGGATTGAGTCTTCATTTTAAGACTACAGATTCCTAGGGTGCCTGTCAGGGTGTCCACAATTTGAGTAAAGCAAATTTCCCTGACATTTCCCTGACTTTTCCCTGACTAAAATCAAATTTCCCTGACTAACGAGTTTGCATTTTGCACGTAAAGTTCTGACATCTGTTGGCCTCTCCCCTACAGCCAACCCTTTCCATCTTTTACTTTACCAACTGTACAATTGTATTACTCTTTATACATGTATTTTTTATTTTGTTTTTTGTTTGTTTTTTCTTTGAATTTATTTTCTATTTTTCTTTTTCTACATACATACATGTACATGTATTTTCAAAAATTATTTATACTGTTGGATGAGTGCTTGAAATTAAATGCATGACATAATACAGGGAAATCTGTTGGCCTTCTCCTCCCCTACAGCCTTTACTACTTTTTTTACTACCAATTGTCATTGTATTACTCTTGGTGTTTTAATTTTGTTTTTTAATTGTTTTTCTTTGATTTTTTTCTACATACATATACATGTATGTACATGTATTAACAAAAAATCTATACTGTTGGATGTGGTGCTTGAAATTAGATGCATGCCAAAATGGACAAAAATACAAACTAACCAAATAAGATTTATATCTCTTCATAAGTATACACTTCAAAATGAAATTGATATAAGTCTTTTTAGGCACTTCAAAATTTAATGATACAAAGCTGTTTTATATCATTAAAATTTCCAAGGGCCTAAAAAGACATACATGTATATCAATTTCATTTTGAAGTGCATACTTAGGAACAGATATAAATCTTATTAGGTTAACTTGTATTTTGTCCATTTTGGCATGCTAATCCACAATGTCCTTATCCACAGAGTTAACTGAGCTCCACTGGTCAATCATATAAAAGATAGAATGAAATTTAACTAATACAAACAAATAAGAATGTTTTAGTTGCCACATATTAAAACATACATGTATATGTTGTACAGTAAGTTTTCTTAACATATCTAAAATATTAAGCAATGCATATGATACTAAATTCTATCAGTTAGAAATGTTGACAACTTATAATTTGTAGACATTTAGTGAATAGTCAAAATGAAAGACTAAATAAACACGACAGAAGATGAAGTGTTACAAAGCAAACAAGAAACAACAGTCAACAGTACTGAAAATGAGAAAAATAACACAATTTTCATACGTGACTTATAGCTCAAGCGAAGGTAATACAACCATCACCATGACAAATTCATATTGCATTAAGTGGTTTGGTACAGAAGTAGGGTATGTGGTATGGTACAAAATCTCGCACATACCACATACCATACCAGATGCACAAACTTGATAAAAGTTACTAAACTGAGCTTTGTTTGGAGAACCCTTCTCAATACAGTCCAGTGATTTTAATTATTTTTATAATTATTATTATTATGATAATAGCCAAACATGAAGGACTGCCTTAGCCTTTACTCTTGATGTTTTTATCATTCACTTGTTATTTCAAAATTCCCTGACTTTTCCCGGACTTTTTGCTTCAATTCCAAAATTCCCTGACAAATTTCAAAATTCCCTGACAATTCCCTGACCTTGAAAAAATAATTTTTTCCCTGACTTTTTCCCTGACCGTGGACGCCCTGCCTGTGATCAGCAAAGGCTCTGAGCAGACTGTGAGGGTGTTACAGCTGGTCTGAGCCTTTGCTGTTTGTATATTCCACAACCACCCCTTTGTCACTGTACTCTTAATGCTGGGACAGTCACAGATAGAAGTCTGATCGGACTCTTCGTTGTCTGTCATTCTTTCTGCATCAATACTGCATTGTAACACAAACTATTCTATTTTTAGGTCGATTCCAGTAATTGGTACTTTCAACAGTAATTTGTTACGACTCTAAATACTGATACAGAAGTGTACGTACAAACAGTACCGTTATGGTATAGACCATGTACAGTATTTCTTCAATTATAAGATGTCGGTTTTCTCTCCCAAACCAATCCCAATAGAGCAAGTGAGCAGGGGCTCATGTATACCCCTCCCCAGCTCCACCGCCTAAAGAAACCACCACCTAATGGACCAATCTCAATACATGGTATGAATCTAGACTTAAGCCTAGTCAAAATTCAAACAGTTCCATCAAACTGACATAGCCATGGATTCCCTGGCAGGGTTTTCGCAACATACATGCTTATTGACTCATATCAATCAAAAGCAAAATATTGTTCACATATTCAACTTGGTGTTTATGATGGTTGGTTGGTTGTTTTGGGTTTAACAGCCCTTTGAGACAGTATTTCAGTCTATATCGGGCCGTCTCTCAGATAAAGGGAGAAAGAAGAGAAATGATAGACGAGGGAAAAAAATGTCCAAACAACCCCCACCTGCACCTACTGCCAGCACAGTAGGCCCTTGCCCTACAAGTATCCAAATTCGTAGGACGCCCAGGCACTGGAAGTTTAACCCAGCACCATCGCGCCACCCAACCACCCCCTGGTATTTATGAAACCTTTAGCTACTTTACTTGAAGACACATTTGAACCAACCAATAGAGTCACTGCATACTGTTTTAAATACTTTCAAGCAAAACTTCTGACATACAAGGGTTGATCCAGAAGTAATGTCACTGCGTCCACTGCGCGCTTATTTATCGTAGCATTATAACAAAAATTATATCAAGCTACACTGTAATTCAATTCTGATTTACACAATAAATATTAAGTTGGAATCTTTTTCCGTTTCAATTATATAGACGTTCAAAGTATGCCACCGACGCCATCGTGCCGCACGTTATAATAACGTTAATTACATGAACATAAATTTCAAAGACAACCACAAATCAAAATCAAACTAAAGGGCCAAATCAGATGAAAATTTGGTACGATAACAAAATATATTTCTGCCGCCTACTGTTGAAATTTTTATATCGTCATTGCAGTTTGTAGTTCGCTAGCTATTGCTAATGTTTGTTGCTGTCACGAGTAAAAATGTTGATTTCTGACGAACGCGCGACAGCGGATGTAAGCGCTTTTTGCCTCATATTTTGAATACCACCATTCGAGACTCTGGAGCTGTTTAGTTAGACATGTAGTGATATAGCAGTTATTATAAGGCTTGTGTAAAGGTGTAATCAGCGCGATACGGGTGCAGATGAGTCGCTAGAGGTTAGTCCGAAAACCGGAAGACCTTTATGTACAATGTCAGACAATAACGTCACTCTTGTTCGGATCCCATATATGAAGATCGATGCCCTGCAATTCGAATATTGTGTAAATTCTTAAACTTGAGCTGCGGGACAGCTCTAGTAATATTAAAAGATGAAATAAACATGGGTGAACAGACATTAATGCTTTGCTGGAACAATGAATATGCTACTTTGGACATGAAACAATATCGAATCTTCGTCTGGTGCGTCAACGACGTCACTGACGTGCGGCGCGTTTCGTTACCATGCCTTCTGTCTATCTCTTTATTTCAGTTACTGTGCACTGTGTTTTTATGACATTTTCAGACCATAATGCAAATAGATTAAGGTACTTTGATACGAAATTTTGTTGCTCTCTCTTTATTCTACACGATTTTATAGCTGCAGTGACATTACTTCTGGATCAACCCTCATACATGTACTATGTTTAAGTAATTTTAATTTTACATTGCACACAACGAAAATTAAAGATCACTAATAACAATTTTAAACTATTTGATTTATTAATGTATTTCTATTGGTCAGTTGCAAATAGATTACTACTTGCATCGGTGCAAGTAACAGAACTTGCACACTCACAGCCTGAAGTAATATATATATTACTGACCAACTAGCCTACATATCACTAATACAGCTCTTTCTATTGTTTTTTAAGACAAGCTAACCGTTACTTACATAAGGAAGACCTGCTTTTTCTGCAATGAGTGAAATAGCATGTTGTATCTGACTTGGCTGACCACGAATGTTGAAGATCTTCTCGTTAGGATTTTCAGGGGGCTGTCTCTGTAATTCCACATGGGCTCCGGACTGTTGGTTGATCTGTTTAATTGTTTCTCCACCTGCACAAATGTTCTTTTTTCATTATTTTGCTTTTTAAACAGAAGTTCAAGAAATAATAACAGAAGTTGTGTTTCTGCAAAACTTCTTGTTTCGCAAATGTGATGCTTCTCGAAAATAAATCTATAGCAAAAACTTATCAATGCACAGAATCATCTGGAAGACTGCAAAGATTTCCTTTAGGGTGTACGGGTATACATGCATGGGGAGCGACTTTCTGCTTCCCTTCTGAATAGGGTAAATTCTTATGACCCCAACATGGAAGGGCTTCGTCTTCCTGGGAAGCTAACAGGAAGTCACTTAAGTTGTCAGACCTCGAGGTTACAAAAGTTTTTTCGTGCAACTCAGCTGAGCATGAAATTTTCACTGCTGATAAATATGAAAATGCCAACTAATGTTGGCATTTTCATATTCATAAGCAGAGAAAATTTCACACTCAGCTAAACTGAGCAAGAAACAACTGTACTTATCAGTAATTTTCTATTTATTAGCAGATTAAATTTCATGCTCAGCCGAGTTGAGCATGAAAAGTTTTATAACCTCGGGGCTAGGTTTACAACAGCAGTTTGGATGGATGGATGGATGAATGGATGGAAAACTGGATGCCTGAATTGAACCTTGCCAAAAGCTGGTGCTAAGGAAGTGATTTATTTCAAACTTTACAACCAAAATCTTTACCCTGATTTTATGTCTCAAAGACTACTGTCAAACTCCATCTAAAATGTGTAAATGGTGCTAGCGAAGTCTTGCATTTCATCTTGCACATTTCCGACACCCAGAGTTCACAAGAAAACTGGGCTCTAATTTGTGCTTTAGGTAATTACCAACTGTCAGATCACAAAAACAGGATTCTAATAAATACAAATTTACCAGTACAGCTGCATGTTGAGATCTGACACTCCATTTGAATCAAACTGACTTTTTTCTGATAACCCACATTTAGTGTGATAGGATTTGTCAGAAACAGGGATGCTTTAAGACAGCCTGCCTCAAAAGACCGCAATGTGGTTTTTTAAAGACTGCTCATCTATATGCACAGATGAAAGTTTTGTTTTGATCATACAGCTGCCTAGGTTAGTATCCCCCTGATTTTTTTTTGTTTTTGTTGAAAAATTCCATTGCAGGAAGCCTTCCATTATCACCCTTCCATTGGCTGGCTAGGACTAAAATACTGCTGAAAGGGCCGAAAAACTGCAAATCATCCAGCCAGCCATAAAAATATATGCTGCATCCCCTCATTACAACCACCATTATGGGAGTTGAAACAGTAAGATAAATAGTTACCCCAGAATAATCCCCCCCACCCCTTCCCTTATGTAAAGCTCTAACATTCAGGCATTTGACTTTTTGCAGAGCTTTTTTTCTCCTTCTCATAATTTCTTCACTTCACCGTCATTTTATTACTTTTATGTTTAATTATTTTTTGGTCCTTGAACATACCTTTCCCAATAACAAGTCCACATTTCTCGGCAGGCACTGCATATGTTGTGTGATCTTCAAACCGTCCTCCTTCAAATCCACCTCCCCTGCCCATGCCTCTGCCAGCGCCGCCACCACCACCTCCCCCTGGAGAAAATCCTCCGCGGCCACCTCCACGGCCACCGCGTCCACCAAAGCCACCTCTTCCCATTCCTGGTCCTCCCTGTATCTTGAACAACATACCACATGTATAACTGTGAAAACATTCCTTACGCAGGAAGATTTCAGGTGAAACTGCTTATTTCACCACAGCTATGTATTTTTGTACTTATTTTATTAAAAGACAGACATAGCTCTAGATAAGAGGGAGTATTTGGTGATAATTAAGGATAATTTTTGTTATTTCTACATAAACACATATGTTGTGACCCCTCATCTAAACCGTCTCAACGAGACGGTTCAGATGAGGGGTCACAACATATGGTTTCAATGAGAAATAAAAAAAAATTATCCCTCAATTATCATCAAATACCCCTCTTATCTAGAGCTCTGGACAGGTATTTTCCCCCTCCAATATAATCTCTGTTATCTAACTCAGTCTTGCATAATTCTGCTATATTTTTTTCCCTAACCAAACCAAACCAATCCCAAATTATACCAAATCTTGATTTTGGGGATTTATTTAAATCTAGATCCATCATAAAGGACAGAGCTAGACTTTTTGGGTTTGTAACGGAAGGGGGAAACCCAATCCAGCCAAAATATATGGTATATTTTAGTGCTCCTGATAGGGCCCAGAGCTCCAGGTAAGAAGGGGTAACCCAGATAATTCAGAGAGAATTTTTCTTATTTCTCAATGACAACATATGTTGTGACCCCTCATTAGGACCGTCTCTGGCAGGTGCTTCTAATGACTGATCACCATTTATGGTTTTATGGAAAAATAAGGATAATCACCCCTCTAATTTAACCGTTACCCCTTCTTATCTGGAGCTATGGGGGGCTGAGGCTAATTTGAAGCTCATTTTTCTTAAGATGAACGGGTGTTTGGCCATGTTTGTCCACCATCACCACAACAGGGAACAACTTCCTGACTAATGCGTTAAAGAGATTACTTATTCTCATGGAAGCTTTCAATAAAGTAACTACTGTTTCAAAGACTACTGTCAAACTCCATTTAAAATGTAAATGGTGCTAGCGAAGTCCTGAGTTTTATGTTGCACATTTCCGACACCCACAGTTCACAAGAAAACTGGGCTCTAATTTGTGCACTAAGCAGTTGCATACTGAATGCTATCTAAGGACCAAACTACACAACTTTCAAGCTGATGGTTTGTTCTGTAATCCATATATTCTGATATTTCTAGTACTTCAGAATATCCTCTATAACTGTTTTCAAATTGTCTATTACATTTAGATGATATTTTCAGACAAGCAAGAGGTTTCACAATACATATGCAACCTTGAAAATACTAAAAACATAGTGCACATTCTCATTAAAGTCTGATCAGGTATTTCTGTTCAATTGGCTGTAGAATTATCACGACAGCATTCACTGTGTGAGAACAGCAAATGGTCGGTTTGCTTCGTTAAGCTAACTATGCTTTGAACAACTGTGCCCTGTTTGCTATGGCAGTTCTGCTGGGGAGGAAGTTTTTTTTTGTGATTTTTTTTTTTTTTACTTTTTTTGTGATTTTTTTTTTTTTTTTGATTTGTTGCTTTTCGTTTATGGTCATGTCGGGACGGTCAATCACCCTAACCGCACTATTCCTGGGCAGGCTTAGACCTCCTAAGCGGTTAACCAGTACTAAGTGCACATATTTTCGCCAGTAACTGACAACTGCCCTTCTTGATTGATTGACTGACTTGTTGCTTTACGTCCACGGTAAACAACTATGGTCATCTCGGGACTGTCAGTTAACCTAACCACACTATTCCTGGGCAGGCTTAGACCTTCTAAGCGGTTATTCAGCGGAAGGAGAAATGGAAGTATGTGGCCAGACCAGGGATGGAACCCAGGACCTCCAACTTTTAAGTCAAGCGCCCCTCCGATTGCACTACACGGCCCTGCTGGGTAACGTAGATAATTCAGAGAGAATTTTTCTTATTTTTCAATGACAACATATGTTAGGACCCCTGATTAGAACTGTCTCGGGAAGACGGTTCTAATGATTGATTACCACTTGTGTTTTTATGGAAAAATAAGGCTAATCATCCCTAATTTAACAGTTACCCCTTATCTGAAGCTATGGGGTGCTGAGACCAATTTGAAGCTACTTTTTGGTAAGGAGAATGGGTGTCTGGCCATGATTCTCCACCATTACTACATAAGGGAACAATTTTTGTGATTTCTGCTTTGCTTCCCTAGTCTCATGTATACATTCAATAAGATGACTAATGTTTCAAGATTACTTACTCTCGTGGAAGCTTTGAATCAAGTAACTACTGTTTCAAAGACTACTGTCAAACTCCATTTAAAATGTAAATGGTGCTAGCGAAGTCCTGAGTTTTATGTTGCACATTTCCGACACCCACAGTTCACGAGAAAACTGGGCTCTAACTAGTGCACTAAGCAGTTGCATACTGAATGCTATCTAAGGACCAAACTAAAGGATGTTCTAACTGATGGTTTGTCCTCTTATCCATATATTCTGGTATTTCTAGTACTTCCTAACATCCACTACTGTTTTCGAATCGTCTGTTACATTTGCATGATATTTTGTGACAACATGCAGGAGGTTTCACAATACATTTGCAACTTTGAAAATACTGAGAACATAGTGCGCATTCTGATGGAAGTCTGATCAGATAATTTGCTTGTGGAATCAAGAGTGCATTCATTATGTGAGAACAGCAAACAATTTTGACCATGTAGGCTTGACTCTATACTGTGCTTCATACAGAGGAGAAATTTGATAACTTAAGGATATTAACTTAAGGATAATATTTCTAACTTTACAAATACTTATGTTGCAACACCACATTACAACTGTCTCAATGTTGACGTCTTTAATGGGGTTCACAAAATGATTTGGGTATGTCTTCAGAAATTATAAGAACCCACCCTTATGCATCTCAAGCTCAACTGTTCCATGCAGAGCTGCAGGTATTAAGTGGGTATGATGTTAATTTCAAGTAATTTGTTTCGCATGAAAACACATTTCCCATGAAAACACATGGCATGACCCCCTCATTACTATCAGGGCCCAGCTGTTCAGAACTAACGTCATTGGTTAACATGACATTAAATTTTCAAATGCAAAAACACTTCCATTTCTTGCTGAAAAATTGTGAGGAGCTTTTGCAAAAGCTCCTCTCATTTTGTCAGCTAAAAATATCAGCCCACTTGATGATATGTGTACTGGAAGACTTGAGGAATCCTTGAGTAATGGCTTCGTTAAGCTAACAATGCTTTGAACAACAGAACTGGGCCCTGTTTTCTAAGGCAGTTCTGCTGGGGAGGGCCGCTTGAAAAGAAACCACTCAAGGTTTGGGTATTTTTCAGCGTAACAAGTATTCCAGACTAATCAGCTGAAACCCTTCTAAACCTATAGCTCTGCTATGTATCTGAATGGCTAGTCGAACTTACATTAGAGTTCTCTAGTAGCTCCTGAATCATCTGTTGAGCTTTCTGTACACTATCTTGAGGTCCTGTGATGGAGCATATTCTGTCTGGGGTCTCACCGTCATCTGCAGGGGAAATTTGAAACGTGAGCTTAAAATTGCACGTCATCTTTTCACTAGGCATGATAGCTGATCTGGGAACAAACTGAATTTCTTAATTCTCCGCTAAGTTTGTGAGACATCAGAATCAATGAAAAGACTGATGTGATTCTAATGACCTAATTCCTGAGATCCCAATCTGGGGTGAGTTGTTCAAAACTAACAATGGCATAAGTTTATGACACACTGCATTTTCAATTGCACAGATGGCAAATGGCTAAAAAAGTGTGAGCAGCTCACTTTTTTTTTCTTTTTTTTTTTCAGCAACTTGAGTTTTATGTGTACTAGAAGACTCGGCGAATCCCTCACTAATGACTTTGTTAACGGTACTTTGGACACATTCTTATGCTCTAGATAAGTAAATGTATATCATATATTCTTTCACTTCTCAATTATGTGAAACAAGGGCTTCGCAAGCGGCGCATAATACGCCCGTTTCAATTTCCTAAAGGAGTTACAGAATGAGCAAGATTGCAAAAGGATAGACAGGCAGACAAACAGGGGCAACCACTCTATAATAATTAACTAGAACTGTCAGCAAATCCGACTATACCCCGCTTAATTGCTTAAATCAAATGATGTTATTTTCGTAACAAAAAGCATAAACAGGGAGAGAAATCATTGTTACCATGTATACCAAAAATGAATGGTTGCTGTGAAATCTGTTACAAAAAATTATATTATTCAAAGTCAGGAGAGAAAGAAAATTGGAAAAATATAGGGAAGAATAAGCAGGAGAAGACTGGTTATCAATCCCACAATACAACAAGTTATCATCAACATGCATACAAAAATCCCTACCCTAACTTACAGATGCATAGAAATCTTTTGCAAAAAAAATGCATTATTCAAAGTAAAGAGAGAAAGAAAATCGGACAAATACAGGGAATAAAAAGAGAAGAAGTCTGGTTCTCAATCCCACAATACAGGAAGTCATCATTAACCTGCATACCAAATATGACTAATCTAGCTTGCATGGTTGTGGAGAAATCTTTGATGAAAAAGTTCATTATTCAAAGTATGGAAAGAAAGAATATTGGACAAATACAGGGAAGAATAAGCAGAAAAAGGCTGGTTCTCAATCCCACGATACAACATATCGTCATCAACCTGCATACCAAATAAGACTACTCTAGCTTGCTTGGTTGTGGAGAAATCTTTGATGAAAAATTTTATTATTCAAAGTATGGAAAGAACGAATATTGGAAAAATACAGGGAAGAATAAGCAGAAAAAGGCTGGTTCTCAATCCAAAGATACAACATATCGTCACCAACCTGCATACCAAATATGACTACTCTAGCTTGCATGGTTGTGCAGAAATCTTTGACGAAAAATTTCATTATTCAAAGTAGGGAAAGAAAGAAAATCGGACAAATACAGGGAAGAATAAGCAGGAGAAGGCTGGTTATCGTGTGATCAACATGTCGTCATCAACCTGCATAACAAATATGACTACTCTAGCTTGCGTGGTTGTGGAGAAATCTTAGACGAAAAATTTCATTATTCAAAGTATGGAAAGAAAGAAAATCGGACAAATACAGGGAAGAATAAGCAGGAGAAGGCTGGTTCTCAATCCCACAATACAACATGTCGTCATCAACCTGTATGCCAAATATGACCAGCCTAGCTTGTATGGTTGTTAAGAAATCTTCAATGAAAAATTTGATCAAATGGGGACGGAAGGACAGATGGAAGGACGGACAGATGGACGGACGGACAGACAGTTGTAAACCAGTATACCCCCCCACTTTTTCAAAGTGGGGGTATAATGACTGCAACATCATCTAAATATTTAACACATGATATACTGTTAGTATTCCAAGGTAAAGTAGCATAAGGGAGATAACCTAAATACACAAATTACACCATTTTTAGTTCTAGTTTTTCCCTTGACAATATATTGTACAAGAAAACACGAAAACTAGCCTTTTAGAACTAATGAAAGGGATTAACTCTAAAACGAAGAAAGGGAAAGCAGCCATTTTTGTACGCGCCACATCGTTAGGACTTCATTCACATTGCTATGAAGTTTTATAAAGATATCCCAAACGGTTATCTAGTTATGGCGCGTACAAGACTTACAGGGAAAAAAATTAATCAAAGGGGCATAACTTCAAAAGTAAGAAAGGGGGAGCAACCATTCTTGTACGCGACACGTTCCCCCACCCTGATACATATGCCTACCAAATTTCATGAAGATATCCCGAATGGTTATTACAGAGTTATGGCGTGTACAAGAATGTTGACGGACGGACAGACGGACGGACAGCGCCACGACATAATACGTCCGTTTTTTTCAAAACGGGCGTATAAAAAATGTGGCAGACAGGACCTACCTTGTTTAAACTGAACTTTAGCTCCAGTTTCTGACTGTATTTTCTTGATCATTTCACCACCTTTACCAATAACAATACCAACTCCTTGACGGGGAACAGGAATCTACAAAGACAACAGAAAGGCCAACTTACAGTTTCTGTGAATACGTTTCAGTAAACATAATCACACATTGCATAGTTTCAGAAGCATGTCCAAAGCTTTATTAAGTCAGTGCTGGAGAAAATTTTACGGCTAGTCATGATCGTTCTCCACAAACACCTTGCATGATGAAGGTGGTGATATTTATGGTGTGTGCATATATCTCTTTATTTTGAAACTTCCTGTTTGCTTCCTCTTTGAAAAGGGGTCTCCTCTTAAGAGAAAGAATCAGCTCTTCAAATAACTAATTCTTTCCTTTAATTAATGACCACTTTCAAGAATGCATACAAAAACTTGCACACTTGCTTCCCCAGGAAGTGTGTCCATTCACCCAAGTTCTGATTTTTTTTTCTCCAAACATGCAGTGGCTCCCAAGTAGGACTACCATGCCATGTTGGGTCTAATTAGGAATTCCAACATATTATTGTTTAAAAAGAATGGGTACATTCGTGGTAAACATTTTTGCCTCCCTTCCGGAAACTGTTTACCCTGAAAGTATACATTCACCGTAATTTGTATAGTGTATCCATATATTTTAATAGTAATCAGACACAAAAAGTCCGTGGAATGCAGCGTCTTGTCAGTCTCTTGATTTTCACAAAACAGAGCTAAACCAGAAAACTCAACAATGTTTATGCTGCCGCCAGAATGTACGTATGGATAGATGATTTGCAATTTTAAGTCCTTTTCAACAGTATTTCAGTTGTATCAGGACGATGGGAGGTAGATAATGGAAGGCTGTATGCAATGAAACAAGACGGATGAGGGTCTACATTTTCCATTTCATCTGCATTGAAAAACTAAACTGTTCAATTTTAGGATAGTTATTGGTTATCATTTGAGGCGTAATTTTTAGAATTTTTATGTTACAACCAATTTTCTACTTACATCGATGCCACCACCACGTGGACCTCCATAGCCACCCATACCATTGGCAAAACCACTCTGCAAATCAAATAGATTCATGATATTGACAGCGCTCCAGATACAAGACCTGTCCACGTACAGAATAGCTCGCCTGCAGTGCCTTGCCCATCACATAAAAAACTTTAAGGTAAAACTTTAAAGTGTGACGCCCACGCCAACGTCCAAGTGACAACATTAGCTCTCTGTACTCTCGTACAGGCAAGCTAAAAATGGGTACCTGGGATAATTTCGTACTTCTGCTTAACATGCTGTGACCCCTCATTAGAACAAATCTTGTCAAGATGGTTCTAAAGAGGGGTCATATGTTTTCTTAGAGAGATAAGCAAAGTTGTCTTTACTGCATCTTTAAAATCCCAACTTAGTTGCAGTGCTCAAGATAAGAAGGGGTAAAAGGGATAATTTAGGGATAATGTTCCTTTCTTTTTCCATACAACATATGTTGTGACCCCTCATTAGAGCTGTCTCGCTGAGACGGTTCTAATGAGGGGTCAAAACATACATTTTCATTTAGAGAAAGGAAAAATTATCTTTTAATTATCCTTGGTACCCCTTCTATCTGGAGCTGTTAGTTGGAGCTCTGTAATGACTTTTTTTTTCTCATGGCAGAGAAGATGGATCCACAAACCTTACCTAAAAACAAAACACCTAACCGCAACCCCCACCCCCCCCCCCCCCACCCCCTCCCCTCCCCCCTCTCACATTACTATTCAAAATATTATATTCACAGCAACCCTCATTTTTTTAGGAAAAAAATGCTAAGCCCATGTTACTTGTTGCGGTTCTAATACCATATACAATTATAAACTAGAAATGTTTTTCAGAGAAAAACTGATGTCCCCCCACCAGCCCATTTTCCATCCCCAATAATGAAGTCTTCCTGTGACCTTGAAAATGAGGTCAAGGTTACCAGAATTTGATCAGCTCTTAAGCTAGTCCCAGTGATGTATTCATGCAAGTTTGGTGAAATTCCATCCTTTGGTTCAGGAGATATAATAGGTACAAGACATTGCCATCTAAGTCCTCCAATGACCTTGAAAATGAGGTCAAGGTTGCCAAAATCTAAATCAGCTCTTAAGCTAGTCCCAGTGATGTATCCAAGCAAGTTTGGTGAAATTCTCATGGGATATTGTGGTAATACAAAATTGTCATCTCAGTCCCCCAGTGACCTTGAAAATGAGGTCAAGGTCATCAAAATCTAATAAGCTTTTAAACATGTCCCAATGATGTATCCATGCAAGTTTGGTGAAATTCCATCCTTTGGTTCAGGAGATATAGTGGTTATAAGAAATCCTCATCTAAGTCCTTCAGTGACCTTGAAAATGAGGTCAAGGTCATCAAAATCTATTTGCTCTTAAGCTAGTCCCAGTGATGTATCCAAGCAAGTTTGGTGAAATTCCATCCATTGGCTCATGAGATATTGTGGTACTAGGAAATTGTCATCTTAGTCCTCCAGTGACCTTGAAAATGAGGTCAAGGTCATCAAAATCTAATCAGCTTTTGAATATGTCCCAATGAAGTATCCATGCAAGTTTGGTGAAATTCCATCTATTGGTTCCGGAGATATAGTGGGTACAAGAAATTGTCATCTAAGTCCTTCAGTGACCTTGAAAATGAGGTCAAGGTCATCAAAATCTAAGTAGCTCTTAAACTTGCCCCAATGATGTATCCATGCAAGTTTGGTGAAATTCTATCCATTGGTTCATGAGATATAGTGGGTACAAGAAATTCTCATCTAAGTCCTCCAGTGACCTTGAAAATAAGGTCAACAAAATCTAATGAGCTATTAAACTTTTCCCAATAATGTATCGATGCAAGCTTGGTGAAATTCCATCAATTGGTTTAGGAGATAACATGGGTACATGAAATTGTCATCTTACTCCTCCAGTGACCTTGAAAATGAGGTCAAGGTCACCAAAATCTTATCAGCTCTTAAACTTGTCCCTATGACGTATCCATGAAAGTTTGGTGAAATTCCATCCATTGGTTCAAGAGATATCACGCACGCAAAGTGGGTACATGAAATTGTCATCCAAGTCCTCCAGTGACCTTGAAAATGAGGTCAAGGTCACCAAAATCTAATCAGCTCTTAAACTTGTCCCAATGATATATCCATGCAAGTTTGGTGAAATTCCGTCCATTATTTCAAGAGATATCGCGCACGCAAGAAACTGTCACGCCGACGCTGACGCCGACGCCCGGGATCCGCACTGAAAACAATATGTCCCCCCTCACCTTTGGTGGGGGGACATAATCACAGCCTCTTCTATGGTGTTTTATCAATTATCAAAAAATGTTTATGTGTTGTAATTAGATCCCTGTTTGCCACCTATTTCGGTTGTTTTGTTCACTGTTTTGCACTTGCCTCCTCAGCTGATTTTTCTCGGCTTGGTACAAAACTGACTGTTTCAATCACGCGTTGTATAAGTTCTACAATTTTTTACACTACTAACACCTTTTAAATCTCTCATTTATGATTTGAATCTAATTCTCCTAGTGCCAAACTGATATGCTCATGTTTTAATATAAAGACATTCTTATAAAGAATATATGAATTTTTTCAAAATACAGCTTTTGTTTATAAATAAGGTGATGCTTTCAAGTCTTTCTATTGGTGACATTAATACTCACTTGTGCATCTTTCTCGTTCATCAATTCTATAACCATTTCTCGTGCTTTCTGAAACAGTCAAAGTATTATCTCTATTAACCTGCGACAACTGGACAACTTAACCCTATTGCACTCAGAACAGCCGAAACTCTGTAGAGTTTTGGCAGTTCCAAGTGCAATAGGGTCAAGGCATATTAATACACCTCCTAGGGAGATCATTCTGATCTGGAATTATTTTCTCCCTTCTGACAAAGGGCTACTCTTTAATAGAGGAAAAAAAGAGAAAATTACTTTTTCATAAATAGCTCCTATTGGGAAACCATATACGAGCCGCGACATGAGAAAACCAACAATGTGGTTGAGCGCCCAGCACAGACTCAGATCAGCCTGGACATCAGCCCAGTTTGATCACACTCTTTGTTAAGTGCTCAAAGGATCTAAGCTACCTCCATGCGGACAGGGAAGACTCTGATCAATTTGGGCAGATACCCAGGCTGATCTGAGTCTGCGCTGGGCGCACAACCACATTGTATGTTTTGTAGTGTCGCAATCGTCCTGATATAACTGAAATACTGTTGAAAAGGACGTAAAATCACGTCATCCATCCATCCATTTGTAGTGTCGCGGCTCATATGATCTATCTTCCTTGAAAGTATACTCTTTGGCCTTGAGAAGAATAAATGTATTTTCTTGGGATTGGTGTGGTCACTGACTTTCTAATTCCCTGCCTTTTTAAAGTTCTTTCCAAGTTTCCTTGATCAATCAAAAAATTCTCTGAATTTTCTCTAACCTGGAAAAAATTGCATTTTCTAGATTTGTTTCCTTGACTGGCACCCTTTGCCATTGTCAAACTTAATCATAAAACAAGCCTTCATAGCTAATTACAACATCCATCAGCAGTGTTACAGTCATTCACAGGCCTTACATTTTCATAGATTTATGCTGTAATGACCATGATGTATCTATTTATTCCCAAAGATGAGTGAAAGGTGACGACAATGACCAAACTGCATATATGCATGCTATCCCTTACCTGACATTTCTGAGGGTCACCGGTTATTCTGAGAGGTTTCTCCTGATGTGAGGGAACATTACTGTCTTGAATCATCACCATTTTCACCCCAGCTCTCTCCTGCAATGAAAGCATATTGTAGCCCCTTATTAGACTGGTCTCGTGAAACATTCATGACGAGACACAACAAATTTTACAGAAATATCCCCTGACGTCACCATGAAAATTCTGGATAAAACATATGTTGTGACCCCTCATCTGAACCGTCTCAGCGAGACGGTTCAGATGAGGGGTCACAACATATGGTTTCAATGAGACATAAAGAAAATTATCCCACAATTATCATTAAATACCCCTCTTATCTAGTGCTCTGAATTATGAACAGAAATATTACTAGATGTCACCACACACTCTTATCTGTTAGTTCTATCTTTGTGTGTTTATAATACGACAGGCTCTCTACTATCTCCCTCTGAGAATTTTGAATCTTGTATGTGTGACTAGCCTCACAAACCCATTTTGCCAAATAAAGCCATTCTGTTCCACAACAATGCCACGCAAACCCAAATTGTAAGATGGATGAATGCCTGCACCATAACATAATTATACATCCCATTTTCAAATGAGCATATAAAAACGGAAGGTGTATCCATTTAACTTTAGCTAATAATTAAAAGAGAGAGGAACTTGATAAAGCATTTAGCTTCCCTTCCAATCCCAAAGATGGTTGGTTGATTTGATGCTTAACGTCCACGGTAAACAACTAAGGTCATGTCGGGACGGTCAGTTAACCTAACCACACTATTCCTGGGCAGGCTTAGACCTCCTAAGCGGTTAACCAGTACTAAGTGCACATACTTTCGCCAGTAACTGACAACTGCCCTTCTTGAATCAGCGGAAGGAGAAACGAAAGTATGTGGCCAGACCGGGATTCGAACCCAGGACCTCTGACTTACAAGTCAGGTGCCCTACCGATTGCGCTACCCGGCCCGGCCAATCCCAAAGATAGTATGTTAATTGTAACATTGAAACAATAAAGTTTGTTTAAAACAATAAGGCCAAATATAAAATATTAAAAGATTCCCCTTAAACAAACAACCCTAAAAGAAAGTTTTTTTTTGATTTTGGATTTTTTTTTTCTCTACCAAACTTATACCTCCTATTAGGGGACTTATCTTTATTATTTTTCAATGTACAATCTGGCGAAATTCTTAATGGAACTTTTTTTTGACAGGGCCGCGTAAGAGGAAACATATTCATTAGGTTTTGGCCTAAAATGAGGCATTCCTCTCACACCCACCTGTAACTGTTTGATGGTCTCTCCACCTTTTCCAATGATAAGCCCAACTTTATTTCCTGGGATCATCATTTCTATTCCTCCTTGTTGCATATCACCCATTGCCATGCCCATGGGATCACCACCCATACTTTGACCCATGTTTGCTCGCTGAATTATACTATTTAGTTCATTTTTCACACTCCTGCAAAATAGAAAGTTAACATTTTAAGTACAGGGACATACAGGTCTGATCGAACAGTGCAGACCCAGATCAGACTGCTCCTTTAGGAGCAGTATTATCAGGGCCTACACTGTTTGCCATTTTATCTGCATCTTTTGTATTACTTCATTGTTAAATCCAAATTGTTCCTTTTAAGGTCAATTACAGTTATTTTAGGTGTCACAATATTTACGGTACCTCTGTGAGCACTTCGTGAACTAAGCCATTACCTGTGAAATTTCTGTGATAGATTTTTCAACCACTGAAGTTGGACAAGTCAACTTGGCTCTCTCAGGTGCGTTATATACACCTGTTGGCTGAATAGCATACGGTATTGTCCCTATGCAAAATGCCCACAAAAGCAACAATCTGATCTTGACTAGACAATTTGTCTAGCAACTTAAGATTTTAAAGTATTTCTCACACCGGGAAGGCGGTATTCGAAAATGCTCGTGCAATCGAAGAACGCGGATCAAAAACGGTTAGAAACAGCATTTTCAATATCAAAAACGCTGTTTCTAACGGTTTTTGATCCGCATTAATCGGTTGTTAAGAGTGTTTTCGACTGACGCCTACCCAGTGTGTTTCTTCCCTCCCATTCAAAGCTAACTTGTGCACTTACAGGAAAAAGCAACTCTGTCATTTTCATTTTGCCTCCCTTCTCAATGATGGTCGTCTCTTTTATGAGATAACTTGCTCCACTACGAGCAAATCTTTTTTGGAAGGGTTTTGTCATCCTGGGAAGGCAATAGGAAGCCATAAAAGCATTCTGAAGGTTACCCATTTACCTTAATCCTTATTTCTAGATTTGAATTTTTTTTTTACATTATTTAAAGTTCAACAAATTACAATCAGTTTAGCCAGCCCCATGATGCTTTTGGAAGTACCCTTATTTTTGAAATTGAAACTGAACAATGAAATACATGTACTACAAGAACCGTACAGGTCATGTGTCTCTGTGTTTGTCTCAAATCAAGTGTCAAGTTCAAATTCTTTATTAAAATAACAGAGGTGAAATAATAATTTTGAGCCACAGGAACAAAAACTTTAAAATCAATACCTTTAGTACTTGTTTTCTTCGCGTCATTTACTGAAAGCCTAAGTTGGTTTGCTGTTTGCTATTTATTTCGTGGGAAAGCTTGAATATAATAGTGCACGCAAACAGAGAAATGCTTATTTAAATGTAGATTCCAAAGCTGTGGATGTTATATAGTTCAGAAACTTACTGTATGGCTTGTGGGCTACCCGTTAATGTACATGGTCGATCTGGCATACCGCCACTGTCTGAAAGAATATTAAAGAACAAAGTTTAGCTAAACTCCAGGTATGGTGAGATTTTGATAGGAAACACTGCATAAAAATAGTATGTGCAGACCATATGCAAACAGCAAAGGTTCAGACCAGCCTGCACCACATCTGCCCAATCTGATCAGAGCCTTTCCTGCTCATATATGAGCCGCGACACGACAAAACCAACAAAGTGGCAGTGCGCCCAGCGCAGACTCAGATCAGCCTGGGCATCCGCCTAGTTTGATCAGACACTTCGTTAAGTGCCCAAAGGGTAGCTAAGGGTCTAAGCTACCTCAGTGCGGACAGCGAAGACTCTGATCAGACTGGGCGGATGCCCAGGCTGATCTGAGTCTGCGCTGGGCGCACAACCACATTGTTGGTTTTGTCTTGTCACGGCTCATATATATCGTGCATGGACCCTGAAAACTCACTAGTTCAAAATAAAATCTTACCTACACTGCACAGTTTCATAAACTGGTTTCCGTCTTTGCTATTTGCAAATAATTTAAGTCACCTACTGTATTAATCCTATTTAACCCCCCGGGGATGTTGCATTTTGCAAAAGGGGGGCATTATTTAGAACATAAAGTGTAGTAAATCAACCACGGCCAAAGTAGCTATGATAAGCAGTATAAAGGTGATGGGAATACTTTCAAAGGCTACAACTCAACTATTTTTGCCTCCATTCGCAGAAGGGATCAACTCTTAAAGGAAAGAATTTGCTCCTCTAGAAGCAAATTCTTTCCTTTAAGATTAGACCCCATTTCAAAGAGCTACCTTATCCAGAGAGGCAAACAGCAACTGATTTAAGTCAATACAGTGGACCCTCTTTACAACGCCAGCATTTGTTCCCGAATTTTTTACGTTAAACTGAATTTGCCGTTGTAAAGAATACATATTTAGAACCATTTGGCTATTCCATGCATATCAAAATGTCGTTATAAAGAATTTGCCATTGTAAAGAGGGCTGACTGTATAACACGTTTTCTGAAAAGAGGCAGGGGGTTAGGTGGGGGGAGTTTATTGGAGTAGGGGAGTCTATTAGGATTAATACAGTATTTGCATGATGCAGCCCATAACTGAGACCATTTCTTTCTCCATAAAAACATACATGTATTAACAGCTCCAGTATGACACAAGTTCCTATGATGATCCCAAGTTTATTTTTGTCCTGCCTCCTTACAGCCTCTCATTCTACAGGGCCTGACAAATCCATTGTACGGCTGCCCGGGATGTCAAAAATTTTGCTGAGCAAGTAAAATATTTTCTTACTTGCCCAGAAAAATGTGTAAGCTACATAGGCAAAACTGCAAAATTTCAACTTTTTTGAGCAGAAGCTCTGTACCGGGCAAGTAAATCAAATTTTGATTTGTCAAGCCCTGTTAGAATAACCTTATCAATGCCCTTTCTTTAAGATCCTACTTGCTTAGCGCATTGGAGCCTCGGTAGCTCTGGCCTACTGATCTAGCAGACCTGGGTTCGAGCCCTGCGTGAGGCGAGAATCTTTCCTACCATAAACAGGGTTCCATTGCACACAGCCTTTCATTATCACCCTATTGTCCTGATATGACTGACATACTGTTGTAAAGGATGTAAAATCTCAAGTCATCCATGCTTATCACATGTATATATTGTTGCCATTGCTATTTATACAAATAAATATTGTTTAAACCAAGGTGGTTCTTCTGACGAGTCACAACTGATGCTTTGTGGGATAAAAATTAAGTTTGAAAGAACCTTATTTTTGTCAAAATAGCTGATTTTGCTCCAAAAAAGGCAAATGAATATCTTCAGTATATCTACAACATCTATGCAAAGTTTCAAATTAAATTGTGGGAGGAATTAATTGTACAAACTTTTAAACTTTTTCAAGTATGATGAAAGGATGTTCAGGTGTAAAACATAATGACCCCCGACCCCAACCCCCCTCGCCACAGGGGGAGGAGGTAAAAAAAAAAAGACTTTTTCCCCAAATTCACATCAAAGTTCATCTTGTTACGAAGCTTGACACATCCTTACTGTGGGAGATTTACTCACCAGGAGCTATCTGTATTTTACAACTTGTCTCAGCCTGTATTCTTGTGATCTGTTCACCACCTTTACCGATTACTGTGAAAAAAAAGCTAGATATTTGTTTTTGTAACAAAAACAGAAGTCTCCCCCACCCCCCTTTTCAA
Source organism: Ctena decussata (assembly GCA_963989385.1). Classification (NCBI taxonomy): domain Eukaryota; kingdom Metazoa; phylum Mollusca; class Bivalvia; order Lucinida; family Lucinidae; genus Ctena; species Ctena decussata. The sequence goes on along the minus strand of OZ022498.1, from coordinate 51,775,729 downwards.
CCCCTTATCAAAAATATAGGTAGAGTTATGGTTCTCTGAAAATCAAATGACAATGCTTTATATCTGTACCAAGTTTTGTGATCCTAGTGCTAAAATGACATTTCACTGTCCACATTTTTCTTCAAACAGAACCCTTTAAAAAGTGACTGCCAAAACTGACTGACCCACTTATAGAAGCAACCACATAAGCAGGTTGAGGCATGCTAAATGATTATATGATTTCAACTGTCACAAAGAGGCAGATACAGTCTTAACTATATTGCATACTGTATCTTACCTTCACAATGAGGGAATATGCCATCATATACTATATCAGCCTAGCAGGAAGTAAAATGTTTTAACTGATTTCGTTCAATGTTCACACACTGATAAACTTGCTAGATATCTAGCACAAACATTGTTTATACATAAATCTGTTCAGCTCACATAAGTTTCGCTATCTTTCTTTTTTATGACATTATTTTTATTTATTACAGTACTTGTAATGAAGTAAATGGAATGCAGTTGACACTCATTATCTCTGAAACTAACTTACATTTTCGTGCATTTTTTATGTAGTTAGTTCACCTAAATTTTCCAACTAATGGGTCAAATAGGTCTGAGCAATCGGTGCAGACCCAAAGAAGTAGAAGAGTCTACACTGTTTGCCATTCCATTGCATCGTGGAACTAAACTGTTCGATTTTCAGGACAATTGATATTATTTGGGTGTCCCAAAATTTTCCTTATTTTTCAATAGAAACATACACTGTGATCCCTCATTAGAACTGTCTCGCCGAGATGGTTCTAATGAGGGGTCACAACACCTGTTTTTATTGAGAAATAAGTAAAATTATCTTTAAATTATCCTGGTTACCCCTTCTTATCTGGAGCTCTGTCAAACAACCGACTTTAATATGATCTGAACTCAAATTTCAGCTAACCATTTCTGCTGTTCATGATCTACTTACTTAAACCCACTAATTTATCTGGAACTGAGAAGTCCTCTGTGACAACCATCCCCATACCGGGCATGCCTGGGGGCTTAGGCCCCGGGGGCGAGCTCATTCCTGGAATCATTGGTTTGTTGCCTCCTGCTACACCTAACTGTTGGTTAATCTTAGCTGCTGCTGCCGCTGCCGCTTGCTGGGCTTCTATAGATCTGAAATGTTTGAAAATATCATAACTCTGTGCTCAGATAAGAAGGGGAAACAGACCTAGTTTAAGGATAATGTTCCATATTTTGCCATAATAACAAGTTGTGACCCCTCATAAGAACCGTCACGCCGAGACAGTTCTAATGTGGGGTCACGTTTTTCTTGGGAAGAAAAATTATCCTCAAACCCCATCTTAACTGGAGCTCTGAATTAAACCCACCTTAGTTGTTGTATTTTTTTAACAATCTGCTGCACCCAAAACTAAAGTGTACAACACATGCATCTAGGCATATCAGTAGTTTTTATCTTGCAAATATACCTCAGTGATTTAATAATAGCACCTACAATGCTCCAGATAAGAAGGGGTGAGAGATAATTTAGGGATAACTATCCATATTTCTCCACAAAAACGTATTATGCGACCCATCATCAGAGCAGTCTCATCGAGACTGTTCTAATGAGGGGTCACAGCATGTTTTGAGAAATAAGAAAACTATCTCTGAATTCTCCTAAATACCCCCTCTTATCTGGAGGTGTGCATTTAGTAAAATTTTAGCATTAATAACAAGTAGCCCAAGGGCAACGACCGCTCACCCGAGTTATAAAATGTAAGCTTCCAGCTCAGGTAAGCTAATAAACAGGCTGCAATTCTATAGGAATCGATGGCCCCATGGGGTGTGGCAAGTTTGGACCCCAGGGTTTTGATTGGCAGGATTTATGTAGAGGACCACTATACACTGCAACATACTAAATACATAAGATCTTGGCCTTATGGTTTCATAGAAGAAGTTTTTTGAAGGTTCTTTAGCTATATAGCTCAATATTAACAAACAAGCCCCTAGGGTGTGGCCAGTTTAGACCTCAGGTGCTTGATTGGCAGAATTTATGCAGGGGATCACTAGACATTGCTGCATACTAAATATGTAAGCTCTGGGCCTCATGGTTTCCGAGAAAAAGATTTTTGAAGTCTTTCCCATTATAGGTCTATGGGAGCAGCATGGCCAATTTGGACCCCAGGGGGCATGGTTGGCAGAATTTAAGTTGGAGACCACTAAACATTGCTACATATGTACTAAAGAAGTTAGCTCTGGGCCAAATGGTTTAAGAGAAGAAGATTTTTTAAGATTTTCCCATTGTTAGTCTATGGGAACTAATGACCCCCGGCACGTGCCTAGTTTGGACCCCAGGGGCATGGTTGGCAGGATTTATGTAGGGGCCCACTAGACATTGCTTCTTGCTACATATGTACACTCTTGGCCTCATGGTTAAAGAGAAGATTTTTTAACATTTTCCCATTGTAAGTCTATGGGAGCTTATGTCCCCCTGGGCGTAGCCAATTTGCACCGCAGGGTCATGGTTGGGAGGATTTATGTAGGGGACCACTAGACATTGCAACATGCTACATATATATGCTCTGGGCCTCATGGTTTCAAAGCAGAAGATTTTTCAAGATTTTCTCATTGTAAGTCTATGGGAGCTTATGACTCCTGGGCGTGGCCAATTTGGACCCCAGGGGCATGGCTGGCAGGATTTATGTAGGGGACCATTAGACATTGGTACATACTAAATTGGTAAGCTCTGGGCCTCATGGTTTCAGAGAAGAAGATTTTTTAAGATTTTCCCATTGTAAGTCTATGGGAGCTAATGACCCCCGGGGCCTGGCCAATTTGGGCCCAAGGGGCATGGTTGGCAGGATTTATGTAGGGGACCACTAGACATTGGTACATACTAAATATGTAAGCTCTGGGCCTCATGGTTTCAGAGAAGAAGATTTTTTAAGATTTTCCCATTGTAAGTCTATGGGAGCTAATGACCCCCAGGGCGTAGCCAATTTGGGCCCCAAAGGCATGGTTGGCAGGATTTATGTAGGGGACCACTAGACATTGGTACATACTAAATATGTAAGGTCTGAGCCTCATGGTTTCAGAGAAGAAGATTTTTGAAGTTTTTCCCATTATAAGTCTATGGGAGCTATATGTTGCCATGGCAATCAGAGTTCCAACCCAATCTGCCCTTAAACCTTATGCAGGCAATCCCCCACCCCAACAATGCTATACATAAAATTTGACCAAGATTGGCCAAGTAGTTATGGAGATATTCTTGTTTGAAAATGTGAAAGGACGACGACGGACGACAGAGCCTCCCTATACTATAAGCTCACCTTGTGAGCCTACGGCTCAGGTGAGCTAAAAAAGGTTATTCAAGATCCTTCCCTGGAATCTATATAATTTATTCAAGGTAATACCCCTAACAGTATTTAGCTGAGCTGAAGCTTAACATCCCAGTCAACATTATTTTGGTCATGCTGTGACGTTGCCGTGAAATTTTTGGGTCTTCAACCCCACCTGGGTGAGAATAACAGCAAACTCAAGTTTCACCACAAAATATGAATAGCTCTGCAGCAGAGGCACCAGGTAACCCTACCGTTTCCCAAGCCCAGATGGACCAATATTCAGTAAGAGGCAGGTACAGCTGGGTCAATGTATACATACATTTATAAAGGATGATATGGTCTGATGTGTCCTATAAAATGTGCACAGCTGCATCATAAACCAACACTATCCTGGGATTTCACTATCTTAAAATTCTTAACAAGGAACACATGCTCTTTGTTACAAACAAGACTAATGAAAAGGAAGTAAATAGTAACTTGTACATTATGTAGTGTGCTATAAAACTGATAAGTATCAAAGTACTTAAAAATTTCCCTTTAACCCACATACCAAGCAGGAAGTTAAAGTACACTGATGCCAGGTTAACAGTTTTTCCTACAATTCTTGAAGGTGAATGAAAACTTCAAGAAAAACTTATTTTTTTTTATTTTTGCCTCTCTTCTCCATGGCCGTCAAGCCTGAAAAGGGTTTCCTGCTTCAGCAAATTCTTTCCTTTATGGGTAGACTTCTTTATGGGGACAGATAGATCTGAGCAAACAGAGCAGACACAGATCAAACTGTTCCTCAAGAAACAGTCTGACCAGGGGCCATATTTATAAAACGACATAAGTGGTTGCCATGCTGTTGCTAAGGTCAAATTTCTATGGAGATTCCCTACAACTATGAAATTTGCTCTGCAGTAACAGTCTTACAAAAACTGTTCCTCCAGAACAAATTTCATAGTTGTAGGGAATCTCCTTTATAGATATTTAGCCTTAGCAACAGCGTAGCAACAACTTAAGTGGCTTTATGAATACGGCCCCAGGTCAACACTGTTTGCCATTCCACTGCATCTTTTGAATGAATTACATGTACTTCACTGGAAAAGCAAACTGCTCCATTTTTGGACAACTATCATAATTATTTTAGGTGTCCAAATTTTTTAAAATTTTTAGCATACACTCACCTTTGTTGGTCTTGTACTTGTAGTTGAGCTGAAATATAGTTAGACAGTTAGACCTGTTTATCAATACATGAATATATGATGATATACAGTAGTGGTCCTGTTTCAAATGTTTTTTGTTTTTTTTATTTCATGTCCAATTCGTCTAATGATGTTCTTTGTCAGGTACTCATGTTAACAGAAGCTAAGTGATTATAATTCAATATCTGAAACACGTTACACTGCATAATTTAATGTAGCATCTTTAAAAGAATAACACTTGAAACAAGACATCTAATTTGATTCCAACACACAACAATGGCTTAAAATTTATAACATACAGAACATTGGCTAAATTTATTCAATACTACAATCTCATTCTATAGTCATGCATTTTAATGAAAATTGTTTAAAACACATACTGGTTTTCAATAAGAAGTTAATAAACATATATGATACTAAATCTTTAGAAAAACAATTAAAAACATAATTTCTTGTGTTTCCTGGCTCCAGCACTGGTCTGTAAGAAAATTTCAAAGTTTAATTGTGAAACATATTTGTAATAATTGTATTTCTTATCAGTGCAAGGCTTATTGTCGGAACTTAATCAATTTTGAGCCAGAGTCACTTCAAAAATATTTCCTTTTAACAATAAGTTATTGTACTTGTTTATTTCCTTTACAAAATCTGAGAATGAAAATGAACAAAAAATGAAATGAAAACTGTTATAGTAAGAACATAACAAAACAGAGGAGAAAATATATGCCAAATGAAACAAAACAATAAACTTGCACCGATGTGAGATACACAATTTCAAACATACATGTATATACACACAATGACATCACCATATAAAACAAAGTCAAATATAAAATACATGTACAAGAAATTGCAAAAACACCGGAGCTCTAGATAAACTGAAGTTTTAGGGAGCTAACTTTTGTGGGAAGCCTATTCATAGCTCCAGATAAGGAGGGTATTTTAGGATAATTTGGAGATAATTTTTTCTTATTATTCAATGAAAACATGCTGTGATCCTCATAAGAACTGTCTTCAAAGACAGTTCTAATGAGGGGTCACAACATGTTTCTGTTGAAAAATATGAAGAAATTATCCCTATATTATCTATTACCCCGTCTTATCTGGAGCTCTGCCTATCTTCACATTTGCTCTTAATCCTCCATAAAACATGTAGTGGGTCTCACTACAATTACCTCTACAAATGAGATCCCACAGCATATAAATAATGCCTTACTAAATGAGATCCCATGTTTTAGGACATAAGAAACTAAGTATCATCCCCAAAATCTTCAGATAACCTGGAGCTCTGATACAGTGGGCCAGAAAATTCTTGAAGAGGGCATAATTTTCTCCTCTGAAACGCAAGGATTTTAAAGCTCTAGAGAATGGCTAGCTAGACATGGAGCTATGGGTAAGATGAGTATTTGACAGAAATAATTGTTCTTTTTCTCTCAAAAAAAAATTTACCTTGTGAAATGGTTCTTACAGAGGATGGGAACACTGTGATGTTTTTCAGCCATTTTTAGTGCTTCTGCCTTTTTGCCTTACCCTTCTGCCATCCCTTTGTGGAATGTAATTTCATTCATATTTATGTCATATTTTAGCAATATGCAGCTTTCTGTGTGCAAGAGAGACATTTAATTATGTAAATATTTATATCTCCCTGCCGAAACAAGGTGTTTATCCTGTTATAAAGTGTTAATACCCTTAGTTAAATTGTCTTTGAAAAATAACAATAAAAAAAATAGAAAAGTGCCCTATAGCGAGTGTGTCACATGCTGAAAGTGCCCTTTTTCTAGCCAGCACCCTGCCCTTTTTTCTGGCTAGGGGAAACACTATTGTTTTCAAAGAGCGACAACTTTTCTGACATCCTGTTCATCTCTAGACAAACTAATCTTTCCTAAAGGAAAAGAAAGAATTTGCTCAAAAAGAAGTGAAAGTACATCTCCAATTTGAGATTTTCTCCTCCACACTTGCAAACAGGAAGTCACCAAAGTAGTTTCCCTTACTTAAGTTAGTCACAAGAATTCCACCAAATGCTGTGTCCAGCCTGTCAGCACACTGTCACAAAACAGAGCTAAACCAGAAACTAAACAGAAGTCTACACTGCCAATGGCGTGAGTGAGTGAGTGAACTCAGGTTTAACGTCCCACCAACAGCGAGGTCATATGGAGACGGGACCTCGGTTTAAAGTCTCATCCGAAAGACCGGAGAAGCGGGGAATCGATCTTGCGACCCCTGGACTGGTAGTCTGGAGTGTTATCCACTACACTACAGCCGCTCCCTACTGCTGCCAATGGCACCAGAAAAGAAATACACATGAGCCGCGACATGACAAAACCAACAATCAGGTTATGCGCCCAGCGAAGACTCAGATCAGTCTGGGCATCTGCCCAGTCTGATCAGTCTTCGCTGTCCGCATGAAGGTAGCTTAGTCCCATAGCTGCCCTTTAAGAGCAAAGCGAAGACTCAAAGCATGCTGGGCCGATTCCAGGCTGATCTGAGTCACGCTTGGTGCACAAGTCATTTTGTTGGTTTTGTCATGTCGCGGCTCAATTATCTTGCTTCTGCTAGCTGCAGGTGAGACAAAAATGGCGGAAAAAGAAAATGGAAATGTACCCATTCAACTTAAGGGGTAACCCAAGGGCACAGCGGAACAACTGGCTTCTTAACACAGGTGACCGCTTAATATAGGTTTATACACATTTAACTTTGGCTCAGGGGACTGCAAAAAGGTCAATATTAAAGACAGCTGACCCCTTAACATGATGACCTCTTCGGATCTTTATGCCATTATCATGCCCCTCCCACCTCTTTTCTACAGCTCAATTTGTTTTTCAAATGGAAACAATTATTATCCCTTAATTGTAGTCAAATATTCACCGTACCCAGAGCCCTATAAACAGTGCATATAGATGTTAGTACCAACTAAACAGTTCAAACTAGTGAACACAGGGAAACAGATGGACGATCTAGGACAAAGTGTTCTGGAAATATCTTGTGGCAAGGAAAAATACCAAAAGTTTATCAATTAACAAACATCACATCGCCGAGGTATGATTTATGGTCAATGTAGGTTAGATGGCAGTTTTATCATTTTATTCAGTATTCATGATGACATTTAGTATTCTTATTTGTTACTGTGTCTTATTTCCATTGGCTTTTGCTGTGAAACACTATTCAGCTTTTAGCCTATCACAGTTGTAAGTAAACTTGTTTTTATTTCTTCCAGCGCTGAACCACACAATTTCTGACTAACAATAATCTGCATATCTTGATTGGCAGAATTACTGTAGATTTATTTTGTAGGATGCAGCATGCCCCTAAACCATGAATGATCTATTTTAGAATGTTGTTCAAACAAGAGGAAGCAAAGTAGATATATACAGTATAAGCTGTCTATTTCAAACCTTTTCAGAGTTGCATGAAGAGCACCAGATAAGCAGTATGAAAAATTCTGGAATATTTTATTTCTTATTTCTCGTTAGAAGTTATTTAATGAATTTTCATTAGAACCATTCTGGCAAGGTGGTTTTGATCAGACATCACAATGTAAGATTTCTTAAAAGGAACTATCTTACATTCTCGTCACAGAGTCACCCCTATCTGTAGCTCTGGTTGACTTAAGCTTTAATTCTGGGGAGGAAAAGTGCATTTCCTCCAGGCTATGATTTTTAAGATCAGACATGATGTTCTTGTCAGATCATAATTTTAGCTTCCTACACTCTGACAGTACCAATTCCTTTGTCATTCCTATGTTAAGTTATTTCCCCCTTTGAATATCACCATGAAGGAGAATGATGGTTGATAAATGATGAGACATGTATGAAACCTCAAGATCCAGCTGTCTGTTAAATATGTTTTTGTTTGAGTTTTTATATATGCAAAATTTAGTATGTAACCAGGGGCGTAACTAGGGGCAATTTCATAATACGCACAACCATGTTTTATTCTCTACTTCTTGAAGGGAAAGCTAGTATTTCAGCCACTTTGGTAACTAGTATTGAAATCTTGTCTAATTTATAAATTTTCAGCATGCAAATATGCAGGTGCGTTTTGAAATTTTGTCAATTTTGACAAAATTTCAATACGCACTTGCGTATTTGCCGTATAGGTAGCTACGCCCTTGGTAACAGCTGAATAAAAGAAGTCTATACACTACTGTTAGACAAGTACAGCAAAACACTGTATGATAAAGCAGCCCATTTGCTAACACAATGCTCACTTAAGTTCTTTAAGGACAGAGTCTGATGATAAAGCTCTTGCAGCACTAGTTGCAGAATAAACCTTTATACTGGTTTAATCAAACCTGACCTTCCGATAAGTTTGAGAATTTCGTGTGATGGTGATACGTAGCACTGCATATAAGGCCATGCATGACTTTGTTTGGATATTTTTACATGAGCCAACGAAGTGGTTGTGCGCCCAGCGCACCTGGGCATCTGCTGTCCAGTCTAATTAGAGTCTTGGCTGTCCACATGTAGGTAGCTTATACCCTTAGCTACCCTATAAGCGCTAAGCAAAGACTCTGATCAGACTGGGCAGATGCCCAGGCTGATCTGAGTCTGCGATGGGTGCACAACCACTTTGTTGGTTTTCTCATGTCACGATTCATATTACTTTTTCATGTTCCGTTGCAAATAAATTTTCTGACCCAACAGCAATACAATGCATTGTAACAATAAATACTATATGTATCTAAGTACAACCAAATCTCAGAGCACTATATGAGCAGTTTCAAAGATAAATCAAGATCATTCTTGTGAAAAAAGTAATTATAGTACCCCAAAATTACGCATGGAAGCAGGCTAACAAGGGGCAGCAGCCCAGTCAAGCATGGCTGCTTGATTCTGGTCAACGCCCTATAAAGCAGCATACCGAATCTTCCAAATTGCCAATTTCTGACTGTTTAATTCACAATCTATAGCAAACTGGTTTCGTTGGCAAAAATAATAACAGGGCCCAGTTTTCAAAGCCATGATGTCGTTAGTTAACAGATGTTTATTTTCTAAGTATTGTAGGCAAAATCACTGCCATTTTCTTTTTGGCCGAAAAAATGTGATACGGTTTTGCAAAAGCTCCACATTTTTTCAGCGTTTCACACTTGATTTTTTGTTTACCATCAGACTTAACGAATCCTTGGCTACTGACTTCGTTATGCTAACAATGCTCTGAAGAACTGAGCTCAGGTTGTTTTTCCCCTGTAATAACTCAACATAAAGCTCTGAGAAGGCATTTTGCAATGGCCTGATGTGCAGGCTGGATCAGGCCTTTTGCAGGTTGTGACAACAGGCTGCAGTAACTATGCATTGTCACAAATACACATTATCAACAAGAAAAGTGAACAGCTGATCTATGCTTGGTAATGGTTGCCCTTGCCCTAATGGGTGAAAATAACATGGTTAATATATAGCAAGGCCTCTGCGATGTGAGGGTTAGCATAAAAAGACATACGGTCGTGCATCATCATGGCTGGGTTCTTTTTAAATTCTGGTTCATCTGAAGAAGACAAAAGCAATACAGACTTTCTAGATAACAGTTTCAATGTATAGTCCCAAAGGAGAGTTCCTTCCCCTTGACCAGGTGGAGGTTTAAATTAAATCCTTGACACAGCCATCAAAAAACATGCTGAAACAGAAGTGAATTGAAAGCTCTATGCAAGAGGAGTATTTGAAGGTAGTTGCTAGATAGCTAACCTGATGATTGCTGATGCAGTTCAGATGAGTGATCACAATTAGGGGATAACTGTGCTCAAAATTGTCATTTGGGGAGGTAAATAATTGGTTTTATGGTCGGAAATGTCGTTTTACAGTGACACGCCAGCGGAGCCGTAAAAAGCAATTTGCGACCATAAAACCGACGATTTACCTGACGATGTCATCATCTACAAATACTCCTGTCTAATCTGGAGCTTTAATGGTACATGACACCAAGTACTTCCAGTTTGTGGTAATACTTCACCATTACCACAGATATGAATTTTACATTATTATACATAGCATGCATAGTTTTATGACGAAGAAAATTAGCTGCATGAATTCTGTGGAGAGCTGCGTCTTGACCATCTGAAAATACTTCTGCTTCCAAGAGGATTCAAACTCATGTAGCAAATGCTTATCAGGCCAATGCAGGGGTCAGCCTATTTTGTTTGCTTCATTTTCAGAACTGTTTAATGAATGAAAACAACAAATGGTCGGACTTTGTCTGTGCTTTTATCCTTGGAAACAGTCTTTGAAGCATGTTTCATAGTTATTCATGTTATTTCTAGTCTTTTCATACACAAATTTGTGACTGAATTTGTATTTTTCAAGGCAATATAGTTATTTCTGATTACAACTGATTACAAAGTTTACAATCGTTAATTCAGGGGTCAGCCTAGAAATTTCAGACAGGGAGAAGTTTTGCAACATTTTAAGGATTTTGGGTAGAAGTTTTGCCCCAAATTTTGGATTTCCCTGTATGTTCTATATATATTCACTTCTCCCTCTGACAGCTCAAATAGGGAGAAGTAAGCCAGCTTAGGGAGACTATTTCTCCCAAATCACCCTCCAGGCTGAGCCCTGTTAATTGCAATCGGTTGCATTTACCGATTTTCTATTTAACATAATCAATCATCAGCCCATCACTGACACAGCTGGCTAGTTTAAAAGCGAGTCTTGGGTGACAATCTGGGATTACCCAGGGGTTTTATTAACCATAAGTCTGTTGATCCTGGACCAGTGATTTTTGGCCATGACCAGTTGATGTCTTTAGTAGCTGGTCCTGCAAACCAACTGATTTTGAAATCAAATGAAAACACATGATAACAAAGAATAGACGAAACATCGAGAGGACCACTTAAATTGTGGATAAGTTGGTCCTGTGGACCACCAGTCATTCAGTCCTTAGTGAAATCCCTGATTACCCACATAAATATTTTGTTTTGAAATCTCAATGAGGCTGTACATGTATAAGGAGCTATGGAAAACAATCATTATATCATAATAGTCATAGAAATTACTCCCACTTATCTAGAGCTCTGTGATGTTCACACTGGGTCAATAAAACAAGACTGTAACTTTTGACTCACCAAAATTATTAGGATCTGCGTCTAGTGGTCTCTTACCAGGGGGCATACCATCCCCACCACCTTGTCCTGGTTGGTTGATTTTAGCGGCAATCTGAAAAAATGGCAAAGAAACCTGAATACACATAAAATTCCAAATAAATAATTTACAGAGCTCTAGATAAGAGGGAGTATTTGATGTTAACTGAGGGATAATTTTCCTTATTCCTCACTGAAACAATATGTTGTGATCCCTCATCAAGACGGTTCAGATACGGGCTAACAACATAGGTTTTTATGGAAAATTATCAAAAATTATCCCTGATTATCATCAAATATTCTCTCTTATCTAGAGCTCTGAATATTCAATAGTATCACTATCAGAGAAACCCCTATCATGATACTATTGCTATCAAGGGTCTTACATCATGCTGTATCTGGATACTATCACAATCTCTAAATCCAGCATATTTTTTTCAAAAAAATAGATATTTTAGTCTCTAAATTACATACCAGTGCTGTTCTCTTTCAATGTAAGCTTTACCACCATGATGGCACTATCTTAACACAAGTTTTTATATGCAAAGCAGATGCCCCTCATGTTTCTAATGGTATTTATTAAAAGGTAAGTTTCAAAATGCAGTCTCCAACACTTACAGGGGTCAGCCTAGAGCTTTCAGACAGGGAGAAGTTTTGCAACATTTTCTTTCCTTTATGGAGAAGTTTTGGACCAAAGTTTGGATTGCCCTTTACGTTCTGTACATTTTCACTTCTCCCTCAGCTCAAAATAGTGAGAAATCAGCCAGCTTAGGGAGACTATTGCCCAAGAAAGCAGTTCCAGGCTGAGCCCTGCTACAAGGAGAAAATCTATGAACAAAAACTATCAAAACAATCAATAATTGAAGGCACTATTATTGCCAATAGTTAAGTTATCCATAGTTGAAAACACTATCACAACAACTACAAACACCATAGAAATTTGGGAAATAAAGGCATCAAGTTGTCTCCCAATCCACCGTTTTACAAGATTTGTGAAATGACATGTAAATGAGTCAATCTTCAAATAAGTAGGGGATAACTGTATTCAAAATTGTTACTTGGGGGGTAAATTGTCTGTTTTATGGTCGGAAATTTTGTTTTACGGCAACGCACCGTCAGGTTTGTGACAGTATATCACAGAATACACTGTCGCAAATTTTGGACTTTATCCAATCACATGTCGTGTAATATTTGTAAGTGCATTATTATTTGTTTTGACCATTTCCTGGACCAGGTCTGGTACTAGATGCTTAGACCAGTAGGCTAGAGGTCCGGAACTGGAGATTCCTAGACTCAGAGGTTGCTAGAGGAGACGCTGCTTTCATATTAATGCACCAACTCTGGGAACTGAGGCCATGCTTAAAAAATATTTGGTTTGCCCCATCCTACTGGGTGGTTTAACTCAGGTTTTAGAGTGGGATAGGTAGGTAGCATTTTTTTTTTGCATATGCACAATGCTAATGAACAAGTTGTATTGGAATTGGATACCCAGATTATAAGCTTTTTCTAGTAGTTTTTAGTCAAACAGAGTCAGAAAAAGATGCAGAAATCATCATTTATACAAGAGTTAAAGGTAGGTTCCTGAACTAGCGATAACAATTATGTTCACAAAATAATTTCGCCTTTTTCTGGGTAGTATTGAATTCTCTTATTTTTTTCTGAATCTGTTGCTACTGAGAAAATCGTCAGATGTTGAAGAAAACAGTCGTTTTCCCTTTTGGTTTATTTTCCTTCGTTGGAATTCCAGTTCTAAAAATAGATGTGTTATATGTCTATAAGTGCGCGATTTCTGATGCCATTCTCCAAAGGTAAATTTTCTCTTGCCATGAGCTCTCCTAGAGGTCCTAGCATGGCAGATGGGTTAAAACTATCCCAAAATGCAATGCAGCATGACGTCAGCTAACATTATCTATTTTTGGCGCGAACTAAAAATAGCACTAACTGGTGTGCGAAGCAGAGTTAGGAAATCCCTTGCAAAACAACTTTTCTAATAATATTTTAATTTACTCTTTTAAGTGAAGCATATGCATTCCCTTTTTATAAGTGCTTTCCAACAACTTGGATGAAAGATGATCAAAATTATGATGCATTCCAAAGTACAGGAACCTACCTTTAAGAGATGAAACATAAAATATAGGTATTTTGCTCAGTAGGCAGAAATGAAAAGCAAATAAAAAATAAAAAAATCCTAATTCTGAGGCCATAAGTTTTTGTGTGTGTGTGTGTGTGTGTGTGTGGGGGGGGGGGGGGGGGGGTAAATTGCTGGGTATGTATGAAACAGCAAACAAACAATTTTTTAATTTAGGCCTGAACAGACGAGACGGCACTCTGTATGCACTTGTTCTGTTACAGTAGTAAGACTAATTTTTCCTCATATCTAACAGAAACAAGAATTCCGCGGAATGCGGTGTCTCGCCTGTCAGCGCTTATGACCTAAAAACGAAAAATTGACAAAGTTTATGCCGACGCCGACACCGGAAAAGCAATACATAAGTCTCGCCTCTGCTTCGCAGGCGAGACAAAAATGAAAAAAAAAACTGCGCAAAATTAATACATAGTCACTAGAAATGAAAAACAAACACCGTATTTCCAAGAGTAGTTATATGGTCAACGTTTTATCGGAGTTCATGTCACCAATTAGAGCAGCACATGGTGGTTTTACTTTCGGAGTTCTGCACTGAGCATGCACAACCTCAGATCTTGCTCTCGGAGGTCAGAGGTCACGGATGCCAAAAGCCTTATACACATCATGTAACACACCAACATATCGACTTATATTCCAATTTATAAACATTCACTGTCTATTTTGTCTTGCTAAAATAATGTGGTTATCCTTTTTCTCTGAATTGAAAACAATTTTCAATCATATTATCCATGATTTTTAATCATGAAAAGGGTGTTTAATATCACTTGACCAGGTAAGCGTAATGATGACCTATCAGATTTTTCCACACTTGACCTTTCTCCTCCAGTCCAACCAGGTATTTCTAACTCGCTTATACCACCTACAGTGTCTTGTAACACTGTCTCACTAAAGCTGTACTGCTAAAAGTAAGTTATGCCAGGGCGCAACAAAACTAGAAAAACATGAATGCATTTGCTTTCCCGCAAATTGGATTTTCAAAAACTGGCAAAGGACTTTCAAAGCGTGCCATTGGGGTAAAAAATGCAGCCTTGATTAAACCCTGATTAAGGAACGAAAGTTGTCAAGAAGGTGACCAGGCAAACTGACCAGGGACCGAGCTGACTTTGGGGCCAAAATGGTTACCAGGTTAGGGAGAAGCTCAAATGGAGCTATGTAGCCCGATCAAGCTATATAGCCCGATCGAGGTATAGAATTTGCATTAGAATTTGAAGATTCTTCACCTGAATCCATTTTGATTATAATTGCAAAATTTTGAGTACTGTGCTTTCAATATTGATGAAAATCATGTTGGAATGCAAAGCAATTTGACTTTTCTGCTGTTGCGTTTTTGTGAAAGAACCACATGTTTATGTAAACATGTTTCTTCCTATTCCCCTGACATTTCTATAAATTATAAGTAATTAAGTATAATTGCAGTCAAATGATACCTCTGAGATGATCCCAGCGTAGCAGGTATGTAAACCATGACACAGAAGTGGATATATCTGTCCAGTTTGAGGGGGCATCTCAAAGATATTCTTGTATTTAAATTTTCCTCAATTTGCATAAAACGCAACAGTGGAAGTTCAATTTTTTTACAAAATCATAAAAGGTATGTCACCCTTTATACTGTTTTTCATATCAAATCCTGCAGTTCAGCTTCAGTGCAATGCAGAAGCAATAATGCTTTAATGTTCACTCATTTTTATACCTCGATCAGGCTATATAGCTCGATCGGGCTATATAGCTCCATTTGAGCTTCTCCCTAACCTGGTTACAGGGCGAGTTGAACCCCTTTCCCAGCATGTTTTTTTTTTCACTCAAGTATCGAAAATTTTCATATGAAAAGTTACGGGACGTTATTTTCTTATTGGCAGATATTAAAATGAATAAAAGTCGCTTTAACAACAGCGAAGACCCGTATAACCGAACACGCTTTGTTTCACGATTTTGAGACCGCGTGCCAAAGCCACGCGCCATTCCAAAAACCCGTGTCCACTAGGTTAACCGTTATTCTTTTATGTCCAAACACAGCATCAGTAGAAGGGATGATAAGGCAAGCTAAAAATACTTGTCTGGCTCTTGCAACGGCGTCAGCAAATGCAGCTTGTGGGTCCATTCCTTGCCAAAATTTCTTTATACGGTCTCACTATGGCGCCCTCTCGCCCTAAAAGAATTTCACGCGTTATTATACGAGTTTTTGGTGGTGCTTCATTGAACTTATAGACGACACCGCTTATATTACCAGCTTAGCGGTATAGCTAATTAGCGAAAGGAAGTTCTCTAGATAAACGTTATGGTAATATGAATGTAGGCACTGCCTATAGGCGAGCCAGAGGACTAAATGACAAACAGCACGATGCGCCTCGCTATGTTTTACAAGGTAGCGTATGGCTTGGTTGCTATTCCCGTTCCGTCATATTTGGTTTAAACATATTTATTCGCTTCTTTATTTACATACATGACACAGATATACACTTTGAATCAGTTGAAGGATGAGAACGGAAGCAGGCACTGCTTATTTAGTTCCTCTCCTTCATATTTCGAACACCAGATATACTCGTCACGTGCATCCTTTTTCTTACAGACAGATCCATACATCTGTCTGTTATTATCAGTATTCATTCTTTCCCATGACCATTGTACTATGGAACAGATTACCAGCGGATCTCGTCCAAGTTCCAGATCTTGACTCCTTTAAATTAGGAGTCAGCAAGATCAGTCATCAGAATCAGAATTGTTTATTGGTGATACGTCCAAGGTCATACCCTCCCCTAAACATAAATACTGTTTTTATCCTGATTTTAAGCTCTTCTTACTGACACTAGCCCTATCATCTATATTTCACCTTGCTTTTTATCTTTTTATCCTGCACTATCTCACTTTTTACTTCTCTTACTAACACATCATACGTGGTGAAATCCAAATAATACCCGAAAGGGTTTTTTGGATCATGTCTAGATAGATAGATAGATAGATAGATAGATAGATAGAAGACTGACGCCATACTCCTTGACTTTTCCAAAGCCCTTGACCGTGTCCCCCACCAACGGTTGAATCACTATGGTGTACGCGGAAACATCCTCAACAGGGCCGTCGTCGGCTTTAGAAAAGTGGTACGACCAAGGAACGCCCCGAGTGCCGAAGGCAAGAGTGTGGAAAAACACGAGAGGGGTATCGCCCTCTCGTAAGGGTGGTTCGGGGAACCTCCCCCGAGAAAATTTTTTGAATTAAGGACGACTGTAGAAGCGATTTTAATGCATTTTGGGACCAATTTCGCTTGTGAAACTCAATTGATTTTATGAGTATTTACCTCCCATGAGAAAATTTTTGAATTCAGGACGTCTCAAGAAGCGAATTTAATGCATTTGAAGACCATTTTGCTTGTGAAACTAAATTACTATATGAGTAAATTGCTGTATTTCCTATGGTTACCCCAGCTTTTAAAAACTGCTAAAGGTGTCCTTCGAGTATCGAAGGCACGACGGGGGCAGCACGAGAGGGGGTGTCCTTCCTCTCGTAAGCGGGATCGGGGGAATCTCCCCCGAGAAGATTTTCGAATTCAGGACGTCTCTAGAAGTGATTTTAATGCACTTTGAGACCAAGGCAAAGAAGGAATAACGGAAAAAAGTGTCCGGCCAATACCATATTCGGCCGAATGAAAAAAGTGATTCGGCCAATACCATATTCGGCCGAAAAAGTGGTCCGGCCATCGCCCACGACGGCCTCGCTCAACTGGATAGAAGACTTTCTGTCTGCCAGAACTAAAGAGGTCATTATCGAAGGCTCTAAGTCATCACCTCTCCAGTTAAATCACGTGTCCCTCAAGGCACAGTGTTGGGTTCTCTCCTTTCTTTTATTTTTTTCTTCATCAAAATAGTCTGCCCTGCTATGCGCCTTTCTGTTTCGCTTTTTCGAGCAAAACAGCCTGTGTAGCACCTACGCATACTGTTTTTGCACCCTTTCGTCTTTTTCGAAAAGGCCATCAGGGCCAGTCTCTCTCTTTTTCATGGAAGGTAAGATGGGAGCACCTTTCTCCTTTCCTGGAGTTGTCTCTAAATGAAAGAGTTTCAGTATTTGGTGCCGTACCTTTTAGCTCTCTAATATATATATATATATATATATATATATATATATATATATATATATATATATATATATATATATATATATATATATATATATATATATATATATATATATATATATTCTAGCTTATTTTGTTTCAGTTTGTTTGATTTAAATGCTCAAATTCTTTTATTTTTTAGTCCTTCTCTTTGCATGTTTTTGTTGTATAACTTTTAGCTGTGATTTGATTATTTTGTTTGTGATTTGTATGCTTTACTTTGTATATGTCAAAGTTTATTTTTATTTCTATGCATAATCTGTGATTATGATGTTTCTTGTTTTTTTGTTTATTTTTCTTTTTTTCTTTTTTTTTTTTTTACTTCTGTTTGTCGAAAAAAGCCCTACAGGGCTTATGTTTGTAAGTTTTATATATTCGACAAAAAAAAAAAATGAATCTTCTATGTCTATGTCTATGTCTCCAGTTTCTGGCCAATATACATGATATGCCGCGCGCGTCCAGTCGGAGATCAAACTCTTCGCCGACGACAGCCTGTTATGTAGGAGGGTACAAAAAATGCCGACTGTCATCAGCTTCAGGAAGATTTGGATAAACTCTAAGAGTGGGAACAAAAGTGGCAGATGTCTTTCAACGCAGACAAGAGCGAGGTTATCCGTATCACAAACAAATAGAGCCCCTTTTGTTCTGACTATTCCATCTACAAACCAGAAGCTGACCATAAGGGCTGAGGCAAAATACCTGGGAGTGACCATTAGCAGTGATCTATCCTGGAGCACGCATGCAGATAATGTTACCAAGAAGGCAAACGCTACAATGGGCTTCCCTAAGAGAAACATCAGATGTGCACCACAAGCTGCAAAGGAGACTGCCTACAAGACATTTGTCCGACCAATAGTGACATATGCCTGGGCACCATTCACAGTATCAGATGACCACAAGATTGAGATGGACCAGCGAAGGGCAGCAAGATTCGTGTCAAACGACTACCGCCGCACAAGCAGTGTCACAAAGATATCAGTGAACCTTGGCTGGGACACTCTTCACAAGCGCAGAGATCTTACCATAGACAGCACTAAACAGCGTTACTTTTGGTTTGCTGTATACAGATAACACGTCGTCATTTTTAATGACTGATTCTATCAGTCATTCAAAGCTGTCACAAGCGTATTTTGGAAAGTGACTTTCACAGCTGTATTCTTCCGCTTAGAAATGAAGTGATCGATATGATCGTAAGTTCATTTCGCTAAAAACATCTGGAATTTAATTTAAGTTTTGTACGAAATTAAATAAGAACTTATATAACGTATTCTTGTGCAGGTATAATTATTTATGCACATGTAGTATATGTACATGTACTAATGACATCAGCGGTCAAAAAAAAAAATACAAACTGAATATTAAAAATCAATCCGCCAATTACCGTATTCGCGCCCTTTAAGCGCATCTGTCTCTTTAAGCGCCCCTCATACTTTATCAAGTAAAATAAGTTAGCTGCCGCCAAAATAAAACAACAAAAATGTTTTACAGTCGTAAACTTGCCTAAATCAGTACTACGAGCACGTCAATCATTGCAGAGAATGTAATGTAAAAGAAATTATGCAGGCTTGTCCACGTCTCTCGCAAGTGTTATACTGGACATCATACGGTAATTGTGTGTTTATCGGTGGCTATATATAGAACTGCCATGTTGTAAACATTGGAGTGGATACCTTTGTGGTCCACAGGTAATGCGAAATACCGCAAACACTGAGTGCTTAAAAGTCAGTGAAAAGCAGTAACCGTTGTCAGAATTCAGAAATTACTTATGTAGTTGTTGTGTTATTTTTTAACGTCCACGGTAAACATTACTTGTGTACAAGAGATAGAATTTTGGCAGGTGCATGCAGTGATTTGCGCTAAATGGCTTATTTACATTATTAGAGCTGGGCCATATACAAGCAACAGGGCTGAAGTTTGAAATTATTTTGAGCTTTCGTAGAATGACTTTATTCTGATAGAATCTGTCATTTCAGGGCTATTGGCCCTTTGATTTCGCATCGTCGTGACAAAACCAGTGAACTGAGGCTTTTGTAGCAACTTATTTTGAAATTAATCGCATAGAATAACTCAGCCTTTTCTTCGTTTGACTGTTTTTCATCATTGGTGTCTTCCGAATTCTTCGTTCTCGCTTATTGGCAGAAAGGGACACTATTCAAAAGCGCAGAGATCTTGCTAGACTCAGCATGATGTACGCATTGTACATGAACTAGTCATACCCGACTCCATCACCTAGCATGACTAGATGCCACGACTCTCGCTTCCACCAGACCCGAACATTAAACACTACTTATCAACAAAGCTTCTTCCCAAGAACCGTCGTCTTGTGGAACTAACTCCCTCAGACTACTGTGAGCCAGACAACGCTTGAAGCCTTCCAGAACCAGCTGGCCACCTTCACTTTCTGAATGCCACGTCTTGTTTTTTTAACCTTTTAACCGTTTTAACTGCTGTATGCTGTATATACCTCTTTTATCCGTGGCGCGTGTGCACTCTCCATCACATTGCGAGAATGCTCAAGTATTGAGGGAGGCAGTTACTGAAGATGATGATGATGATGATGACATCGCTCTTTACAGTTTATGGGTGGTACGATAAAACCTCTCTATAGCTGCTATCATGTTCACTCGAGAAAGTTTCGGACAAAAATGCGTGGTCGAAGTGTAGACCCTGATCTTACTACTCATTGTACGATGCTGTGTTCAATTTCACAGCGCTTTTTGTCTTATAAAATTTGTAATAAAATTATTGCAACTCAACAGCTGCAAACTCCCTCTGACAACTCATGATGAGAAACTGTCAGAGATCTTTTCCCTCGGAAAATGAGCAAAGTTTATTTTTCAGTTTCTTCTCTATGGCGCTTTCTATGTGCTGTAATTTCACCTTACGCTCAGGCTCCTTGCATTTTGTGTAATGACCATGTAGTGATTTACTCATAGAAGCGATTAACGTTGACGCCATCTCATTTTTCTCAAACCGAACGTTTGACATTACGTAACGTTGCGACACAACGACTGCATCACCTCTATTTCTTTTTGTTTCGTTGATTTCTGATATTCTAAGCTCATACTCATTGAAGCCAGTATAAATTGGTGTCGTTACGACAGAAATCCAATTGAAAGTAATATATTTTTGCCATCAGAAAAAAAATATTTCTGATTAATATGTCTCAAAATTGTTATAATGAATTTGATAGAATTTTACACGATTATTGAAGAATGTCTTAGGAGTGCATTCAAAAGCCTAAAACTTTGGTGACTATAGTGAACTAGGACAGTTTCTCTTTATAATCTTTATTATTGCAAGCTGTGTTAATTTTTGGTTACATATAGTCCAGTCCAAGAGCGATTCATTTATTCACGAGCGTAATAACTCTGGTGCGAAGGGCCTGAGGCTGAATTTTGTTAAACATGTTTTAGAGGATTTAGGTTTTTCACACGTGTGGGAAAATCAAAGTACTTTTACTGCATCTTCATTACTCACTTGCACTAGGAACCATTAAAGGATAGTTTCATATATTTGGTATAAACGTTTGAATTCTTATGATGGCATGGAAAAGTTTAAATCTTATAAATTGATCCGAAACTGCCCTTTTGAATGTTTTAATTTGTTTCTTGTTGTTGGAGAACTGAGGATTGAAAAATCAAATAGCAAAGCGTATTCCTCTTGCACTAATGTCGTTGTCATGGAAACCAAGGACAAATCCTCGTTTCTTGGTCAGCAAAAATCAATGAAACACTTTTGAGTATGGCTACTTCTCAAGGTTTTATGTTGTTTCTTCTTGCTCCTGAATTAAACAAATAAAATGGATCCACTTCTATTGCTTTCATGCTGTTGCCATGGTAACCAAGAGAAATTTATCGCTCTTTTGACCAATATTGTCAGTTATAAATCTTTCAATGTATATTTTTAGCTTTCATGTTCTTTCTTCTTGCTCGAGACCTGAGGGTTAATATCTTCATCTGTCTTCTTTTGCATACATTTTCTCACTGGTAAAAGTATTATTCCTCGGGGCTCCACCATGATTTAATAAATCGACTATTTACATAAAAGTATACATATTTCACTTAAAAGAATGAGCAGAGAGAGGCTTATGATGCTTAATTGTAAACATGAACCATTTTCTTACCTCTCGTGTATGATGTAAACATTTGATCTTTCTGTCGTAACCGTGCATGTATTTTGTAATCGTTGAGAGAGAGAGAGAGAGAGAGAGAGAGAGAGAGAGAGAGAGAGAATTGATGAATGACTTGTTTGCAAATTTACGTCCTTTTCAACAGCATTGCAGTCACTGTCATACCAGGACTAAGGATAATGAAAGGCAGTGGTGTGCAATGTATTCCCGTTTACAGTTTAAAAGATTGCCGCTTCCAGCCTCCATCGGGAGTCGAATCCGGGACAGGTAGATCAGTAAGCTAGCGCTTAACCCATTGAGCTATCGACCAGAGAGAGAGAGAGAGAGAGAGAGAGATGAACACGTTTTCGTTTATACGTACTGCAGCAACTTCAGTGCTAATCGTTTCAAATGATTATTCTGTACCCAAACTTTATTCTTCCGCTAGTATCGTAAGAAAACCTCTTTTTCTAGAGCCAAGTATTATTAAGGCGGTCGTAATCACTGATTCGTGGTGAGAATCGTCCAGCGATATCTCGCGATAAAATATTTTATGTATTTATACCACTGATAGAGCAGTGGAACTTTAAGCCAATACCTGTAGAATGTCCCAAAACCGAACGTTTCGGGGCATCCTAGCGTATCCAACCACCACCAACTGAAGCTTAACGCATGTTTTCTTCAGAGCTGGTTGTCATTGCAACGCTAATGTTGTATTATGATTGCACTATTAATATTATTCTTATCTTTAATCACGATTTTTTAAATGATTTTGTTAAACCCTCCCGGGCCTGACGTTAAAGTGTAAGTTCGCTTGTATTCTTTTCTATTTCTGCCAGCTTTCATTACCCTTCCGTCATTATGGCTGGTTGGCTGTTTGGGTTTTAACGGCCCTTTGAAACAGTATTTCAGTCTATGCCGTCTCCCAAAGAGAGGGAGAAAAAAGAGAGAAATGATAGACGAGAAAAAAATGTCCAAACAACCCCCACCCGCACTTACTGCAAGCACAGTATGCCCTTGCCCTACTATTATCCAAATGAGTAGGACGCCTGGGCACTGGGAGTTATACCCAGCACCACTGCACCACCCAACCACCCCTTCGTCATAATGGATGAAGCTTTAACACAAAATAGAAACTATTGCCTGATAAAAAGTGTTAAAAAAATACCTGAATATTTTCTGTTGGAAAACTCATGCCCAATTATTATGAACTTTAATATATAGTATAATACAATGTACAGGACGAGGATCCCGCTCCTTGTTTCGCTTTTGTTTATATTTTGGTATTCGATGAAAAACCAGTCGAAAATCGTTTTTTGAGGACATATTTGTCAGGTTTCAAACATTCTGACCACCTCCCCTCATCCCCCCTCCCATTCAAGAACCAGAACAAACTCGTTTTTTGAGGACAGATGGTTTCAAACATTTTGACCACCTGCCCCCCCCCCCCCCCCCCCCGCCCCCGCACCCCACCCCATTCACACACATATACACCACACACAAGCGTGTTTTATTGTATGTATATTGGCCATTATACAGGCTTTGCAAAGAAAAGTACCATGCTTTTCGTCGTTTATGATGATATATTTTCACGGGATTTACACCACCCGTGGTGGATCGTTTTATGACTAGTTTTGCAGTTTATATTTGACTTTAACGTGCGCTAGCCTTATATACTGAGGGCAACTGATGAATGTCGTATTTGTTTCTTTAAGGATGCAAAATACAGAATGAATAGTTGGTGTTTCACTTAAAAGGTAAAAGTAAAAGCAATAAAAATGATTCAAAAGAGTCATTTGAATAATAGATTTAATAGATTGTTCGCAAACTAGTATGACCAGCTAGTGTAATTTTCTCTCTGTGATATGGGCGGTTGTGTGACAGATTTGATCAGACAAGCACGATCCGAGATTCGTGCAAAGCTAAGCTTCTATGAGAACATCCTTACGCATTGTCTTTTTCCTTTGGCGTCGATGACGTCAGAAATCAACCTTCTTCGCCTACATGACGTCACAGAGATTTTTATTTACAAACAACGTATAAAAAGGACAAAATTTTGAAATAAAATAAGGATTTGTTTGTGTCAGCTGAACCGTGACGGTATTATATTTGAAATTATTTCTATTTTTTTTTTCCAAATCTAAACAAACATAAGGGTAAAAGGATAGAAAAAGGAAAAATCCCAACTTAACCAATTTTTCAGATCGTTGCTAAGGATGTCTACGTGTTACTAAGGAACAATAATTACCGTTCGCCACTTTATAATGTCGATTCACCATAATACAGTGATATGCAACTGAAATCACTTCAAGCAAATCAAAAGAGGGTTTCATGTAATCACAACGGTAGACAACCGTATAAAAATGAAGGAAATAGACTATGCTCTTGTAAAACTCGTTGCCATGGCAACATGCCTTAGATAACAAAACAATGCCCGTAATAGTAATCCCAAATGACTATACAATAACTTTACAGTGTAAAACTTATTTTGGACATGGGGCCAAAAACACCCCTTATCGACCCTAGGCCTTTAAATTAGAACCATACTTGGCAGTTTTGACACATAGAAAACAAAGGAAGGCTTTAACAGCGTTTAGAATAAGTGCACACAAACTTCATATTGAGCGGGGAAGATACTCTGAGTACTCTGTATCTATAATTATGATTTAATTCGTAATTTATTTTACGTTGATATCTGTTTTCTGTTCCCCTACACTCTTTCTTTAAATTTATTTTCTCCCTCTCCCCCTCTGTCAGTCTGCTGTTTTTTGTTTGTTTGTTGTTTTTTTTCATTTTTTTTTTCATTTCTTTTTAATAATATATAACAACACTTGTTATTTGCTGCTATATATGTTATTTGCTGTACCTCATATGTCACATTGTTGACCTGAGAGTAATAAAGTTTATGTTCTGTTCAAAAAAAAAATAAAAAGGAAGTTAGATTGTGTACAGCTTGTAATGTTGTCTAGGACATGATTCATTCCTCTCTTTTTTATTTGATTGTAAAAAAATGATATACGCAATAAAATGTATCACAATATCATCATAAGTAAGGAGGAAGATTCTCAGGAACTGACACAATTCAATCCCACATACAACCCAAGACACCATGTGGGAAAGAGACAACACAAAATTAGTCACCACCAAAGACAACACCAGCTGCAGCCAAGTGAACAGCCATTTTCCCAAATAACAGACGTAGCAACTAACAACACATAAAACAACCAAGAACAACAAAAAACAGAACTGTCTCCTTGGGACGGCCGATAATAAAATTACTGGAGAGTGGGGGTAAGAGTTAGTGGCGGAGGGGCGGGGTGCGGGGTAAACAATACTTTTATTCAGAACAGATAATCATTAAAGTCGCGTACAATAAGATAAGTAACACTTTATGATTTTTTCAAAATTCTCTAAGGAATGGAAATATATTGCTATTGTCGATCTGCCATGTTAGCAATGTTTCCATTCGTTTCCGCACAAGGAGTGATGCTTGTGTCTAGAGGAAACAAAATAAATATTAAAATATTAGAATATTGCATTTATTCTTTTTCATAAAAGTACTTCTGGCAAACATTGTTTTAAAAATGTTGCACCAGATAAATTTTGTCGGTCCTAAATGTATGTTACAGAACGTTCAAATCGGTCTGCAAATAAAAAAAGAAATAAATAAATGATAAAAAAAATACAAAGATATACAAATACACACGAAGACAACACAAAGACAGAAAACAGGCAAACACCCAAGCGTGAAATAAAAAAAAATGGTTTCAATCAGTCCAGTGGCTTCAGAGATGATTATATTTGAAAATGTTGACAGACAACTCGACGACTAATGGACGATGAAGCCTTACTATACTATAAGCTAACCAATGAACCAAAGGGATCAGATGAGTTACAAACAGGACCACAGGTTTCGGAGATGTGATAACGAGAAAATTACTTCAAACAACCTATTGCCATCAACTGAAGAAACTGTACTTCGTGGAAAACAAGTACCTAGCGCTACATAAGACTGCGTATTTGAAATTTACAAAATACAGAATGTTTTCCCCTAGCTTTTGTTGCCGGGCTATTATAGGGTCACTGGTGAGGCTTTATTAGCCGAAGCTACGTGGTCTGATCCACGTTTTCTTATGAATGTTTTCATTGCTCTTGAAGGACATTTGCAATGGAAGAGAAGATCATTTTATAGGTTTTATCATACATGAGCATAGCTGCCATCTTGGTCGTGTGACCAAAATTATTTCAATAAATTCTCATTTCCATGCTGCATAGAGGTTCCAAATGGCTTCAGTCAGCCCAGTGGCTTTTGGGTCGAGTGCATTTTAATTTTGAAATACAAGTGACCTTGGACAAAGGTAAAGACTGACCTTGACCGTTGGTATTCTGTTTTCATAAGTCTAAAGTAGTCGACTACATATACCAATCATTAAATCTGAGACTGCAATAGACTATGTGAAATTCACTATTTAAACATTTTCCATATAAAAGCATACGAAACTTAAGTTGACCACGCTGTAAAATACGTAACACCGTAAAAACATCATTTAAAAAATCAGTAGTTCTCTAGTACCAAGTTTCAAGACAATGGCCCTTCTGTTCTGTAGAAGGGCGTTTTAACGTTTTTACCATGCATCATGAGTAGTGAATCAGTGGAATGCATTGCCTCATAAAGTTGTTGATGCTTCGTCAGTTAATGCATTCAAATCCAGCCTGGACAAATTTTACGATTCTGACAGCATCTATGAGTATTAGTAATAGTATAAATACGGCAAACAAAACAAGCATTTTAGTTGCATGCCTATCACGCCAATAAAGCCGTTCATTTTATCCGCCAGAAAATTGCCCCTTTTCTCTTAAAATATTAGGCAAGTGAAGTTAAGCTGTATTTAATTTGAAAAATGCATTTTTTTCAGCTTACACTAACTGCTCTTGGTCTTTCTCTTCGTAATTCTAGTTAAAAATCAAATAACTCGTAGTACTATTGCGGGAAAATAATTATTCAAACCCGTTTAAATGAGATATTCTCATCTTTTCCATCTATTCAAAACGAGTCTTCTGCTAAAATAGCCAACATATATGGTGTATTTAGTACAAGTTATTTCATCTTTTAGTCACAGAGGGTTGATCCAGAAATTCGTACACTAGCGTTATAATTAGGGCAATGCTTAGAATAATAGAAAATAAATATCACCAGGTAAACTATTAATCTTCGCCTGACTTGCAGCTGAAAAAATGACAACTCAATGTAACAAACTCACAGAACAACAGGCTATGAAAGAACTTAACCTTCATTGACCCGGAGCCGTCATAACGTCACAAAACGCCATTCTGAAAACAGAATGTCTTACAAATCACACACTGTCTATTTTCTCCACATAGTCGTCGTTTATCTATATACATTTCTCTTGCCGGCTCACCCACTTGTTGAATGCACCCTTTTACCAGTTACAATCAAACCTGGATACTATTGTCTGTGTTGCAGGTATCAGGTTTCCGACAATTTCAAATAGCACTAATTGTAACTTCACCTCCTCAACCGTCGATTACAATCTTGTACTTGTACTTGTAGTCGAGATCGCTGTTAGGCATTTGCCCCTGAGATCCTTTCTGGATCTTCAACGTCATCAGTTGACGTTTGTTCCTCACCCAACCGTCGATGGCACTTGAATACACTGTAACAGAGAAACTGCATTAGAAATATTACTGAAAGTATTGGGGAGGATGACATCCGAACAAGTTGAAGTGCGTGCCGTTATAAAGTTTTGTGGGCAGCTTGTGAGAACACCAACACAGACATCAACTGTTAACACAAACTGGTAGAAAATGCAGTCGAGAATTTGTATTCAAGTGGCATTATACCGATAAACCGGGACTGTGTGAAGAAAAAAGACGGTGTGGGATTCTAGGACATTTCTGTTTTCAGAAATGATGTTGTGTAATGTATGGGGTCATGACGGCACCCGGGTCAGTGAGGGTTAAGTTCTTATATAGCCTGCTGTTCTGTAAGTTTATTACATGCAGCAAAAAATGACAACTCTATGTTAGGCAAAGATTAACATTTCACCTGTTGATATTCAGTTTCTCTTATCCTAAGCATTGCCGCAATTATAAAGCAAGTGTACGAATTTCTGGATCATATGATATTATTTTATAGGAGAGTTTCTCCGAGGCATTCTGACAACCTTCTTAGCTTCAATAATTTTGCTACATAACCAGTTGAACCTATTAAACTCTCAGAGAAAACTTTAACGGCCTTTCATCGATATTTTTCATGTGGTCCTTCACCAGCAACGGTTTTGTCTGTTAAATAAAAGGTAAAATGTATACAAAAGTACAAGCATGCCAAAAACTCTTAACTCAGTAATTCCCTGCGCCTCATAGCATGGAACTACTCAAACAGTAAAGATCATAAACTGCCTTTGCAAAGTGTAGGCCCTGATAATATCGTGGTGTCTGATCAGGATCAACAAATTTACGGTGATTTTCCGCCTTAACGATATTTTAGTGCAATCAGTGTAGTAACACTACATGGTCATTCAACGAGTTCTCCGGTATTAATCTGAGTCTACACAGTGATGAACCTGTGAACGCCAGTCATTATTGGGTTCACGTACATGCAAGCTGATCTCGAATGTTTCTTCAGAATGTTTAGCAGAAGCTTAGTTGAGCTACGCATAACCGTCATTATCATACGCTAGAATGTGGGGCGTGGGATGGGGGATATTTTACAAAAAGGATCATGTTGTTTAGTTTTATACTGATCTTCTTTGAAAAAAGACACAGCAGCAACTCAGGTAGTTGATTTATGACTTGTATTCAGCATCAGACCATACATCTAACATGCAGTTTCCAGCTGAGGCCTGTATTTCAGTTCAAATTATATAATGATCCCTTTACTGTCGCACATCGGTGCCCCACTTTTGAAGTCTTTAGTTTCATCAAATACTGGGAAATAACAAAAATAATGACTGCCTGGAAATTTAGGGATGCCAGGACACATTACAAAGTAAAATTGGTTTCAATCGCCTAATAATAAAATAGTTTAAATAACCAAAAACTATTTTGGGGGTAACGAGCAACAGGCAAAATGCAAGCGCCGCTGAAGAGGGGCCAAGCTTTTCAACAACTCTGATTTGTTTCTCAATCGCAGATTCGATCGAATTTTTCATCCTGCACTTTGCCATTGGTCGAACTTGATGACTGTAATATAATGGTAAAAAATATTTTCTTCATTTGTGAGAAAAATGGGTGATAACCTACAAGTGATCCGATACTGTCGATGATCCGATACTGTCGAGTCCACTGTATGTTATAAAAGATAGCTTATTTATGATATGAGGTATCTTATATATTTAAGCTATCGTATCTAATAAATAAGATATCTTATATAATATATTAGATATCTGATATGATAAATAAGATATCTAGATCTACATTCCATAAAAAATAGTAAAATGGCTTGCCATTGTCCAGACATCAGTATTCTTCACTCAATGCACCCTGCGGTATTTAGTCCTACCCCATTCTCGTGCTGACTAATATCTGAAAACGAGGCACATCAACAAATCCACGTCAAAACGATGAGCCACTGATCATGTGGAATTTACAACTGTTTTTTGGATAGAAAACAAGAAAAATATAGAAATGCAGAACACTGGAGGAACCACAGAGAAGCCACCCGAAGAAGTGGCCTGGTGGTGTAAGCTTATGGCCCGAGGAATCGGAGTAATCGGAGGACTAGGTATCAGTCAATATTTCAGCCGAACCAGTATCCGTTCTGTACATTTATCCGTTTCCACCCATGTATGTCCCTAACTAGGCAGTGCCTAAAAGCCTGTCTTGATGAATTCTTCATATATTACTACACTCTCTTCATAAAATAATGTGCAGGTATATCTATCCTGGTGAATGATTGTCTTTGGACGTATCACCAGTAAACAATTCTGATCTGATCTATCGCACAGGCATTCAACATAAAATAGATGTAGATGTAAAATTTCTTAAAGCAGATGTTATTTTTCTGGCTTCTGGGAGGGTAAAAATTTAGCGGTCTGGTAGCTAAAACTATTTTAAAAAATCCTAAGTATCAGGACAGAAAGGTCTTCAAACAGTGTAGATCCTGATCATAGATGGTCAAAAGCCCTTAAGGGCATATGTATCTTGTTGCCTTATGTCATGTATCTTGTATCTCAGATATTCCAGCCTATATGAGGCTCACCCTCCTACATGCCACATGGTAAGAGGAGGTAATTGTAACCATGACTGGACACAAGACACCCCGAGACCGGTATACGGTAAAAAAACTCCCAAAAAACTCGTAGGGTTTAATGTAAGTTTCGGACAAGCTTGTCACAAACTTTCATGCCAGTGTAACGGTCAGAGTCTGTACTTAATGTGGAAGAAGAACCAGAGTACCTGGAGAAAGAACCACAGCAAGCTTGCTTGGTATACAGATTGAACCTAAACAGACGTAGTCTCGTGTTCCTAAGGCATCAGAGAGCAGTGGTCTGCTGTCACAGGTCGACCCCCTTGACAAACAAGCTGCCACAGGCCAGTCTTAAAATAAAATTTCTTATCTTATCTTATGATCAGACTGCTCATTCAAACAGTGCAGACCAAGATCAGACTGCTCCTCTGCATCTTTTGAACTCAGACAGTTCTGTATGGTAAAACCAAACTGTTATTTTTTAAGGACAACTACGGTAATTAATTTGGGTGTCTCAGTTTTCACAGTACCTCAAATTGTATTCTATTCAGATTTAAAAAAAAATCAACTTCAGAGGAGTGCATATGAATAGGTGTACTGTTGTAATATTGCAGGATGAGGGTGTCCATAGATCGGGAACAGGGCTCAGCCTAGAAGGCGGTTTGGATGAAATAGTCTCCCTAAGCTGGCTGACTTCTCCCTAATTTTAGCTGAGGAGGGATTGAAAATGTATACCATAGAACATATAGAGAAATCCAAAATTTAGGCCAAAACTTCCCACTCAAGTCCAGAAAGTGACGCAAAACTTCTCCCTGTCTGAAAGCTCTAGGCTGACCCCTGCAGGAATACAAATCTCTGGTCTGTATTTCTTATTAGTAATGTCCAGAATTATGAAAAGCCCTGGTAACTCAGTTGGTTAAGCACTGGCTTACTGATCTGGCAGACCTGGGTTCAAGCCCCGCTTGTGGTGAGAATCTTTCCTACCGTAAACGGGGTTCCATTGCACACAGCCTTTCAGAATCACCCTCCCACTGTCCTGATATGACTGAAAGAATGTTGAAAAGGATGTAAAATTGCAAGTCATCCATCCATACCTCAACATCCCAGCCGAGGATCGAACCTGGGATCCTTGAGTCTTAAGTTGTGCACTCTACCACGTTGCTATATAAAGCCGGCTTGTACCACAAGGCTGTACAAGTGTATGATATACCTAACCTATACCCTGTGACATCTCGCCCTCCATATTGAACTCATCCTTGAATTCTCAGGAGTTACAAGAATCACTGGCAATGAGACTTAAGGAGTTCTAATGCACTTATGGGTCATTTACATTGGGCCTCATTTGTCATAGACTCTTAAAAAAAATCCCAACATCCCAGCCGAGGATCGAACCCAGGACCCTTCAGTCTAAAGTCGAGCACTCTACCACGTTGCTATAAAAGCCAGCTTGTACCACAAGGCAGTACAAGTGTATGATATACCTAACTAGGGCTGGGACGAGTACCCGGGTACCCGAGGTTGGGTCGGGTAAAGCAGTTACCCGGGTACAAATTCGCTACCCGTTACCTGAATGCTTATTATTATGTAGTGTATAAAAATTTGATTCAATAAAATTCAAAGCAAATAGAGCAAGGTTTAGTGTGACCGCCTTGTACGTGTATAAACTGCTGTTATATAATGCCAACCTTTTTTGGTGTATTTTTTGAGACATTTTTACATTTTCATTCTCTTCGTGTGCAAATGTCAGATATCTAACTTATTATTTGCTCTAAACCTGTATTTTTCTACTTATTATTTGCTCTAAACCTGTATTTTTCTACTGTGAATATGCTAAAATGTTATGGTAACGGGTACCAGTGGGTAATAGGGACTTGGGTACCCGGGTACAAAATCTCTACCCGTCCCAGCCCTATACCTAACCTATACCCTGTGACACATTAATCCATCAGAATTATGAATTTTCCTTCATAATCCTTATGGAGTTTTTTGGAATGTTTAATTACGTTCTCCTACTGGGTGTAAGTATTCAGGCAGTGCCAGCCTTTCAGGGTTTATACTAAGGCCTGATTCGGACCTGGTCCACAGAGCCAATATAAATAGGGCTGAGTTGGTCCTGTCAGCTCGACTCCTGGTCTTAAGTATTCCCCTTTCACATCAAACAGAAAAATCGGTTGATTTTACGGACCAGCTTCATGTAAACTCAAGGCCAAATACCTGTGTTTAGGGTAACCCGACCCTACCTAAGTTTTCTAGTGAAACCTACCAACGGATTAGCGCTTATTTTAAACCCTGCCTTTGAAACCAGTTCGCTTGGGCGAGCAGAATGCGTTCGTATGCCTCTTTAATGTGGTTTTGGAGGCAAACGATTCTCGCAGTCATTACATAGAACCATATTCACTGGATAAGATTGAGACCAGTTGGATATCTGGATTGGAATAAATATATCCAGCCTTCTTCTGTTCGAAGTCGGGCATTGACGACAGCCATTTGCATAACTATGGTAGCTACATGTAAGAAGTCTCTTGTGGAACGTCTGTCAGACGTGAAATTATGTGAAACGGGCTTAAGCATGTTTTTCTGTCTGATGTCGGCGAGATTTCCTCTGAACCTCTCATTGAAGGTGTTGCCTGTTTGACCTACATATTGTATTATAACCCACATTTAGAGCAGCTTTTGGAAAAGTTTCATAAAAAATTTCACTGATATACATATGCCGATTCAGTCTTAGACATAAGTCATTTTGGTGCTTGTCACCTTTAGTGAGAAGCATATAGTTGTGGGCATACAGTGTTTCATAATCATACTATATACACGGTATTAATCCTATTAAACGCTGTGGGGGTGTTGCATTTTTGGGAAAGTGGGGTGTTATTCAGAGCTTAAAGTGTGGTAAATCAGTCACTGACAAAATACCTGTAATAATTAATATAAAGGTGATGGAAGCAGTTCTTCTATTTTTTGCCTCCCTGTTTAGTAGGGGTCAACTCTTGCAGAAAAGAAATGTTTTCCTCTAAGAGCCAATTATATCCTTTGTGAGTGGACCCCATTTCAAAGAGCTACCTTGTCCAGTGAAGCAAACAGGAATACATGCAACATAATATAACATTATTTTGGGAAAAGAGGCAGTGATGTGTTTATAAGAGCAGGGGCATTTATTAGGATTAATCAGAGGTGGGAGACTTGGATTTCCCTCTTCTACTCATGCTTACTATATTTTGAAAATCTGTATAGGAATTATATGGAAAACATATAAAATCCCCCGCCTACTTTAACCCCTGATTAATACGGTATACATATACCTGTTCGATATTCTTAATGGTAAACTGTTCTCTTAGTCTATGATAGTCTTTTCTTTTGAATTTCAGTGGCCATGATATTAGGAATTGTACGCTGTTTGACATTTACTCCATTGTGTTTAGTTGGTGGTATAATAGAACTGTAAGTACACATACTCACCAAATACATTCGGATTCCACTTTACTTTAACCCTTAGACTGCTGAAAAAATAATTCACCTGGCCCTAAAATGGGGGTAGGGGTATCTCAGAGGCCATAACTTGCACACACTCTGGTCGATTTGCTTGAAATTTTCACTCAATATGGCCGATGTGTGAGCTGCCATTTTCCGGAAGTTACCAAGGTCACGTGACCTGCCATATTAGGGTGTCACATGATACCACCGGGAACCGACGTAGACACTTAAAAAAAAAAAAAAGTACAAGATATTAGCGCCAGTGATATGCTTTGTATGACAAAAGTAATTGCTTGTCTGAGGGCCGGTGTTATTGCTGAATATTTATCAAGAGAGAAAGTTTGGAAGGATGAAGTCTAGTTGTCAGAAAATCGGGATCAAGTAAGTAGGGGTAGCCACCTGAAAAGCTGATGTTGAAAATATCATAAATTGTTGACGTTTTCTCCGAGTTTAAAAGTCAACAAATCAATTAGGTGGGTAAAACCTTGCTCTAGTAGAAAGCAGATTCCCTCCTGCATAGGACAACTGCAAATAATGGGGAGTACTTGATGCCTAGTGTGCCTGACATGCTCTCAAAGTGACCTACCCCTCGAGAACGACTATAGTTGCGCTAAGCAGTCTAAGGGTTAAACAGATCCTTTCTCTTCACTAGTCATGATAAGATCCGTATCAGTCAATTTAATAACTATCCTTTAAAACTTCATTGCCAGTCTTATGAGTATCCTTTACATATGCTGTGTTGATGTGATTGGACTGGCATTGAGTGTATAAAGGATTGCTCTTAAAATGGACTGACAGGGATCATATGAGCTGTGACACGAGAAAAACAGCAAAGTGGCATGTGCGCCCAGCGAAGACTCAGATTAGCCTGGGCATCTGCCCAGTCTAATCAGAGTCTTTGCTGTCCTCATGGAGCTAGCTTTAGCCGCAAAGTGAAGACTCAGATCAGGGTAGGTGGATGCCTGAGTCTGCACTGGGCGAACATGCCACTTTGTTGGTTTTCTCGTGTTGCAGCTGAAATCATGTTTGGTGTTATTAATAGAATCTGTTTACATAGATGTTTATTGGATGATATTCTGTTTTTATAGCTTTTAACCTGTAAAGCAAAAAGAGTAGACAGCAAAATTTTGAAAAATTGTGTTGTCCAAGCAATGTCATACTGAGAATTCAAAGAAGAGAGAGCAAACAGTGTAGATCCAGATGAGGTGGCTCATTATGAGCCGTCTCATCTTGATCCATGCTGTTTGTGAAGTCAGCTTTTTTCGTTTTTGGCTCTTTCATGGTTAACCAACCTGATAATTGCTGTCAGATTATTTCTGTTTATCATAGCCTAGCTCCTCCACACCTCCAAACCTCCACACACACACACACATGCACCACCCCCAGAGCTCTAGATAAGCTGGAGTTTTGATGATGATTTTGGGATAATCCATACCATCAGATCACCTGAGACGATTGCCTCAAGGGTGATCTAATGGTATATATCATCAGTATTTCTTCCTAAAAATTAAGGCTGTGACCCCTAAATAGAACTTACGCTGTGACCCTTTATTAGAACCACCTCTATGTGGCAGTTCTAATGAGAGGATCACAGGCAGTTCTAATAGGGGGTCACACCATAGGTTTTTATGGAGATTTTACAGAAATTATCCTTGATTGGCATCCAACATAGCAGGGGGGGGGGGGGGCCTAAAGAAGTGATCCTTGACCATGAACGTGTGTCTCCCAAAATTACAGCAAGAGATACAATGATTTGATTGGGACTTGCTTAATGAAGAATGGAAAATATGTCAGAAATGCAATACTGATGTGTGCTTATTACAGAATTTGCACTTAATGTGTTGAATGCAGTATTCATATGTTAGGACTCCTCATTAGAACCCCCTCTGTAGGGTGGCTGTATAATTTCAGGTACACGTAAATAGATACACAGCCATGTTTTTCTGTTTAAAAAGTGTGATAACTTTTGTGACTTCCGGTTACATGTAGCAAAGCCCTTCCTTTGGGTCTACTCTGAAAGGAAAGAAAAATGTAAATGGTGGAGTTGCTTCCCTTGAAAGTGTACCTATTCACAGTGAGGGCTACAACATTAGTGAGTGCATGAGTGACTGAACTTGGGTTTAACCTCCCACCAACACAAACTGGTAGGTCACATGGAGATGGGACTGCAGTTTAAAGTCTCATCTGAAAGATCAGAGATAAGCAGGGAATAGAATCAGTGACTCCTGGATTGGTAATTCTAGCGTGTAAACTACCAGACCACGGCCACTGTGGCCACAACATAATTTGTTAGAATGAATATTATCATATAAAAAAATGTTTCATCTTCACTGTTGTTTATATCTTCTTTTTTGTTTCTTTGTTTCAGATTAATAGGATTTCTTGTTGTAGTGTTAGAGGCACCATGCTGTTGTCCATTTTTTGACTTTGTAGATAAGATAGGAAAATTCTCAGAAAATAGGCCATACTGGCAAAAAGGAGCTTTATACACTCTGTAAGTATCGCATTTCTTTGTAACGTTGTAACTGTCATGTTCATCAGTATTGGAACTCCTAAAAGTACTGTAATGTGCCAAAATTTTGGGACACCGGAAATAATTAATTTTCCGTTTGGAACAAATAGAAATTTAATTATTCTAGGAGTCCCAATACTTAAGCACATTACAGTAATTAGTTTTCCAATAGTCCCAACATATTAGCACATCTTTGATATTTCAAACCATTAAGAGCTTATTTTTCAAAATTCCAAAAGGCTATGAAGCCCTTGACAATATGACAGCTCATACTAGATGGCATAAGTGTCATTTTTGTATAGTAAAATTCACTTAATCACATAAATAGATAAATTGGCATAATATATTACCTTTTGTATGTCATTACTTCGTCTTATATTACCAGTTGGTATTAATATATGAGCCGAGACACGACAAAACCAACAATGTGGTTGTGCGCCCAGCGCAGACTCAGATCAGCCTGGGCATCTGCCCAGACTGATCAGAGTCTTCGCTGTCCGCATGGGGGTACATGTAGCTTAGACCCTTATCTACATGTACCTTTTGGATACTTAATGAAGAGTCTGGTCAAACTGGATGGATACCCAGGCTGATCTGATTCTGCGCTGGGCGCACAACCACATTGTTGGTTTTGTCGTGTCGCGGCTCATATGACATACATAACATGGCACATACATGTGCCATATTTTGTCAGTTGCAAGAGGGTTTTTTCCCTCCAACACAATCTTAAAATCAAGATCCATCTTAGAAGGTGGATCTTGATTTTTGAGATTGTTTTGAACAGGTTGCAGAATAAATACAACTTATTTGCATATCTGGTTTCATTTTGAAGGAGGGAAATTACAGCTGAACGAACATAGTTAATATTTCAGTCTGTAGAATACTTCGGTATCACAGTCATGGGGAAATGGAGAAAGTGTAAAATGTAGTATGTATCCACAAATGTATCAGAAAGTGAGATGTAGGCAGTACATTTCCAGTTTCGGCGTTGGTGCAGGCAGTGACATAAACTTTATTGAGTTTTGTAACAATGTACAAACAGGCGAGACGCCGCCTTCCGTGGAACTCTTGTGAAAATCAGATACTGTGTAGCTATGTTTCATTTTACTCGTTATATTTCAGTATAGCTCTACTACCTATAATCCTGTGTTTTTCTCCAACAACAATATTGGGCAGTGGCCTTGTCTTTGCTACAGGAGTTTTATATGGCCTAATGGCATTAGGGAAAAAGTAAGTACAGACATAATCATGTACATGTATTTGAGCCGCGACACGAAGAAACCTACAAAGTGGTCGTGGGCAAAACACAGACTCAGATCAGCTTGGACAGATGCCCAGGCTGATCAGAGTCTTTGTTTTGCGCATAAAGGGTAGCTAAGGGTTTAAGCTAGCTCCATACGGACAGGAGATACTCTGATCAGACTGAGCAGATACTGAGGCTGATCTGAGTCTTTGTTGGATGCACATGCCACTTTGTTGGTTTTCTTATGTCACCGCTCATTTATAACTCTCACCTGTCAGACAAAATATCCCATTTTAGAGCTGTCTGAGATTTTTCTTAAATATATACCTATCAGTGATGTACCCTATGAACTGCATATTTTCTGGCCATCTGATACAGAACGCCGTATCAAACTGACGTTTTCTGAATCAGTATCACATCCCTTAAAACGAGGCTATGTCTGCGTTCCAGCTTTGGGCACGTCATTGTTTAACGTGCATTGTAGAAACGAGAACCAGAGATACGAGACTAGTGACGTAACGTCAACAAACATGCAAAAAAGGCGCGCCTCGATTGCTCAGTCGGCAGCGTTTGTCTCACGATTAGCTACATACCTCTGTCGCGCATGTTCGAATCTGGATCGATGCATTAGCTCTGGCAAGTATGAATGGTTGGCTGTTCCCTAAGGTATATAATAAACAAATTATTATAACAGTTACTTGATCTGGAGTACTGTATCACGTCTCGTAGATGAGCTCATACCATCGGATCACCCTCGACGCAAGCGTCTCGGGTGATCTGATGGTATGAGCTCATCAACTCGACGTGATACAGTACGCCAGATCCAGTTAGTGTTATAATAATGTGTATGTCTCAGCCTAGGCTCTGAAAGCTGTCTCAGAATGTCAGTCATTGCTCAGTACAGCCCAGTTGTGTTATTCGTTATCTGCCATGAAAACTGCATGCAGAGTGTGAAATTGGCAGCCACTGCTGTTGTTAAATGTCGCTTTAGGTTTTGGACTGGATGCCAATACAGGTGATGAAATTAACATGACAGAACTGATAATGAACGGTTAGCTGAATGTATAGTAATGACCTAGACAAAAGATTTAGCATTCAGTGGATATTGTGATTTATTAAATATGCTAGGTGAGAACAATAATCAGTGATGAGGTTGAGACCTCAGCAAGGAAATCTCAGGCTTGTTTTCAGATTATTTAAGTCTCATGCTTGGCAAGCTTCGCATAAGACTAAATAATTTGAAAAGTAGCCAAGATTTAAGAAATAATTTTCTCTTACCCGTTTATTATTGCTGATTAACACATGTTGTTGAAGGGCAGATCACGAAATATTAATTCACAATGGCGAAGCCAAAATGAATTCATATTTGTATCTGCCCAACTACAAATGTGTTAACCAGCTATAATTCACTTGTGAGGAAAAATTATTTAGATTCTAACATTACACAGAATGAAAATGCAAGTATACTACAACGTTTTTTAAAGGTCTATTTTTGAGGTGGACATTGACAGAAGCAAATATTTACGTTAGATGTAATCAAGGCACGAAATTGGCATGTCTCGACATTAGTGATGTGAATTATTACAGATTTCCATATGACACTGCTTCCTATATGTTCAACTGGGAAAGTGTTATCGTCATGTTAGAATTTCTTTTCTTGCATGCCAGATAAGGATATCCACGTGCTCACCCATGTTATTTCTCCCAAGACCAGAAAAAGTCACAATGCACTGGTTGTATAGGAGCTCGCAGACCTGTGTGGTCAAGTTACTTCTGTTATTGAGATGATGACATCAAGAAAACAAAAGATTAAGGCAGTTTATGCAATGTAGGATATTTCCATAAAGAGCCGAGTGTCAGTTATTGATAGCTTTGCTTCTTTCAAGAAATACTAGATATCTCTGAAGTGCTAAAATTATGTAAGTTCTTCCTTGAAAACCAAATGGTATGCAAGAAAAAGTATCAATCGTGGGTAAGGGGTGCGAAAAGAAAAAGCTGTCCCTCAAGTTTCATTCAGCCAGCCTGGTGATGCCGATGGATAGCTGACTTGCTATTTTACGTCCTTTTCAATAGTATTTCAGTTATATCAGGATGATGGGATGGTGAAAAGCTGTGTGCAATGGAACCCCATTTACGGTAGAAAAGATTCTTGCCTCAAGCTGGGCTCAAATCCGGTCCGCTAGATCAGTAGGCCAGCGCTAAACCCACTGAGCTACCGGACAGTGACCCTTGTGACAGATTGTTCTCTCCGCACCACTCAACACTTACAGGCTTGGTCTCAGCCCCATCATAGAGTCTATAATTACTTGACAGTGAGTATCTCTTAACCAAAATAGCTGAGGGAGGTAAAGATTTTGCAAAGAGAGGGCCATAATCAGATTTTGCCTACAGACATGCTGAGCTAAGCCCAAGCTGTTTGAATAAGTATAAACTGCAGAGGTTTGGCATAAATGGCTAAATAAGCATTTTATGGTCATATGTCACATTTGCATATTTCAGAGGTAGTCGAGATGAAATGAGGATGAATGTTCGTACAAAAACAGAGGATGTAGAAATGAAAGCAGGGTTAATAGGACACGAAGAATCAGTCAGTTTACAAGTGCCAGACTCTCCCGGCAAATAGACTCATCCGCCAAATAGAACAAAGATCTGAAGAATGATATAACAAGTCTTAAGTATTGGGACTAGCATGCCTGTGTGCAAACAGTGTAGACCCAGATCAGACTGCTCCTGCAGGAGCAGTCTGATCAGGGCCTGCAGTGTTTGCCATTTAGACAGTTTTTAGCTTAGTGGCAGCATTTGTTCCATTGAAAGTTCACTGATTCACCTAAAGAAGATACTTTGTGTCAGAATTGACAATATATGGGGTCAAAGTGCAGGAAAAGTTATTGCACTGGCTCAAGGGTCAGCTTCCACAATTTTTTTAAAGTTTTACATTACTTTAAAGTTTTTATATCACAGATGGGGAAAGAGCAAGTAGAGGCAAGCTGCCTGGCCGAGGGACAAGTCTTGTCATACCATAAAAACTCTAAAAATTGGGACACCTAAAATATTTACCGTAATTGTTCTAAAAATGGAACAATCTTGGTTTTACAATGCAGTTAAGCCTCTTACAGATGGAGATGGAATGGCAAATAATGTAGAATCTGATCAGATGCTCCTGTAGGAGCAGTATGGTCTGGGTCTGCCTTGTCGTTCAAACCTGTCTGTCCCAATACTTAGAATCTTTATGGTATATCGCTTGATTGGCTAATAGAGCAAGTGGGCTTTTCGAAATTCAGAGGTAGAATGTTCATTTCATGAATTACTAAGTTAATGGCTGGGATGTCTCAGTACATAGAATTATTATGGTAGCAGCTCAATGTTGATGAGATTTTTGTCTTTTAGAAATGAAAAAAAGATACAAACTGAATATGTGCAGAGTAAAATCTAGGAGTTGGCCTGTGCAATCTCTGAGGGGCCACCAAACTAGTCTGCACATTTGCATTGTATGAAGTATGAACACAGTGTTTGCTGCTGTATGTTTTCAAGATGATCTCTTATTATATAGGCAAATGGTATATGTGCTAAATGTAGTGCACAGATTTACCGGCTTGATTGGGCCTTAGTGGTTTGCACAAACCAGCTTCTGGATTGTAGCCTTGCATTGACTTAAATGCGGGCTATGTGATCTTGGGAACAGAAGATATTTTCATGTTTTCCAACTTAGGATTTCTGAGTCTGTGCTGGGTGCACATGCCACTTTATTGGTTTCATTGTGTCGCGGCTCAAGTACAGTCTGCAGCTTCTTGGTATATTTAGATGGCTGGCAGACTCAAGTTTTTTTTGAGCATGCTAGTATGTTGGTGTATGTACTTATGTACATGTATTTATGATAGATGCTGCCCACACCATGTTTTATTTATAAGTCATTCCATTCTTCAAGTTATCTTATCTGGTCGACACAAAGTTATTGTCTCATTAGAAAACGAGAATGACTGTCACTGTCAGTGAGGGTGGTATATAGAATTTTCAAGATTTCAGCAACCTAGAAGTAGATAGATATATTTTGCTTCTTTATATTTTATTCTTGGGATTATAAGAAAGTCTTTTACGTTTCCATTATTTTATCTGCTGGCAGATTCAAATGGATATAAATTTATTCTTTAGGGGAAGAGTAGTCGGCTAGTTGTGTGTATATATAAGCTTGTACATGAGTCATGTTGTCATGTTGTGAAAATAAGTAAATATGCTTTATGGCTGTGAACTACACATCTGGTCTGGTCAGAGCAGGTATGGTTTGTATAATTGTATTTCATAGACCTTAAGATGTATACACTTTCAAGTGCAGCAATTTTTGCACCCCTTCTCAGTGAGGGTCAACATATAAAGAAAAGTTTGCTTCCTTAGAAGCAAATTCTTTAGGCTTAGTCCCCATTTTGGAAGACCTGCATCCAAGGGAGCAGACAGAAAGTCACAAAAGTTGTTCCATTCTATAAAAGTTGTTCCATTCTATAAAAGTTGTTCCATTGTATGAAAATGGCAGGAAAAGGCAGAGGTGTACCCATTCGCCTGAAGGCAAACAGCACATGCACTGACCAGATTGTATCTCAGGACAGGATTATATCATCTGGGAAAAAGTCATACAGTGTTCATTACGCATTTAATTTAATAATATT
This sequence comes from Ctena decussata, assembly GCA_963989385.1. Taxonomy (NCBI): domain Eukaryota; kingdom Metazoa; phylum Mollusca; class Bivalvia; order Lucinida; family Lucinidae; genus Ctena; species Ctena decussata. The sequence goes on along the minus strand of OZ022498.1, from coordinate 51,733,719 downwards.
TTATTGCTTTTCAAACAAGCAATAGAGTCAGGCTACAAGTTCTCACTACACTAGTTACACATAAAACTGTGCTTATTTCCAAACCTAGTCATCATAGCCTAACTGTTACAGGGATATGAATGAAACAGGGTAAACTGTTTTAAAATACAGTCAACTCCCGCTGTTTGGATGTGTCTGATCAGGGGCTGCGCTGGTTGTCATGCAGCTAGTCAGTTAAGAGGACAAATGGGCTTGAAAAAAATGATGATGGAAGAAATTAGTGGGGTAAGGGTGGCCATTTTTAGGTACATTAATAGTCACAGATTACCTGACAGGAAATCAGATGAGGCCTTTGGGAATGTGTTCGTATGTGAATGTTATTAACCCTATTGCACTCAGAAAGGCCAAAACTCTTTGGAGTTTTGGCCTTTCTGAGTGCAATAGGGTTAAAGTATTGCCAATGTATTGAATTCAATGCCTTGTTCCTTATACACACACAATATAGGTATGTACATGTATATTGTAATTTGTCTTTTTATCTTATGCTACACTGTGGAGACTGTGACACAAGTTATGCTACACTGTGCAGACTGTGACACAAGTTATGCTACACTGTGCAGAATGTGGCACAAGTTTATTCCTTCGATAAATGAGGTGTGACTTAAGGGTGACTGTGTAAACTTTAAAGCAGAAACTCTTCTATTTACATTTTGCCTCTCTTCCCCCTGTGGGTCAGATATTAAAGAAATTAAAATGTGCTCCCATAGAGTAGTTCCTTTTTCGTCCAGGGAAGCAAACAGGAAATAACATGTTTCCCCTTTTGTGAAATGGTGAAAAAAATGTGAAGTTGTTCCTGTTCACTTTAATGTTCATGGAAGCAAACAGAAAGTCACAAAAAGTGTTCCCCTTTGTAAAAATGGCAGAAAGCCATGGAAGCATACCCATTCACATCAAAATCAACTTGGTTGGATTTCAGGCTAATAACAGAAATTGGTTAAGACATTCCAGTATGTAGGCTTATTATGATAGCATAGTTAATTCTAGGAAGTATCAAATTAAAAAAAAAAATAGAAAATCTGCTCAAACTAGTTTTGAGGATAATTCTGGGATTGTTTTCTCATTTCTCACCAAAAATGTGCCATTACAGGATGTGAGGGATTATAACATGAATAGAAAATATCTCATGATTATTCTCAAACTCCCCCCTTATCTCTGTTACTTCCAAAATAATGTCGTATTTAGAGCTTTGTAGATGACGGGTAAGCCTGCTGTTCATTCATTACAAGCAATCATTGATAGCTTTTCTAGGTAAAACTTATTCTGTTGACTCTTAAATAATTGACAAATTATTTTATCTCTTCTAGGCAATACTTATTCTGTTAATTCAGAAATAACTGGCAAAATGTTGGCAATACTTGTTCTGTAAATTCCAAAGTAACTGACAAAATGTTTATGCTTTCTAGGCAGTACTTATTCTGTTAATTCAGAAATAACCAGTAAAAACTTTTCAGCTTTGCTAGGCAATACTTGTTCTGTTAATTATACCCCCGACGTATGAAGTATGTCAGGGGGTATAAAGTTTTTGTCATTCCGTCCATTCATCTGTTTGTCCGTTCATTTGTCCGTCCGTTAGTCAACTTTACGTCAAAGTTTTGTGATAAACCTTTTTTGATTGCTCATATCTCTGTAACTACACATCAGATTCTTTTCATATTTGGTTTATGATATCTCTATAGCATTGCCTTTGGTGTAAAGTATCTTAGTCCCTGGGTCAGGCCCACCCAGGGCCCCTGGGTGGGGCCAAGGGTCAGTAATTAGGACTTAGGCATTTTCATTATGTCAAAGTTTTGCATTAAATCTTTTTGATTGCTCATATCTCTGTAACTGCATTGAAGATGGTTCATGATATCTCTGTAGCATATTTTTGATCTGGACTACCTATGCTGCAGGATCAGGCTCATGGGTGTGGCCAGGGGTCAATAACTAGGACTGCCATTAAATTTGTTGTATAGTTTTGGGGTTATAGTTCTAACCTACTTGAATGGAGCCTAATGATACATTCTAGGTTTATTTCATACTAGTTTACACATATGGATGCTGTTGCTGCTGACATAAGGTCAGGGTCACAGATTTTTGAACATGTAAAACATTTTCATTGCAGCTTTGTAGTAAAGTATGCTTTTATTAGGCGGTGGCACTGGTTGGGGGTATACTTGAGCCCCTGCTCACTTGCTCTAGTTGAGAAAAAAACTAACTAAATGATTTGGCTTTCTAGGTTATACTTGTTAATTCGAAAATATTTGTTAATTACTTGTTAATTCGAAAATAACTGACCAGATGTTTAAGTTTTTTCTAGGCAATGCTTGTTCTGTTAATTTAGTTATAACAGGCAAAATGTTTAGCTTTCTAAGCAATACTTGTTTGCTTAATTCGGAAATGGCTGACAAAATGTTTTAGCTTTTCTAGGCAATACTTGTTCTGTTAGTTCAGAAATAACCAGTCTGACAGATTGTTTCAGCTTTTCAGCCTTTCCAGGCAATACTTGTTCTGTTAATTCAGAAATAACTGACAGAATGTTTTAGCTTTTCTAGTCAATACTTGTTTGTTAATTCAGAAATAATGGACAAAATATTTTCAGGACTTTGCAACTTCATGCACTGTATTTGAATTCATCAGAGTTTTGATAAGTTTTCTCTATTGTTTGTTTTACTTACTCCATTTGATTATGACTTAAAGAAGCCAGTAAATACTTTTCAGACACAAAATTGCATGTCATGAAAAAATCTGTTTAACATCTTTGAAACCTTTTATTGTATTGATCCTGTTAAATGCTGTGAAGATGTTGCATTTTGTGAAATGGGAGGTTATTTAGAGCCAAAAAACATATCAGCCTTGGGGCCAAAACGTTTCTAATGAACAATAAGGATAAATAAATGTTCATTACAGAATTTGTTATAATTAAGGTGTCAGAATATTTTAGGATAATAAGGGTGGCCCTGACTGAATCAGTGTACATTGGACCAGACCACCTTGCAAATGGAATTTTCATAAGTGAAGCTTAACATCTAAGTTAGATGTCAATAGGCAGTAGCATTGGTTGGGGGTATATGCGAGTCCCTGCTCACTAGCTCTAGCTAGCATATAAGTTTGTGAATAGATTCTTGTATGAAAAGTGTTTTAATATACTGGTGAACGTGTTGGTAATTAGCTTTTTTGCCAGAGCCTGAGATAAGGGAATTATCTGATTCTAATCTGATGATAATTTTGGAATATTTTTTTCTCCTTACAAAGAAACTGAGTGACCCTCATTAAAGGCAGTTTTTAGGTATGTTTGATGGAGAATTAACAAAAATGTCACAGAATTATACATCTGCAAAATTTGAAAACATGTTTTGTCCAAGCTATATCATGTCAATAATTCAAAGACTAGAAGGCATACAGTGTATGTCCATATGAGGCAGCTCATTATGAGCCACCTCATCTGGATCTACACTGATTGCAAACTCAACTGTTTTCATTTGTGGCATTTTGACAGTTAATTTTCATAAACAAATCCAAATCCCTATATCTTGCTTTGTAGACTTTTATAAAAGCGGTGAATATAAATGTATCGGTGAACATGTTAGTGATTATATGACTGTGTGAAATATACTTGAACATTATTGCTGTTTTCATGATATTTATTATTGTAATTTATGGATTCCACATTGCATAGAAGATGTTCTACATTACGTTTGTTTAGTAGTTATGGTGCAATAAAATGGTTAAAGATGACAGTAGTTTATGGTTGTTGTTTTTCTGACCTGTGAAAGTTACATACAGATTTATGTTTTAGGCAAGTACCATGACCCATGTACAAAGGTTGATCCAGAAGTAATGTAATGTCACTGCAGCTATAAAATTGCTTAGACTGAAAAGAAAGCAACAAAATTTTTTTTACAAGTACCTAAATCTATTTGCATTGCGGTCTGAAAATGCCATAAAAATATAGCGCAGTTATCAAGATATTGAAATAGACGAAAGACATGGTAAGGACAAGTGCCCCACGTTAATGTTATTGACATTCCAGGGTATGTTTCAGTAGTGTGTCATTGCTTTCCAAAGTATCATCTTCATTGTTCCAGCATAACACTAATGTCTTTTCACCCATGTTTATCTCATCTTTTAATATTATTTAAAAGACCCTGCAGCTTATGTTCAATTCTTTTCACGATGTTCTAATTGCAGAACAACAATCTTCATTTATGGGGTCTAAGCAAGAGTAACATTCTACTCTGACAATGCACATACAGGTCTTCCAGTTTTAACCCTTTTTAGACCGGATACCCGTTTTGGGGACATTATGCGTCTGATCAGGGTCTACATTGTTTGCTTACAGGAATTTCTGTGCAAAGTACAATAAAAGTGGAAATATTCACCAGAAACCCCTAAAACTAGAAATGGGATTATCTGAATGATAAGAATGGACAAGTCCATTGGTCAAAAAAGGGTTAAGATGATCCTCTGGCCACACATCTGCCTGGCTGTACGCTGATTCCACCTTCACACAAGCCTCCTTATCACTGTTATATCACCTTATATGAGCCGTGACACGACAAAACTAACAATGTGGTTGTGCGCCCAGCACAGACTCAGATCAACCTGGGCATCTGCCTAGTCTGATCAGATACTTCGCTAAGCGCTTAAAGGGTAGCTAAGGGTCTAAGCTACCTCCATGCGGACAGCGAAGGCTCTGATCAGACTGGGCGGATGCCCAGGCTGATCTGAGTCTGCACTGGGCGCAAAACCACATTGTTGGTTTTCTTGTGTCGCGGCTCATATCTAATTAAACAGCTGCTGAGTATTACTAATTTTAGACAAAACCTCATAAATGTGTGTTGAGGTGTTTGTCAGAAATCAACATTTTTTTCACTCGGCAGTAGCAAGTATTAGCACTAACTAGTGAACTTCAAATGCAAATGACATATAATATTAAAGCTTCAACAGTTGGCAGCAAAAATATATTTTGTCATCTATTAAATTTTCATTTGATTTGGTGTGTTAGTTTGATTATGGTTAGCAGCAAGATGGCATCAGTCTAACTTTGAATATCTTTATAAATGGAATGGAAAAAGATTCCAACTTGATATTCATTTTGTTAATCAGAACTGAATTGCAGTGCACCTTGATACAATTTTATAATAATGCTAGGAAATAAAAGCTTGATGGATACAGTGACATTACTTCTGGATCAACTCCTGTACATTTACTGAAAATAATTGAATTTCATTCGAGAAGGAAAAGGTAGGTCTACAAGTGAGTGTTTACAAGCTCACTGGCCTTAATGCTGGAGGTAGAGCACACATACCTGTGCTACTTGGTATCGAGAAAAACATGCGAAAATATGTGACGTATGTGATACTGCAATTATAAATGCAGGCACAACAAAGACAATGGGTATATCAATTCTTCAGAGAAAGATTTGAAGATGCATTACTGTATTTCTTCGGTTATAAGACCCATTTATCCCTTCTAAATAAGATCCATTTATCCCTTCTAAATAAGACCCATTTATCCCTTCTAAATTATGTAGACTTTTGGGATTATTTAGAAGGGTCATTCTAGAGATGGAAAGACAGTTTCATAGCTGAATAAATATGGTACTAAAGTTTCTGTTTTAAAGTGTCGGCATAACTGAACTGCATAATTGTCAATCACAGTCTAACACTAAATAAATCTTATTACTCTCTTGTTGAGGCACTCCAGCAAGTGGTTTTTTGAAGTTTATACTTAAAGGATAAAGAAACAGCAAATTCCACTTACATGGTTCAGTTTACTACCATTTCTCGTAGTCAGATTTGTCCAGTAGAGTTTTTGAAATTCATTGGCATGCTCTCAAGCTTGGAAAGTAATCTCTTGCAATGTATTTTTTTCAGTTTCATAATGGCCGCCTCAAGATAACCATTATTGCTGTAGGGGTGGCATGTTTCAAGCACATTCTTGAAAATTACCATTTCATATAAAATTAACATGAAATCATTTCAGCAGAATTTATGCTTATATCTTATAGCAGTTATTTTCATAAGTAATATCTTTTTGGAAAACAAAAAGATGCATAAGTGTAGCTGACACTGCAAACAACCCTTTGCTGAAATGGTCATATTCCAAAACAGATCAGGTGATTAGTGATGACATCATTTCTGTTGTGATGTCACAATGGGTGGTTCCCAGCTTTATTAAAATGAACCTCATCAAAGGCTGGAAACCAGAAGGAATATTTTTACTATTGGAAAACCCACCTCAAAACAAAAAATGATAAAAATAGACAAAAGAGGTCATGCAATATGCTGCAAGTCAGTATTTAGCTACGAGAAATGGTTTTGGGTATGTTAAACCTAAAATTTTGATATTTAAGCATCTTTAAAGAAAAAAGTTCCACTAAAAACCACTTGCTGGAGTGCCTCAACAAGAGAGTAGTTGGAAAATGTTTTGAGAAAACTGCAATTTTTCTGATTCTGTTTCACAAATCCAGTCTGCAAGAGCATAAGTTGCATGCCCTTGCAGATTGACTGATGTTCTCTTTGATGTATTATCTATTAAAACAGATTGTAACTATGATGTTCTCTTCTATACAACATAGTATCCATGCAGTTATATACCATCAATTCTCTTCAAGTACAATATAGCTGTCAAGCTTGGTCAGACCTCATGATGGTATACTTAGTTCAGTCTGCGCTACTGTATTTATAGTCAAGATGGGGTTGTTTGAGACTTTACAAGTTTGAATAGTAACAGTTAACAATATGCATGATTCTGTTTAATGGCTACAAAATGGGGCTGTTCCTATTCTTTACGCTATAGTCTTTTACGCTATTGAACTGACTGATTAAATTGCGTAAATACGCAGATACACACCTTATCTAAGGTAGTGGTAAAATAAAAGCATTGCAAACGACTGCGTGATACCCCGCCACTGCAAACCTTTTTCACACACCGATTTTTCCAGATTTATTTTTTCTCTGTATAACGCCAGGGCAGGGGCAGCCTAACCCCATTGAACACGGATAAAAATCTTTGTCATGACAGGACACTTCATTACTCTTATCACTTACAATAAGCTTCCAATAAATCACTTACCACTCTAATCAAATACAATTTTGGAGATTTTTAACGTGGCCACGGGGCAGGGGCATATAACCCCTAAAGGGTCAAATTTTAATCACCACAGGAAGCTTTTATTACTTCTATCATATGTAAATTTCTGAAAATCTGTTTCACATGAATTTATATAGATTTTATCATCATTTTATGCATGTATATTGCCCAGGGGCAGGGGGAGATTAACTCCCATGGGGTAAATTTGTGCATCACTGGAGGCTTTCATCACTCTGCTCATTTGCTGTAAGTTTCAGAAAAATTGCTTCAAACTCGATTTTATATGAAATTTTTCATGATTTTATACATGTATATAGCCCCCAGGCAGGAGCAGATAACCCCTGATAATAAAATTTCTGTGCTCATACAAAGCTTTTGTTACATCGATCATGTTTGTGTAGTTTCATCAAGATACTCCAAGTAGTAAAGGAACTAGAGGCCAGAAACCATTTTTTGTACATTGACAAGTGCCATAACTCTGTCAGGAATTATCGAAATTTGCCCATTAATAATCCCAAGCGAGACATTCTTGATACAGATGCATATGCAAAATCTGAAGGAAATCCGTTGATAAGTACTTGTTATCAAATGGAAATGATGTGCGACTGGACAGACGTACGTATTACGGACGGACAGACACATGGACAGCTAACATGAAAACATAATACCCCGCCACTAGCCTGTGGCGGGGTATAAAAATCTGGCAGAATATGAGACTGATTTGAGCCGCGACGTGAGAAAACCAACAAAGTGGTTGTGCGCCCAGCGCAGACTCAGATCAGCCTGGGCATCCGCCCAGTCTGACCAGAGTCTTCGCTGTCCCCTTGGAGGTAGCTTAGACTGTTAGCTACCCTTTAAGCCCTTAGCAAAGAGTCTGGTCGGACTGGGCGGATGCCGAGGCTGATCTGAGTCTACGCTGGGTGCACAACCACATTGTTGGTTTTCTCGTGTCGTGGCTCATTAGCTCGCCTGAACGAAAGTTCAGGAAGAGCTATTGTTGTCACCCTGGTGTCGGCGTCCGCGTCGGCGTCCGAAATGGATGTTTTGGTTAAAGTTTTTTTATGTGATGGGCAATGCGCTGCAGGCGAGCTATCCTGTACGCGGACAGGTCTTGTTTATATATTTGGAGTCATTTTGGAGGGGAAGAAACCCTGTTTTATAGCTGAAGAAATACAATATTCTCCTATAACAAGAATTCTGTGGAGGGCTATGTTGCAACTGCCAAAAGCTCTTTAAGAATGATCTAAACATTGTTGATCATGACAACAACAATAATGCTGCCGAAAAGTGATCCCTTTAATATAAGCAAGAGATGACTTTAATATAAGCAACACGCTTACAGTCAAATTCTATATTCTACTGATTTGAATATTATGTACATGTATGTAATTAATGAAGAATAAAATACTGTTTAAACCAAAGTGATCACTCTTTGGCTCCAGCTTACAAAACAGTCATAACAAATCTGAGGATCTGTACAGTCTGCTGTAATGTATATGAAAATCCTTGTGCTCCGATAAGATACAGCCACAACACGTACAGTACTGAGGTAGAAAACATACAGAAATCACAAACTTAGTTGTTAATAATTTATTTTACTATTTTTTGGGACAATATACAAACATGTAGAAAGACAAAATATGAAATGCATTATTAAACAGTAAAGTTTATAACAGTTCAGAGCTCCATATAAAAGGGGTGGGGTGGATGACAATTCAAGAATACTTATTTGGCCTAAAAACTTTCTAGGTCTTCATAGGAACCGTCTAACAAAGGCTGTTTTACTGAGACATGCTTTAGTGAGGCAGTTCTAATGAGAAGCCATAACATATTTTATAAATATCAAATGAGCTTCAACACAACAAAACCAACAAAGTGGCATGTGCACCCAGTGATGCCTCTGCCCAGTCTCATCAGAGTCTCAAAAGCAGGAATGAAGGTAGCTTAGCCAACAAACTACCCATTTAGTGCACAGCAAAGACTCTGATCAGACTGGACTCGAGTCTTTGCTGGGTGCACATGCCACTTTGTTAGTTATGTCATGTCGCCGCTCAAATAGTCTTGGAGTTGACTAATCAATTACCCCACACAATCACCCAACTCTTATCTTGGGCTCTGAATTACCTAAGGCCCTGTAAAAACCAGCAATGTAGCATAAGCAGAACTAACAATGAATATCACAAGACTTAATCTATGCATACAGCAGTATAGGTACAATGTACTTAATGCACCAGTCCTATCTATGACCATGACCATCCCCTCACACCCACCTCCAATCCCCTGCCACCCCATTCCATACTCATGGAGTAGCAATAACAAGAGGTCCATGATGGACCTAAATCGCTCACCTGAGTTATGATGAAATAACATGGAAGATCATCTATTTGATGATGTACCCTCTAGAGCGTACACCATGTTTTTCTAAGATCTGACCTGACGATCTAGTTTTTGATCAGACATTATTCAGTTTCTAATTTGTCCTACATTTCATGAAGATAAACATTCTGACAAAGTTTCATTAAGATTCAATGCAGAATAAAGCAACAACTGTGTACACAAGGTTTTTCTATGATTTGACCTAGTGACCTAGTTTTTGATCCGACAAGGCCCAGTTTCAAATCTGGCCTAGATTTCATTAAGATAATCATTCTGACAAAGTTTCATTAAGACTGAACCAAAACTGTGCCCTCTAGAGTATACACAATGTTTTTCTAAGATTTGACCTAGTGACCTAGTTTTGATCCAACATGACCTAGTTGCACCCTTGGTCTAGATTTGTTGGAGATAAATATTTTGACAAAGTTTCATGAAGATTGGAACAAAACTGTGCCCTCTAGAGCATTCACTTGGTTTTTCTAAGGTTTGACCTAGTGACCTAGTTTTTGATCCAACATGACTCAGTTTCAAGCTTGACCTAGATTGTATAAGGATAAACATTCTGACAAAGTTCCATAAAGATTGGGTCATAACTGTGCCCTCTAGTGTGTACACAAGGTTTTTCTAAGATTTGACCTAGTGACCTAGTTTTTGACCCCACATGACCCAGATTCAAATCTGGTCTAGATTTTATAAAGATAAGCATTCTGACAAATTTTCATGAAGATTGGATCATAACTGTGCCCTCTAGAGTGTACACAGTTTCAATCATGGCCTAGCTTGTATAAGGATAAACATTCTGACAAAGATTCATAAAGATTGGGTCATAACTGTGCCCTCTAGAGTGTACACAAGGTTTTTCTAAGATTTGACCTAGTGACCTAGTTTTTGATCCCACATGACCCAGTTTCATAATTTGTCTAGATTTCATTAAGATAAACATTCTGACAAAGTTTCATGATGATTGGATCAAAACTGTGCCCTCTGTGACATTCTAAGATTTATTTCTATTTTCAGCTCTGGCAGCCATTTTGTTCACCGGAGTGGAACCATTTTAGCAATTTTGGTACAGGGCCATAAGTCAAACATTTCTGTGAAATTACTTTGAAATCGAACCATTGGCTTCAGAGGAGATGTCATTTAAAGGTTTTTCTATTTTTAGATTTCTATTTTTAGCTCTGGCGGCCATTTTGTTCAGCAGAGTGGAACTGTTTTAGCATTTTTGGTTCAGGGCCATAAGTCAAACATTTCTGTGAATTTTTTTTAAATCAATCCATTGGCTTCAGAGGAGATGTTGTTTAAAGGTTTTTCTATTTTTAGCTCTGGCGGCCATTTTGTTCAGCGGAGTGAAACCATTTTACCAATTTTGGTTCAGGGCTATAACAGAAACACTTGTGTGAAATTATTTTGAAATTGGCTTACTGGTCTAGGAGGAGATGTCGTTTGAAGAAATTGTTGACGACGGACAGACAGACGCACGGACGGACGGACGCTGGACAAATGTCGATCACAATAGCTCACCTTGAGCACTTCGTGCTCAGGTGAGCTAAAAACTATGTGAGCCGCGACACGAGAAAACCAACAATGTGGTTGTTCGCCTTGCGCAGACTCAGATCAGCTTGAGCATCCGCCCAGTCTACTCAGCCTCTTCACTAAGTGCTTAAAGGGTAGCTAAGGGACTGCGCTACCTCCATGCGGACAGCGAAGACGCTGATCAGACTGGGCGGATGCCCAGGCTGATCTGAGTCTGCGCTGGCTGCACAATCACATTGTTGGTTTTCTTGTGGCGTGGCTCATGTTATATTTTTTTCTGGATGCTCAGTTTGACACACATGCCCCTCACACTCTCCCCCTCGCCTCTTCCTCCTCTTATCCCCCCACTCCCTCCCCCACCATCCTGGTACTCATGGGGTACAACTGATAAATTAATAGCAATAATGACTACAGTATATTTTTCTGGACACTGTTTGTCAGAACCAAATTTTCCCCTGAGGTCCTTATCTGAGCTGATTTCCTTTTTTGCCTTTTATAGCCTGGTAAATTTCCTGCACTGCAGGAACAAGCAGGCTATTAAAAACCTTCTGTCTCCACATCATAAGGCTAAAAATGTTCAGCCAAGTCAGCAATTAACTTAAAACTCTAGCACTGAGCCAGCAGCATGCAAATGTCAAATCTCTCCTCAATCTCACTCCATGAGCACAAACACATCCATAGATGGCAGAGTGGGGATGACACGGTTACAAATAAATGGTGCATTAAACATTTGTGTAAATCAAGCAATACTAACAGTCAGCTCTTATTCTAATGCACTTACGAATATAACGCAACATCTGATTGGATGACGTAAAAAATTTGCAACAGTATATCCTGCGATATACTGTCGCAAATCTGACGTCATTATTAAACGTTGCTTCTGAATGGCTGAAGTTTGGTTTTATGTTGCCGAATGCGCTTGTTTTTGATGCAAAGTAGTACACGTTGAAAAGTGAAAAATATGTATACCTAATAATGCATTTGAATGGGGATAACTGTATTGAAAATTGTCATTTGGGGAGATAAATCGTCAGTTTCATGGTTGCAAATTGGGTTTTACGGCTCCGCTGTCTCGTCGCCGTAAAACGAAATTTCCAACCATAAGACCGACATTTACCTCCCCAAATGACAGACAATTTTGATTACAGTTATCCCCTAATTATCTGTAAGTCCAATGTCTCAGGAATATTAATTTGAGATATCAATACTTTGAAACATTAGGGCCTGAAGTGTACACCATTTTGGGTTTGCAACCATTTTTGGGTACTTTGAGACAGTGCTTGAGATAACCTGACAGCAGTTTGTGAACAGATCTTGGTTTCAGAGTTCTTTCATAATCATCCTCAAAGACTTCATTCTAAAAAGATGCCAATATACTGTATCGACTTTATCTGTTTTGATTCTCTTGTGGAAGACCATATTCATATCCACTTAATTTCCACTCAGCTGTACATTAAAATTTACATACATAACATAAACACAACTTTAATAGGGCATATAGTTAAACTGCTATGTTTCTGAGTAAGAAACAGATTCTAAGTATAAGTACAGTTAGGTTGTAGCAAACAGTGCAGAACCAAATCAGACTGCTCATAAGGAGCAGTCTGATCAGGATCTGCAGTGTTTGCCAGTCCTATACCACTTGTTGTTTTTTTCAACACTATGTCCATATGGTAATAAAGCTAACAGACCAACAGATAATTTCAACAATGATATTAGTGCAACAATAAGTGTGAGTAATAGTGTGATGTGCCAAATAACAACTGTAATTTCATTAATAACAAAATTTTAAGGAGTATGGGTACACCTCTGTTTTTTCCAATATTTTTACTAAGGGGAATAACTTTTGTGACTTCCTGTTCTGGAAGATGACACCTCTCTAAAATGGAGTCTACTCTTAAAGGAAAGAATTTGCTCGAATAGGAGCAAATTCTTTGAATTAAGAGTTTATTCCCAATGAGAAGGGAGACAAAAATAAAAAATGGCAGTTACTTCCCCTGAAAGTGTACCCATTCACCTTAAATGAAAACAACACATTGTAACAAATACCATAAATATTGCAGGCATTGCTTTATCAATACACAGATGGAAAGATTGATTCTGTTAAATGACACTTTCAAGACTATTCCATTTTGATAACAATTTTTATCTGATACATGTTACTCCTTATTTCTCGAAACATACAGAAAATTGGCTTATTCAAATTATCCAGTCAATCTATGTCATCCACATGCAAGCATTATGTTACAGCTCATATACTAATGAGAAGAGTGAATGAAAGTATATTTTTATCTGCTCAACACAAGTTAACTCATTCCATTCGGGATACCCCTTTAGGAGAATCTGGGCGAACAGTTTGGATCCAGATCAGGCCACACAAACATGTGGCCTAATCTGATATCCAAACTGTTTACTGCCTAGACATCATTTCTATAAGAGTTAGTTAGACCAATATTGTTAAAATATTCTTGATTTTTTATGCAGACGACAATTTCAGCAGACGACAAAAAATACCCAGAATGCAATGGGTTAATCAGCAATAACTGACTTGTAAGGAAATGTACAAACTAAATTGAAAATACTATTATGACATTTTCTACAATAGACTATTTTGAGGCAGATGTCCAATCATAAATGTTTATATACGGTGTCATCAAGGCACAAATTTGCATGCCACAACATTAGCGATGTGAATTATCCCAAATTTTCACATGACTCTGTTTCCTATATGCTCAATGGGGAAATGTTAACATCATGTTAGAATTCTTAAATAAAAGGACCGCACAATATATGTGATTCACCAAGAAACCTTGCACATTAATATTTCAGGTAAAAATCTAAAAATTTTCTGATATAAAATGAGGTAAAAATTGGTCAGATTTATCACAGATTAGTGCTTTGGCATAACACTAGAAGAAGATGTTACACAAACACAACTCAATTCCAGAAAAGCCAGGATTCTGAGGATAATTCTTGGATAAGTTTGTGACCCTTCACAACAAGTTTTCATTACATATGAATAGGTGAGGGGCAAGGGTGGGGGTTCTCTTAAAGGGAAGAATTTTCTTCCCCTTGGAGTCAGTTTGACTTAATATATGAGGCTTGGCTCTGCCTTTCCCCTGTGAAATCAAGACAGATCCCCGATATTTCCACAAAGGGTCAGTATTTAACATTCTAACTACAATGGATCTTCAATGGCTTGAACCCTGATGGCTTGTTTACCCTGCCTGGCAAGAACTCGTTCTTGGGTCCCTAGAGGTCAATTTATACAGAAACTAGCCCTGGATGGCTGGAACTACCTTTGGCTGGAACTAATTTTGATGGTCCCAAGCCTGTTCCACCACTGAAGTTCTTTTGTATAATGACGTCAACTGGTCTTAAAATGAAGTCAATGGCAAATGTAAATATTAGCACAACAAGACCTGTCCACGTACAGGATAGCTCGCCTGCAGTGCCTTGCCCATCCATGGGTTAAAATATAGGTCTTTAAAAAACTTTAACCAAAACATCAAGTTCGGAAGCCGACGCGGACGCCAGGGTGACAACAATATCTCTTCCTGAACTTTCGTTCAGGCGAGCTAATAAAAATGTCCTTTGACCATTTAAACTACCATCATCTGTGAAATTAAACTACATCCATATCAATGAGATACAACAAGCGCAAGTTCCTATGACGATTAAAATGCGTGATTAGAATGTGATGAAAAATTTAAAATACTTTTTTAAACATGCATGTAACATGAATAGAAACATGTTATTTGTTTGGCAAACGATATTTTAGTGGCTTGTTTAGTACAATACTTATATATTAAAAGTAAACAAAGAGCAATTTTAAAAACAGGAATTTTCATTTATAGAAAATATGTTCAGTACATGTACATGACTGGAAAGGTAATACCGCTTCCCAATGGCAGTTTTTGCTGTGGCTATTACAGTTTCTCCTATCTGTATCTTAATCCTTAAATGGCAAATGAATGTGAAAACAGTGTAGATCCAGATGAGGTGGCTCATAATGAGCCACCTCATCTGGATCTACGCTGTTCTCCCTCTAGTCTTTGAATTCTCAATATGATATAGCTTGGCGGAAACAGTTTTGAAATTTTGCAAACATAAATTTGGTAGTCTGCTTTTTTAGTGCCTTAGGGTTTAAGTCAGCTGTCTGTAAGACAGGTCACACTATACATGTAATAGCCAGCCAAATGGGAAAATTCCCAAATCAGGCTTTGTTAGGGCAAAACAGGTATGTCTGGCCCACATGCTTTTCAATGCATGGTTTACTAAACCATAAAAGCATGTTCACATCCACTCACTCGACATCCTGAACCATTCAATCAGGTCATATGAATCACCAAGATTCTTTACTAGTCATTTCAAAAATTTTAAATTAGTATGCTTTTACTTGTCTTTGGCAGTGGTTCAAAACAGCAGAAAATCAGATGTAAATGGGAAACTAACTGCAAATAGTTTTATTTTGTGAAACATGAAGTTCCATGAAAATAAAACTACCGAGAAATGCTCATGGCTTTCATCGATCCAAAATTACCTTCCTGAGATTTGCAAATTCAAAATTCATGAACAGTTTCTTTAACATAAGTAATCTGCAAAAATAAGCATTTGCAAATTTTTTTCCTTTTGCAGGATCTCAGCTACAGTCAACATCCATCGAGGCCAAAAAGAAAGCAATTTGGTCGGAACCATGGCTGACCTGGTCCCGAGGTTATAAAACTTGAGTACATTCTCAAACTCAAAATAAAGCACACTGATTGGCTGCTTCCGAGCACATGCTCGGAAGCAGCCAATCAGTGTGCTTTATTTCGAGTTTTAGATTGTTCTCAAGTTTTATAACCTCGAACCCAGATGTTTTATTTCTTTATGACCAGTCTTTCTCATGCTGTAAAATCTTGATTCATGATTCTCAAAAAAAAATACATTTCTTCACCTGCTACTACAATTGCACTGGCACTTCTTAATGTGATTGAGTACACTTTCAAGGGAAGCAACTCTACCATTTTTATTTTTGCCTTCCGTCTCCAAGGAGCAAATTTTTTAAGCGTAGACCTTTTTTGGAAATATTTCCTCTCCCAGTTAAGCAAACAGGAAGTCACAAAAGTTGTCTGCCTTTAAAGATGGTTGAAACACATGGTGGTGTACCCATACATCTTAAGTTCAATGGCTACTCCCCCCCACCCCCCCCCAACCCACTTTATCCCTGCCCCCACATCCCCACCTCTCCCAACCTCATGGTTTTCTGCCATTTTAAAGGGAGACAACTCCTGGAGTTTAGTAAGAAAAGCCCCACACTCAAACACTCCCAGGGTCTACTCATAAAAAAAAATTGCCCCTAGGGAAGCAAATTCATTCTTTTTTAAGGATAATTCTGTTATTATTATAAACTGCTTCCCTTGAAAGTGTATCCATTCAACTGTGAATACATGTAGCTACGGCTTCATTTAAGGACACTAATGCCATACATTTCTAACAGCTTAGTTGAAGTCCTATATCTAGCCTGGCAGTGGTCACCAGAGTTTAGTATGTGTGTAGTTTCTGGCAGCTATAGACAGGTAACCAGGGTCTCTGTTGAACGGTGTCCAGGATTTCTGGTCTGGTGGTGGTCGCCATGGAGACTGCACTTGTCTCTCCTCTTCCTTTGACAAGAATGGATTTCTGCAAAAAAAAAAAAAACTTTTTTCATTAACATGCAGAAGTCGTTTGAATGCCTTCTACTTTATTTGTTTGTGGCAGTCCTCTTGAATATTAGATGCCAACCATTTAAGCTGTTTTGGTGCTTTCTTGCCTTAATTCTCAAAGTGAAGTTTAGCAGAAATCCATATATCAATATTTTTGACAAGTTGTTTGAAGAAAATATGTCCAAGGAAATTTTTGGTTGCCACAACAACTAAATGCCATCTGCTTTTCATAAATACTATTACCGTATTTACCGTAAATTTTCGGACACCGTAAATTTTCGGACACCCTATATTTTCCCAAAACGCCACCTATATTATGTACCCTATATTTCCGGACACGTACTAATCAGGGTATTTTTGTTGTCCGTAAATGTTCGGACACAAAAAAACGTCCCTTGTTCTCTCATAAAATTTTCATGTATAGGCTATCAGTTTTGTCTGTTTGCTATGTTTACCTTTGCCTTCGGCTAGATGAGGTACCGTAATTCTTCGGCTATAAGGCGAGTCGTTTATAAGACGGGGGGGGGGGGGGGGGGGGGGGGGGGGTAGTTTTTTGACTGTCTGGGCAAGTATTTAGCTTAGCCTCGCCTATAAGATGGACCTATCTTTTTGCCAATTCCCCAAAGGTCATCACCAGTCGCCGGTGTCTACGTATATTTAAACTGGTTATGCAGTTACCGTAATATGCATAAATATCTTGGATTACATACCACATTATGTACCGTATGTATATTTCCATAAGTTATCCACATCCTAACTCCGATGTACACAACTCGTGACATATTCCAATTTGCAATTTGAAGATGAAAGGATCCATACTAAACAAATTTTTTCCACAGGCCAAATATTTAGCGTAAATACTGTATCCAAACTACTAGCACGTGGTCAGTCTAACACACCTGTACTTCAACAAACAAATTGTGTCACCTCAAGGTCATTGACCGCTTTGATCTTTTTGTGTACTCTAGTCCAATACCGCATCTCAAATTACATAATTCAGCCAGACAGGTTTGACAAGTTCAATGGGATTACCGATAAGTAAAGAGAAAAAGTGCCTTATTTGTTTACATATAGGTTGCAGGAAACTACCTGAGAATGTTAACTTGAGGAAATAAAAATAAAAGGATGATATTGTTACACATTGTTAGCGGATGTGGAATTGAAAAGAAAAGTTTAATGGGTTTGCCAGATGCAATCACTGTTCGCATAAGGTATTATTTCATGTGATGGGTACCTGATGTATTGTTTATGTCTCACTTGGGAGGGGGAATAGACTTAAGGTTACGCATTGGACAATGATAGCCACGGTGTCCAAAGCCTCTTCTATATGATGGGTACAAATTTTGGGGGTCATTTCATGGTTCAACACCTACCACCTAGACAATACCAGAAGCCATTATGAAGTTTATTTTCTCATATAATCTAATTGATTAAACAAAACATTAGTTAAACAAATTGTTTACTGTCACACCTATCGGTACTATATACGAAAAAGATACCGTATATACGGTGAGACGATTGACCGAAATCTACTGAAATCACCGAAATCACCGTAGAATTTACAGAAATCACCGATAATAGCGTAAATTAAATGACTATATATGTATAATTGGTTATTAATAAGTCATATTTTTCTTTCCTGACAAAAATCTGCACTATTATATAAGAAATATGCATAAAATAGCACCATAGTGACGATAAACCGAAATCACCATTAGCTGATGTTTCAGTTCATAAAATCGATAACCGAAATCACCTATAGGTATAGACATGTAAAATCTGGGTTATTGTACATGCATACACAATAAAATCAACCAAAATAAAGCATCTTTAATGCAATCTTGATTTTAAATTTACAAGTCTGTAGGTAATTGGTTGGTTGATTTGATGCTTAACGTCCACGGTAAACAACTAAGGTCATGTCGGGATGGTCAGTTAACCTAACCACACTATTCCTGGGCAGGCTTAGACCTCCTAAGCGGTTAACCAGTACTAAGTGCACATACTTTCGCCAGTAACTGACAACTGACCTTCTTGAATCAGCGGAAGGAGAAACGAAAGTATGTGGCCAGACCGGGATTCGAACCCAGGACCTCTGACTTACGAGTCAGGCGCCCTACCGATTGCGCTACCCGGCCTTTCAACCAAGTATACAACAAGCCTTCCTTTATATTAACCGACAGAGTTATGCTTGTATGTATCGACGATAAATCGAAATCACCACTGAACTCTTTCTTCTCAAATTTGGCTGGCTCAGATAAATTTGACAATTTGGTGATAAACCGAAATCACCGATGAAATATAAGATAAAATGAATAAAACACACACATGTAAATAAAAAATATCTGATGTCTCTGTCCTGTAACAGAAGCATTAGTTTTTTTTTTATTTCTTCATTTATTCAATTACAAGTGTATAATTTCAATACAAATAACGAACGCCCAATATTATTTTTCCGAAATAATTTTCTTTGTAACCTATTCAATTTATAATCAATCCTATATTTTCTTAATTATATAATCACGGTGGCATATACATTAAACATATAACGCTATGCAATAAAACTGCTACAAAGAAAGATGAGAGAGAGAGAGAGAAAGAGAGAGAGACGGGAAAAAAAGAAAGAATATGCCAAAACTACAATGCAGACATGACGACAGGAGGAAATGTTTTGCAGGAGGAAATGTTTTGCGTATTTTCAATATTGTATGTAGTATATAGAATAGATATAACGTTTTTGCCTGTTCTCCTGTGTGTCCGTTTGCTCGTCCGTAAGGTCTCATTTCGTATAAAAATGTGCGTTAATTATTTTACTAATAGTGTTTCGTATGAACACAATATTAGTAAGTATTGATCTTAATTTATTGCAATTTGTTGATGCTGATGCTGTTGCTGACTTAAGGCCAAGGCCACAGACTTTGAACTTTTGTATCATTTGGGTTAAATTTTTTGCGTCACGTTTTATCTCTCTGAAAATCTTAATGGGAACTTGTCATATAAGCATAGTATTATATGCAGTATCATAACAGGGCTGAGACTGACTAATGTGACGTCGCGCACGATGTTCGTTGCAAAGCGTTACACTCAAATGACGTCGTGGTTATTAGCAATTAAGCGTATAAAGAATATTCATTCGTTTATTCATTTATTCTATCGTACTTTCAGTAATGCCTTCACTCATTCATTCGCTTATTCATTCATATTTATTGACTCTACGACTGGCAGACTGGTATACAGTTGACGTTCGTAATCTCAATCGCTTACATCTCAAAGGTCCCTCTTATAACGAAGAATATAGATTGGACACATTTCTCTTTGTCTTTCCATTTCAACTCCGGATATCTCAAACGACTGGTACTCAAAGTAAATTTCCTGGGACCAGAAGATTAACGTCGAAATATCAGTATTTTGAGATGATCTTCGACTTTGAGATATTGAGAGGTGATTGTATTTATTGATGTCTCTGAATTGTCGGTTTGATTATAAAAAAAAATAAAGATAAATTTAACGCGCATTTTACTTCACAGCGAAGATGACTGTCTTTGTGCATATCATCTGATATCGTCAGGCGTTTCTACCGAATGGCCAGTGTATAAACATGTGCAATTTGGCGTTTAATAGGTGTAGTGAGCGTCTTTTTATTAATTATTTTCTCTCTCTCTCTCTCTCTCTCTCTCTCTCTCTCTCTCTCTTGTCCATAATACATGCCTTTAAATAGGTTTACTTTCTTATCATCTTCTTAACTGCCTTGACTGTAGTTAATTGACAAAAATGTCTCCTTTTACTAAAACGTTTAATGCAACTTGTATGTGATGAATTATTTTTCGGTTATATTAAATAGCAATGGCTGGACATCCATACTATAAGAATTATCAAACAGTACGAAAAAGCCAAGCGTCATTTGAGCTTAAATCGCGTTCTTGGGACATTTTGTGAGAAATCAAAATGATATTCTTCATTCCTAAAATTCAAGCGCAACACAGAAAGTTGCATATTTCTGTAACCTACAAACAATGTGCATTTCCCATAAATTTCGCTAATTCATACTTGTTAATTCAAAATCTGACAAATTAAGTTTTCTTAAAGCAATTCATCTATTAGAATGCCGTTTTTACGTCATGGGACAATTACTGAGAAATTTAAACTGGCATCTTAAAGGTAGGTTCCTGTACATTGGAATGCATCATAATTTTGATGATCTTTCATCCAAGTTGTTGGAAAGCACTTATAAAAGGGAATGAATAGGTTTCACTAAAAAGTGTAAATCAAAAAAAATATTAGAAAAGTTGTTTTGCAAGGGATTTTCTAACTCTGCTTCGCACACCAGTTAGTGCTATTTTTAGTTCGCGCCAAAAATAGATAACGCAGCTGATGTCATGCTGCATTGCATTTTGGGATAGTTTTAACCCATCCGCCATGCCAGGACCTCTAGGAGAGCTCACGGCAAGGGAAAATTGACCTCTGGACAATGGTATCAGAAATCGCGCACTTATAGACATAATAAACATAGTTATTTTTAGAACTGGAATTCCAACGAAAGAAAAAAAAACAAAAGGGAAAACGACTATTTTCTTCAACATCTGACGAGTTTCTCAGTAGCAACAAATTCAGAAAAATAAGAGAATTCAATACTGCTCAGAAAAAGACGAAATCATTTTGTGGACATAATTGTTATCGCTAGTCAAGGAACCTACCTTTAAAGTTTTTATTTTACGAGCAGGTTCAATTAAATATACCTCACCGAAAAGAGTAACCATTGTGCATTTAAGATATACTTTAATTCTACCAATTCTCCTTTTTTCCTTCCGAGTTTATATGTGTTTGTTCATAACAACGGTGACATTTCTTCTGTCGATGGACATTTTCTATTTACAATTATACTTCATATTTTCTCCCCTCAAAAGAGGCCCGTATGGAAAAGCCTGCGGAAATTGTGTTAAACGTACATTTTGGTAAACGTCTGTTAAAAATTTGATATATTCTCTTGCGTTTTATGCGGTTCATTTATCATTTTATGATTTGAGGTGGCCGAAAAATGTAACGCTGGACATGCGATTTCGGACCAAAAATCGCACAACTTTGCCGTCCCTCTTTACAACGGTATATTTGAAATAATTAAAATATACACAGTCATATTCTGCAGGATTTTAGCTCCCAATTAATGTATAACATGAATAGTTTCTGCTGAAAATAAAAGGTTCCTCTGCAAATGACCCTCTGGAAGTGTCCACTGTTCGAACATCGTGCGCGACGTCTGTGCATCCTGTTGATGCTGGTGTTGACTTAAGGATGCTGTGTTGACTTAAGGTCGTGTGCCGCTTGCGTTGGAAGTCTAACCCACGACCACCAATCCCCCTTCCCCAACCCCAACCCCGACCGCCATGAGTCAGGGAACACACAATTCACAAGGCCTTGCGGTCTGCTTTGATCAATACTCTTTACCTCTTTAATCCGTTTAAAACCACCTTTCAATTAAAGGTGTGATTTAATTAATAAACTCAATAATTGCGGTCAAAATCATTGATTAATTATCAGAGCTGGGAAGCACTCAGCCATAAAACGTCTTTTGTCCCAATTAGTGTTGCAACAGCTGGAGGCGTTCCGAGTAATTTAAGTTCTTTATGGCGATTTCGGTCAATCATCGAAAAGGTGATTTCGAACCCAAAACCGTGGGAAAAACACTTTATTATTAATTTATTTCTGTATTTATTAGTTTTTTTTAATTTATTTAGAAGCAGTTTTAATATATCTGCCAGACAAAAAACTAGACATGTACGTCTTTTTCCTATACTGAGGCTACTACTAACACAGACTTTTCGATGCTGGCCCATTGGTGATTTCCGTTTATCATATCTTAATACATCTATATTAAAAAAAATATAATTTCATCCTTTTTTTACAAATAAATTCAATACAAATTATCAATAAAAAGTGATTTCAGATGAATTCAGTGGTGATTTCTGCAAATTCTACGGTGATTTCGGTGATTTCAGTAGATTTCGGTGATTTCGGTCAATCGTCTTACCCCCGTATATATGCCTGTGCATACCCTTGATAATTGGTTATTATTCGGCGTTCGTAAATATTCGGACACTTAAAAAAATTATAATTTTTGCCAAATTAAATGTTCGGACAGTAAAAAAAATAATTATTTTAATCCGTCCGAATAATAAGGGTAAATACGGTAAATACTTTAAAATATCATTGTCATTAATATTCATACCAAAGTCTGATTTCGTACTCATGAGTTAATTTTTTTTAAGTTGTTTCTCCATTTTTCTATCGTAAGTCAGTGGGAGATTTTTGTTGCCATAGCAACAATTTAGCTAGCCAATACACAGTTCCGAGAATAGCCGCTAAGCTCCGCCTGGTTAGTTACTGTTACTATGTCTCACAAGCTTACACAAAGATGGCGGAAAAACAAATGACAAAAGCAAGTGTCTGCTAAATGTTGGCGATCTATGGCAAAGAATCAGACTCCTCATGATCTACACATGGCAGTTGGCGCACCATGCATTTCCGATGCGTTCTGTTCTTGCAAAGCATGGTAAGTTTATTAAAATGGGTGTTAGTTTGTTTTCTTTAAACAGGTATACACCCCTCCATTGACTGTTAGGTAAAATCACAGACTTATGTTGGATACTGACCACGTGCGATTTGTTTGTGAGACTATGTCACGTGCTAGGTTGTCGTTGCATTGGCCAGGTATACGCTATCATGTGATTTTGAGTGATATTCTGGGTGTGGCTCGGAACTGTGTATTGTCATAAAAATTTCATAAATATGATTAATACATTGCCTTCAATATCCATCCAAAAATCAGCACCCTAGCCCAAAGAGCTTATGATATGGAAATTTAACCTGATTTTCCCCAAATTTACCCCACCCGGAAGGATTTTAGCCGTTTTTCATAGAGAGACAGCCCATACGTACTTCCTGCAATTTATCAACTGAACCAAGAAATCTGTTCTGCAGAAGAAGTCATTTGAATACTTTTTTTTTACTGTGTAGCCAATTTGATTTTCGGACTGTATTCATTTTATCTATATTTGGTGCTCAACTTCTGTAAATGCTTCATACCAAATGGAGTCAAAATTAATGCAGCAGTTTCAAAGAAGAAGTTGAAGAAAATAAGGATGACACATCAATACATGCATGCACAGATGGATGGCTGACGGATTGGTCACAACAGCCCACCTTGAACTCTTTGTGCTCAGACAAGCTATATAGAACAAACTATTTGAGCTGTGACACAACAAAGCCAACAAAGTTGGATGTGCTCCCAGCCAAACTCGGATCAGCCTAGGCATACACCCAGTCTGAGCAGAATCTTCTCTGCCCACATGGAGATAGTTTAGACCCTTAGCTTACTTTAAAGCACACAGCAAGACTCTGCTCAGGCTGGGTGAATGCAAAAGCTGATCTGAGTCTTCACTGGCGGCACATGCCATTTTGTTGGTTTTCTCGTGTCCCAGCTAATTTACCTGACTGGTGAACCCTCAATCATTGTATTGACCCTCATATGACCCCTGCGACCCTGGTAGTCCTGGTGAAGATTCATATTCTGTAAATAATCATCTGCAGTCACATTCCTTCTCAATAATGGAGGAGTCCTATGTAATTCCGCAGAATTATTCCTTTGTAAGAATTTCGTGTCATTCCTTTGTAAAAGTTCTGAATCATTCCGATGTAATAATGAAGAATTATTCCTATTTAATACTGAAGAATCTCTATTTAAAGCATTCTGAGTTAAAGCATTCTGGTTCATATTTTGGTTTATAGTATTTAATTTGTTGCTAGAAGGTCTCTGAGGTGGTGGAGAGGGTCGTATTAACTGGGGTGATTCAGCAGGGTTACTTAGACGACTGTAAACTTGGCGACCTTGTTCTTTGGTAGAATTTATACCAGCTTTCCTGGAATAAAATGTAAAAGAATGTACCATAATGACCCTTAAATTTCGGACACCCGAAAGTTGGAAAATTATTCTTCTAAAATTCTAAGTGGATTTTACATACATTAATGGATCCAAATGATGCTTAGAGAATGGCAAACATTGTAGACCCTGATCAAACTGCTCCTTCAGGAGCAGTTTGATCTGGGTCTACAATGTTTGCTCAGACCTGTTTGTCTGAATATTCAGAGTAATTACAGTAAGACATCTTTCATGGAAGTTCAAAAGCTCCTCACATTTTTTCTGCATAAATATTAATTTCGTGTGTGCTAGAAGTCTTAACAAAACCTTGGCTTATGACCTTGTTTAGCTAAAGGTGCTTTCAATAACCAAGCTCAGATAAAATATTGGCAAACAACGAGCAGTCTAATCTGGGTCTATCTTAATGACCCTCAAATTTTGGACACTCGGAAGTTCGACAATTATTGTTCTAAAATTCTTAGACAGTGGATTTAATACACATTAATGCATCCAAATGATGCTAAGTGAATGGCAAACATTGTAGACCCTGATCAAACTGCTCCTTCAGGAGCAGTTTGATCTGGGTCTACAATGTTTGCTCAGACCTGTTTGTCCGAATATTTAGGGTCATTACAGTAACACATCTTTAATGGAAGTTCAAAAGCTCCTCACAATTTTTTCTGCATAAATATATAATTTGTGTGTACTAGAAGTCTTAACAAAACCTTGGCTCATGACCTTGTTTAGCTAAAGGTGCTTCCAATAACCAAGCTCAGATAAAATATTGGCAAACAACGAGCAGTCTAATCTGGGTCTATCTTAATGACCCTAAAATTTTGGACACACTGAAGTTGGACAATTATTGTTCCAAAATTCTTAGAAAGTGGATTTTACATATACCTGACTCCTTGAGGAACAGTTTGATCTGTAAATACTACAATTGTACAAATGTTCGGGGTGTACTAATGTTTGTGATTTTTGCGGGCAAGATAAATGGGCGAACATTAATATCAGCGAACATGATGACTTTATAAAGGAATAATAGGAAAGAATGACAAATCTGCAAACTTAAGTACACATGAATGTGTCTGAAATTGCAAAACACAGAACTTTTGACACTGCGCACATTTGTACAATTGCAATATGGTAAGATCATCTCCTGATATATTCATGTCTTGTCTATACTTACTCATCGTCCCCTGATGCTGAAATTGGTCTCAGGGTACCATTACGCTGATAATCAATCTGAAATACAGAGAGAATACATATCCTATGCATTTAAGATTGAAATGTCTCGACTTTATTAGCACTGGCTGTAAATTTGGGAAACTCATAACATGACCTCTGACTTGGAAAACTTCACCCTATTTTCCTGTAAGGTAGACAATACTTCTCCCTAAATTTCCAAGCTGGCCTGATTCCTACAAAACTATAAACCACTTGAAATTTTGCTGTGTCAAGTTTTGGCAGTTTTATCAAGAATGGCATTCGCCATAATTTAATTTTTGATGTATCACACACAATTGAAAGCTTTAGTGCAGACAAAAAAAAGATTTTGTAAAAATTGAATTAGTAGTAATCTTACAATCTTTGAGCACATGCTAAGTCAATGTTGAGTGCAAGAAGTGAGCTAAAGGGAACTACTTTGTTGATTTTGAATATGTTAAATCTGCGATAAAGTCTTCTTTCCCCAAGACATTTCATAGTCTTAGGTCCATAAAACACATTTTGTACCTCTGAAGTTCAAAAATATTTTGTATTGTAAGAAGGTGGCTAAGTCACAAAAACAGTTCACTATGCCAGCTTCTTGCATTAATACATTTTGCAATAATTTCAATTTTTGCCGTAAAATGGTAAGTCTTCAATTTCTTATGGTATTTCATACAACGAGGCCGATGCAAAACCAAAATGTTTGGGGCCATGATTTTTAAAAAGTCGACCTTTTTGTGACAAGGAATATTTTTGTATTTTTCATCAAATGACTAAGCCACTTTCTTGCACTAAACCCTTTTAGTTTTAGAAACATGTCTAACAAGAATTCCTTGGAATGTTCCATCTCTTCTGTATATGCATTGTCTCAAAACAGCACTAACAAAACACTTATTACATAGGTGTAGATAAAAGGTAGTATCAGGTGATAATTAGGATTAATTTTTTGTTAATTCTGCATAAAAACATATGTTGTGGCCCCTCATATGAACCGTCTCGTCGAGACGGTTCAGATGAGGGGTCACAACATATGTTTTCAAGGAGAAATAAGAAAAATTATCACTCAATTATCATCAAATACTTCCTCTTATCTAGAGCTCTAGCCAACAAAGCTTATGCTGCCAACACTGCTGCAGGAAAAGCAATTCCTGTCCGTCAATCTATAAACCTACTCTGTCATTTCTTGGTGTTGTGTGATTGCTTACAGCATTCCCTATGTCTCCTGACCCCGGTCGACTGCGTACTCTATTTCCAGAACCTACTCTTGGGTGAAGAGGTGGCAAGCCAAACCCATTTGTGGTGTTCTGACGATTAAATGTTTCTTCCGGTCCATGTTCTGAAACAATATTATGAAAATTTATTTGGTTTGATTTCCCTGATTACAGAGAATTCACTAGATTGAGTGTTCTCAGGCAACCGTACAGAACAAAAGTGAGCGCTAGTAAACATTTATATATATGGAAGCCTTATGAAATGAATGACCTATTTGTCAATAATTTATCAAAAGAACTAGATACCTTTCTTTCCATTTAAAATGCAGAATAATCTTAGTTCTACAAGTGCATTTATAATCACATAGAACTTTATTACTGTAATACTTAATCATTGTATTTCCTTCTGGAAAAATGATGTGGCACCATCAACTGCCTATGCGAACCATGATTATCATAAAATCCGTAGAAATGATGAAAGGAAATACAAGTCACTTGAGGCACCAAAAAAGCAGACTGCAAAATTTACATCCGCAAAATTTTCAAAAATTTCATCCAAGCTATATCATACGGAGAATTTAAAGACTAGATGGCAAAAAGTGTAGATCCAGATGAGGCAGCTCATTATGAGCTGCCTCATCTGGCTCTTCACTATTTGCAACAAATTCAACTATTTTCAATTTTGTCGCTTTCAACCTGTCAATATATTGTTTCAAGCCATTTCTAGTACACACACTGTACTATACAATTTCATGGATGCATACCAGCTACAGTTTCATGCAAAATCATTTTCATATACAGAGGATCTTACACAAGTGGTCATTTCATATGAAATTTATGAAACAAGCAAAGGCTCATTTCAAAGATTTCATATGAAGTGGCCGCAAGTGTAAGATTCTATTTATCACTTAACTGTATCTAATGAGATTTCATTGTCTTAAAGACATATGCTACCTTTCCGCCATTTTCATGTATTTGCAAAAAAAATAAGTTACCCCAGAGCCAATATTTTATTATAACT
Source organism: Ctena decussata (assembly GCA_963989385.1). Taxonomy (NCBI): domain Eukaryota; kingdom Metazoa; phylum Mollusca; class Bivalvia; order Lucinida; family Lucinidae; genus Ctena; species Ctena decussata. Next base: position 51,705,657 of record OZ022498.1, on the reverse strand, counting down.
GGGTAAGGAATTGGCTAAAGTTTGTGGTTTGAATATCATTTCGGGCTCATTTTATTAATTTGGGTGTTAAAAATGGCCATAAAGTTAAGGAAAATAGTAATATTATGATTTCTACATTTTTTATATTTTTATATTATTCATCATGTAAGTTAAATGGCTACCTACTTATCAATATGATTTATTTCAATGCATATTATGCTTATTTGTTGTGTGCAAGCAAAATCCAAGTTATCTGGATGTGATACACTATCCTTTTAAGCTTTTTATATATACGTTTGCCATGGAATAAATGTGGGGGTAGGGGTAGAGTTTGTTCATTACAAAAGTAATAAGTATGATGACCCCTACTTTTCTTTTAATTTTCTATTTGCTGAAAAGTTTTTCTACAGAAAACAAATTGTTTGGAGGGAATCTCAATGTAGAGTGTGCCTGTAAGGTCCAAAATATAGCGAACAGGAAGATATTTTAAAGGCGTTTTCGGCCGGAGACTAAAATTGGCCTAGTAGTATTTTGTTTCATCTTGATATACAAGCTTTTGAATGGTAGGAGTAAAATTTCCTATATCATTTTGACTAGACAACGTAATTATAAGCTATATAAAAGTCATCATTTAATTGATATTAACTACTTGGCTTGTTTGGTGCTTTTTTTTCAGGAAAGCAGTCAAGGGTGGTATCTTTCCAGTTCAGTTTTATTTTTTAATTTAATACGGTGACATATGGATTTTATTTCAAGATTGATGAGCCAATATATGATATAGAACATATACAGAATTTTATGCAGTTTTCAATGCAGGGAGTATTTGGTCACATTTGCCTTTAAAGGTAGGTTCCTGTACTTTGGAATACATCATAATTTTGATGATCTTTCATCCAAGTTGTTGGAAAGCACTTATAAAAGGGAATGAATAAGTTTCACTAAAAAGTATAAATCAAAAAAATATTAGAAAAGTTGTTTTGCAAGGGATTTCCTAACTCTGCTTCGCACACCAGTTAGCGCTATTTTTAGTTCGCGCCAAAAATAGATAACGCAGCTGATGTCATGCTGCATTGCATTTTGGGATAGTTTTAACTCATCCCCCATGCCAGGACCTCTAGGAGAGCTCACGGCAAGGGAAAATTGACCTTTGGAGAATGGCATCAGAAATTGCGCACTTATAGACATAATAAACATAGTTATTTTTAGAACTGGAATTACAACGAAAGAAAATAAACCAAATGGGAAAACGACTATTTTCTTCAACATCTGACGAGTTTCTCAGTAGCAACAAATTCAGAAAAATAAGAGAATTCAATACTGCTCAGAAAAAGACAAAATTATTTTGTGGACATAATTGTTATCACTAGTTCAGGAACCTACCTTTAAAAGCTGACATTTCATTAGAAAACAAGATACTGTCACAGATGGCTTCATGATGTTACGCACCAGTAACAAATTGTCATGTAGCGTGTGGTCATAGTTACTATTTTCATGGAATGGTGTTAGCCACTGAACAACAGTGACATCATATGACAAACTGTTTAATGCCACTATAGAAGGTTTCAAACAAGTTCAAGGTAATAAACTGTTTCATGCAAGTTCGATCATGGTCAAATACAGTTTAAGATATATGGATACACTGCCATGTTTTGGTGCCATTTTTTAAAGGGAAACAACTTTTGTGACTTCCTGTTTGCTTCCATGGACAATGAAGCCTTTCCAAAACAGGTCTATTCTTAAAGGAAAGAATTAAGGGAGCAAATTCTTTTCTTTAAAAGTTGACCCCTATTGAGAAGGGAGGTAATACTGAAAATGGAAGAATTACTTCCAATGAAAGTGTCCCTATCCACCTTAATGTATATTCATGCAAGCATAGCCACTTACTCACTGTTTAACATACAATTCCATAAATGGATACATAGTATCATGCATTTGATTGGTTACATACTGTCTCTTATGATAGGTGACTCCTTAATGGTTTTCTCTGCTCCCTACCATACAGGCAACCCCAATATAGTGATATCCACATAAGCAGGTATGATTTTAAACTGGTGAAAATTCACAAGTTGATTCACTGAAACAGGGCTCTAGACAAGAGGGAGTACAATATTTGATGTTTTAAAATTGTCAAACACTTTTTTCAATTAGAACAGCCTCAATGAGACGGTTCAAATGACATATTTCCATGTTGATGTAACAGAAATTGCCCCTAATTATCAAACACTCCATCTTATCTACTAGAGCTCTGAATTGCAGGCATGTTGTGTATCTCACCTCTCCTTTTATTTGGATGTGATGGAGGCCGGCCTAAGCCCCCAGGTCTCCTCTTCACACCCATGTCTGAAAATTTTCATACATTAAAATACTAGCTCACATGCAGTTTCACAGCAACTATCGTAAAAATTCTAAACATTGGGATAGCTACGTCTTAGCAAACAGTGCAGACCCAGATCAGACTGCTCCTCAAGGAGCAGTCTGATAAGGGCCTTCACTGTTTCTCATTCCTTCTGCATCTTTTGAATGCATTACTGCACTGTAAAACCAAACTGTTTCATTTGTAGGACAATAACGGTAATTATTTTAGGTGTCCCAATTTTGAGAATTTTTATGGCACATCTTAAGGTGTATGGATACATCGCCAAGGGAGATCACTCTAACCATGAAATATTTGCTTCCCATCTCACAGGGGACTACTATATTTATTCGGCTATAAAACAGTGTTATTCCAACTCCAGAATGACCCAAGTTATCTAAATCAGTTTTATGAAATTCTGCTATGAGATGGGCTTTTCCCTTCTAAAGCAATCCCAAAAATCTAGATCCATCTTATAAGCTGGGTCTAGATTTTTGTGATTGTTTTGGAAGAGAAAACCCCTGTCTTATAACTAAAGAAATACCAAATGGTGGTTAAGCCATGGGGCTGTATCTACACACCTTAGTACACTGTATCCAAAAGCTCTGTATATATCATTCATGCCTACATCTAAAAGCATGCAAAACATGCATTTATACATAAGACCATCTGAGCCTCAGTGAGAAACAAGGGCTTCGCAAGCGGCGCATAATACGCCCGTTTCAATGTCCTAAAGGAGTTATAGAATGAACAAGATTGTTTACAAAAGGATAGACAGGCAGACAAACAGGGGCAACCACTCTATAATTAAATAGAACTGTCAGCGAATCAGACTTTACCCCCGCTTAATTGCTTAAATCAAATGATGTTATTTTCGTAACAAAAAGCATAAAGAGGGAGAGAAATCATTGTTACCATGTATACCAAATATGAATGGTTGCTGTGAAATCTGTTACAAAAAATTACATTACTCAAAGTCAGGAGAGAAAGAAAAGTGGCAAAATAAAGGGAAAAATAAGCAGGAGAAGACTGATTATCAATCCCACAATACAACAAGTTATCATCAACCTGCATACAAAAATCCCTACTCTAACTTACAGATGCATAGAAATCTTTTGCGAAAAAAAATGCATTATTCAAAGTAAAGAGAGAAAGAAAATCGGACAAAAACAGGGAATAAAAAGAGGAGAAGTCTGGTTCTCTATCCCACAATACAGTAAGTCATCATTGACCTGCATACCAAATATGACTAATCTAGCTTGCATGGTTGTGGAGAAATCTTTGATGAAAAAGTTCATTATTCAAAGTATGGAAAGAGAGAATATTGGACAAATACAGGGAAGAATAAGCAGAAAAAGGCTGGTTCTCAATCCCATGATACAACATATCCTTATCACCCTGCATACCAAATAAGACTACTCTAGCTTGCTTGGTTGTGGAGAAATCTTTGACGAAAAATTTTATTATTCAAAGTATGGAAAGAAAGAATATTGGACAAATACAGGTGAGAATAAGCAGAAAAAGGCTGGTTCTCAATCTAAAGATACAACATATCATCATTAACCTGCATACCAAATATGACTACTCTAGCTTGCACGGTTGGGGAGAAATCTTTGACGAAAAATTTCATTATTCAAAGTAGGGAAAGAGAGAATATTGGACAAATACAGGGAAGAATAAGCAGGAGAAGGCTGGTTCTCGATCCCATGATACAACATGTCTTCATCAACCTGCATATCAAATATGACTACTCTAGCTTGCATGGTTGTGGAGAAATCTTTGACGAAAAATTTCATTATTCAAAGTATGGAAAGAAAGAAACTCGGACAAATACAGGGAAGAATAAGCAGGAGAAGGCTGGTTCTCAATCCCACAATACAACATGTCGTCATCAACCTGTATGCCAAATATGACCAGTCTAGCTTGTATGGTTGTGAAGAAATCTTTGATGAAAAATTTGATCAAATGGGGACGGAAGGACAGACAGAAGGACAGACGGAAGGTCAGACGGAAGGACGGACAGATGGACAGACGGATGGACAGATGTAAACCAGTATACCCCCCACTTTTTCAAAGTGGGGGTATAATGACTGCAACATCATCTAAATATTTAACACATGATATACTGTCTCCCAAGGTAGTTGAACAAGGGAGATAACCTAATTACACTAGATATAGCATTTTTAGTTCTAGTTTTTTCCCTTGACAATATATTGTACAAGAAAACACAACAAGTCGCCCAAGGGCAACGACGCTCACCTGTCAGTATATGCTCAATTTATATAAAATTGGTAGTACTACAGTCCCAGTTGCTAGATACCAAGTTTCAAGGCAATTGGCCAAGTGGTTCTGGAGAAGAAGATTTTTCAAGGGTTTTGCCATTATATGGGCATGGTGGCCATCTTGGTCATGTGAGTGGACCGAATATATAAACTTTGTTTCCCGCTTTGCCTGAAGGCATAATATTGGACGGACACCCGGCGCCAGGTGTGTGCAACTATGGTTACGTACCGTTGAGCCACTTGGGTAACGTCGATACGAGAATTGAACAGAACAGAACAGAACATTGCCTGAAGGCTGCATTTGAAATTAAATTGAAATCTGCCCAGTAGTTTCAGAGGAGAAGTCCTTTAAAAATGTTGACACATTACAGACAAACGACCTTTAGCCAAGATAACTACTAGTAAATCCATATATGGGCATGGTGGCCATCTTGGTCATGTGACCCAGACCCCGGGTATAAACTTTCGTTCCCCCATCCCACTGAGACTCCATATGAAATTTGGCTTCAATCGGCCCAGTGGTTTCAGAAGAGAAGATGTTTGAAAATCTTGACGAAGGATGGTCCGACGGAATGACCTTGACCTTTAGTGACATAATATCTTCATCTGGTCATTTAGTTGACCATGTATACCAAGTATTGTACCTAATACTTAAATAGTTTCTGAGAAATCCACAGTTTAAGCGTTTTCCCATATAAAAGCCTAACGTACCAAACTTGACCATGCCGTAAATTAGGTCAAGGTCAACACAAGGTCATGATTTGTATAAAATATGATAAGCCCGCATGCCCAATGCTACATACCAAGTTTCAAGGTCATAGGCCTTTTGGTTCTGGAGAAGAAGTTTTTTGAAGGGTTTTTACCATATATGGGCATGGCGGCCATCTTGGTCATGTGACCCAGACCCCCGGTATAAAATTTCGTTCCCTTATCCCACTGAGACTCCATATACTCCATATGAAATTTGGCTTCAACCGGCCCAGTGGTTTCAGAGGAGAAGATGTTTGAAAATCTTGACGACGGACGGTCTGACGGAATGACCTTGACCTTTAGTGACATAATATCTTCATCTGGTCATTTAGTCGACCATGTATACCAAGTATTGTACCTTAGACTTAAATAGTTTCTGAGAAACCCACTGTTTAAGCGTTTACCCATATAAAAGCCTAACGTACCAAACTTGACCATCCCGTAAATTAAGTCAAGGTCATTGCAAGGTCATGATTTGTATAAATTAAGATGGGCCCGCATGCCCAATGCTACATACCAAGTTTCAAGGTCATAGGCCTTTTGGTTCTGGAGAAGAAGATTTTTGAAGGGTTTTTACAATATATGGGCATGGCGGCCATCTTGGTCATGTGACCCAGACCCCGGGTATAAACTTTCGTTCCCCCATCCCACTGAGACTCCATATGAAATTTGGCTTCAATCAGCCTAGTGGTTTCAGAGGAGAAGATGTTTGAAAATCTTGACGACGGATGGTCCGACAGAATGACCTTGACCTTTAGTGACATAATATCTTCATCTGGTCATTTAGTCGACCATGTATACCAAGTATTGTACCTTAGACTTAAATAGTTTCTGAGAAATCCACTGTTTAAGCATTTTCCAATATAAAAGCCTAACATACCAAAGTTGACCATGCCGTAAATTAGGTCAAGGTCAACGCAAGGTCATGATTTGTATAAACTAAGATGGGCCCGCATGCCCAATGCTATATACCAAGTTTCAAGGTCATAAGCCTTTTGGTTCTGGAGAAGAAGATTTTTGAAGGGTTTTAACCATATATGGGCATGGCGGCCATCTTGGTCATGTGACCCAGACCCCGGGTACAAACTTTCGTTCTCCCATCCCACTGAGACTCCATATGAAATTTGGCTTCAATCGGCCCAGTGGTTTCAGAGGAAAAGATGTTTGAAAATCTTGACGACGGATGGTCCGACGGAATGACCTTGACCTTTAGTGACATAATATCTTCATCTGGTCATTTAGTCGACCATGTATACCAAGTATTGTACCTTAGACTTAAATAGTTTCTGAGAAATCCACCGTTTAAGCGTTTTCCCAAATAAAAGCCTAACGTACCAAAGTTGACCATGACATAAATTAGGTCAAGGTCATCACAAGGTCATGATTTATATAAATTATGATGGGCCCGCATGCCCAATGCTACATACCAAGTTTCAAGGTTATAGGCCTTTTGGTTCTGGAGAAGAAGATTTTTGAAGGGTTTTTACCATATATGGGCGTGGCGGCCATCTTGGTCATGTGACCTGGGCCAAATATATAAACTTTCGTTCCCCCATCCTGTTAAGGCGCAATATGAAATTTGGCTTCAATCCACCCAGTGGTTTCTGAGAAGAAGATGTTTAAAAGTGTGGACGACGAAGCCGACGCCGACGAAGAAGGACGACAGACCAAGGCTATACTATAAGCTCATTTTCACAGGTGAGCTAAAAACAGACTTTTAGAACTCATGAAAGGGATTAACTCTAAAACCAAGAAAGGGAGAGCAGCCTTTTTTGTACATGACACATCGTTAGGACTTAATTCACATTGCTATGAAGTTTTATAAAGATATCCCAAACGGTTATCTAGTTATGGCGCGTACAAGACTTACAGGGAAAAAATTAATCAAAGGGGCATAACTTCAAAAGTAAGAAAGGGGGAGCAACCATTCTTGTAAGCGACACGTACCCCCACCCTGATACATATGCCTACCAAATTTCATGAAGATATCCCAAATGGTTACTGAGTTATGGCGTGTACAAGAATGTTGACGGACGGATGGACGGACAGCACCACGACATAATATGTCCGTTTTTTCAAAACGGGCGTATAAAAACTTGTCTCTGAGCATGTGTAGCCATGCAGGCTCATCAGGACATGTACAGTTTGCTTATTAAAATAAAAAATATTAAAATGTTATAGTTAGTAGTCAGTTTTATTCTGGCTAAACTGCTCCTGATCTGACTAGGTGTCTCCCTTTTAGCTCATCAGCAAATAATTAAGGTATCTGGAAATCCTATGGTTGTGTTATCATTCTTAACTTGACATAGCTTTAATTAACAAAGTTTAATTTGCTTCTCAGTAGGTATATCCCTTCTCCAATCAGACCTCTAGATAAGACGGCGTATTTGATGATAATTAAGGATAATTTTTCTTATTTCTCATCAAAACCATATGTTGTGACCCCTCATCTGAACCGTCTCGTCGAGACAGTTCAGATGAGGGGTCACAACATATGTTTTTATGCAGAATTAACAAAAAATTATCCCTAATTATCACCAAATACGCCCTCTTATCTAGAGCTCTGTCCAATAGAGACTACTCTTAACCTTTCTCTTGCTGTGAATGCTGCTGCTGAGTGTATTTTCTGAAATTGTTTATTTAATATTAAATTTGACTTGTAAAATGACATACAGCAATCATTTATATATCAAAATGCAGGTAAGTGAATTTGGATATATATTCCTCTTTAGCCAAATTACATCAGAAGAATTATTTATAGCAAGCAAAATCCCCCTTTCAACTAACTGGATAGCTGGATTTTGATTAATTATATTCTTATTTAAGTTTGTACGTTCTACATATGACAATCCATGAAAACGGCATTTGTCCACCGCAGTAGTGAGAGATGGTACTGTTCATAATGACTTTTGCTACCAAAGTTGTTTCCATACAACAACTGCAACTACAATGAATAAAGACAATCATATCAGTTCAAGACAAGGAACACAAATGTAAGAAAAGACATCTTCTTAAAGTGGCAAGCTTTAACCCTTAATGCGCCAAAAAGCAGACAACAAAATTTACGTCTGCAGAATTTCAAAAAATGTTTCGTCCAAGCGATATCATATTGAGAATTTGAACACAAGAGGGCAAACAGTGTAGATTCAGATGAGGTGGCTCATTATGAGCCACCTCATCTGGAACTACAGTGTTTGCCAATTCAATAATTTTAATTTTTGACACTTTAAGGGTTAAGAGAAAGAACTGGTTGTGCTTTAATAAAGCTCATACCTGGTCTGTTTGAGAAGAAGCCTTCAAAGATGACAAAGTTGTTGACTTGCGGCACAACAGCCCTCAGTCGGTAGTGCTTACATAGAAACTCACTGAACTTGAATGATGGTTTGTCTATGGCAAGATGTTGGGGGAGACATCCCTGATCCTAAAAACATAAAAAAAATTATCACATAATTGAATTTTAAATCTATTTGTTTAAAATTATTTGAAGTTCAATTTACATGCTTATGATTGAGTCTAACTGGATGCACAGCAGTAATTTTAAATTAAATACAGAGGTCTCCAACAGTGATTGTTTTCACACATAAATTGTAGGAAAAATATTATTTTCTTAAACTGTTTTAAAATCCATCTAAAATTTGAATAAAACTTTAAACCAAGGATCCACACTCCTATAAATTCTCCAACTGATGGATAATGATTAAAATAACTATAAGTGTAACACAACAAAATTTTAACCTTTAAAGAGCTGGTTATGACTAAGTTTTCGAATTTATTTTTGCAAGTCAAAATCACTAGTCATCACAGAAAGATGCTTTGTATTTAAAAATTTATCAAAAAGTTAAACAAGGGCTTCGCAAGCGGCGCATAATACGCCCGTTTAAATGTCATAAAGCAGAAACAGAATGAACAAGATTGCCTACAAAAGGATAGACAGACAAAGTGGTACAAGGGAGATAACCTGAACATACTAGATAGGCCTTTTTTGGTTGTACTATATTCCCTTGAAATGATTTTTATAATATACATACCATTTATTTCGAATGGTTAAGGAGTTAGAGTAAACAGGAAATTTATGCAAGGGCAGATAATTCAGTAAGTAAGCCAGAGTTGTGGTTCTTGTTCAGGATACATTGCCCCATTATTATACACATTCCTACAAAGCTTCATTCTAATATTTCAAAAGGTTCAGGAGATATGGAGTGAATGAGAAACACCTGAAAATACTAATCAAATGAAGGTTACTCCAAAATTAAGAAAGAGGGAGCAACCATTCTTATATATGACAAATTGTCTTGTGATCATGCACATTGCTATAAAGTTTCATCAAAATATTCCAAACGGTTACCAAGTTATGGCATGCTCAAGATAAGTAAACACAAAAATAGGCTCAAAGTACTAATGAAATGGTCGTAACTCTAAAACGAAGAAAGGGAGAGCAGCCATTTTTGTACGCGACACATCATTAGGAATTCATACACATTGCTATGAAGTTTTATAAAGATATCCCAAACGGTTATCTAGTTATGGCGCACACAAGACTTGCAGGGACAAAAATGATCAAAGGGGCATAACTTCAAAACTAAGAAAGGGAGAGCAACCATTCTTGTACGCGACACGTTCCCCCAACCTAATACATATGCCTATAAAATTTCATGAAGATATCCCAAATGGTTACTGAGTTATGGCGCGCACAAGAATGTTTACGGACAGACGGACGGACAGCGCCATGACATAATACATCCGTTTTTTCAAAACGGGCGTATAAAAATTAATTCATGAAGGGAAAAGGGCCTGTGTGCCATGTATGTTGACATAGGTTTTGAAAGGATAGAAATTTTATGCCTTTTTTGACAATTATTATGCTTCTCTTTGAGCCATCTATCACTGCAGCAAAAATTATTGTTTTGAACAATTTGTTCTTATTTGACCTTTAAGACAGTTTCCTTGATAAAATTAATGAAATATGTTTTAACAGTTTGCTTTCCAGCATAAAATATGGCTCAGCTGACAGCATTTTACCTGTAGCATAAAGTCAAATAATTTTCTTCCACAACCCATCCGTTGCCGTGACTCATGCACATAAAAGTCAAGAACACACAGTGGCTCCATCTCATGGACATTGCCGTGGTGACTATATACAAACAACTTCTTATGGCCCACCTTGAGTATACCAACCACAGAGCCTCGTCCACTGAAGAAAAATAATAATGGTTGGATCTACATGTTACACACAGAAAGCCTATAATAAAGAAGTGAATTATTTGAGAATGAATTAAAGGTTTGTATGAATTTCAGGTAGCATTTCGCTTATAATTTGCTGGGGGCATGGCATACACTTTGTGCCATGCTCCCCTCAAATTAAAAGTGAGATGAAGCCATAGATCTGTTACTATAGCAACTATGGAATCACCAACAGTTGTGCTTTGTGCTTTGGCAGCATGAGGTCTAGATGACATCACTTAGACATCAATATGAAGTCTTTGTTGCTATGGTAACAGATATATGATGTCATTGGAAACAGTGTATGCCATGCTCCGGCAATTTTTCAATGACATTACAAACCAAAATTCTTTCAACAAATCTCTCAAACAAATAATTCTTCTAAAGTCATTTAATTCTGTGTTTTGTATGTCTTATCAGCTCAATTCTCATAATGTCCAGGTGAGACTACAGGTAGTCTTTTTCTGATACTTATTAGACAATTTTGTTCATTCTCCATTAAAACTTTTAAAATTAATGGTGTTAGATGTCCCAATACTTAAGCAGATTAGGGTATCAACTTAAGGGTTATCCCTGGCAAGGGAAGAAATGACAGAATGATGGAAACCAACTGTTACCAATGTCCACTTTTCTCTGAACATTCATTTTTTGGAAGCTGTAGGCTTCCAAAGAGTAAAAGCCTAATTCAGACTGAGTATCTTCAGACCAGCATTGTCACAGAAATCTTTCATACTGTGTATCTTCAGAGGAAATGAAATGCTTTCTTGTTCCCACTAGGACCTTTTACATCAAGTATCTTCAGAAACACTACGGTATCTTTCATACTAGGCATCTTCAGATGAGCCAGGATGCCAACTCATTTGCATAAGGATCTTTCATAATGAGTATATTCAGATAAGCAAATATACCCACTTGTTTCCACTAGCCTATGGATCTTTCATACTCAGTATCTTATATGTACTACAATACTTATTTGTTCTGTTCCAACTAGGATCTTATATACTGATTATTGTCAGATGAGAAGAAACACTTGTTCCCACTAAAATTTTTCATACAGATTAACTTCGAAAGAGCAGAAAGACTTACTTGTTCCCAGTAGGATCTTTCACAATGAGTATTTCCAGCTGAGCAGAAATACTTACTTGTTCCCACTTTTAAAGATCTTTTATACCAAATATCTTCAGATGAGCAGAAATACTTATTCCCAATAGCCTATAGGGCCCATATACAGGGCTGAAATACTTACTAGTTTCCGATAAGCTTCTAAATGGATTTTGACAAAATTTCGATGATTTTTTCTGATGACCAGAAATACTCATTGTTCCCAGCAGATCTTTCCTGTGAAGTATCTTCAGATGAGCAGAAATACTCAGTTAATTCCCTGTAGGTTCTTTCATAGTGATTATCTTCATATGAGCAAAAATACTTACTTGTTCCCACTAGGATCTTTCATAATATAGAGTATGTGATCTGAGAACTGAAGCTTTCGGCCTGATGTTATCACACTGTATAGTCCTTGAGCCTGTAATTATTTGAATTTTTTAAGTGTCCAGAGCTCTACTACTAGGTAAGAGGAAGTATTTACTGATATTTCTAGTAAACCTGTATAAAAACATATACTGTGACCCTCTCATCTAAATTAGGCAGTTCAGATCAGGTCACAACATAACATTTTCAAGGATAAATGAGAAAATACTATTCCAGTCATCGTAAAATACTCCCTCTAATCTAGAGAGCTCCAGGTCTTGAAAGTCAAAAAAAGATATATATTAAAAACTGTTGTCATATTGAACAATACAAGTGCATGTATGACAATAAAAGTCTCATCTGTGTATTACTCTGTGCATGTGTGTGTGCATGTGTGTGTATGAAGGGGGGAGGGTGGGGTACTGAGGAGAGGGTCAAAAGTGACATCTACATGTATAAATAAGCCTTGAATCCACAATATAATTTTGTGCTGATGAATGAAGTTGTAACATTTACCCCAGCCACTGTCAGCTGAATAATATACAAGCTGTGAAATGCTATGTCTATGAAATGCTATGTCTCTCCTGTCTGCATACTGTCCGAAAACAGGGCTACCGGTAAACACAGCTGACGCCAATGCCCGAAAAGTAATACCTATGTCTCATTTCTGCTAGTCGCAGGTGAGGCAAAAACTGAAAATTCCAACTATTCTTGAGACTGACATGAAAACAATGTATGATTAAAAAGTATGAGTAGATAATCGGGCACTTTTGTCCCAAAAATGTATGACTATTGATGGCTTTTCGATGGTCATTCAAGATAAATTCCAAAGTGAGTCTTATTGTCTCCAAATATTTGTGGAAAAATGTCTAAGCAAACAGTTGAAGAAGTAGACTGACCTGAGTCTGCATTCCTTGTCAACGGTTTCACAATGCATGCCCTTACAGAACAAACATACATGCCAAGCCTGAGAGAGAAAAATTCTCACTTAATTTTGTTCTTCATGGAACATTTTCCCATATCATTTTCAAATCTCACTTTTTTTTAGATTGCAGGCAGTTTTTGTCTAGTTCGTCTTAACCCTACTGCACTCAGAACAGCCAAAAGTCTTTGGAGTTTTGGCTGTTCTGAGTGGAACAGGGTTAAAATGTAAAATTAGATGGAGTATCCCATCCAATTCTACATTTTAAAAAGAACTAAACAAGAACTGTGGGTTTTTTTCAAGAGTTTTGTAAGGGTTTTGTCATCCCGGGAAACGAGCAATAAGTCAGTAAAGTTGTTTCCCTTTATAAAAACGGAGGAAAAACAGGTTAGTGTATCTAAGCACCTTAAATTACCTTGGATGATGCTTGTCCCATTTTATCAATGACAGTGATGAGTAAGTTCTGTAAGCCTTGGCTGTCATACCTGAAAGAAAAATGTGTGGTAATGCAGTGTAAGAACATACCTTCTTAATCCTAATAAATGCCCCAGCTCTAATAAACACCCCCTGCCTTTTTTTTTTGAAAATAATGCTATATTAACTTGCAAGAATGCAGTATGCTTCCCTGGATGAGGTAGCTCTTTGACCTGGGGTCTACTCTTAAAGAAAAGAATTTGCTCCAAGAGGAGGTGACCCCTAATGGAAAGGGAGGCAAAATAGCAGAGTTGCAAGTTCCTCTGTAAGTATACCCATTTACCTTAATTTTGTCTGTTAGGTTTTATACGGTGGTTGATTTACTACAATTTAGGATCTAAATAACGCCCCCTTTCATAAAATGCAACGCCCCTGGGGCATTTCATAGGATTAATATGGTACACATTATTGCTACAGTAACTTGATCTGACACTGTATCCTGTTGAGTGAATGTGCCCAGATAAAAGGATCACATAAAAATGCTTGCAGAGATCTTGGCACATACACGAGACGTGATACACAGGGGTCTTCATTATTTGATCTACTTGTCCAGTACATAGCATAAGCTACAAAATATTGAAATTTTTGTAGCTTATACTTTTTTCTGGGAAAGAGAGGAAACATGTTTACTTGCCCAGCAAAAAATTAATTTGAGCTGCAACATGACATAACTTACAATGAGGCTGTGCACCCAGCGCAGACTCAGATCAGCCTGGACATCCACCCAGTCTGATCAGAGTCTTTGCTGTCCGCATGGAGGTAGATTAGACCCTTAGCTACCCTTTAAAGTCTTAGCAAAGAGTCTGATCGGACTGGGCGGAGGCCCGGCTGATCTGAGTCTACACTAGGCGCACAACCACTTTGTTGGTTTTCTCATGTCACGGCTCAATTTGAACCAAGCAGTCAGACAAAAAATTTGTCAGGCCATGGCCAACATTGATGGTGCAGCCACATCGACAGCAGCTGGCCAGCCCGCCATACACCCTCTACATTTATGCCAGCAGAGGGCAAATCACCCTTCTGTTCATTGTATACAACGCATCGTTAATCATCATTATTAAATAAAAAGCAGTGCCGTATGTGTTAACCAGTGAAAAGGCTATATTAGCAAGGGAATTCACATGCTGTTAATGCATGCTACCCAACTTTCAATATGCTCATACTGGGGTCACTCAAATAATTCCACCAAGCACCTTTGCCGCTCCCGTTTCGGTCATAGTTAAAAAAATTGGTGGTGCCCTGCCTATGTTTTCTTGCAGTACCTCATAAGTGCGACTATGCCAATATTGGCCATGCACTTAATTGGTAGATGTAGATGTAGAAGTCTTTGTACTGTTAAACTAGTCATCAAGTTGTGACAGATTTTATTAGCACTGCAGTTTACATGATTTTATGATGCCAAATCAGGGGTTTCTATCTCTATATAATCCACAACCCTCTGTCAAGTATTATTTGGATGTGGGATAGAATGGCTGCAACTTGGCCCATACTCCTGATGTTCAGCTTATCGGCATTTAAAAGCACAAATACAATCAGCAGGATACCTGAATAGTTTCATCCAAATATTATGGACTCATCAGAGGATTTACAGCCTGCTTATGATACAATCAGCTCAGTATTTATAGCGTCGGGGCTCCAGTGTACGGCGCCTATTGTGACGTTACCACCTGCCCCTGGGGGCCCGTTTGTTTGCTGTATCACGTGACCAGCGTTGAGGAACTGGTGGGAAGATCACACTGGCCCACGGGGGCCAGTTGCATGAATTACCACCATATTGCCTTTGTTACCTGACGAAATAATGCCCAAGTGTTGTCATGAGGACCAGCGACATATGCGCTGCCATTATTGTCCGTTTCAGGGTGATACTCGTCGGCAGTAACTTGTGTCTCAGTTTCTGAAAATACTGTCATGATAGACAGTAGTAATGTAACACCTACTCACCTGTGGTTAGATAGTAGTAATGTGACACTCTCTCACCTGTGGTTTTATGCAACCTATTTTCGAACTGTCTTACCACACCTATTTGCGACAGTCACCTAAAAAATGTAGGTATAGGACTTCTCAAGCTTTTTACTCAAAGAAACATGTCACCATGATGAAAGTATTAAGCGTTTTTGTTGGTCGCATGTTCTCGCGATACATTGGAGTGGAAATCAAGTTATTATTTGGATGTGGTGTGATATGCACATGCTGAGTTAGTATGAGAAGTTTAAACCGAAGATAGTGCAGAATAAAAGAAATATAGTGAGGTGAAGATGCACTTGCAAGTTGGTTGGCTGTCAAATAGTGACAAAATATAGTGCCATATTTTTTGCAACTTTTAAGGAATATTTTGTTGAATTTATGCAATAATAGTGACCAAACCTTAATTTTCTAATGAATGAACATTTGCCAGGTCCCTCAGGAGATGCTGAAAACCCCTGTCTTCAACATCTCCCTCGGGATCTGGCAATCATTAATGCATGAAAAAATATGTTTGATCCCTATATTATTTATCTTACTTTTCAACACATATGTGCAGTATTCTAATGCACTTACGTAAGTAACGCAAAGTCTGATTGGATAACATCAAAAATTTGCGACAGTATATCCTGCGATAGACTGTCGGAAACCCGACGTCATTACGTAACGTCGCTTCTCACTGGCCGAAGTCTGGCACAGCAATGATTTTCACAGACGGTTCATGTAAACAGAACACAGGACCAGGCGGCGCTGGAGCTTGTGTATATTTGCCGGGTCAAGAGGAATGTATCGAGTTAAAGAAGCCTGTGTCACGGCTTGCATCCATCTTCTGGGTGAATTGGTTGCCATTTTCATAGCTCTAAATTTCATTGAGAGATGAGAAAAAGACAGCTGGCAGGGGTGAAGATTTTCTCAGATAGTCAGTCAGCAGTTGGGATTCTTACTCTGGGCTACAACATCCTACAAGGGCACCATAGACCAGGTTAAGAAGCAGATGGATAACATCAAACAGAAATGCCTGCTGCTGGACATTCAGCGGACACCAGGTCACGCAGACATTGCTGGCAACGAGACGGCAGACAGACTGGCGAAAGAAGCAGCAGAGGAGGCAGAAAACATGAAGGAAAGTGACGACAGACCGGTAACTGCTGCAGATATCAAAACTGCTGTGAAAGAGTCTTGTAAGAAAAAATGGCAGAGGAGGTGGAACCTGACTAATTATGGTAGAGGGTTATATACTTACAGAAAAATAGTTGGCCTGAAAAGAAATAAAGCAGTTGTGCAGAAGTACCCAAGAATAATTTCAAAACTTAGAACAGGATATTGTCTTAATGAATACCTAAACAAAATAGGGGTAGTAGAAACACCGTACTGTACATGTGGAGATGTTGAAAGTTGTGATCATTATGTTTTAGACTGTCCAGAAATAGGAGATTTAAGGGAAGAAATGAAACTAAAGTTATTGCAACAAACAGGAGTGAATATCTGGTCCATGGAACTATTCTTAACAATGAATCAGGAGGGCGAATATAACCAAGAAAGAATCATCATCACAGACATTTTTGAAGAGTTACTGGAAAGATCAGGACGATTTACAAAACCAACATAAACCTCAATATCGGCGCACCACCAAATACTCGCGAGCAGTTACTGTAGTTATTGTAGTTATTGTAGTTTACCAAGAAGAATATTACTTGAGAGGGGTCCCTATAAAACTAAAAACGGAACCAAAATGGAACGAAATGCAACGAAACGAAACGCAACGAAATGGAATAGAAATCAAATGAAGCAAAATAAATCTGAAATCTAACAGCACAACATACATTTATATTTAAATCCCTATATACCATTGCAGCAAGAGTGACCCCCGACTATCACCTTTTAAGTACAATTTCCAGCTTTAATAAAGTAGAACATAAGTCTCCTGTTGTGACTTTGTCAGCACAGCAAGGGCAACTGAAGGCCAAAGACTGTCAGTGGTGCCCAAGCAACCTTACAAGGTTATGGGATACACTAGACTACTCACTAGACTAGATTGGATGTTAGCCTGTTGGCAAATAAAGGCAGGATGGCTACAGGACGCGGTAAAGTGGTGGAGAGGAGATGAGGGGTGGAACCACTTTTAAACCTCAATAAATATTGTTTTAAGAAAAGATGCGGGTTGAAGAAAAGATAAATTTCAAAACGTCACACTCTGCCTCTTGTCTGCACATTAAAGGTTCATTGGGTGGTTTGTAAGAGGACAAGGAATTTGGGTACGGGTATTTTGCAGTGGGATCCCAAACATGATAACAGTGAAACCAAGGGAAGGATAACTTAAGTTTCTGGGAACAAGGGAACATTTTCTGAAATCATTATAGTTCGGGAAAGGCAAAGACTGTTTTTCTGCGCAGCATAAAAATAATTGTTGGGGACCGAGGCAATAACACTATTTCAGGAACCTGGGTCATATGTATGGAGCTGGTAGCCCGAAAAATGTTGAAAAGCTCATACGACGCTCCACAACAAAATAAAAGAGTAAAAATAAATATTAATTATCTTTAAATAACAATCAAAAACTATAAAGATAATAAAGAAAATGCCAGACCAAAACACCCTAAGACCAAATGAAACCCCGAATTCGTATGTCAGTTTATCAAATTAAACAATTCAGCCAAGTATCTGTTTAAAAGTTAATGTATTTGATCAAACAAATACCCAGTAACTTGGTAACTTCATATAGCAATGTATAGGGATAAACAAGGTGCTTTTTTAGTCTTCTTCTTGCATTATGTGGTGCTGTTCTATTGTGATACTTTCATGGTATTTTTCAGATTTTGCTCCATTTCGTTTTATTTCTATTTCGTTTCGTTTCGTTGCGTTTTGTTTCGTTTTGTTGTGTTCCGTTCCGTTTTGGTTCCGTTTCTAGTACGGCATTATTTTCGCACTTGGTTGCATGACGATATGACGATACAACTAGGAAATCGGCGAAATGGACGTTTCAGTATTCGTAGTTTAATAGTACCATTAATCAAAACAATGTATAGTACCAGAGCGTACAACCATAACACGTCGGAAATAGCAACCAATAATTTTAACAGTGTATCTTCGCTTTGAATCAACACTTTTCCCGGAAGAGGTTCGTATTCCTAAAAACTCCATTGACGAAAGTATGGATCATGACAAGACCTTCGTTGTAAGGGCAAGCGTTAGTTCTTAAAAACTTTGGATAGAGTTTGTCAATACAATTTCCCCAGGACAATTGCAACTTGGAATGGCCTTACAACCGAAGCTGTCTCTTCGGAGACAGTTGATGGGTTTAAGGCCAAATTTTAATATCCTAGGGTAGGGCAGGGGTTAGGCATGGAATGCCTGCCCCTGAGGACTTCTTGTAAATAGTTTTAACCTGCTGGTGGCTTTGTCACAAATTCATTTTTTTTTATTTATTTATTTATTTATTTTTTTTTTTTTTTTTTTTTTGTGACAACTTATGCGCCACACCAGAAACCTGTCATCATGGTCATGATTGACCGAGACAGTAAAGATAGAAAGAAAGAAATACATGTTTCAGTATTTTTGTGTTATGGATACATTCACAAACTTTTGAAGTCGGAAGTCGGAATACGCCTTACACATGCAGGTCAGTTACATTCTCACGATCGTAAAAATAGATGGACAATTTTCATCCAAAAGCTCAGTCATCGTGATTTTATAAGTTTTTTGCAGACTGCCGTAAGAGGTTGAATCTACAAGTGGGCGTTGTTTTGATAATCGTTTTTGACAGGTAGGCGGTCCGACATATATGTTACCTGGTTCAGTGCTCCATACGGACAATCTCGATTGGCCCGTAGGCGGTCTTTTAGTCTGGCTGACACCTGCCTTAATCCGATTAATTATGACACATGCTAGAATTTTAAAGACAGTGGCGATATTTTATACGTCGGGACAAGATCAAACAGACGTATGTGACAATTATCGGGCGTATGCCAGACGCCAGAGGTCCCATTTCTCGACGTACGGGAACAAATCCTGGGCGTAATATACGGCCAAACGCCCGTTAACGGAAGCCCTGTTTATAGGGACCCTACTTGAGAGTCATTGCGGCCATTGGGCTTAGATTACAACGATTACAATGATGGTTTTGCGTCACTGAAAGCGTTTTCTATGGGTGCGAAGTAACACACAATTAAAGGTTAAAATGTTAAAAGTGCATTAGAATGGGGATAACTGTATTGAAAATTGTCATTTGGTGAGGTAAATTGTCGGTTTTATGGTCGCAAATTGCATTTTACGGCTCCACTGACGCGTAGCCGAAATTTCCGACCATAAAGCTGACGATTTACCTCCCAAACTGACAATTTTGAATACAGTTATCCCCTAAGTGATGTACCAAACAACATCTGGACCAATTAACGTCCCTCTTAGTCTTACCCATCAGCATTTCTTCTCGCTGGTTTTATTTCAGAGTCTAATCTAGTGATGACATCTGCCAGCAGGTTATTGACGTTGAAGTTAAATTCCATATTTCCGCTTCAAAATATTGCCTACTGACATCATCTGATGATAAAAACAGAGTTTTGAGCACCAATTATCATGTTTGCCTTCCTTCTCCAAGCAAACAAACCAGTCCCGCAGTAAATTGCAAATTTTCTAATAAAGGTCAGATTAAAATCTCGGATCTAATTTCAGAAAACGTCATATAGCGTATAGACTGTCGGTCACCCGAATCACCGAAGTTGAAGTCGGTTGAAAGAATTAGGGACATAACGGACCACGGACAAACGGACTTAACTGCTCTAGTGTGCATGCTGTTCATGGCATATCCTGTGGTTTGAGACACTATTTCTTAAAACATTGCTAAAAATATAAAATATACCTTTGGAAGTGAGAATGGAAACAACACACTACGTGTTATGTAAGTTTTTTTATTTATTCATTTTTATTCATTTATGTATTTTTTATTTATTTATTTTATTTTTATTTTTATTTATTTATTTAGTAGCCATTGATAAAACAAAATACCTGACCCCTGCACCTAGGTTGAGACAAACTAGGGCATCACATGACTCGCAATAACAAGATACTTGACAAATACTGACGCTTCAAACTTTCATTCCCCCTCATACCATGCACTTTTGGAATTTTCTCCTCGCTTCTGTGGTCTCCGCAAAGAAAACAGAGAAGTTTAGCATTTATTTAAACCCCCATATTAGAGGTTTGTGTTTTAACATATCTCTGATATGCTTCTTGCAAATAGCTTTCATGACCTATTTTTTCTTCTTCTTCTTCCTTTTTAAGCTAAATTCTAAATTTAGAACTTCACAAAATGACATAATGTTCAGAAATAACCGGGTCATTACGTGGAGATAGATTAATAAATAAATCTTATCCTATCTTTACCTCGGCATTTGGATAAAGCATATAGGAACTATATAATATTGGTAATTCTAGCACATTTCGCCTATAGAGGCAATGAAAAAAAAATCGTATTTTATCCTGTAACAATTAACTGTTTCGGACTCATGAGTCTAATTGCTGATCTCAGTGTCAATTAATGACGATTTTTGTGACGTTATGCTGTAGTTCCTTTGTGTTAGACAGTGCGACGTTTCTCTTTGCACTATAGAATCAGCAGGAAAAAAACGTACATTCACCCATGTAACAGTAAGGAATGTTGGCGTTATAATGCACACACAGACGAAAAGGTTGGGAGAATTTGAAGGAACATGATTTTTTTTGTATTTTTGACTGTTAAAAAAGATAAGATATAGAGAATATTTGATTTTTTCGGTGAAAGGCCGATTTTTATTTCACCGAATGAACACCAAAAGCAGTACTTTCACGAGTGGTCAAATTTTCTGTACCTTTTATGCTTTAAAATTGCAATAATTCAGTTTCATTTTAATGCATCAGCCATCACGACAGAGACACAACTTTTTTTCTAGCCATTTTGCATCAAATTTGATGCTTCCAGTGTGTTTACTGGGTATGATACTGGTTCTAAACATAGTGTGCAACTTGAAAATAGCTTTAAATTTCTTTTGATAATCAAATCTCAAGAAATTTGCTATGAAAGATTGCCTAAAGGAGACTTAGGCGGCCTGAGGTCGCCTGCACTAATGATGTTACTTTGGCACTGTTAGTGACGTCATTAACGTCTTAATGACGTGCAAACATGCGTGACGTGATTTATATCAAGCTGGATAAGGTTTAATCAATTAATCATCAAATAAATGAGACTATTTCACAAAATTCCTATTTTAGAAACAGTGAAATCTAAAGTTATACCCGTCCCAAGGCGGTACTTTCATTGCGGTTGCAGTTGTTTTATGTTCGATGCTGTTTAATTTATTGTGTTCTCATTTTAACCCTTCTATAATAAAAATAGAAAATAGGTAAAAATAATTGTTAAATGTTTTTCGTATAATTTGCTCAGTCTGTTGTAACCCTTCTGTTGGTCTAAATTATTCAGTTCAATAAAGATAGCTGAGTTGCCACCTATTTGGGAAAGAGCTGCTGACTCGGCTTATCACTTGTAATTTATTATTTGTTGGGATGTCTTTGTCAATCTTTCCCTTTGATGTTGGGGATAGGGTTTTGGATCTGATTCAGTCAGTTCCTGAAGTGTAGTTACTCTTTAAAGGTAGGTTCCTGTACTTTGGAATGCATCATAATTTTGATGATCTTTCATCCAAGTTGTTGGAAAGCACTTATAAAAGGGAATGAATAAGTTTCACTAAAAAGTGTAAATCAAAAAAATATTAGAAAAGTTCTTTTGCAAGGGATTTCCTAACTCTGCTTCGCACACCAGTTAGCGCTATTTTTAGTTCGCGCCAAAAATAGATAAGGCAGCTGAGGTCATGCTGCATTGCATTTTGGGATATTTTAACCCATCCACCATGCCAGGACCTCTAGGAGAGCTCACGACAAGGGAAAATTGACCTTTGGAGAATGGCATCAGAAATCGAGCACTTATAGACATAATAAACATAGTTATTTTTAGAACTGGAATTCCAACGAAAGAAAATAAACCAAAAGGGAAAACGACTATTTTCTTCAACATCTGACGAGTTTCTCAGTAGCAACAAATTCAGAAAAATAAGAGAATTCAATACTGCTCAGAAAAAGACGAAATTATTTTGTGGACATAATTGTTATCGCTAGTACAGGAACCTACCTTTAAATTTATAATTTCACAAGTGAGATTATATGTTTCAATTTCACTGAGAAATCTATATAATTCCATTGAAAAGCATAAAAGAAATGATAAAATAAAATAAGATAAGATTATATGTTTCAATTTCACAGACAATTCTATATAATTCAAAAGAAAAGAAAAGAAAAGAAAAGAAAAGAAAAGATAAGATAAGATAAGATAAGATAAGATAAGATAAGATAAGAAGATAAGATAAGATAAAGATAAAGATAAAGATAAAGATAAGATAAGATAAGATAAGATAAGATAAGATAAGATAAGATAAGATAAAGATAAAGATCAGATCAGATCAGATCAGATAAGATAAGATAAGATAAGATGTAAGAATGAAAAGTCAATTATGGAGCTTATAACAACTGGTATGGCTGTCCGCATGTTATCAGACCCACGTGTCTGCATACCCTGCGAGCAACCATGTCAGAACGAACTACTGGGAGAGATGGTTAAATTATATAATTATATAGTGCATCAAGCACTAAGATACAAACACATACATACATGTATTTCTTTTATACTTCTCAATGAATTACAGAGATTTCTCGGTGAAATCGAAACTGATAATCTCGCTGTTTCAAACAGTGAAATTATCACTTTCGATTTCACTGTTTCAGAAATAGGATTATTGTGAAATAACCTCAAGTTTTTTGTCGATTAATTGGCTAGATCTTATCTGGCTCGACAAAAATTACGTCACGCACGTTTGCACGTCATTACGACGTTAATGACGACACTTAAAGCGCCAACGAAAAATTGTAACTGCACGCGACGTCAGGCCGCCTAAGTCTCCTGTAGGCATTTTTCTTGGCAAATATTTTGAGATCTGTTTACCAAAATGATATTTGAAGCTATTTTTCAGTTGCAAACTTTTTACAACCAATATCATACCCAATAAACACGCTGGAAGCATCAAATTTGACGCAAAGCGGCTAGAAAAAAGTTGTGTTTTTGTCGTGATGGCTGATGCTCTTGAATAAACAGAATTATTGCGATTTCCAAGCATAAAAGAAATAGAAAATTTGACTTTTTCAGTGTAAGATGATCTTTTTATTTCACTCATGAACACCAAAAGTGGTATTTTCACTCGTGAAAATACTGCTTTTGGTGTTCATTCGGTGAAATAAAAATCGATTTTACACAGAAAAAGTCAAATATCCGCTATACCATCAGCCAAATTATTAGCACACTAGATCTAGCCCAGAGGAAAAAACATTTACGATTAGCTCATTGGAGATTTATAATATGTTCAGTAAGGGCAAGATAATAAAAACCAGATCCAAGACATTGTACTCGCAAGGCCGTCGGAAGCGCTGCGGCCGGTGCGGCCATGGCCGCCCCAAATTTTCGGCCAGAAAGTAAAAAATGAACATGTAAAAAAAAAATATAAAAAAAAGAGAAAGAGAGGAAAAAACGTAAGAGAAGAAACATCAAAACTGACAATCATTGTAAGAGTCGTGATCAGTGATCTTCCACCATTTTTACAAAGGGAAAAACTCTTGTTTCTATCTTAAGTTTTTAATTTACTTTGATAAAGAAGCTGTTTTAAATGTGGTATGCTATAAAAGGAAAGGATTTTTTGTAGAGGAGCAAATTCTTTACTACAAGAATGGACCCACATTGAGAAGGGAGGCAAAAATGCAGTTGCTCCCCGTGAAGATGTATCCATTCACCTTAAGCATAGATGGAAATATGTTTAAGCCTATGCCTCCAGGCCTCTTCCTAAATAGCTACGCCTCTGAAATTTCATGGTTGCAAAATAAAAAATACAAATAACTTTCTTTCTTTAGTTCCTCAAACCAACGAAAACATTAAGACGGCAAATAGTTTAACAAGCGAATTTTTAGCTGATTCAGTATGCTAAAAGAGCGCTGATTAACTCAGAATGAAATTGCTGTTTTTCTGCTCGTATTTATCAAAACGGTTTCTATGACAGTCACAGAAGCTAACAAGTCATCAATTCAAGTTAAGAAGTCCGTGTAATGAACAGCCTAACTGCCATGGCTTCATTACCATTTTAATGACCGAGAAATGGCTCCAGATTACACCAGAGAGCATTTTATTTTCCAATTTTTCCGGAAGGCCATGCCCCCGGACCCCCTACTTTAGCTTCGCGGTTTTGTCGCTCGCCATGGCCGCACCAATCGAAATTTCCTTCCGACGGGCCTGACTGGACGGTGGTATTTCGCAGGTGGCAGCTCAATCGCTAAACAGCAGGCTCCGCTCCACCATCAAGACAATGTGCCTTATCTTACCCCACTAAACAACGACGAAATATAGAAGAAAACAACAAAGGCAAACAACATTTAAAATGGCAACAATACAATATAATAAAACTCATTCAGCAAGGGCAAGATGGACAAAAATTTCAGACATTGCACAGGACGGTGGTGTTTCTCAAGTGGCACGCAAGCTCCGCTCCACCAGCCAGCCAATGTACCCCATCATACCCCTACTCAATGAACAATTTGAAATTTGAAGAGTTAAGGCAAATCTACTACAACTAAAAGCTAGTGAGGCCAAGTAATACCTTTAAATCAAGCTAAGTTTAAGAAAAACTGGAATAGTTCAGCTCTGGCAGTGAATTGTTGAGTACTTATTCACAGTTTGTTGGTCAGTAATAAGAAGGCATTTCACTGACGCTCCACGCTCTTTATATGATATCCTATTCTTCAAGATACAACTGACCTCCGAACAGTGAATTATTACATAAAGATTCACTGCTAGAGTTGATATATTTCTTAAAAAATGAAAACAAACATAATTTTACACAAAAGGACATTACTATTATTATTATTATTATTATTATTATTATTATTAATATTATTATTGGGCTAAAAGGGTAGGAAAAAATAGCTGTTTACGGTAGGAAAGAGTCTCGCCTCCGAGTCAAACGGGGCTCGAACCCGGGTCTGCTACTTCAGTAGGCCAGCGCTAAGCTACCGGGGCTCCTCCCGTACGTCTGTAGATTTGTCCTACTAAACACAGAAAAGGACTTATCCCACCGAAAAGGACCGAAAAGAGCTTTTAGGCACCGAAAATGACTTTTAGTTGCCGCTAAATGCCATAATGCCATATAAAACACGGTCCTACTAAAGACAGAAAAGGACTTTTGTCACCGAAAAGGACCGAAAAGGACTTTAATGTGCCATTTTATGCTGTAAATCGTATATTTAAGAATTTGAAATATCATCATGGTATAAATAAACGCTTCAATAATAGTTTTTGCATTGTATTCCACAAAAAGATCGCAATTTAACTTACTAGTGAAAGTTGCATAGATAGATGTCACACCAGGGTACAATATCCCCCCCCCCCCCCCCCCCCCACACACACACACATTTATTAACACTGTCAGCTTAAACGACTAAGGAACTTATTTGGCAATACACATTTCCTAAAATCTGCCATAGATGTGCCTAATTATCTATAAATTAAGAAGCACAGCACCGAAAAGGACACAACCGCTGGTCACTGACTATAGATTTCAGGTACTGAAAAGGACATTCAGGTACTGAAAAAGACATTCCGTGACCGAACTTCGGTCACCGAAAAGGGCTTTTTTCGCTAAATATGGTTTAAAATACTCTCAGAAATATATATTCCATATTGAACATTATTTAACATACGTTTTATAGTATTTAATGGAAAATAAAAGTCCTTTTCGGTGCCCGAAAGTTATTTTCGGTCCTTTTCGGTGGCATAAGTCCATTTCTGTCTTTAGTAGGACCCGTATCTTCATCTTAAAATTTCACAAAAATATTTCAGCACCGAAAAGGACTTCACTTCTGGTAAGTGAAGAGATGCCATGTACCGAAAAGGACATTGCAAATGCCGATTTTCGGGCACCGAAAAGGGCATTTTCACCTAATGTTCTAAAAAATTATGTTTATAAATGAAATATTTTACCCTTTATGATGACTGTACCAGTTTTCGGGATATTAACATTTCTTTCTTTCTTTCTATCGATACTGTCCTCGGTCAACTTTGACCATGATGACAGGTTTTTGGTGTGGCGCATAAGTTGTCACAAAAAAATAAATAAATAAATGAATTTGTGACATAGCCACCAGCAGATTAAAACTATTTACAAGAAGTCCTCAGGGGCAGGCATTCCATGCCTAACCCCTGCTCTACCCTAGGATATTAAATTTTGGCCTTAAACCCATCAACTGTCTCCGAAGAGACAGCTTCGGTTGTAAGGCCATTCCAAGTTGCAATTGTCCTGGGGAAAAAAGAATTCTTAAAACCGTCCGTGTAAGCGTTTGGACGGTGGTACTGGAATGGGTGTGACCTAGTTCTCCTGCTCCCTTCACCGACCTCAGATAGGTACTTATTCTTATCTACAATGGCAAGATTATTATGAATTTTGTAGAATAGAGACAGAGAAGCCTGCTGTCGTCTTTCCTGCAGGTCTGGCCATTGGAGTTCTTCTAACATTTCTCCCACATGGCTTTGATTGCGCCAGCGCCTACAGGTCCAACGGGCAGCAGTCCTCTGTACTTTTTCTATTCTGTTAATATCAACTTGGTGATGGGGCATCCAAACTGGCGCTGCATATTCTAATTTGGGCCGGACCAGAGTTTTATATGCAGCAGCCTTGATTTCCTTCGATGCAAAAGTCAGGTTTCTACGCAGGAAACCCAAAGTCTTAGTAGCCTTACTGGTAATTTCATTAATGTGCTGACCCCACTCGAGGTCATCCGTAATTTCAACTCCTAAATATTTGGCTGACGATACATTCTCTAGGACTTGGTTATGCAATGTATAACCATAGATTATTTGCTTTGGAGGGGGATGCCTAGTCACCCTCATAGAGTGACATTTGGCAACATTAAATTTCATGAGCCATGCCTCTTCCCAAAGTGCCAATTTATCTAAATCATCTTGGAGTATCTGTTGGTCTTCGGACCGTCTAATATTTCTATAGAGTACACAGTCATCAGCAAAAAGGCGGACTGTGGAGCTTATGTTGTCTGGCAGGTCATTAATAAAGATTAAGAACAGGATGGGCCCTAAAACAGAACCCTGGGGGACGCCAGACAACACGGGGAGAGGGTCTGAACAGACACCATCCAGAACAACTTTTTGTGTCCTTCCAGATAGCCAGGCAGAGATCCACCGGAGGATATCATTTCGGATACCATAATACTCCAGTTTATAAATCAATCGTCTATGGGGGACCTTATCAAAAGCCTTGGCAAAGTCCATAATAATGAGGTCTGTTTGTTTGTGACCTTTATTATTGGCTCTGTCTAGGTTTGCCTGCAAATCATGAATGAACTGGACCAGTTGAGTCTCGCATGACCTACCACTTCTGAAGCCATGCTGAGACTCAACTAAAATCTTATGGTCCGATAGATGTTGCATGATTTTGCTCACGAGAATGTGCTCAAGAGACTTACAGCAAATACAAGTCAAGGAGACCGGCCTGTAATTTGCAGGGTCATATTTTTCTCCCTTTTTGTAAATGGGAGCCACCTTAGCTTGCAGCCAGTCATCTGGTACTCTAGACTGGGCCAAGGACTGGTTGAAAATGCAGGCAAGGACCGGGGCAATTTCAGCACTGCATTCTTTTAACACACGTGCACTTAGGTCGTCTGGACCTGAAGATTTATGGGGGTTAAGACGGTCTAGTAGTTTTTTGACCCCATTAGGGTCAATGTATAAGTCTTCAATATCTGGGTAGGGGGTTGGTCCTTTCGATGGGGGTCACCTACTTGTTCCCGGGTGTATACAGACTCGAACTGTCTGTTAAATATGTCTGCTTTGTCCTTATTAGCAGTTTTCAACATGCCATTTTCCCTTAAACAGGCCACACCCGTGGAATCCTTTCTTAAGTTTTTCATAAAGGACCAAAACTTTTTCAGCCGATCATTTTGGATACAGTCTTCTATATTAGTGTCTGTATCTGAGGGATTGAAGATATCTGAAACATACCTCCAATAGGCATCACGCATTTCTTTTTGGACATGAGCTCTGAGTCGTTTATAACGACTCTTCATGGACTCGTTATCTGCCCTGCGAGCTTTGTGGTACAATTTTTCTTTTTTCCTAATCAATGCCCTAATGCGTGCATCTATCCATGGATAGCCAAGTTTTCCTTTCGTCATTTTAGAAGGAATAAACTTGTTTACTGCATTTAGTAAGACCGTCTTAAACTCAATCCACATCTCATTAACATCAACTTGAGCAAAGTTCTGCGACATGAAACGGTCTGTAAAGGCAAGCATATGGTCTCTAAGACCTTGCATATCAGCCCGTTTGTACAAGAAAACTTTCCGTGGTGACTGAAGGACCCTTTTTGCTTTTATGTCATATTCCACCAAAACAATATCATGGTCAGCTCGACCGATTGGTGGCATACCCTTAATTCTTGTGACAGGGGTGGGGTTGTTAGTCAAAAGGATATCTAGGGTCCTTTCTTGTCTTGTAGGGATATCAACCATTTGAGAGAGGCAGTGCTCCTGAACAATGTTTACTAATTGGGACTGCACCTTTTTTGGGCATTCCCAGGGGTACATATTTGCTCGCAACATAAAAACTGTGTGATAAACAAAAAAAATATAAAAAAATAATGGTCTGTGTGTACATAAAAATATGTGTTAAGTAATTTGTAACTTACATTTCTTGTCCGCATGTCGCCATGTTTACATATTTGATCAACTCCACACAGATGCACGGCTGAATCTGCTCCCCGAAACCTACCCCAGTTTTCGGGGTATGTTAAAGAAGTCGCCTTCAAAGTACAGCAACTGCAGATCCTAATGATAACAACTGTTTTCATGAGACCTGCAATTCTTTAGGCTGTGGAAACGATCTCTGAATTATCAGAAAAACAGTTCATAATTGAATAAAACACCGTGTCATCTTCGTCGGTACTTTCCATAAGTTTTACACTGTTTCAAATATGGCCGCTTCCACGGTCACCAACGACGACGTCATGGATGACGTCACAACTAATGTGCAGTCGCGCGTCAATTAGTGTATGATTAAACACACTGATTCAAGTTTTTGTTTGCAAAAAATAATCATAGTTAGAGGTCTCTGACAAGAAAGCGGTATAATTTATCATAATACCCCGAATTCTGGCGCACCCTGAAAACAGGTACATTGACCATATATTATTCAAACGTTTTATAGCATAAAATGGCAGTTAAAAAGTCCTTTTCGGTGCCCGAAAGTTCTTTTCGGTGGCAAAAGTCCTTTTCTGTCTTTTTTTCTGTCTTAAGTAGGACCCTGAATTAGGTATCTTAGGGAGAACGTTAGCTAACGTTCTTCTTGTTTTTGGCTAATAACTAAGTTAGTAGTGCGTGCTTTTACCCCTATCTATTCAATTTTCAGAACCTCATATTTTATAACAAATAATCTTTAAACATTAGAAAAATAATATTTATATATATCTGGGTTATATTTCTCTGTTTGTTTACATTTATGAATTTATTTATTTTAAACAATTTCCATTTAATGCGGTCCTATACGCTAATGGCGGCGTCCATGAACGAATTTGAACAACACTCAAAAACTGCACATTTCCTCATACTGGAAAGGTCTTTCATTGCTTTTGAAATATTTTAAATGCCAAGAAAAAAGCCATACAGCTCCAAGCAAAAGAAGAAGCAATTACAGGACAAACGAAGACGAAAACAAGGTAAAATGTTATTCTTTAACCTATCCTCGGCACGCGCCTATTTTCGACTACTCTCTTGTTGAGGCACTCCAGCAAGTGGTTTTTCGAAGTTTATACTTAAAGGGGCAATATACACTTATTTGATCCGACGGAATAAACCGCATGTAAAGGGAGGTATTTAAATATGCAAATTAGGTCTAAAATATGCAAATTCGCTTTATTCCGTAAGTAAAATTCTATATCTATAAGTCAAACAAACCTTATAGGCGGATCAAATAAGTGTATATTGCCCTTAAAGGATAAAGAAACAGCAAATTCCACTTACATGGTTCAGTTTACTACCATTTCCCATAGTCAGATTTGTCCAGTAGAGTTTTTGAAATTCATTGGCATGCTCTCAAGCTTGGAAAGTTATCTCTTGCAATGTATTTTTTTCAGTTTCATAATGGCCGCCTCAAGATAACCATTATTGCTGTAGGGGTGGCATGTTTCAAGCACATTCTTGAAAATTACCATTTCAGATAAAATTAACATGAAATCATTTCAGAAGAATTTATGCTTATATCTTATAGCAGTTATTTTCATAAGTAATATCTTTTTGGAAAACAAAAAGATGCATAAGTGTAGCTGACACTGCAAACAACCCTTTGCTGAAATGGTCATATTCCAAAACAGACCAGGTGATTAGTGATGACATCATTTCTGTTGTGATGTCACAATGGCTGGTTCCCAACTTTATTAAAATTATAATGAACCTCATCAAAGGCTGGAAACCGGAAGAAATATTTTTACTATTGGAAAACCCACCTCAAAACAAAAAATGATAAAAATAGACAAAAGAGGTCATGCAATATGCTGCAAGTCAGTATTTAGCTACGAGAAATGGTTTTGGGTATGTTTAACCTAAAATTTTGATATTTAAGCATCTTTAAAGAAAAAAGTTCCACTAAAAACCACTTGCTGGAGTGCCTCAACAAGAGAGTAGGCAGTGTCTCGGGGTGCGGTACCGGACGCCGAGACCGGGACTCTGAGTCTGGGGTCCGGTACCAGATCCCTAGCCTGCCAGTCTAGGAGTCCGATACCTGACCCCAAGCCTTGCCTGTGAGGAATGGCTTGGCGGTTACTAGAAATACCGGAATACACTTAATCACCGGAATATACGGGTCCCTATAAAACTAGAAACGGAACCAAAACGAAACGCAACGAAACGAAACAAAACGCAACGGAACGAAACGAAACGCAACAAAACGAAATAGAAATAAAACGAAATGGAGCAAAATCTGAAAAATACCATGAAAGTATCACAATAGAACAGCACCACATATTAATGCAAAAGGAAGACTAAAAAAGCCCCATGTTTATCCCTATACATTGCTATATGAAGTTATCAAGTTACTGGGCAGTGCTCCAGATAATTTTTTTTTCTATCAGTACCGTACTGGTCAAGATTTTCTTGGATCAGTATCCACGATTCTGCTTCAGTATTTGCACTGAACCGACAGATGTAACATGAAAACACATTTAATTTTAACAGTATTTCAGTGGTACTCCCTAGGTGTGACTTTGCCTCGTAAACTACTACTTCTGCTTTCACTGTGTGAAAATATACTCTTTCATATTCCCAAAAACGCCATATCAAAATCTGATCAATTAAACAGTTCTATCATGACTCAACCTTCTGAAAGCTCCTTCTGACTGCTTCACAAAATGTAAATATCAAAATGAAACTGATTTACAAATTGTAGTTGATGTTGCCAGGGAGTCTTCACTAGGGGTAGGGGGAGTCAAGAGACACTTGTATGAAGAAAATTCTCTGCAAGTACATGTAATTGGGTTCATGCGAATCACATTTGGATTTGAACTGCAATTTTCTACCTGCCAGAATGTTTTTTCCTTTTCTACATGCAGGCATAACCGCACCTGAGATAATAGCATTTATTATCTCATAGACACATCTACAATTTTCGGTTGATTTGTCAATAGGCCCAAAAAACCCGCAGAATAGAGACCTGCTTGTCCTGTTGAGAGCACGAAGCCATGCTTTCCTACTTTCAGTTTGAAGCGACTGGTTTACAGTCCATCTATTTTCCACGCATTAGAAACACAAATTCAGAAAGAAATATTTAGAATCAGTCAGCTTCTCGGTGAGTGCGACGCATAAGGAAATTCAGTCTACTTGATGATATTATAATGCAAGCGTCTATGAGAACTCAACCAGGTGGTACGGATTACCGGAAAGAATGATCCGTAACGGCTTGAAAGCGTCCGTACTGGGTACCGATAAAATTTCCAATAGCTCCGTATCGGCCTAAAATGATCCGTATTATACGGAGATACGGACGCTATCTGGAGCACTGACTGGGTATTTGTTAGATCAAATACATTAATTTTTAAACAGATACTTGGCTGATGATGATTATGATGATTTCATATTTGATTGTTGCGCATAAAAATAATTGTTGGGGACCGAGGCAATAACACTATTTCAGGAACCTGGGTCATATGTATGGAGCTGGTAGCCCGAAAAATGTAGAAAAGCTCATACGACGCTCCACAACAAAAAAAAAGTAAAAATAAATACCGTATTAATTATCTTTAAATAACAATCAAAAACTATAAAGATAATAAAGAAAACGCCCAGACCAAAACACCCAAAGACCAAATGAGGCCCGAAAATCGTATGTCAGTTTATCAAATTAAACAATTCAGCCAAGTATCTGTTTAAAAGTTAATGTAGATCTATTTGATCTAACAAATACCCAGTAACTTGGTAACTTCATATAGCAATGTATAGGGGCTTTTTTAGTCTTCCTTTTGCATTAATATGTGGTGCTGTACTATTGTGATGCTTTCATGGTATTTTTCAGATTTTGCTCCATTTCGTTTTATTTCTATTTCGTTTCGTTGCGTTTCGTTCCGTTGCATTTCGTTTCGTTCCGTTGCATTTCGTTTCGTTGCGTTTCGTTTCGTTTCGTTTTGGTTCCGTTTCTAGTTTTATAGGGACCCCGGAATATACCAAAATACACCGGAATCTACCGGAATATACCAAAATCCACATATTTGTTTACCGAAATACACTTAATTTTGACCAGAATATAAATAATTTTATTTAAATATGTCATTTAACATTTGCTGCATGTAAATGCCTGCAAGTGACTGACCCTTACAAAGACCCAAACCAGCTTGCAATCTGCACAGTGATACCTATCCAATACCCATACGTTGGTCCATTTATTGTCACTACCAATAAAAAAAGCTAATACTTAGATGGAAATGGTATTTATTTAATTTATTCTGGCAATATTTGAGTTTATTTTGATAATATAAATGTATATTTTGGTGTTTTTTGGTGTATTTTGGTGTATTCCGGTATATTCCAGTAATAAGGTAGATTCCGGTAATTCTAGTAACCCATGGCTTGGGGTCTGGTCTGGTAGTTTTATTGTATTTTCAATACGCTTGGATAATCCCTACTTTCATGTCTGTATTAAACAAGTATTTAGCAAGCTTACAGGACGAAATAGGGAGCCACTCACCTAGTCTCAGCCTTCAAAAACATGTCCACCACAGCCGTGCGCTCTTTCTTGTCTGCCTAGCGCATGCGCCAACTTCACTTGGGGTCCCCCTACATCCCGGCAGAGCACTCTAATCCATGGGACCAATCCGGCGGTCGTGGACCAAGGACTCCCGTCACAACACTCCCCCAACTTTATCTTGAAAGTCTTGGCCTGTACTGGAAGGAAGTTGCGTCTTGAAGAGAGACTACAAGTCTTGTCTGGACCTGGCTGTGCGCTGGTTCTGATCTAGAAGACCAGAAATCTGGAGCTGGCTGGATGTTGGTTCTGATCTAGAAGACCAGAAATCTAGAGCTGGCTGGGCGTTGACTATTTCCGAACTAGAAGTCCAGAAATTTGGATTTGGTGACCCGACCTAGAAGTCCAGGACTCTGGCTAATCACAAACTAGAAGTCTGTGATGCTGGATGAACTTAAAGTCCGTACGGTCTTGTGAACTACAAGTCCACAATGCTAGATGGACTAGAAGTCCATAGTGTCTAGTGAACTAGAAGTCCACATGTGTCGATCTAAAAGACCAGACTTCAGTTGTTGCTACCCGCTTAATGGAACAGGACGAAACAGGGAGCCACTCACCTAGTCTCAGCCTTCAAAAACATGTCCACCACAGCCGCGTGCTCTTTCTTGTCTGCCTAGCGCATGCGCCAACTTCACTTGGGGTCCCCCTACATCCCGGCAGAGCACTCTAATCCATGGGACCAATCCGGCGGTCATGGACCAAGGACTCCCGTCACAACACTTTGTTAAAAAATCACTGTACCTCAGTCGGTACATAAATTCACCTGATCGGGCCTAATCACTGGATCAGACCGGATCGGACCAGAATTTCATCATCTATAGCTGTTTTATAATACTTTCTTTGACTGTTAAGGTGTATATTTTGCATGAGATGGTGTATCCAACAGAGGGTCCATTAAATTACCCCAAACCACCCCAAACCGCCTGAAAACCACCCCAAACCACTTTTCTTAATTCTGTTTCAGGTAAAAAATAGCTTGCAGAAATTTTGTTTATGCTTTTACTGATTTCAAAAGTGTAAAATAGAAAAAGAAATAATATCTTTTCATGCAGAAAAAGTGATTTTCATATGGTATGTGATGATAATAACTAAGTGGTATATGTATGTATGTATGTATGCCATATGTACATATGTAGACACAATATATGCTTGCATGTCTGCATATATGTTTGACAGCAAGTGCAGGTTTATATGCACGTGAAAGTATATGCATGTTATATACCATTCAGATTCATGGAAACACACTTTTACAAATACATGTACATGTATGTTCAACATATTGGTAATGACAAGTCTTCCCTATAGCTGCAAATGTAAATTAATTATTATAAATTACAAATGTTTTTAGCATGAGCAAA
Source organism: Ctena decussata (assembly GCA_963989385.1). Taxonomy (NCBI): domain Eukaryota; kingdom Metazoa; phylum Mollusca; class Bivalvia; order Lucinida; family Lucinidae; genus Ctena; species Ctena decussata. Next base: position 51,670,478 of record OZ022498.1, on the reverse strand, counting down.
CATTTCTATAGAAGTGTGAGTTTCCGCAAAATACCAAATTTGGTGTGGAATGATTTGATTTTGGTGGTTTGGGTGGTTTGTTGGCGGTTTGGGGTGGTTTGGTGTGGTTTGGGGTGGTTTGGGGTAATTCGATGGACCGTCCAACAGATATATTACAATAATAGTTGAATTTAATGAATTTACGGTTTGTTGTAATTTCTTGGAAATTTCACTGAGACAGATACGTTAAATTGCATATGCAATATAATTTGACTGAAATGGCTATAAAAACGAAAAGGTCAGATGAAATAATCCGATTTTATTATTATTATTTTTTATTTTATTTTATTTTCATGTTTGTTCAAAACATAAAGGTGCACACTAATCGCCGGGAAGTGCCGGGAAGAAAAAGCCGGGAAGATGAGGGCAGTTGTCTATCTGATTCAATATATATCTTTCTGTATAAGCTATCTAAACAAATTAGATATCATTTTAAAGAAGAGACTCTAATCTAAATATTGAATACAAAATGAATAGTTTTTGTTGAGTTTTTGATGACCTTTTGGTACTTTAAAAATTCCGGGAAGAGTTCGGGAAGGCAGCCGGGAATATAGGTGTAGTTGTCTTTCGGATTCAATGTTTATCTTTCTGTATAAACTATCTAAACAAATTAGACATCATTTTAAAGAAAAGACTCTTATCTAAATATTGAATATAAAATATATAGATTTTGTTGAGTTTTGATAACTTTGTGGTACTTTAAAAATTCCGGGAAGAGCCGGGAAGGCAGTCGGGAAGATAGGTGTAGTTGTCTTTCGGATACAATGTCTATTTTTCTGTATAAGCTGTCTAAATCAATTAGATATCATTTTAAAAAAGAGACTCTAATTTCAATATCGAAATAAAATGTGTAGATTTTGTTGAGTTTTTGATGACTTTTTGTACTTTAAATATTCCGGGAAGAGCCGGGAAGATAGGGGTAGTTGTCGTTCGGATTCAATTTCTCTCTTCCTGCATATTTTATCTAAGCAAAAAAGGCACTAGTTTAAAGAAGAGACTCTTATCTAAATGTGGAATATAAAAACAAATAGTTATGTTGGAAGTTTGATGACGTTTTGGTGCTTTAAAATTTCCTGGGAGAGCCAGAAACGCAGCCGGAAAGATAGGGTTATCAGAAAGACCGGAAAACACCTTTTGATTGGAAAACGCCAAAAATTTGCAGGAAAACACTACGATGTGGGTGTGGGTGTGTGTGTGTGTGGGGGGGGGGGGGGCTATACTTTTTGATTCCCCGAAATGACAGTTAAGGTTGTATCACAAAAAGAAATTATTTGGCGAGTTTGTGTTTTAAGTGTTATCAGAGTAGATTGATTCTGATTTATCATGCTACTTATTATTTTCTTAAAGAATGAAAGACGCTTGATTATAATTATTGTTCTTATTTTCATTATTATTATAAGGTACCTGCAGAGTATCAAAAATAATAATAAAATGGAAAGTTGAAGCAAAAGCGTAAAGACGAGTTAACGGAATGTTTCGTCTGTATTAATTATGATTGAATATGTTTGTAGAGTAGGTGTTCAGTTTTTCAGATGGTAAATATTATAAAATGGTAAAGAAATGACTTTCCATTCCAACACAGTCCGACTATAGAAGCAATGGCAAATTTCCATGTTTTATTCTGCAACAATTCGCTGTTTCGAGAGCGCACGAGTCTAATTGCTGACGTTACTGACAATTACTGACGTATTTTGTGGCGTTTGTAGAAGACAGCATAAAGTCACTTTTCCCCTAAAATCACCATAAACTTAGATAAGTTAAGAATGTTGGTGGGAGCATGAATGCGCTGGCAGGAATAATACTTTTTCAGCGTTTTTGACTCTTATAATCGAAAGATTTCAGCTCTAGCATTGAATTGTTGATTAACAATTTACTGCTTGTCGGTCAGTTGTATTAAAGTATATAACGGCCTCACTCACGCTCTTCGCTAGTGAAATGATCTACTTTGCAGGTGACCTCCATAATACGTTTTGCAGCGCATTAACTGTTAGAACCAAAACATTTCAGCATTGAATTGTTGATTAGTTGTTATAAGGTATATGGGTACACCTCCATGTTTTTCCGCCATTTTTATCCCCCGACCGAAAGGTTCGGGGGATATAGCGATGAGCCTGGCGTCCGTCCGTCCGTCCATCCGTCTGTCCGTCCGTAAACATTTTCTTGTCCGCTCTATATCTTGAATACCCTTTGGAATATTTTCATGATACTTCACAGTTATGTAGAACAGGTCATGACGATGTGTCGCTTACAAGAATGTTAACTCTTGCTATTGTACTTATTGAATTATCTCCCCTTTGGTGATTTTTTGGCAGATTCGTGTCCGCTCTGTAACTTGAATACCCTTTGGAATATTTTCATGATACTTCGCGGAAATGTAGAACAGGTCATGACGATGTGTCGCAAACAAGAATGACAACTCTTGCTTTCTTACTTTTTGAGTTATTTCCCCTTGATAGTTTTAGGTGTGATTTTTTGGCAGATTTGTGTCCGCTGTATAACTTGAAAACCCTTTGGAATATTCTCATGATACTTCACAGATATGTAGAACAGGTCATGACGGTGTGTCACGAACAAGAATGACAACTCTTGCTTTCTTACTTTTTGAGTTATTTCCCCTTGATAGTTTTAGGTATGATTTCGTGTCCGCTCTATTACTTGAATACCTTTTGGAATATTTTCATGATACTTCACAGATATGTAGAACAGGTCATGACGATGTGTCGGGAACAATAATGACAACTCCTGCTTTCTTACATTTTGAGTTATTTCCCCTTGATGGTTTTAGGTGTGATTTTCATGTCCGCTCTATAACTTGAATACCTTTTGGAATATTTTCATGATACTTCACAGATATGTAGAACAGGTCATGATGATGTGTCGCGAACAAGAATGACAACTCTTGCTTTCTTACTTTTGGAGTTATTTCCCTTTGATGATTTTAGGTGTCCGCTCCATAGCTTGAATACCTTTTGAAATATTTTCATGATACTTCACAGATATGCAGAACAGGTCATGACAATTTGTCTCATGCATGAATGATAACTCTTGCTTTTATACTTTGTGAGTTATTTCCCTTTGGTAGTTTGAGCTGCTGTTTGAGTCTCTGCTCCATATCTGTATAACCCTGGCCAGCTCCAGAATTTGAATAACTGTGTACCTTTTAGAATACTGATTGTCATACTGTGATAACTTATCAGTGTTCCTAACTCTCTCTGACCCCTCCACATTCCCGCGCCCCTCCCGCACCCCCTCCCCCCCGCCCCCCAAAAAAAATTTTTTTTTTTCCAGATTTGGATTCTTTGTCCAAATTCACTTACTAGAGAGCTCAAAATTAGGTTTGTAGGGCTTGTACTTTAGAAGTTATTCACACATTTTGAAAGTTGAATGTATCGTATGCTATACATTTGTGTATATGGTGGCTGTTTGAGATATTACCTCTTTTTAGCAGTCAAGCATACTGTTTTAGTCTGAGTGTTAGATAATCATGCATCTGTTAACAGTTAATGTCAATCAGAAGCATAAAAGAACGACAATATATTACTAATATGTGCTCTGAAGTGCACCCTTTTTACCAAGGCCCATGGGGGTCTTCCGTCAGGGGATTTGCCATCTCCTCTGATGGCTATTTTTACAAATGGTAAAAACAATCATGGCTTTCTGTTTGCTAGCCTTAAAAAAAAGGGTCTACTTTTGAATAAAAGAATTTGCTACTCCCTAGGAGCAAATTCTTTGATTTAAGAGTTGCCCCCCCCCCCCCCCCCCCCTCCCAATTTCGAAGTGAAGTGATATGAAAATGATAGAGTTGCTTCCCCTGAAAGATGTAGTAATATGTCTTCACGGGAGATTACTGTGATCTGGAAGCAGTTATCTTCCTTCTCATAGGGGTTTATCTTAAAGAAAAGAATTGGACCTATTAAGAGCATCTACTTTTCAGAGACAAAATTCTAAAACGTAAGGGTAACCCCGCCTAAAGAAGTTATTCTCAGGCCAATGAAACAAGTGCTATTCTGTTAAAGATGTGTCCTTGTAAAACTGGTGGACAAAGCTTGGAAATTTATCTGTACATATTCATCTTATATCAGGAGACATAAAGTGCACTTGTCCATCCTTATTATCTGGATGAGTCCATTTATAGTTTTAGGGGTTTTGGTGAATGCTTTCACTTTTATTGTATTTTGCATAGAAATTCCTGTAAACAAACAGTGTTGATCCTGATCAGATCATGCCGCATGCTGGGCATCTGAACTGGGTCTGCGCTGTTTTGCATATGTCCCCCAAATGGGTTTCATGTCTAAAAAAGGGTTGATATTGGGAGACTTAAGGTGAATGGATACACTTTCAGGGGAAGCAACTCTGCCAGTCTCATTTTGTCTCCCTTCCCAGTCGTGGTAACCTCTAAGTATTTGTTCCTATCGAGATGTCCTCCAGGGAGGCAAACAGAGAGTCATGAAAGTTGTTCCCTCTTTGTTAAAATGGTGGAAAACATGGAGGTGCAGTCTCTAGTAAAATATTTTAATTTCTACTTCGCTCTCCTTGAATTATGTGGAACACGAGGACATACTCAGTCCATTACACTAAATGGGAATCGTTTTGGAATCTATTTAAAAATCTAAAAAGGTCATTACGTTGATATATGAAAGTCTTGAAAGAGAGAGAGAAAGAAAGAGAGGATGCATGCATGTGTGTGTGTGCGCGCATCCGTGCGTGTGTGTGTGGGGTATTTAAAATCCACTTATTTAAACTATTGTTCGGAATTTCCTAAACCCATATCAGCCTAGCATCCATTTGTTTGTTTCTATCTTTCTTTCTTTCTTAGACCGGAGAACGCATCGTTAGTTAACATCAATCGAATGTACTTTAAAGCTATTTTAGATACAATGCAATTAAGTGATTATGGAATTAACGACCCGTGAATGAGTAAAATCAGACCGATTCTGATGTCCCTTTTCGTAAAAATATCGTCTAACATGAACTTTGATAAATAAATAGATAAATAAATAAATAAAATGAATGTTTACTTCATGAATTTATTATGGGGTTCTGCTCAAGTTTAAGTACTATATGGAATAAACAAACCGTGAAATATTGGTCTGTCTAATTTTCAGTGTCTCCTTACAAAAATTGTCTACTTTAAACAAAAGATTTTAACTGAAGTTTAAAGAAATATTACTTCAACATCTAAAATCTCTATTACGTTGCTATGTACAGTTCTGAGAATCATGACCTTACCATGTCATGTATCTTCAGAAATGGTTGAAAAACTAGCGGCTGAATGCAATATCTAAATAGAAGTCGTTATTGCAGGCCATGAATATAACTTACATGGATGCTCTCAGAAGTATTTAATTCATGATACTTTTGACAGACACAGGCCGGTATACAACTAGTCTGTTCGGCGCTTCTGAACACACACTGAACACACAATACGAAAGTGCGGCGGGAAGGTGGGGGGGGGGGGGAGGAATTGACTGGAATAAAAATAAAAAAATCCTATATTCACAGCCTTCAGTGATACAAAGCAAAGTGTACGTTAAGTTATGATCAAAACTAGAAGCCTGACTGTCCTCTTTGCGGAGCTTAGGCAGTAGGGGAGACCGGGGCTAGTTGGTCCGAAGGCGTTTTCTCATTTGACAGGATAATAGCAAAGGATGGAAAACTAGTTTTATTCACGTCACTTTCGACAATACAAAAATTGAGGACGACCCGGCATGCGTCTAAATAAAAGAAATCAAAGTATGAGCAACCTCATGATAAAACCAATAAGTTGGCATGAGCGCCCAGCAAAGGTCCAAGCCAATCCGCCCATTCTGATCAGAGTCTCTGTTGTGCGCTTAATGGGTAGCTTACGGTCTAAGCTTTATTCATGCGGACAGCGAAGACTCTGATCAGACTGGGTGGCTGCCCAGGCTGATCTGGGTCCTCGCTGAGTGTACGTCAGTTTGTTGGTTTTGTCTGTTTGTCATGAGACGGCTCTTCTGTTTTCTCGCATAAAAAGTAAATTCCTTCATACTTTCTCAGTTTCAGAACAGAAAAATAACTAGACATGATATGCCATTACATATTGAATTGGATGGACCAAGCTGAAATTAAATATTAATTGGGTTATTATCAAAGTAAGTAAGAACAAGCATACTGCAACTATGATTGTCGTTTTATATACATGAGTCGAGAAAAAAAAAATAGATAAAAAAAAAAAAAAAAATAAAATCCCGACAAAATCCAAAAATTTAAGGGAGTTTTAGAACTGAATAAAAGTTTAACATTACTAAATTATCCGTGTGCTTATAAAAAATACCGCTATTCTTGCCTTTCCGGCTGCGCTTCCTTATCTTCTCGGAATCTTTAGAGCAACATAAGGTCATCATTTTTTTCCAGAAAGCACTTGTCTTATAATCGGCATTTAGCTTAGAGACTGTTTTTAAAAGGATGCAAAATTATTGTCATTAAATATTGCAAAAATGGAGATATTGGGTCAACCCCTCTCTTCCTGGCTGCGTTTCGGGCTCATCACAGAAATTTTAAAGTACCAAAAAAGTCATCAAAAACTCTATTAAAACTATTTATATTTATGTTCATCTTTCAGATAAGAGCCCTTTCTTTAAAATAATGCCTAATTTGCTATGATAGCCTATACAGAAAGATAGATATTGAATCCGAAAGACAACTACCCCAATCTTCCCGGCTGCCTTCCCGGTCTTCCCGGAATTTTTAAAGTACCAAAAAGTCATCAAAACCTCAACAAAAACTATTCATTTAGATTAGAGTCTCTTCTTTAAAATGATGTCTAATTTGTTTAGATAGCTTACACAGAAAGATAGACAACTACCCTCGTCTTCCTGGCTTTTTCTTCCCGGCTCTTCCCGGCGATTAGTGTGAGCCAAACATAAATTGTGGGTTCACATGACTGAGGCGATTTAGAGCAGAAATAATATATGCTAGATACATCATGCTAAATGCAATGAAGACCCCTTTAAACCAAATATTACTGCAATGTATCTGTTGGACACACTATCTTATACAAAATATAAATATATACAGTCATAGAAAGTATGATAAAACAGTTTTTAAATGGTAAAATTCGGGTCTGATCCCTTAGTTTTGAATACATGTATATGCTCACCATTTTTTGTTTAAGTTTTAAAGTGAAGACAGGGATCAAACTTGTTGCGGCTGCTGAGTCTTCACCAGTCGCCTGTCAAGCGGCAAGTTTTCAGGGGACGCGGGTCATTTTACATATCTATAAATTAAAATTATTTCTCCTGTTTTCAAATGGGTCTGTAAATCATTATTTAAGAAAAGAAGTGCAGAAATGCGCATTTTAATATTAAGTAAACTAGCAAGTTATCTCATAAATTAGTTCAAGAAATAAAATTTATGCCATGACATATAACTAATAAGCTTTTAAATCAATATGGAACACAAGACGGTTAGCCTTGTTATTTCTGCAGACAGATGAGAATAGAATGCAATAAATTGGTAAAAATGAATTTTACTTATCACTGTACCTATGAAAGCTCGACGTAATGTTATATGCAACTAAATGATGCAAGTAAATAATCAGCATATCAAACTATATCTACTATAAGAAAATGTTAGAAAAGTGTAGAGTTCTTGGCATGTATCACTTGTTGTAATTGTATATTTGTCCAAATTCCTAGTATTACATGTTGAATTTCATTTTCTTCATGTGGCTAAGAAATTAGCACCTTTTAGAGGGGATGTTCCCATTTCGCCTACTCCCATTTCGCCTATTCCCAGTTCGCCTATTCCCAGTTCGCCTACTCCCATTTCGCCTACTGTCAAATGTGACTTCATTCCCATTTCGCCTACTCAAAGCAAATTTTTCATATGTTATTTTATTCATTTATTTATTTTGTTTTAATGATTTATTATATATTTGAGTTTTTCTTTTTTTAATCAAACCTATCTTTACAGTTTATCAACACTTTTAATGTTGATTGATAATTAATGAAGGATTATAAAATAGTGTCAGCCTATTGATAATTAGCTTATATTGTGAGTACATATCAGCAACTGATGTACATTTATTTTAAAACTGCTATGACTTTAACTGGGAATCAAATATTCTTGTTTCCTTTTTATTTATCATGGGTTTTATTAAAGCTAAAAGAAGGGGGGAGGGAAGAGGAGGGGACTGTGTGTCTTTTATTAGTATCATTTTGTTTATTTTATTATTTATTTATTTTCTTAATGAAATATTTTCTGTAGCACATTTTGAAGTATGTTCATATAAAAGGATTAATAAATACAAATTAAAAAAAAAAATTCATTACCATCTTTATAAAAAATGACTAGGCAAAATGGGAATACCCGGTAGTGGTATATTTAAGAGTAGGCGAAATTGGAATTGGCGAAACAGGCGTAGGCGAAATGGGACAAATCATAGGGGAAACGGGAATAGGCGAAATGGGAGGAGGCAAAATGGGAGTAGGCAAAATGGGAGTAAACCTTTTAGAGTACGCTCGGTTACACTGATAAAAAGTATTTTGCTATTCAATTTATGTGTATTTTTGTAATGAAGAACTAAACTGATCATCAAAAGTAATGAATACAATGTTATTTTCTAAATATCTCACAAAAGTATAATGATAAACTTGAATATTGGTTATTTTGGTATTTTTCCTGGTTATTTTGGTAAATCATTGGTTATTCCGGTATTTCGGTAGTTATTTCAGTATTTTTGTTATTTTGGTAAACCGTTGAACCCTTCAGCGCGAAAAGTTGCAGAAAATTCGCCAATAAATACTCAAGTTATAGAACGGAAAGGCAGTGCTCATGGTGAAAGGTTTGCAACTAGTTTAGAGTGATCAGCAACCAGTCAGGAACCACTCAGTGACTCTTCTGGGCTGGTTGAAACTGAACAGGGTCTGGTCACAGACTTGCTGGTGACCATTCTGTGATCAAAACATAATTTTAATAAAATGTGTTGACTAGGATGAAATCATATCTCTACAAGTTGTCAGCATGATAATAGGGAGGTTAAGATTTTTAACTTGTACGTGTATGTGTACGTCTAGCGATGAATTGTGTGCATACGTCATCAAAAATTGCATACTCTCTACCAGTTAGAAGTAAATTCTAGACGTTGTCTACTTCTAGGAGGGCGTTTACACGTAGCTTAATAAACGTGTACTTTGAATTCATTTTTCGGATTGAATTCGTAAATGTACATTTTATTTTATTGTATCAGAGTTGAGAGCAGATATCTGAGAAATGATTTAAAGCGTTCCCTTGAAAATCAGTGAAGCGTAAATAAGATACACCAATGTTTACAGTGAGGGTGGTACATGTGAGGCAAAGGCAGTATTTGTTGTAGATATCTCCGCAGTTGTAAAGATAGATGGATAAATAATTTCGAGTTATACGACCCTTTCAACAGTATTTTAGTCATGCGGGGCATATTAGGGAAATATATGAGATATGGACGACGCTGAAGTAAACAAGATGCAGAAAAGAAACGTGACCTTAACTGAAATCGAACCCGCGACCTCGTGATCATGAGTCTAGAGCATCAACCTCCCAGCCAGCAGTTAAGAAATCATGTGGTCACATGTCAGCATCATAAATGGGACTGAGTTTGGAAGTATGTGTATTTCAGTTATCGTAACGACGTCCCCCACCCTCCGCCACCCACCTCAGCGGTACGAAACCATGGCCGCAGAAACGGGGCGCCGTGCGTCCGTCCATTTGAGGCGGGACAGCTGGTTGGGATAATTTATATCACAATCAAAGTGGGAAAATCAGACTGCAAGATGGGTGGGTATGGGCTACATTACCAATAAACGATAAAAAAGGATAACACACAGGAGCTTCTGTTGGTCGTTGTAATCAGTGAAAGCTTTTGAAAAAAAATCGGGGACGGTAGAGAAGAAGTGAGTGTACACAGGTATGACCAGGAATAGTGAACTGACAGTAGTAAGGGCTTTCCTTTACTGTAAAAATACAGGATAATACCATAACTTTTTATGACGGAAACTGGCTGCACTGTGTTAAAAACCTGTTTTAATTCCGCGTTTGGTTGTATATTTATTATAAAGAATTTAAATGTGGATTTAAAGCAAGGTTTTTACACAATGCAGTCGCGTTCCATATCAAAACCTTAAAGTAATATCCCGTACTTTTTATGGTGAAAGGCCTGGCAGCCAGATGCCAGGTCTTTTCCCGTAAAACCTATGGGTTTTCCCGTAAAACCTATGGGACTCTGTAACAGTGCAATTATTAGAAAAAAATGTGGTGTATATAAGATGGTTGCCGGGTGTGATATTGGTCAACGGGCCTGTATGCTTTCTTTTTGACACCAAAATAATTAGAACGTTAAGTTTCCACAAAAACGGACCGAAACATTTGGTACAGAGGAGATAATGTGAACCCACAAACGTACACACGGACGAAAACTCATGCAGATAGCTTTTTCCATAATTACTTCGACAATCTTAAATAATGCGCCGCATTTATTTGGTTACACGTACACGTACAAGTTACATTTATCTTAACTTTTAATAACTATAATTAGAACGTGTACGTGTAGGCACCAGTAGCCGTACGCGTACAAGTTCTAAATCTTAACCTCCCTAATACCTAACAGATACAGTTGCTATGCTTGCAAACAAGACAACCCAAGGTTATAAAACTTTTTTCATGCTCAGCTGAGTTGAGCATGAAATTTTAGCTGCTAATAAATAGCAAATTACTGATAAGTAGAGTTGTTTTCTTGCTCAGTTTAGCTGAATATGTAATTTTCTCTGCTTATGAATTTGAAAATGCCAACATTAGTTGGCATTTTCATATTTATCAGCAGAGAAAATTTCATGCTCAGCTGAGTTGAGCATGAAAAAAGGTTTATAACCTTGGGGCCAGAATGCTGCAGGATGGCTATGATGGTGTACAGGTGACTATGGCAGAGGAGGGGATGACAGTATCGACTAAGACCCTGGAGTTTGGAGAATAAGAAAATTTGATGGCATTGAAGTTGGCATTGCTATTGCTAGATCAACACACACTTGAAACCGTCTGCAACCTGTTGGCAACCAGTCGCCACTGGTCGCCGATAAAATGCTGATCAGTTATCAATTACCCGCTAATTAGTCACTGTCTCATCAGTGATCAGTTGCCAATGGTCACACACATTTGAAACCAATCAAGGACTAAAACAATACAATCAGCAACTTCCAGGAAACCATTGCAACTAGTCTTTGATCGAAATCAGTTGCAACTAGTCTTTTGTGCATGCTCAAAAGTCTGGCTGTGACTAATTTTGATTGGCAACCACTCAAAGACTCTGTCACAACCTTAAATAAAGTCCTCAAAAGGACTTCTGTAACGTCTTTGCAATTGTTAGTTTTCTTAGTCGCAGAGTGGTCGCGCTGCGGTCCCAAGCTCTGTGGAACCAGGCCTTAACTCACTCTAGTCACTTTTTGCATGGTAGGCTGCAACAAAGCCTTCCCTAGTTTATTGACTTTAAAAGAGTACATTTTTTTTTAGCGTGCCTTTGCAAAGCAAAGGAGGGCTTATGCAATACCCCTGGTGTCGTAGTCCGAGTATCCGTTAGCGTAAGCGTTAGCGTCCACGTTCGCATCCGCGTCTCCATCAGCGTCCTCGTAGGCGTCCGTGATCAGGTTAACCAATTTTAACTTTTGTGTTTAACTCGATGTTTAACTCTGTTCCTTACAAACTACAGTAGCTACAGTCATCATACTTGGTACATATATACATCCATATGACTGCAGCAGCAGCATCACACAATTGAGTGTCCTTGACCTATATGTTACGGTTGATTGACTTTGCTGTTTGGCACTGTTTTGAAGGCAATATTTTCAATTTTCATATTACCTTTGAGAAAAGAGAGTTGATACTTGGACAAAAACATATCCCTACAATTACAGCTGCTGCAAAGCATCCATGCTAACTCCTGTGCCCTTGACCTTCATTCACGGTCTACTGATTTTGCTTTATATCTCTAACACTATTTGATGAATTAACAGTATACCTGGCATAGTGGATCAGCCTGACATTGCCAATGGCCTCATACTATTTATAGATCACTACCTGCTTCGTATTTGGAATATTGGGTTGCAGCAGCAGCAAAGCATCCATGCAGACTCTTGTGTCCTTGACCTTTATTCATGGTTGAGTGTTGAGTGATTTTGCCTTATACCTTTAACACTGTTTAATAAATATGCAATATGAATATGCATTTCTCTTCGAGCTCATAACATCGATACCTTATATGCTACAAAGTTTAGATGTAGTATGATACTTACCCAGACCAACATCTTAGACTTTGTGGTAGAGTTCCCCTGGGTGGGTCCAGGGGTCAGAATGTATATTGTGTATATTGTATAACAGGTCATATTAAACACTTGCAAAATGGGAATAAAATCATAAGTCTGGTACCATTACTTGCCCTGGAGAGTTAGAAACTGGACATAATGATCACAGATGAAATAGTTTATACGGAGACCAGGCCTTGACAACTGGTTCAGGCTAAGGGTGAGGTTATGGGGTGGAGCCAAAGGAAACATGAGAAGTCTGCAAAGGGTAAGGAGGTGTCATCAAACCGACATAGTACTGGGTAAAGGTGGTGTGAAAACCCATACTAGGAACCACCCTTTGTCACCATGAGGCATTATAAGTTAGACTGAGTTGGTATCTCTCCGTCTGGTGCACGAGGACCCGACCTTTAATGTCCGCAAAATGTCCAGATAGTGGCATACAAGTCGGCCCTGTAAGCCAAAGGGAACAACTGACTTAGTCTAGCTTCTGATGCAAACTTCATTTGTGCACTAGCTACCACACTCACCCCTGGTTAACTATGTTAACAATATTTTGAGTCAGGATACTTTGTAACCTTGAGAGTCAGGCACCCATTAGGCGCGCTTCGTTGTCTTTTGACAACTCTTGTTGTATAGGAATCTTTCCAATCATTAATAGCTGCAGTAAATCGTTGAAATGTGTGCTAATAAGCTATAAGTCGCCATTTTAAAAAACTTAAGCACACAGGGTGCTGAAAGGGTTGATTACGGTAGACCATGACCAGGAAGATACCGTAGAGTCATGCCCACCACTTTTGCTGGTCTCTTACTGGATTAAATGTACTACCAATGGCTTATGGATCATTACTGATTTAAAACCTGACTTAAAATACAGTGCTCAGAGCTCTAGATAAGACAGGTATTTGATGATAATTAAGGGATAATATTTTTTATTTCTCATTGAAACCATATGTTGTGACCCCTCATCTGAACCGTCTCGATGAGACGGTTCAGATGAGGGGTCACAACATATTACTTTATGCAGAATTAACAAAAATTATCCCTAATTATCACCAAATACTCCCTCTTAGGGCTGTGAACTGTGCTGTCTATTTCAGAAGAAGGACCCCACTATGGCAGGGCAGAGTCTCCTGGGCCTGATTCAGTTGATGAGAGAGAGGACTCTGTTGGGCCTGTTCCAGGTTCAGATGAGCTTGTCACAAAAGTCTCTCAGCTGTCGAAGCACCAGTCTGACAGGAAGTTAGATCCTAACAGGTATTAGCATTCTGTCTTGTCTAATTTCACTTCATTGACGTCACATATGAGGGGCGACACGAGAAAACCAACAAAGTGGCATGTGCCCTATGAGAAGACTTAGATCAGCTGGAGCATCTGCTCAGCCTGATAAGAGTCTTCACTGTGCACAAAAGCTACCTTCATGCCAATAGCCAAGACTCTGCTCAGACTGGGCGGATGCCCAGGCTGTTTTGAGTCTTGGCTGGGCACACATGCCACTTTGTTGGTTTTCTCTTGCCATGGCCCATATAATTATATTAACCTAATCCAGAAGAAGAGGTGGGAAGACAACATTAAGGAGTGGACATTGATGGATTTTGCTAGCTCAGCCAGGGCAGCTGAAGACAGGACTAGGTGGAAAGGGATTGTTGTAGAGTCATCTGTGGTGCCCCAATGACCTCACAAGGTTACGGGATAGACTAGACTAGTGCTCCAGATAAAAAAGAGTAATAGGGATAATTTGTCACTTTCTTTCATTAGACCCTCATTAGAACCATCTCGTAGAGATGGTTCCAGTGAGGGGTCACACCATTTCTTTTCTTTGAGCAATTAGAAAAATTATCTCAGAATTATCCTCAAAAAACACCTTTTCTGGAGGTCTGCTAGTCATTAAGATGAAACTGCTTGGGCAACCAATGAAGACTCAGGTTAGACTTGATTTAATGAGCAGTTTGATCAAGGTCTGTGCTGCTTGCCATTCAGCCACATAACATGGTGGGATATGACAGATTATCTAGCCCAGATTCATTAATTCAAAGATTATTATCTTTCATGAGGTGTGGTTCATGAGGTACATTCTGTTTTGTGTTTTTCTTCTTATCAGTCAGACAGATCAATGACATTTGCTTTAGATAGATGGCTGGACAATTTGGCATTTTTAAATCCATTACAACAGTTTTTTCAGTCAAATCAGGATGATTGGAGGGCTATGAAAGGCTCTGTGCAATAGAGCACCATTTAGGTTCTGATAGAATCTTCTTGTCTTCAGCTGAATTCAAACCTGCAACCATGTGATCAGAAGTTGCAAGTGGTAACCACCTTGCCTCACAGAAGCTTCTTGACATTAGTTTATCAGTTGTCTTAGTGTTATTAATATCTAGGGGGATATTTTATTCTTTGCTTTATCACATAGCCCTATTCATGTCTGTAAGACATGAATGATTCATTATAGAAATGAATTTTATTTTTGTGAATTTTATCAATGTGTAACCTCCGGCAAATCACTCACAAACTGAATAAAGCCTGAAAGGCTTTACGTTAAGTTTGTGAGTGATTTGCCTGCGTGTACACGTCCATAAAATCCACAAAAATAAAATTCATTTCTTATAATTTCAACTAGGTTGTTTTTACCTTAAAAATGTCAGGTATACCAAATATTTTTGAAACAGCCGCAAAGAAAATAGTCCAAGTAGTTCCCAGTTTTTGGTTCAGGGGATTTATCAAAGTCTAAACGCCGTTTACTGTACACTCTTGACTAATCAAATTGCGCTAAATTAGCAGTAGAAAATTGAGTTGGAATTATACTGAAATAGCTTTGAGCTGGTATGGTTAAAAACAAAGACACACTAACTTACAGATAATATGAAAGCCATTATTTTTCAGGTACAGGCTTGAATTCTTCAAAGAAAGCAAGCATGAACTGGAACACAGAAAGAGGGAAGCAAGGAAACCATACCAAATTCTTCCAGAGGTAATCTGGGTTCGAGGTTATAAAATCTCAAACTCAAAATAAAGCACACTGAGCATGTGCTCGGAAGCAGTCAATCAGTATGCTTTATTTTGAGTTTGAGAATGTACTCAAGTTTTATAACCTCTGGGTTTACTACGCCATTAATTTCAGGATTTCTCTCCAGAATTATGATTAGTGTCATGTGACATGTACTTTTGAGCATTTGCAAACAGGAAAGACTCAGATAAGCCTGCACATCTGTGCAGGCTGATTTGAGTATTCCCTAAATGTATATGTATTGTGTACAATCTGAAAATCCTAGGGCATCTAAAATGTCTAAAAACCGATGCATAGACTTATTTGAGTAGATACAGTGGCCACATAGCTTAAGGTTCCTTTTCAGGTGATGCCAAACATTTTTTGATATCTCTGACATTATGATATCTCTGCCTTCATGATGAGATCAGATGCAAAAAAAAAAATAAAAGATATTTTTTTTTTTTTTTTTTTTCAATGGAAAAAGCGGTGAGTACCGTAATGTGCTTATATATTGGGACACCTAAAACGATGAATTCTCCATTTGGGACAAATGGAAAATTTATTATTTTAGGTGTCCCATGATTAAGCACATTAGAGTAAATTGAGATGTTGCAACTTGTTTTAATTAAGGAAGTTGAAAAAATATCTCCAAATTGTCACTAAAGGATATGTCCTCTGACTTGGAAATGTTTGCCTCTCTTCATAAGGGACCTGCTTATGAAGGAAAGCATTTGTTTGCCTCTCTTCATAAGGGACCTGCTTATGAAGGAAAGCATTTGTTTGCCTCTCTTCATAAGGGACCTGCTTATGAAGGAAAGCATTTGTTTGCCTCTCTTCATAAGGGACCTGCTTATGAAGGAAAGCATTTGTTTGCCTCTCTTCATAAGGGACCTGCTTATGAAGGAAAGCATTTGTTTGCCTCTCTTCATAAGGGACCTGCTTATTAAGGAAATCCTTTGTTTGCCTCTCTTCATAAGGGACCTGCTTATTAAGGAAAGCCTTTGTTTGCCTCTCTTCATAAGGGACCTGCTTATTAAGGAAAGCCTTTGTTTGCCTCTCTTCATGAGGGACCTGCTTATGAAGGAAAGCATTTGTTTGCCTCTCTTCATAAGGGACCTGCTTATGAAGGAAAGCATTTGCTCTCATGAAAGAATAGAGGAAGAGATTGAAGAAGACTCATTTACAAGGGAAGCAAGTTCTGTTATATCAAAATTGTCTCCCCTCTAAAACTGGCAACCAAATCTTAGAGATGTTGCCCTGCACCTCAGAAATCTATGGTGCTTTGAGTGTTAGGTAAAACTGCCTTCATGCGGACAGCAAGGACTGTGATCAGACTGGACGGATGCCCAGGCTGATCTGTCTGCGCTGGGTGCACAACCACTTTGTTGGTTTTCTCGTGTTGCGGCTCATTTACTGTAATACCACAGGCGATTGAAGTTCTATGCTATGAAACATATTTCAATGCCGCTAAACATTTAGGCTATGAGCCATTTTGAAGAAATGGCCAGGTGTGCAAGTGTGTGTTCGACTCCATTACGGTCTCCAATTTCCGGTGTATCAACGTCGCACAGCAACGTCATCAGGTTCTGTTACGGAAAAAATGAAGTGATTCTGCGGATAACAATCTTCTTGAATGTACAGCTTCCTACTCTGTTCTATCATCAAACAACAAAATCAACGATCAGACTGTACCGATGTGCAAGCTAATCTGCATCTTTGTCGTTCGGAAAGTCAGTACATGTAGGCCTCAGTCAATATATGAAAATTTTATGCCAGCGTTACTGCGTAGTTTTGACGTTGTTGACACGAACGTCATGACGTCATTTCCATCATGTTTGTTTCAAGTTTTCACTCGTTAGAAACGTTTTGATCGAAGTTAGAACAAACCTAATATTGTAAATACATGGAAACGGTGATATAGAACGACATTGGTCATATCTAAAAGAGTAATTGAATGATTTCGCTAATGTGTGAATTTCAAAGCGGACAAGCACATGCTCAACTTTGGCGCAGCACAGTAAACCGGAAGCTGGACATCGTAATGGCGTCGGTATTTTCTGGCAAATTTTGAATTCAGGATTACAGCACCGCATTAACCTTAACTGAACAAATTTATCATGTTTATAGATACATTTTGAAACGATGTTTACAGGTAAGAAGTTAGCTTTTGTTGGGGTGTTTCTAACTGGCAGTTTTAGCAGTAAAAAAAATCGAGGCATTTTTGCTTGCACACCTGGCCATTTCTTACGAAATGACCTACAGACTGCGTCAAGTATAATGGGTTTTGAGGGTCTTTTGAGCATAGAACTTCAAGCGCCTGTGGTAATACATAAGTTATAAGACAGGGTTTTCACTTCCAAAACAACCCAAAAATCTAGTTCTATCTTGTAGAGGTTGTTTTAATAGAAAAGATCCATTTTTTAGCAGAATTATGTGAGACTAATTTAGGTATTTGCGGTCATTCAAAAGGGGGATAACTGAGCTATATACCTGAATTACTGCAGTATCTGTGTATGTGTTCAGTACTAGTGTTCAGAACAAAAACTGCAGATCCTGATTAGACTGTCCGTAGGTGCAGTCTGATCTGGATGCACTGTTTGCATTTGAACAACAAGGGTAAATATTATACATTATTTTCAGGAAGCTTTGGAGATTGGCTTCTCTGGTGAGGATGAACTGATTGATATTCCAAAGCGGCCACCCTGGAATTACAGCCTGTCTAAACATGAGCTGCAGAATAATGAAGAAAAATATTTCAGGGTACCTCTTACAATAATTACCATATTTCTTTGTTCATAAGACAGGTTTTTTCCCCTTCGGGAAAAGCCCTTCTTGCACACCGGATAAGGATATCGGCGTGCTTCACCTGTACCTACAAATCTTATCTCACCCATGTTATCTCACCCAGGACCAGATTAAAATCACGTTCGTCCAATGCATTGGTTGTATTGGAGGTCACGTATCTGTGTCGTCAAGTGACGTTGGTTTTTAAGTTGATGACGTCACGTTTACGTAAAGATCCGAATGGCGGTCGTTGAAAGCAGAGCCTTCTTTTTAAATCAAATAGCAACCCCTCAAGCACTAAAATTACGCATGCAAGAAGTTTTAAAGTTAAAACAAAACGTGATGTGCAAGAAAAAGTATGTATCATGGGTGAGAGGAGCGGATAGAAAAATCCGTCACTCGGAGTCACTGTTCGGCATCACTCGGCAAGCCTCGTGATGCCGAACAGTGACCCTCGTGATGGATTTTTCCATCCACACCTCATACCCAGGAAAGATACTTATAATCTCATACCAGAATTTCATAAGACTAAGATATTTGGGGTCATTCTAGAGATAGAAAAAGACCATTTTAGGCAGTTCCTGCAATTTTTCCTAAAATTTGGGCAAGTTGACTTTGCTACCAAGGAATGAGTAAAGCAGGATTGCCATGTTCAGACAAAAATATGGAAAACAAGTTTTTTTGAGGTCAGGGATAAGTCAGGGAATTTTGTGATTGGTCAGCAAAATCTAGATGGGACATGAAAAGTTAGGAGTTTGAAAATTACTATCTTATTCTGCACAAGTGAATGAGATTTGAACTGGGACAACAAGCTTAGAAGGTCAGCCCTTACCCATTGAGCTGTTGGGGATCCTATATTACACTCTTAAAATATAGGTTACATTTATACTAAACTCTTGGGTCCATAAAAGGTTATGAAAAGTGACAAATCAGGGAAAAGTAAAGAGTATTTTAATTTGACCTTGGGTAAAGAAATTTGCTGACAGAAGGGCAAACATTGGAGACCCTGATCTGACTGCTGTTATAGGATTTGGATATTCACTGCTTGCTCTGGCAATATTGTAGTAAATCTTGTACAGTTATAGTCAGATGTACAAGGTGCTGTAAAACGAGACGTATTTTGGGATTTTTTTTTCTCCCTCTTTTTTGTGAATGGGAAGTTTTGCAAATACAAAACTGTTATGAAAATATGGTGTTTCCTTGGCCTTTTATTTAAGGATTTTTTGGGACCCACACACCAGTTTTGTAAGGGTCTTATGCCAAAAGTAAAGTCTGAAAATCATTACTTTGTATTGTGCCAAGAATATTATAATGTTCATTAGAATTTATTACTTGGAATTTGGTACTTGGATTTTGTTTTGAGAGTCCCAATGGATGCAAGATCTTTTTTCTGGGGGCCCTAGACATCATTTTAGAGGTCTGAGACCCTCTATCTTGCATCCTGTAAAACCCTGGAAATGCTTTTGGTCTTTTTCAAGCCAAAGAATTATGAAAATTGTGAATACTCTGCTAGGTTCAAATTACTGGTAAAGTATGCATGGTAAGTGACATCTTCCCATGTCAGAAAAGTCACCATGGCGTCGCTTGTTAACATTTGTTTATGTTGACAGCTTTGAAAGAATCCGTAATAACATATTTTCTGACAATAAATTATTGTTATCATGAATATCTCAGGCAGATGTCAGTGTTTCTTCATTCCAGCTTGTCTGTTGTGAAGTAATATTTCATAATCTGCTATCAAACCTCACTGGGCAGACCTCTGTCTTTTTACATGATTTTTTGCAAAGGGGAACAGTTTTGTGATTTCCTGTTTCCTTCCCAGGATGACACAGCTCTTAAAAAAGAATTTGCTCACAGAGGAGCAAATGCTTCCCTTTTAAGAGTTGACCTCCATTGATAAGAGAGGCAGCGAAGAAAGTGGTACAGTTCCTTGGCCTGAATGTGTGTCCATTCACCTTAATTCGTCAGGCAGATATTTACATGTATATTACCTCACTCCAGCTTAGCTGTTGTGAAATAATATTTCACTATCTGCAATCCAGCCTGATGAATTAAAGAAACAATTCTTATTTCAAGACAATTTCGCAGTTGACATTAATTTTTTGCCTCTGCAGGGATATGTTGACTCTTTGTTCAGCCAGTATAGTCCTCAAGAACTCAGCTACTTTGAGATGAATCTTGAGACATGGAGACAGCTGTGGCGGGTGTTGGAAATGTCTGATATCTTCCTGCTGATTACGGACATAAGATATCCTGTGAGTATTACAGAGTATAAATAACTTTCATGGGTAGCCATTGTTGATTGAAAAATCTGTTCCGAGGGTCACAGTGATCCCAAGGGATGTTTTTTTCTTCCTGCACTTTACACCCATGACAAATACCTTTTCTTGAATACCTTTTCATTTACAATGTTTGCTTTCAATTGTTTAACTTGTTAAAATACATAATTTCAGCATCTGGGAGGTTTCTTTATAATTTTGAAAAAAGCTGACACTTTCAGTGGCTGATGTTTGTTCTCTACAGACTACTTTAACGTCCGGCAGGACATAAACCAGAGCTCCTGATAAGAGGGAGTACTTGATGATAATTGAAGGATAATTTTTCTTATTTCTCATCGTAACCATATGTTATGACCCCTCATCTGAACTGTCTCATCGAGACGATTCAAATGAGAGATCACAACATATGTTTTTATGCAGAATTAACCAAACTTATCTCTAATTATCACAAATACAGTGGATCCTCTTTACAACGACAGCATTTTTTCCCAAACATTTTGCTGTTAAACTGAGCTTGCTGTTGTAAAGAATACATATCTTGAACAATACAGCCATTCCGTGCTAATCAAAACAATATTAAAAAGAATTGCTGTTGTAATGAGTGTCGTTATAAAGAGGGTGACTGTACTCCCTCTTATCTAGAGCTCTGATAAACTGACGTCATATTGCCTTTTTCATGATATCATCATCTGTAATACCGAGGTCACTTGACAATGTGAATGTATGATCTCCTATATGGCCAATGCATTGACCACACATGCTACCCTATTCACGTTATGTTTTGCCTGTCCTGGATGAGATAACATGGGTGAGATAAGAATTGTGGGTACAGGTGAAGCTGGCCCTTATTCTTATCTGGTGTGCAAGAAAGTATATTCTTGCACACCGGATAAGGATATCCGCGTGCTTCCCCTGTACCTACAAATCTTATCTCACCCATGCTATCTCACCCAGGACCGGATAAAAATCACGAGCATTCAATGCATTGGTTGTAATGGAGGTCACGTATCTGCATCGTCAAGTGACGTCAGTCTTTTAGATGATTACATCACGAAAACGGCCAAATGACGTCAGTTAATGCATGCCAGACGTTGACGTAAAGAACCGAATGGCGGTCGTTGAAAGCGGCGCCTTCTTTCAAATTCAAATAGAAACCTCTGAGGCACTAACATTACGCATTTTAACAAGTTCTAAAGATAATACAAAACGTGGTGTGCAAGAAAAAGTATCTATCATGGGTGTGAGGTGCGGATAGAAAAATCCGTCACTCGGGATCACTGTTCGGCATCACTCGGCAAGCCTCGTGATGCCAAAAAGTGACCCTTGTGATGGATTCTTCTATCCACACCTCATACCCATGAAAGATACTTATAATCTTGCACACTGTGTAAGGATATCTGTGTGTTTCCTCTGTACCTACAAATCTTATCTCACCCATGTTATCTCACCCAGAACCGAATAAAAATCACAAGCGTTCAGTGCATTTGTTGTATTGGAGGTCATGTATCTGCGTTGTCAGTGACGTTGGCATTTTAGATGATGACGTCACGAAGACGGCAAAAATGACATCAGTTTATACATGCCAGACATTGACATAAAGAACTGAATGGCGGTTGTTGAATGCAGCACCTTCTTTCAAATTAAAAGCACTAAAAATTGCACACTTTAACAAGCTCTAAAGTGTATAGAAAATGTGGTGTGCAGGAAAAAGTATCTAACATGGTGTGAGGTATGGATAGAAAATATCCATCACTTGGGATCACTGTTCGGCATCACTCGGTAAGCCTTATGATGCTGATCAGTTACCCTTGTGACATATTTTCTATCCATACCTTACACACATGAAAGATACTTATAATCTGATACAGAAGAGTATATTGCACAAATTTTATTCATGTCCATTTATGCTGTATTTCAGCATTAATTCCATAGTGCATATTACCCACATAAGATTTGAACCTGATTTTATCTTTACATCAAAATTTTAAATGGGTCCAACTCAGTTTCAAATTTTTGCATAAAAATCACATTTGCATCAAAAATAAAAAAGGGTGTATAGTAAAACCTCTGAGTCTATCATAACTTCACCAAAAATTATGAATTGTGGATCTTAAACTCATCTAATGTGAGAAATATTTTCTTTTTCTAGTCTTTGGGGTTCCCTCCAGCTTTGTACAACTACATCACCAAGGAGTTAAAGAAATCTGTCATCCTGGTTCTTAATAAGGCAGATTTAGCTCCTCCCTCTTTGGTAGTTGCTTGGCAACACTTCTTCAAAGAGAAGTTCCCACTAGTCAGTGTCATCTGCTTCACATCCTTCCCCAAAGATAAGAGGGAACTTGCTGCTGGAGATGGAAGGAAAGGTAGGTGCTTGTGTTTTTGTAAGCTACACTGTGATAGGCTGTTGCAAAGTAACACCACTTCAGAGGAAATCCCATTTCTCAGTCTTTTCCCAAAGAAGTTCTCATGTTTTGAAAGCTGTACTGTGATACAGTGTTGCCTAGTAACACCACTTCAAAGAGAGGTTCCCATTTCTCAGTCCTTCCACAAAGGTAAGAGGGAACTTGCTTCAAGCGGAGGGAAGGAAAGGTAAATTCTTGTTCTTATTTTCAGCTATACAGTATAGACTGTTGCTTTGCAACATTATTTATTGCCTTTTTTGTACCAACATCCTTGGTAAAGTGAAAACTCATAATTCTATTTCTTTCAAAATGACATCAGAAATTTAAATGATCTTAGTGCATGATGTAAAAAATGAGTTTCTGACAATTTACAAGAACATTTTGATACATCTGTATTGGTTAACAAGTTATTGAATGAACACGCACAAATTCATGAAACTTTTAGAAACTGATCAGACTTGGTATACTCCTAAGGCTTTTGCCAATTTTTAACAGGAGACAATTTTAGGCATTTAGAATTGGCTTCATTGTGAGAGAGCCCCCAGTCAAAAGGGCTGTACTCATAAGATGATTGGGTACACTTTCAGAAGAAGCAACTCAACCATTTTCATTTTACCTCCCTTTACAATAGGGATCAACTCAAAAGGAAAAAATCACCTCATTCCTTTTAGAGTAGACGTCTTTCTGGAATGGCCACGTTTATGGAAGCAAACAAGAACTCTCAAAAGCTCTTACCCTTTGTAAAGATGGCAGAATATATGGAGGTGTATCCATTTATCTTAAAAGAAACACTTGCCCCTGAAAGAGATAGTTATTTCCTAAACCCCCATTGAGAAGGGAGACAAACATGAAATGACAGAGTTGCTTCCCATAAAGTGTACAGTGGAAGGCAGAAAGAGTGTGTTCAACCTAAACCTGAATGAATGGATGGATGCCTTGCAATTTTACATCCTTTTCAACAGTATTTCATTCATATCAGGACCATGGGAGGCTGATAATGAAAGGCTCTGTGCAATGAAGTTCTGTTTTAGATGCCAACAGAATCTTACCTATAGTGAGACTCAATCCTGCGGCCCATATCTGAAGTTGGGATTACTAACCACTCAGCCATGCAGACACTTTCCCTAAAACTGAATTAATTTAAGATTGTTGGAAATCAAATATATTGATCACATGTTAATATGCTCTTATGTGTACATAAATCAGTTGCAAAATGGGGATGAAATATTTTCTAGGAATTCAGAAGAAACGTAGACGAGGCACTTACCGAGCTCTAGGACCAAAAGAACTTTACGAAGCATGTACTGCTGTAGTCAAAGGACAAGGTTAGTCGTACTATTTGCATTACATTATGAAATTCAGAAGTCTTTCCGTCTTTGTAAAACATGGTATCATCTCTTGCTTTGAAGACAGACACAGACCAGTCACATGAATCTACAAATGCAAAATGAAGGTTTGAGTTTCACAGCATTAATGCACACTGTTTTGAGTCTTCACAGATAAGTACCTTAAAACAATAGTGACTTCTCAATCCTGGGCGTATTTGAATTTTCCTGAAATATTTGCCTTCTGTGACTTGTCTTTAGAAGACAAGTTGCGAGTGTTATACTGGTGATGGGGTTATAATTTTCTGGTAGTATGTTGCAGAGATATGGAAAAGTCTTGGGCCCAGTTGTTCAAAACAAGCAACATTCCTGGAGAGGTCATATTTTCAAACATACAGTACCCAAACACGCTGCCATTTTTTGCTGCCATTTTTGCTGAAAAAAAATGTTAAGAACTTTTGCATTGTAGAAGCTCCTAACAGATTTTCAGCAAAAAATATTAGCATGCTTGAATTTGTGTGTACAAGAGCTCAATGACTTCTATCAGCTAGCAATGCTCTAAACAACCAGGCCCAGTATGGCTTTTACAACACAGAGCTCTAGATAAGAGGAGTATTTGATGATAATTGAGGGATAATTTTTTTATTTCTCATTGAATCCATATGTTGTGACCCCTTATCTGAACCGTCTCGTTGAGACGGTTCAGATGAGGGGTCACAAAATGTTTTTATATAGAAATAAGAAAAATTATCTTTAATTATCACTAAATGCTCCCTCTTATCTAGGGCTCTGACGGTGACAATTGCTGTTCAACTGGGACAGAATCATAAGTGTTTGCATGTAATTTGCTTTCATTTTTAGTTGATCTATCAAGCTGGGAAGCAAAGATTGAAGAAGACCAGGATGTAAGTTACCATGATGATTCTTCAGAGGAAGAGCTGGAAGGGGAAATAAATGTGCATGATGTGGATGGCTCTTATCAAGAAGAAACAGAATTCAAGAAGGGAGTGCTCACAATAGGATGCATTGGTAGTATCGCATTTATAAACTTGATTTTTTTCTGGTGCAGTTTGATTTTGCACAATCTTTTTATGCCCCCGCATCATATGATGCCGGGGCATATAGTTTTTCGGTCAAGCATATGTGTGTACATGTACGTTATTACGTACGTATGTCCGTCTGTATGTCCGCACGTCCGTACGTACGTGATCCTGTTAGACTCAGATTAACATTTTTGTAAGAGGTAGATTTCAGGGTTCCTATTATTGTAGCAACTTGAAATTTTGTATGAGGATATACATCAATAAGTACAAGAGAAATATACTAGAATATGTCACGGTCCACTGACTACGGACTTAGGTTAAGATTTTTGTAAGAGGTAGATTTTAGGGTTTCTTTTATTGTAGCAACTTGAAACTTTGTATGAGGATATATATCTATTAGTACAACAGGAATGTACAAGAGTAAGGTCATGATGACTCATATGTCTCGGTCCACTGACTTCGGACTTAGGCTGATTTCGCAAGGTTAAGATTTTTGTAAGAGGTAGCTTTTAGGGTTCCTATTATTGTAGCAACTTGAAAATTTGCATGAGGATATATACCTATTTGTACAACAGGAATATACAAGAATAAGGTCATGATGACCCAAATATCATGGTCCACTGACTTCGGACATAGACTGATTTTGCAAGGTTAAGATGTTGCTAAGAGGTAGCTTTTAGGGTTCCTATTGTTGTAGCAACTTGAAATTTTGTATGAGGGTTTATATCTAAAATTACTACAGGAATTTACAAGAACCAGGTCATGAAGATCCATATGTCATGGTTCACTGACTTTGGACTTGGACATTTCATATGGCCTTTACTCTGCCTCTATGAACCTAATTATCCTACAAGTGCCAGTACCTTAATCAAGGCCCTGTCTTACTCAAGGCACTAGGCGGGGGCATCCGTGTTCTGTGGACACATTTCTAGTATTGTATTGTACTCAGGAAATGTACACAGTTCAATAAATGTTCTCAAAATTTGAAAGTCAAGCCCCATGTTTTCATAATCTACAGATTATACTACATTTTCAGATGTAATAAATATATAATGAGCTTGTCAGAACTCAAAGATGGAAAGCTAAGTTGTACAAATGCATACGATTATTATTTTGTAATTTAATTGACTTGTACCACAAGAAAGTATGTGAACGGCAAAGACATAAGTCAGACAGGGCATCCACTCACTCCTTGTGGGCATGGGCAGATGAGTAAATTAGGGTTTAGTGTTCCCCTACCAAGAATATCATTGAGTGAGTGAGTGAGTGAGTGAACTCTGGTTTAACGTCCCACCAACAACGAGGTCATATGGAGACGGGACCTCGGTTTAAAGTCTCATCCGAAAGACCGGAGAAGCGGGGGATCGAACTTGCGACCCCTGGATTGGTAGTCTGGAGTGGTATCCACTACGCTACAGCCGCTCCTAATATCATATGAGCTGCGATACGAAAAAAACAACAAAGTGGCATGTGCGCCCAGAGAAGACTCAGATCACCTGGGCATCCACCGAGTCTGTTTAGAGTCTTCACTTTGCGCTTAGAGGGTAGCTAAGGGACTAAGCAGACCATGCAGACAGCAAAGACTCTGATCAGACTGGGCGGATGCTCAGGCTGATCTGAGTCTGCGCCGGGCACACAGCCACATTGTTGGTTTTGTCGTGTCGTGGCTCATATATTATATACTGAACGCCAAAAGAAATGCATGCAAAGTATATATATTAAATTTTCAAAAGTAGGCAGCTTCTACTGGTTTTTGTCTTGTTAGTTTGACGTGTCCATGAGTTTTTGAGAAAAAGAATATATGAAATCCCCAATATGTCTTACACTGTAACTGTGAAAACCGATACTTTCAGGATGGGGTAAAATTAAAAGTTACAAAAAACAAGCAATCTTTAAGAGGTTATATTCTCAACTGCAGAATCTTTGTGAATCACAATTTACCTGCGATTGTTAAGCTCTGTATCAAGAACATTTTCTATAACTCATTTTGTTCTTGGGCTGTCTTTAATTTTTGAAAAAACCAAGCCAAGGCAAGTTAGGTATCAAGAAAGCGTAAACAGACATTTCACTTTAACATAGGGTTTGCCTCTGAACATTCTAACTCTGATATGTTCAAAAAGAAAGGGAAAATCCTTGTAAAATTAGTAATACTGTAGTGAAATGCAACACATAAAATCATTTGTAAAAGAAACTGAAGCGTAAAACCATAAAGAGTGCCGTTATTGGTCTTCAAAAATTACACTTTGTTTAATACAAAGGGAGGTAATTTGAAAGTGGACCGACTTCATAGCGCTGTCGTTTAATAAATAACCATGTCATTCATATGAATTTGGCGGTTTTCTAACAGTTGCATATCAGAGACCATTTCTAAACACAATATGATTTATTGGAAAAGAAAAGAATACTCTTGCAATGGAATTTAATGTTTTTCGAGAAAGTGAAGTAACTCTTTTACGAAAGATTTAAATCATGATAGTTTCATCGTGTACTGTAGACGGATGAAAATCATAGTCTTTGCAATGATCGATTTGGACTTGCCCAGTGACAGTGCCGAGAAAAAAGAGCATAAACTTGTATGCGTTTCTTTTGGCGTTCAGTATATAACAAGGACCTCAGTTCAAAGTCTCAGCTTTGTAAAAGAGAAACATTTCGAGTTCTCACAAAACTTCGTAGAGTAACCAAACTGAAATTCGGTTTGGCCACTTTCAGAAGTTTTGTAAGAACTCTGCCACTTCTTTTACTTCAAAGAGCAAAACGTGTGCACAACTATGCTTTATATGCAATGTTATGTTTTGGTAAACAATTTGCACAAGCCTGAAATTTTAATTTTCCAGGTGGGAATGGAATTGTGCCTGTACCAGGGATGTGATTATACTGCAAAATCTCAGCTGGTATAGGCATTTGCTTTTCCTGACTAGCATCTGGGCTTCATGCACTTTAAGTATTTCAGCCAGTTATGAAACTATCGGCAAACTGCAGTTGTTCCATACAGTGAATGATCTTTGCAGTAAGTGACCATTGATATATTTGTATATTACAGGATATCCTAATGTTGGAAAGTCATCCTTGATGAATGGCCTTATGGGAAAAAAGGTACTGTGTACTTTAAACCTACTAGAATTTGCAAGCTATTTATTTTCTCTACTTTTGGCAGAAAAAAAGGTCATGCAAAAATAAAGTTCAACAAAATTTTAAGAATGCATTGTTAACAAATGGGATGACAAAGAATCATGGAAAAGTTTATTGTTGAGGTCATCAGGAAAAAGCAAAAAGTAAAAGCTGGGAAAATACACAGATTTACTTTTAATATGAATTACCGTTAAAGTAAGAAATCTTCAGAGAATCCAAAATTGTAACAACCAAACATGAGCATTTGTCATACTTCAGCCATAAACAGTATGGTATGGAACTTAATAAAGATGTAAGAATACACATTTAGGTGGTGCAACTTTGGAATTTTCATTTCTGCATTCCCTTTCAATTAGGATCAACTCTTTAAGGGAAAACTTTGCCCTAGGAGCAAATACGACAATTTCTTTCCTTTAAGAAGAGACTCATTTGTTGAAGGGTTTTATTATCCAGGAAAGGAAACAGAATGGCACAAAATTTGTCTCCCATAGTGAAATGATTTATAAACATGGTGGTGCACCCTTACACCTCAAATATGCCTTAAGGAAGAAATTCTAATGAGGTCCCTCAATTTATGAGGTCCTATTAGTCACTGCTAAATATTTAACCAAAAGGAATTCCACCTCATACATTTTGCAGAGAAATTGTAATTTTTATGGAAATAACAATTTTGACTTCCAGAAATTTTTTAAGTGCTGTTAGAAAAGACTGTTTATTGTCATGCTGGCATGGATGTCATGTCATAAGAACGATGGAGATGTCTGCTTTGATTTGAAGGTTAACGCTTTCTGATTTTCCCTAATTTTTAACTTATTGATTATCTAAATTTTTCTTTTTAGGAAGACTCTACAATGTTTCTTTTTTTCCTTACGTTTCAGCGTATATGGCCTTCTTCAGAGGAAAACGCAAGCAGAATTTAAATTTACATTTAGAACCTAAATAGTAGATAATCAGCCACTACCTAGATACTTGTAATAAGCAGTTTTTCTCTCAGAGGAAGTAGTTCTGCTATTTTTTCCCTTGGTTTGCCTCCCTTCTTAAGAGGGGTCAACACTTCAAAGAAAGAATTTGCTCCCCATGGAGCAATTCAAAGAGCTACGTCCTCCAGAGAACAAACAAAGATTCATGTTGTTCCCATTTGTTCTTCAAGGGTGTGGGCTTTTCAAGGAAGGCATTTGCCCCTTGGGGTAAATTCTTTCCTTGGAGGTTGGAGGCCAGTTGAAGAGCTACATCTGCCAGAGAAACAAACAGGAATTCATGTTGTTCCTCTTTGTTCTCAACAGGTGCTTCAAGGAAGGATTTTGTTTCCCTAGGAGCAAATTCTTTCCTTGAAGAGTGGATTGCGTCCTCCAGAGAAGCAAACAAGAATTCAAGTGGTTCCCCTTTGTAAAACTGAAGAAATTTTCTCATTTATTCAATTATTCACTTGGGTGTCTTTGTGTGTGTATGTATATTTCGGTTGCTGGTCTAACCAATTTACAATTTTTACGCCAACCTGAACTAGACTACGTCAAAATATAGTTACAGTGATTGAGATGTCACCTAACATGACGCCATAATTGTCATGACAATAAATAGTGGACTGAAACCCATCACAAGAAATGTGAAGTTAAATTCCGCTTGCAATTTCCTCTGAAGAAGGCTATTACAGGCCGAAATGTAAGAGAAATAAAGAGTGTTAATTATTGATTAGCTTTTAAAACTAATACTGTTCTTCATTATTTATTTAAAATACTCATTTGTCATATTTAGGTTGTGAGTGTATCCCAGACACCTGGTCATACTAAACATTTCCAGACAATATTTCTCACTCCAACTGTCCGTCTTTGTGATAGTCCAGGCCTTGTGTTTCCTTCAAAATTGGACAAGAATCTTCAGGTAGGTGGAAGTGTTTAAATTTTCTGCTTTCTGTGGATCTACATTGGTTGTGAATTCTACTATTTTCATATCTGGCGCTTCAAGTGTTTCAAACCTTATCACTTTATGCATGCTAAAGGAAAATTGGTGATGATAATGGCCGATAAACCTTCTACCTGCATTTATTTGGCTAACAGCTTGGTGTTTTTCTCTTAATATAATGACTCCAAATATCCATATCAGTAATGAGTACTTCTGCTATATAAGAAAGGAATTTCCCTTATTATGTCCCCTCACCATGGCACCGAGGGGTATATTGTTTTGTAGCTGATCCAGTTGGCAAAAGGGTCTGAGTAGCTTCTTTTTTGCACTCTGTCTCCTGAAGGAATGGATGGGTTTTGACGAAACTTTCACAGATACATCACTGAGTAAGGTAAAAGAACTGATTAGATTTTGGTGAACTTGACCTCATTTTCAAGGCCACAGGAGGTCAAAGAATGTTGAAAAAAGGTTTGCCTGCACTATATTTCCGGAAGGGATTGATGGATAATGACCAAACACAGACAAGTGTATAATCAGGAGATGGAAAAGAACTGATTAAATATTCAAGGTCACAGGAGGTCTTAACTTGGCAACATTTAGTGAAACTGATACAGTTTTGGGAAAGCGCAGGTAGGGGGGAAACATCTGCTTTTGTCAAAAAACATTTCTAGTCTTTCCCTTAACAAACAGTCCCAAAATCTAGATCCATCTTAAAAGATGGATCTAGATATTTGACAGTTTTGGAGGGGAAAGCCCTGTCTTACTACAGGCAAATAAATACAGTATGTTTCCACAGTTATGAAAATAATCTTTACTTGGTGGTTGTAAAATTTAGTTTCATTTTTATTGCAAAGCTACTGTCGTGCTCATTTCAACTGTGCAGAATCACTGCAAAATACAATCAACTTTGACCAATAAGTTGAGCCAAGACACGAGAAAACCAACAAAGTGGTTGGCAGTCTGCGCAGATTCAGATCAGCCTGGGCATCCGCCCAGTCTGATCAGAGTCTTCACTGTCCACATGGCGGTAGCTTAAACCCTTAGCTACCCTTTAAGAGCTTAGCAAAGAGTCTGATCAGACTGGGTGGATACCCAGGCTGATCTGAGTCTGCACTGGGCGCACAACCACTTCGTTGATTTTCTCGTGTTGCGGCTCAGTTTGAGTTGTGAAGAAGTAGTTTGCTGTAACTCTACAAATGCCTAATTGAAATAAGACCTGAAACACAGCAAAACCAACAGAGTGGCCTGTGCGACCATTGAACACTCAAATTAGCCTGGCATCTGCCTAGTCTGATCTGAGTGGTTGCTGGGTGCTAGCTTAGACCCTTACCTACCCCTTAAGTGCTTAATCGAAGACTCTGATCAGACTGAGCACTTGCCAAGAGTGATCTGAGTGTTGGCTGAGCACACATGTCACTTTGTTATCCGAAAGGTTCGGGGGATATAGCGATGAGCCTGGCGTCCGTCCGTCTGTCCGTCCGCCATCCGTCCGTCCGTAAACATTTTCTTGTCCGCTCTTTATCTTGAATACCCTTTGGAATATTTTCATGATACTTCACAGTTATGTAGAACAGGTCATGACGATGTGTCGCATACAAAAATGGTAACTCTTGCTATTGTACTTTTTGAGTTATTTCCCCTTTGGTGAGATTTTTGGCAGATTTGTGTCCGCTCTGTAACTTGAATACCCTTTGGAATATTTTCATGATACTTCACAGATATGTAGAACAGGTCATGACGATGTGTCGCGAACAAGAATGACAACTCTTGCTTTCTTACTTTTTGAGTTATTTCCCCTTGATTGTTTTAGGTGTGATTTCGTGTCCGCTCTATAACTTGAATACCTATTAGAATAGTTTCATGATACTTCACAGATATGTAGAACAGGTCATGATGATGTGTCGCAAACAAGAATGACAACTTTTGCTCTCTTACTTTTTGAATCATTTCCCCTTAATCATTTTAGGTGTGGTTTCGTGTCCGCTCTATAACTCATATACCTTTTGATATTTTTATATGATACTTCATAAATATGTAGAACAGGTCATGACAATGTGTCACAAACAAGAATGACAACTCTTGCTTTCTTACTTTTAGAGTTATTTCCCCTTGATGGTTTTAGGTATGATTTCGTGTCCACTCTATAACTTGAATACCTTTTGAAATTTTTATATGATACTTCATAAATATGTAGAACAGGTCATGACAATGTGTCACGAACAAGAATGACAACTCTTGCTTTCTTACTTTTAGAGTTATTTCCCTTTGATGATTTTAGGTGTCCGCTCCATAGCTTGAATACCTTTTGAAACATTTTCATGATACTTCACACATATGAAGAACAGGTCATGATGATTTGTCTCATATATGAATGACAACTCTTGCATTCATACTTTGTGAGTTATTTCCCTTTGGTATTTTGAGCTGCTGTTTGAGTCTCTGCTCCATATCTGTATAACCCTGGCCTGTTCCACAATTTTAATAACCTTATACCTTTTAGAATATTGATGACCATGCTGTGATATCTTATCAGTGTTCCTAACTCTGTCTGACCCCTCCACATCCCACCCCACCCCACCCCACAAAAAAAAAAAAAAAAAAAAAATCTCCAGATTTGGATTCTTTGTCCAAATTCACTTACTAGAGAGCTCAAAATTAGGTTTGTAGGGCTTGTAGTTTAGAAGTTATTCACACATTTTGATAGTTTAATGTATCATATGCTATATATTTATGTATATGGCGGCTGTTTGAGATATTACTTCTTTTTAGCAGTCAAGCATACTATTTTAGTCTGAGTGTTAGATAATCATGCATCTGTTAAACAGATAATGTCAATCAGAAGCATATAAGAATGACAATATATTACTTATATGTGTTTTGAAGTGCACCCTTTTTACCAAGGCCCATGGGGGTCTTTGGTCGGGGGATTTGCCATCTCCTCTGATGGCTATTTTTATTCCCCACCAAAGGTGGAGGGATATAGTTTTGTCCATGTCCGTCCTCCCATCCGTCCGTCTTTCCGTCCGTCCTTCCATCTGTCCGCCCATCGGGAGCCATTATTAAGTAACCATAGAACAGAATTTGATGAAACTTAAAATAAATATATATCACTATAAGGAGCTGATGCACGTGAAGTTTTGTCAGACTGGCGTCAGTAATGCATGAGTTATTGCCCTTGAACTGATTTCAGAACAATAAAATGAGCCATAACTAAGTAACAAATTATCAGAATTTCATGAAACATAAAAAAGAATGTGTATCACTATAAAACAGTTGTGCACATAAAGTTCTGTCAGAATGACACCAGTAGTGCAAGAGTTTTTGCCCTTGAATCAATTTAAAATCAACAAATTTAGCCATAACTAAGTAATCAATGGACAGAATTCTATGAAACTTATACTGAATATGTATTATTAAAACAGGGTGGTATGTGCATCTTAAATTTTATTGGAC
Source organism: Ctena decussata (assembly GCA_963989385.1). Lineage (NCBI taxonomy): Eukaryota > Metazoa > Mollusca > Bivalvia > Lucinida > Lucinidae > Ctena > Ctena decussata. Next base: position 51,636,849 of record OZ022498.1, on the reverse strand, counting down.
GTGCTTCAGCAATGCATGAGTTAATGCCCTTGAATGGCTTTAAAATAGCCAAATTGAGTCATAACTAAATAGCCAGTGAACAGAATTTCACAAAACTTAAAGCAATTATGTATCATCATAACATGGCGGTGCACATCACATTTGGCATGATGGCATTAGTAATGCATGAGCTATTGTCCTTGATTTGATTTAAAACACACAAATTAGCCACACTGAGTCGCCAGTGAACAAAATTTCTTGAAACTTGATATAAATATATATCATCACAGCACGGTGATGCTGAGGCAAGTTGTTAAGAATGGCTTTACTCATACATGGGTTATAGCCCCCTTGATTTAAAGTCTACAGCTTCAGTGTCAACTAAATAACCAGTGAACGCAATTTTATTAAACTGAAAATAAGCCATAAACAGATCAGCCATTTCGGCGGGGGATATAAATTCAATGAATTTGCTTGTTGGTTTTGTTTTGTCTCAGCTCAAATATATGACTCATCATTAATTGTCTAGAATATTTCTTGGCAGATGAGCTCTACTGTTCTCTCACTGTTCTTGTTGTAGATTATAGCTGGTATCTACCCTACCGCACAAGTAAGAGAACCATATTCAGCTGTAGGCTATATAGCCCAGCGATTAGACATTCCACTCTTGTTAAAACTCACTCACCCTGAGTCAGAAGAAGGTAGAGCTGTTAAATGGAGTGCTTGGGATATTTGTTATGGTGAGATTTCTTTTTCTCTACACACTGCTAACATATGTACTTATTCGGCTGTAAAACAGTGTTTCTATACGCCCGTTTTGAAAAAACGGACGTATTATGTCGTGGCGCTGTCCGTCCGTCCGTCTGCTGTCCGTCCGTCCTTAAACATTCTTGTGTGCGCCATAACTCAGTAACCATTTGGGATATCTTCATGAAATTTTGTAGGCATATGTATTAGGTAGGGGGAACATGTCGCGTACAAGAATGGTTGCTCCCCCTTCATTGATTTCAAAGTTATGCCCCTTTGATTGTTTTTTACCCTACAGGTCTTGTGCGCGCCAGAACTAGATAACTGTTTGGGATATCTTCATGAAACTTCATACCAATGTGTATGAAGTCCCAACGATGTGTCTCGTACAACAATGGTTGCTCTCCCTTTCTTCATTTTTGAGTTACATCCCTTTTATTAGTTCTTTTCGACTATTTTTGTGTATACTTATGTTGTGCATACATTAACTCGGTAACTGTTTGGAATATCATGATGAAACTTTATAGCAATGTGCATGATCACAAGATAATATGTTGCACATAAGAATGGTTGCTCCCCCTTTCTTAATTTTGGAGTAAACTCCCTTTCCTCCGTCCGTAAACATTCTTGCATGTGCCATAACTCAGTAACCATTTGGGATATCTTCATGAAATTTTGTAGGCATATGTATTCGGTAGGGAGAATGTGTTGCGTGTAAGAATGGTTGCTCCCCCTTCCTTAGTTTCCAAGTTATGCCCCTTTGATTGTATTTTTTCCCTGCAGGTCTTGTGCGCGCCATAACTAGATAACTGTTTGGGATATCTTCATGAAACTTCATAGCAATGTGTATGAAGTCCCAACGATGTGTCTCGTACAACAATGGTTGCTCTCCCTTTCTTAGTTTCTGAGTTACATCCCTTTTATTAGTTCTTTTCGGCTATTTTTGTGTTTACTTATGTTGTGCATACATTAACTCGGTAACTGTTTGGAATATCATGATGAAACTTTATAGCAATTTGCATGATCACAAGATGATGTGTCACATATAAGATTGGTTGCTCTCCCTTTCTTAATTTTGGAGTAACCTCCCTTTGATCATTATTTTTAGGCATTTCCATTCACTCCATATCTCCTTAACCCTTTGAAGTATTAGAATGAAACTTTGTAGGAATGTGTGTAATAATGGGGCAATGTATCCTGAGCAAGAACCACAACTCTGGCTTGCTTACTGGATTATCTGCCCATGCATAAATTTCCTGTTTACTCTGTAACTCCTTAACGGTTTAGAATATTTAACACAACTTTATGGAGATGTGTATATTGTGAAGGGAATGTATTAGAACCAAGAATGGTATATCTAGTATATTAGTGTATGGATTATCTCCCTTGTTTGACACTTAGGAACCACTTCACCTTGGAAGCTGATTTTTGGAATACTAATAATATTTGATGTGTTAGATATTTAAATAATGTTGCCGTCATTAATTAAAGTGTGGTTTCCCCTGTTTGTCTGCCTGTCTGTCCTTTTGTAAACAATCTTGTTCATTCTATAATTCCTTTATGACATTAAAACGGGCGTATTATGCGCCGCTTGCGAAGCCCTTGTTCCATCTATCTAAATCAGTCTTAGGAAATTTTGCTATGAGATGTGGTTTTCCCTTTATAACAATCTAAAAAAATCTAGATTTTTATATGCCCGTCGAAGATGGGTCATATTGTGTCATGGCCTCCATCCGTCCTTCTGTCTGTCTGTCCATCCGTTAACTTAGCTCCATATCTCCTTGACCTCTTGACAGATTTTTTTGGAACTTGGGTCAAATGTTTGCCTTATCGAGCTGATGTGCAGAACTCATATTTCAACGATATCTGACAGAGGTTAAGGTCACACTTAGATGCCATCAAGATGGAGGTAAATTGGAGACAAGAGGTGCTTCTTATAAATGACAGCCAATGCTGTTTCTTGTTTACTGAGTTAGCGTGACATTGCAAGAATAGGGTAAAGTCTGGTAAATTCGGACAGCAGGTAAATTCGGACAACCCATTGCAAACAGTGAAAATCCAGATGAGACGGCTCATAATTAGCCGTCTCATCAGGATTTTCACTTTTTGCCCAGTTAATTTTGTTTTAATTCCAAAATACTGACACCGTCCGAATTTACACACTGTCCGAATTTACCTGACTTTACCCTAGCACCATTGTGTTTAGAGCTCTAGTCTGCCTTCTGGTAGTATTGAACCTAACTCTTAGCAATCCTGCCCCATACTTCATCAAAGTGCAGAGCATATAAGTTTTGGTTCTTTGGGATCATTATACCCCCGCTTTGAAAAAGTGGGGGGTATACTGGTTTACATCTGTCCATCCATCCGTCCATCCGTCCTTCCATCCCTCAATCCGTCCTTCCGTCCGTCCCCTTTAAATCAAATTTTTCGTCAAAGATTTCTCTACAACCTTACAAGCTAGAATGGTCATATTTGGTATACAGGTTGATGATGGGGTGTTGTATCGTGGGATTGCAAACCAGCCTTCTCTGGCTTATTCTTCCCTTTATTTGTCCAATTTTCTATATTTCCATACTTTGAATAATGAAATTTTGCGTCAAAGATTTCCCCACAACCATACAAGCTAGAATAGTCATTTTTGGTATGCAGGTTTATGATGATGTGTTGTATTTTGGGATAGCAAACCAGCCTTCTCCTGCTTGTTCTTCCATGTATTTGTCCGATTTTCTTTCTTTCCATACTTTGAATAATGATATTTTTGGTCAAAGATTTCTATGCAACCATTCAAGCTAGAGTAGTCATATACCCCCGCTTTGAAAAAGTGGGGGGTATACTGGTTTACATCTGTCCCTCCGTCCCTCCGTCAGTCCTCCCGTCCGTCCCCTTGAAATCAAATTTTTCGTCAAAGATTTCTCTACAACCTTACAAGCTAGAATGGTCATATTTGGTATACAGGTTGATGACGGGGTGTTGTATCGTGGGATTGCAAACCAGCCTTCTCCGGCTTATTCTTCCCTTTATTTGTCCAATTTTCTTTATTTCCATACTTTGAATAATGATATTTTTTGTCAAAGATTTCTATGCAACCATTCAAGCTAGAATAGTCATTTTTGGTATGCAGGTTTATGATGATATGTTGTATCGTGGGATTGCAAACCAGCCTTCTCCTGCTTGTTCTTCCGTGTATTTGTCCGATTTTCTTTCTTTCCATACTTTGAATAATGATATTTTTCGTCAAAGATTTCTATGCAACCATTCAAGCTAGAGTAGTCATATTTGGTATGCAGGGTTATGATTGGGTGTTGTATTGTGGGATTGCAAACCAGCCTTCTCCTGCTTATTCTTCCCTTTATTTGTCCAATTTTCTTTCCATACTTTGAATAATGAAACTTTTCGTCAAAGATTTCTCCACAACCATACAAGCTAGAGTAGTCATATATGATATGCAGGTTGATGACAACATGTTGTATTTTGGGATAGCAAACCAGCCTTCTCCTGCTTGTTCTTCCGTGTATTTATCCGATTTTCTTTCTTACCATACTTTGAATAATGAAATTTTTCGTCAAAGATTTTTATGCAATCATGCAAGCTAGAGTAGTCACATTTGGTACGCAGGTTAATGACAACTTATTGTATTGTGGGATTGAGAACCAGCCTTCTCCTGCTTATTATTCCTTGTATTTGCCTTATTTTCTTTCCCTTTTTACATTGAATAATGCAGTTTTTCGCAACAGATTTCACAGCAAACCTTCAAGGTAGAATGTTCATATTTGGTATAAAGATTGATAAAGTCTTACTTGTATATATTAATTTTTCTATCTGTCTGTGTGATATCATTTTATTCCATTTTACATAGAAAGGGATTTATTGATACATGCATTTGGTAAACATGTTGACAATTAGTTCTCTCTCTCTATACTTTATGTAATGAAAATAACACCATTTAATGAAAGCAGTTAAGTGGGGGTATAGTCAGATTCTCTGACAGTTCTAGTTGAATTCATTTAGAGTCATTTTGAAAATAGAATTCTGATGAAGCCAGTGCCATGGGGTATGGCCGGTGTTGCACATATCATTACTGGTCTCATGACATACCGTAATCGCCCCATTTACCGCACGGTGCGCTTAACTTTTTCAAATTTGCAACAAAAAGGTGTGATTAAAAACGTTTCTAATAACCGCACGCTCAGAACGGAAAAAACAACAAACGGCCATTGTCTACTTACAGATGTTAAGGAAAATCGATAAGGTAAATTTTCATTTAGTTCGAACAGTTAATCGGGGTGTTTGAAGTGTCATGAAAATATTTAGTGTTTGAACTAATTTAATTGCCAATTTCCGGGAGGAGAAAAACAATCTCATGTCAAGTCGCAAATTATATCTCATACCTCTCAGTATTAAATATGTCCTCATTATGCCCGTATTTCATTCTCTTCGTCCTTCTTCAATATTCCAAATAAATATTCCGAAAGAAAGGAAAGTATTTCAACACATCTACGATGACCTAATATGTGATTGTTTATTAAACACGTCAGGTAAGTTTGTCAGTGCCCTGGCTATTCATTCACCGCAAGGGGTCTGTTTCAAATTCACGGGCTTCTATTAATAACACGCACATTCTAATTCTGGAAGATGCAGTCCTTTTGATCTCCCTATTTCTGTCTGTACTAAATAACGTCCAAGGGTGCAGAAATATTGGCAACGTGTCATGAGAAAGGTACCGTATTACATGTGCAAACAGCAAAGCCTTAGACCAGTCTGCGCATCTTCAAACTATTATTTTGCAAACTATCGGCGAATCCTGGAGATTTGTTAGACTGGTCAATGTTCGCAAGTGCACTGTATGATGCGGGTGTTTGCTGATCGATGTGTCCTGAGGCCCTTTTGAGGCCCACGGGCAAGCTATGCCAATGATAAACCTATCCTATGGCTACCGCAAACTTTGTTTAAATGCACAGACCATGCATATGCGCAGGCTGGTCGCTTCGTTCAGTTTGCGCATGTATTCAGACTGATTTTGTCAGGAAACAAGAGTTTGTCGATATGACAATTTATTTCTTTTTCTCATCTGTCGTTCATGAATCTTTCCCAAACGCACTTTGGCACACGTGCACATTATCGCTATATACGACAAGAATTGCTCTGAGAAACGGCGCCTATTCGCATGTACGAAAGGCAAAGACTCAGTTCAGCCTGCGCACCCCCGCAACCTCATAACTTCGTAAGCTCGATTCTTCTCGGATCAACATGTACATTTCCATTGTTGACGCAGATAGAGAATATGCTAATCAGACGGCGCAGATGTGTAAGCTAAACCGAGTCCGCTGTTCGCACTCGTACTTCAGCCAACTCTGTAAATATCGGCGAGGATGCCCGATTGACATTTAGACCGATAGAGTTGCTCTCTTCGCACATTGCGTCTGGAAAACAAAACTGAACACTGTTGCTGTTGAAACAGTAATGGTTAGCTGAACTTGATGCGTTCTGTGGGTTTCAAAAGGAAAAAGCAGTGTGCGCTTGTGAATTTTTTTTCCGGAAATGGCCTTGGTGTGCGGTTATAGGGACATGTGCGGTAAATGGGGCGATTACGGTAGTTATGGTTCAGTATTATCAACTCTTATATACATGATTTCCAGCTTATGCTGAGAAGAGAGGTTTCTTGACGGCAAAAGCAGCTCGTGCTGACACCTACAGAGCAGCCAATCAGCTGTTGAGAATGACGGTAACCGGCCAGCTGTGTCTCTGCTTTACTCCAAAAGGCTATATAAAGAACAAAGGTGAGTTACTGAAGATTCATTATTTGAATGATTATTCTATACTATAGCTATACCTTTTCTATATCAGTTGCTGTAATGTATCATATTCATTACATTAAACACCCTGGGGGATGGGAGGTTATATTTAGAAAGAGGGGCATTCTTTAGTATCTGAAGCATGACAAATCAGCCACAGATCAAATAGCTTTCGTTAAATGCTATATGACCTGTATATGTGACTATTTAAAATCATTTTCAAACAGCATATGAATGCTGTGATTTGAACATGGATTTGCACTGTTACCATCTCCTAAAATAACTGTATGCTGAGGTATCTGTGGAAGATTGCATGTTTAGATGAAAAATATTGAATAGTGTATGCAACTGTATGTTTTCAGATTACTGGGAAAGTCATCCAGATACTCAGGAATTTATAGACTTACAGATAAAGTACAGAATAAAACCTGATGCTGCAGCAGAGGACTCTGAAACTGAAGAGTCTTCTTCTGATGGAGAGAGTGAACAAGGGAGTGAACTATCAGATGATGAGGAGGCTAAAGGGACTGAACTCGCAAAGAATTCAAATAAGAAACCATCATCATTTACAACGAATAATCCATTTGCACTCTTAGGAGATGAATGACATTTTATGTTTATCATTGTTTCTCTTCCTAAGAATAATGGGTACAGGGGAACCTACTCTGCTATTTTCATTTTCCATTCCTTCTGAGTGAGAAAGAAAAGAAATTGCTCTCCTTGGAGCAGATTTCTTCTTTTAACAGTAGACGCCATTTTAGAAAGGCTTTGTCATCCAAAGGTGCAGAGAAATATGCTTTGAAATGTGAAAGCATGAAAAAAGTGCATTAAAATGGGGTTAACTGTATTGAAATTGTCATCTGGGGAGCTAAATCATCAGTTTTATGGTCGGAAATTTCGTTTTACGGCTCTGCTGACTGGTCACCTTATAACGAAATTTCGGACCATAAAACAATGATTTATAGTTGCGTTGCGGTAAAACAAAATTTCGGACCATTTCCGACGATTCACTTCCCCAAGTGACAATTTTTAGTACAGTTCTCCCCTAAATTTGACATCTGATAAGATTGCTAGGTTGTCATGACATCAGTTTGATGTCAAGACACATGAGCAACTATCCTTCATGCAGATGAAGATAGTTGTTTCAAGTAAGTTTCATTAAGGGAATGGTAGTGGCAATTGCAAATATAATGAAAATACCACCTCATCTGGAGCTCTGTTTACTATAGTATTACATATCTGGGCCTATTTGTTTAAAACTAATGATGTCGTTAGTTAACGAGACATTAAAATTTCAAACATTAATATCTCAAATACATCAATATTTTTTGTTGAAAAAAATGTGAGAAGCTTTTGCACTGCAAAAGCTTCTCACTTTTTTTTCAACAAAAATTATCAATGTATTTGGTTATTAAGTTGTAAAACACTTAATGAGTTGACCTCTTAATGAGCTTGTTAGGCTAACGATGCTTTGAACAACTGGGCCCAGGTGTAAAAGTGGACCTGGCTTTTGCTGGTATCAGAGTGCAAGCTTTCGTCATGCTGAACTGTTGGCTGCTGATGATAGCCAGATTAACTTGGGTGTATATTTTCTTGCATTCCGAGGAGCCCCGGTAGCTCAGTGGGTTAAGCGCTGGCCTACTGATCTAGGGGTCGCGGGTTCGAGCCTTGCCTAAGGCGGAGTTCTTTCCATCGTAAACGGGGTTCCATTGCACACAGCCTTTCATTATCATCCGCCCATCGTCCTGATATGACTGAAATACTGTTACGGACGTAAAATCGCAAGTCATCCATCATCTATTTCTTGCATTCCACTTGCAGAAAGCTAGACGTAGGTTTTGCTTTTCTGGCATTGATGGGGGCATTCCTTTGAATTCTTGTTTTTTGCTCAACTGGAAGGAAGCCATGAGTCATATCTGAAATTGATAGACACGCTGATACTGTTGGGACCAAGGGAAGAGAAATGAAGGCTTGTTTTGTACTCATCACTATGTTGGCATAATTAGGTTGGTTGCAGGGGGTTGGTCCATGAGAGAGTGGGTGGGGGGGAGGAGTTAAAAGAGTTAAAATGTGTTTCCTGAAGAGTTTTAGAGATATCACTAGCTTCATCACCTGCTGAATATCAACAAGTATAACCTCATATTTACTCTGTAGCCATATACGAGGGATGATAAAAAAATATGTGGACTTTTGCTGTAGAAATTTTATTATTTATAGTAAAGTCATGTAATTTGCAGGAGATATAGATTCATCTTTCCTCTATCCAGTGATGTATTTAATTTACCAGTTTAGGTTGGGGATGTTGTCTATATGGGTCATCATATGATGGTTCTGTGGAGCATGGTAAAAATGTGCCTTATTATTTCGAATTGTTTGTTTTATCTTTGACTATGTCTAATATTTGCAGTAGAGTAAAATGCTTGACATTTGGTATTCTATTTCATTATGGTTTCCGCTTTTTGCTGTGAGGAAATTATTGCCGTCAACAGTTGGTATGCTTGCAGCTTAAAATATGGTTTGTGGGTACTACAAGGGCGACAAAATGACGGCATCCATTATACCGTGTTTTAATGCAAGTTCCAGGTTTTTAGCTCACCTGAGCCTTTAGGCTCATAGGTGAGCTTATAGTATAGCCAGGCATCCGTCGTCCGTCCGTCCATCGTCCGTCCGTCGTCAAGATTTTCAAACATCTTCTCCTCTGAAACCACTGGGCCGATTGAAGCCATATTTCATATGGAGCCTACCTAGGTCAAGGGAACGAAAGTTTATTTGGGGTATCTGGGTCACATGACCAAGATGGCCGCCATGCCCATATATGGTAAAAACCCTTCAAAAATCATCTTCTCCAGAACCAAAAGGCCTATGACCTTGAAACTTGGTATGTAGCATCGGGCATGCCGGCCCATCATAGTTTGTACAAATCATGACCTTGCGTTGACCTTGACCTAATTTACGGCATGGTCAACTTTGGTAAGTGAGGCTTTTATATGGGAAGACGCTTAAACAGTGGATTTCTCAGAAACTATTTAAGTTTAAGGAACAATAATAGGTATACATGGTCGACTAAATGACCAGATAAAGATATATGTCACTAAAGGTCAAGGTCATTCCGTCGGACCATCTGTCGTCAACATTTTCAAACATCTTCTCCTCTGAAACCACTGGGCCTATTGAAGCCATATTTTATATGGAGCCTACCTAGGTCGGGGGAACGAAAGTTTGTTTGGGGTATCTGGGTCACATAACCAAGATGGCCGCCATGCCCATATATGGTAAAAACCCTTCAAAAATCTTCTTCTCCAGAACCAAAAGGCCTATGACCTTGAAACGTGGTATGTAGCATCAGGCATGCCGGCCCATCATAGTTTGTACAAATCATGACCTTGCGTTGACCTTGACCTAATTTACGGCATGGTCAACTTTGGTACGTGAGGCTTTTATATGGGAAGACGCTTAAACAGTGGATTTCTCAGAAACTATTTAAGTTTAAGGAACAATACTAGGTATACATGGTCGACTAAATGACCAGATAAAGATATATGTCACTAAAGGTCAAGGTCATTCCGTCGGTCCATCCGTCGTCAACATTTTCAAACATCTTCACCTCTGAAACCACTGGGCCGATTGAAGCCAAATTTCATATGGAGTCTCAGTGGAATGGGGGAACGAAAGTTTATACCTGGGGTCTGGGTCACATGACCAAGATGGCCGCCATGCCCATATATGGTAAAAACCCTTCAAAAATCTTCTTCTCCAGAACCAAAAGGCCTATGACCTTGAAACTTGGTATGTAGCATCGGGCATGCCGGCCCATCATAGTTTGTACAAATCATGACCTTGGGTTGACCTTGACCTAATTTACGGCATCGTCAACTTTGGTACGTTAGGCTTTTATATGGGAAAATGCTTAAACAGTGGATTTCTCAGAAAATATTTAAGTCTATGGTACAAATAAGGTAGAATACTTGGTATACATGGTTGACTAAATGACCAGATGAAGATATTATGTCACTAAAGGTCAAGGTCATTCCTTCGGACCATCTGTCGTCAAGATTTTCAAACATCTTCTCCTCTGAAGCCACTGGGCCGATTGAAGCCAAATTTCATATGGAGTCTCAGTGGGATGGGGGAACGAAAGTTTATACCTGGGGTCTGGGTCACATGACCAAGATGGGCCGCCATGCCCATATATGGTAAAAACCCTTCAAAATTTTCTTCTCCAGAACCAAAAGGCGTATGACCTTGAAACTTGGTATGTAGCATCGGGCATGCAGGCCGATCATAGTTTATACAATTCATGACCTTGCGTTGACCTTGACCTAATTTACGGCATCGTCAACTTTGGTACGCTAGGCTTTTATATTGGAAAACGCTTAAACAGTGGATTTCTCAGAAAATATTTAAGTCTAAGGTACAATACTTGGAATACATGGATGACTAATGACCAGATGAAGATATTATGTCACTAAAGGTCAAGGTCATTCCGTCGGACCATCCGTCGTCAAGATTTTCAAACATCTTCTCCTCTGAAACCACTGGGCCGATTGAAGCCAAATTTCATATGGAGTCTCAGTGGGATGGGGGAACGAAAGTTTATACCCGGGGTCTGGGTCACATGACCAAGATGGCCGCCATGCCCATATATGGTAAAAACCCTTCAAAAATCTTCTTCTCCAGAACCAAAAGGCCTATGACCTTGAAACTTGGTATGTAGCATCGGGCATGTGCCCATCATAGTTTGTACAAATCATGACCTTGCATTGACCTTGACCTTATTTACGGCATCGTCAACTTTGGAACGTTAGGCTTTTATATTGGAAAATGCTTAAACAGTGGATTTCTCAGAAAATATTTAAGTCTAAGGTACAATACTTGATATACATGGTCGACTAAATGACCAGATGAAGATATTATGTCACAAAAGGTCAAGGTCATTCCGTCAGACCATCTGTCATCAAGATTTTCAAACATCTTCTCCTCTGAAACCACTGGGCCGATTGAAGCCAAATTTCATATGGAGTCTCAGTGGGATGGGGGAACGAAAGTTTATACCCGGGGTCTGGGTCACATGACCAAGATGGCCGCCATGCCCATATATGGTAAAAACCCTTCAAAAATCTTCTTCTCCAGAACCAAAAGGCCTATGACCTTGAAACTTGGTATGTAGCATCGGGCATGCCGGCCCATCATAATTTGTACAAATCATGACCTTGGGTTGACCTTGACCTAATTTACGGCATGGTCAACTTTGGTACGTTAGGCTTTTATATGGGAAAATGCTTAAACAGTGGATTTCTCAGAAAATATTTAAGTCTATGGTACAAATAAGGTAGAATACTTGGTATACATGGTTGACTAAATGACCAGATGAAGATATTATGTCACTAAAGATCAAGGTCATTCCTTCGGACCATCCGTCGTCAAGATTTTCAAACATCTTCTCCTCTGAAACCACTGGGCCGATTGAAGCCAAATTTCATATGGAGTCTCAGTGGGATGGGGGAACGAAAGTTTATACCTGGGGTCTGGGTCACATGACCAAGATGGCCGCCATGCCCATATATGGTAAAAACCCTTCAAAAATCTTCTTCTCCAGAACCAAAAGGCCTATGACCTTGAAACTTGGTATGTAGCATTGGGCATGCCGGCCCATCATAATTTGTACAAATCATGACCTTGGGTTGACCTTGACCTAATTTACGGCATGGTCAACTTTGGTACGTTAGGCTTTTATATGTGAAAATGCTTAAACAGTGGATTTCTCAGAAAATATTTAAGTCTATGGTACAAATAAGGTAGAATACTTGGTATACATGGTTGACTTAATGACCAGATGAAGATATTATGTCACTAAAGATCAAGGTCATTCCTTCGGACCATCCGTCGTCAAGATTTTCAAACATCTTCTCCTCTGAAACCACTGGGCCGATTGAAGCCAAATTTCATATGGAGTCTCAGTGGGATGGGGGAACGAAAGTTTATACCTGGGGTCTGGGTCACATGACTAAGATGGCTGCCATGCCCATATATGGTAAAAACCCTTCAAAAATTTTCTTCTCCAGAACCAAAAGGCCTATGACCTTGAAACTTGGTATGTAGCATCGGGCATGCAGGCCGATCATAGTTTTTACAAATCATGACCTTGAGTTGACCTTGACCTAATTTACGTCATCGTCAACTTTGGTACGCTAGGCTTTTATATTGGAAAACGCTTAAACAGTGGATTTCTCAGAAAATATTTAAGTCTAAGGTACAATACTTGGTATACATGGTCGACTAATGACCAGATGAAGATATTATGTCACTAAAGGTCAAGGTCATTCCGTCGGACCATCCGTCGTCAAGATTTTCAAACATCTTCTCCTCTGAAACCACTGGGCTGATTGAAGCCAAATTTCATATGGAGTCTCAATGGGATGGGGGAACGAAAGTTTATACCCGGGGTCTGGGTCACATGACCAAGATGGCCGCCATGCCCATATATGGTAAAAACCCTTCAAAAATCTTCTTATCCAGAACCAAAAGGCCTATGACCTTGAAACTTGGTATGTAGCATCGGGCATGTGCCCATCATAGTTTGTACAAATCATGACCTTGCGTTGACCTTGACCTAATTTACGGCATCGTCAACTTTGGTACGCTAGGCTTTTATATTGGAAAACGCTTAAACAGTGGATTTCTCAGAAAATATTTAAGTCTAAGGTACAATACTTGATATACATGGTCGACTAAATGACCAGATGAAGATATTATGTCACTAAAGGTCAAGGTCATTCCGTCGGACCATCCGTCATCAAGATTTTCAAACATCTTCTCCTCTGAAACCACTGGGCCAATTGAAGCCAAATTTCATATGGAGTCTCAGTGGGATGGGGGAACGAAAGTTTATACCCGGGGTCTGGGTCACATGACCAAGATGGCCGCCATACCCATATATGGTAAAAACCCTTCAAAAATCCTCTTCCCCACGAACTGAAAGGCCTATGACCTTGAAACTTGGTATGTAGCATCGGGCATGCGCCCTTCATAGTTTATGCAAATCATGACCTTGCTTTGACCTTGACATAATTTACGGCATGGTCAACTTTGGTACGTTTGGCTTTTATATGGGAAAATGCTTTAACAGTGGATTTCTCAGAAAATATTTAAGTCTAAGGTACAAATAAGGTACAATACTTGGTATACATGGTCAACTAAATGACCAGATGAAGATATTATGTCACTAAAGGTCAAGGTCATTCTTTCGGACCATCTGTCATCAAGATTTTTAAACATCTTCTCCTCTGAAACCACTGGGCCGATTGAAGCCAAATTTCATATGGAGTCTCAGTAGAATGGGGGAACGAAAGTTTATACCTGGGGTCTGGGTCACATGATCAAGATGGCCGCCATGCCCATATATGGTAAAAACCCTTCAAAAATCTTCTTCTCCAGAACCAAAAGGCCTATGACCTTGAAACTTGGTATGTAGCATCGGGCATGCCGGCCCATCATAGTTTGTACAAATCATGACCTTGGGTTGACCTTGACCTAATTTACGGCATGGTCAACTTTGGAATGTTAGGCTTTTATATGGGAAAATGCTTAAACAGTGGATTTCTCAGAAAATATTTAAGTCTATGGTACAAATAAGGTAGAATACTTGGTATACATGGTTGACTAAATGACCAGATGAAGATATTATGTCACTAAAGGTCAAGGTCATTCCTTCGGACCATCCGTCGTCAAGATTTTCAAACATCTTCTCCTCTGAAACCACTGGGCCTATTGAAGCCAAATTTCATATGGAGTCTCAGTGGGATGGGGGAACGAAAGTTTATACCTGGGGTCTGGGTCACATGACCAAGATGGCCGCCATGCCCATATATGGTAAAAACCCTTCAAAAATTTTCTTCTCCAGAACCAAAAGGCCTATGACCTTGAAACTTGGTATGTAGCATCGGGCATGCAGGCCGATCATAGTTTATACAATTCATGACCTTGCGTTGACCTTGACCTAATTTACGGCATCGTCAACTTTGGTACGCTAGGCTTTTATATTGGAAAACGCTTAAACAGTGGATTTCTCAGAAAATATTTAAGTCTAAGGTACAATACTTGGTATACATGGTCGACTAATGACCAGATGAAGATATTATGTCACTAAAGGTCAAGGTCATTCCGTCGGACCATCCGTCGTCAAGATTTTCAAACATCTTCTCCTCTGAAACCACTGGGCCGCTTGAAGCCAAATTTCATATGGAGTCTCAGTGGGATGGGGGAAAGAAAGTTTATACCCGGGGTCTGGGTCACATGACCAAGATGGCCGCCATGCCCATATATGGTAAAAACCCTTCAAAAAATCTTCTTCTCCAGAACCAAAAGGCCTATGACCTTGAAACTTGGTATGTAGCATCGGGCATGTGCCCATCATAGTTTGTACAAATCATGACCTTGCGTTGACCTTGACCTAATTTACGGCATCTTCAACTTTGGAATGTTAGGCTTTTATATGGGAAAATGCTTAAACAGTGGATTTCTCAGAAAATATTTAAGTCTAAGGTACAATACTTGATATACATGGTCAACTAAATGACCAGATGAAGATATTATGTCACTAAAGGTCAAGGTCATTCCGTCGGACCATCCGTCATCAAGATTTTCAAACATCTTCTCCTCTGAAACCACTGGGCCGATTGAAGCCAAATTTCATATGGAGGCTCAGTGGGATGGGGGAACGAAAGTTTATACCCGGGGTCTGGGTCACATGACCAAGATGGCCGCCATACCCATATATGGTAAAAACCCTTTAAAAATCTTCTTCCCCACGAACCGAAAGGCCTATGACCTTGAAACTTGGTATGTAGCATCGGGCATGAGGGCCCATCATAGTTTATGCAAATCATGACCTTGCTTTGACCTTGACATAATTTACGGCATGGTCAACTTTGGTACGTTAGGCTTTTATATGGGAAAATGCTTTAACAGTGGATTTCTCAGAGAATATTTAAGTCTAAGGTACAAATAAGGTACAATACTTGGTATACATGGTCGACTAAATGACCAGATGAAGATATTATGTCACTAAAGGTCAAGGTCATTCCGTCGGACCATCCGTCATCAAGATTTTCAAACATCTTCTCCTCTGAAACCACTGGGCCCATTGAAGCCAAATTTCATATGGACTCTCAGTGGGATGATGGAAGAAATTTTTTACCCAATGTCTGGGTCACATGACCAAGATGGCCGCCATGCCCATATATGGTAAAAACCCTTCAAAAATCTTCTTCTCCGGAACCAAATGACCTATGACCTTGAAACTTGGTATATAGCATTGGGCATGCAGGCCCAACATAGTATATACAAATGATGACCTTGTGTTGACCTTGATCTAATTTACGGCATGGTCAACTTTGGTATGTTAGGCTTTTATATTGGAAAACGCTTAAACAATGGATTTCTCAGAAATATTTAAGTCTAAGGTACAATACTTGGTATACATGGTCAACTAAATGACCAGATGAAGATACATGTCACTTAAGGTCAAGGTCATTCCGTTGGACCATCCGTCGTCACGATTTTCAAACATCTTCTCCTCTGAAACCACTGGGCCGACTGAAGCCAAATTTCATATGGAGTCTCAGTGGGATGGGGGAACGAAAGTTTGTACCCGGGGTCTGGGTCACATGACCAGGATGGCCGTCATGCCCATATATGGTAAAAACCTTTCAAAAATCTTCTTCTCCAGAAAAGGCATATGACCTTGAAACTTGGTATGTAGCTTTGGGCATGCGGGAAAACGCTTATATAGTGGATTTATCAGAAACTATTTAAGTCTAAGATACAATATGTGGTATATATGGTCAACTAAATGACCAGAGGAAGATATTATGTCACTGAAAGTCAAAGTCATTTTGTCGGTCTGTCCGTCATCAAGATTTTCAAACATCTTCTCTCTGAAACCACTGGGGAGATTGAAGCCAAATTTTATATGGTGTCTCAGTGGGATAGGGGAACTAAAGTTTATACCGGGGGGCTGGGCTACCTGACCAAGATGGCCACCATGCCCATATATGGTAAAAACCCTTCAAAAATCTTCTTCTCTAGAACCAAAAGGCCTATGACCTTGAAACTTGGTATGTATACCCGGGGTCTGGGTCACATGACCAAGATGGCTGCCATGCCCATATATGGTAAAAACCCTTCAAAAATCTTCTCCAGAACCAAAAGGCCTATGACCTTGAAACTTGGTATGTGGCATGCTGGCCCATCATAGTTTATACAAATCATGACCATGCGTTGACCTTGAATTAATTTACGACATGGTCAACTTTGGTACATTAGGCTTTTATATGGGAAAACGCTTATACAGTGGATTTCTCAGAACCTATTTAAGTCTAAGGTACAATACATGGTATATATGGTCAACTAAATGACCAGATGAAGATATTATGTTACTGAAGGTCAAGGTCATTCTGTCGGTCTGTCCGTCCTCAAGATTTTCAAATCATCTACTCCTCTGAAACCACTGGTCTGATTGAAGCAAAATTTCATATAGAGTCTAAGTGTGATCAGGGAATAAAAGTTTGTTCTCAGGGTCTTGACCAAGATGGCCGCCATGCCCGTATATGGTAAAAACCCTTCAAAATCTTCTTCTCCAGAACCAAAAGGTGTATGACCTTGAAACTTGGTATGTAGTTTTGGGCACTCAAGCCCATCATAGTTTATACAAATGATCGTGCGTTGACCTTGACCTAATTTATGACACTGTCAACTTTGGTACATTATGTAGTCTTTTATATGGGAAAATGCATAAACAGCGGATTTTTCAGAAACTATTTAAGTCTAAGGTGCAATATTTGGTATATATGGTTGACTAAATGACCAGACGAAGATATTTTGTCGTTATAGGTCAAGGTCATTCTTTGACTTTTGTACAAGGTCATTGAGATTCTGTCACCCGTCAACATTTTCAAACATCTTCTCAGAGGCCACTAAGGTCAATTGAAGCCATATTTCATATGGAGCTTCACCGGTTTAAAGGAACCATAGTTTGTTCAGATGGTCATGGTCACTTGACCAAGATGGCCACCGTGCCCATATATGGTAAAAACTCTTCAAAAGTCTTTTTCTCAAGAACCGAAAGGCCTATAACCTTGAAACTTGGTACCGGTATGTAGCATTGGGCACTCAGGCCCATCATAGTTTATACAAATGATTACTGTATTTCATATGGAGCTTTAATACTGGGTCAAAGGAATCAAAGTTTGTTCAGATGGTCATGGTTGTATGAACATGGTGGCCGCCACACCCAATATGATAAAAACCCTTCAGAAATCTTTGTCCAGAAACAAAGGCCCAGTGACCTTGTGGCTTGGTATATAGAATTGGGACTCAACATTAATCCCCAAGGGAGGGGTCCCCTGCCCTGGTGCTATATACATGTATAAAAGCATGAAAATATATACCAGGACCAAGTGTCAGGTGAGCTACAGGACCATTGGTCCTCTGGTTTTATATAATTGTAAGAAAAACGAGGGCACAATCAAAAAAATGTTTTAAGTGGTCAACTTTAATATTATATGATCCTTGTATCACAGTGTATAAGCGGACAGTTGCAAAATCGGAAACGACAATTGACTGTACACCCTAAAATTATTAGCCTGACATAAACAACTTGAGTGGTGACACGGACAAAAGCATGTAAGTCAATATCGACTTTGTTCTTTAAGATGCGGTTTTCGAAATCGCGAAGAGAATGGAATGTTCTTCACCGGCATCATTGTCAGTTTGACAAATCACGACCCGAGCTCTGTGTAAAAATCATTTTTTCCTGCTTAATCACCAGTTTTGCTTTATTTACTGCCGACTGACACGGACATTCGGGGCTAAAAAGACTAGAAATATTGCATCATTTCTGTTAAAACCAACATAAATTCATCATTACATCTTTATCCAGTAATATCCAATAGCTGACTCCATCGAAACATAATTTCAGACATATTTATTGCCTCCTGAATCGCATACGTTCGTCTTATTCGACTGTCCGACTAGCGACAACTTTACCTAATCATTAGGGACACATTAAGAAACCAAAACTGTTCGACTAGCAGTGATTATATTTTCACATTCAAGACGATCATTTTCAACAAATGGTTGAACAAGGTAATAAAAATATTGTTTTGGAAGTTTTTAGTTTTTGTTACGTTAAATGAGTTATCCATGATTGTCTGAGAGAAAGCGAAGATTGGTAAACAAGCACAAGTTCGAAAAAGCTTTATTTTAATTTCTGCAAATACAGAAATATGAAAACAGGAAATACATAATATCCAGGATCTGACAAAAAGCCGAAGGCTTGACCTGAGGTCATACCCCTACTCAGTAGTTTTTAAGCAGCGTTATATTGAATGGCCAATTCTACAAAGTTCATTATGTTGTAGGTGTACACAAGGGTTCTGTCCTTGGACCTAAACCTTTTGTTTTTGTAAAGAAACTCTGATTGTTTCGGTCCTGGGTAGTTTCGGTCTAATTTGGGTGATTTTGTTAGTGTAAAGTTACAGGGCAGGCTTGGGGAAGGCCAGGGCGACGCCGGTGGGGTAGAAAAGGGGAATTTGCTTCTTTGCTTGGGCTACATGTAGCGGTTGGAAGCACAGTTAAGGTCATAACGAGTCAGTTAACTGTTCATATACAAGCTATCTAAGCAAGCGTAAGGAATAACAGTTAATCTCTCCTCTGCCAATAATGACAACTACCGTTGGTTAGAACCGTACATATTCAGGTATATCTCTGTGAGATTATTAGCCATTTCCTACGAGATGGTGCATACACACACAGAGAAACTAAAACAATCCCTCATTCTTACCTAATGCGAGCACACAATCCCATTCTACATTGTAATTAAGGTAGAGAGAGCAAAGAGGACATAGAAGGGTATCAATGTATGTAGGTGAAAATAAATTTACTGTTTGTAAAATACGTTTTCATATCTTTCAAGCTGCCAGTCTGACCATTGTAATTAATTTTACCTGCCGGAAAACAAATTCATAGTGCTTTTTCCTCACACAGAAAAATTCAGAAATACTCAGTATTTTCAATTTCGAATCTTACAAATAAATCACTGAGCCTGGCATGCTAATTTGCGCAAATTTGCGGTAGATATAAACAGCTTGCTGGACTTCTGAAAACAAACCCAATCCAATAGATGTTCTTACCCTGCTCTATGGTTATATTTCGATAATGACTACATAAGTAAAAAAAACAGTTACCAACACATTTTTTGCTCAATGAGACTTACAAGAAAATCGCCGCTAGTCGCTCAACACCATTTTTTGTTTTTGGCGCTAGTCGGACAGTCGAATGAGATGAACATGTGCGATTCAGGATGCAATAAATTTGTCTAAAGTAATGTTTCGTTGGATTCAGCTATTGGACATCACAGGATAAAGATGAAACGATGATTTTATGTTGGTTTTAACAGCAATGGTGCCAAAATTCTGGTCTTTTTAGCTTCGATTGACCGTGTTGATCGGCAGAAAATAAAGCAAAACTGGTGATTAAACAGGAAAATTTGATTTTTACACAAAGATCAGGTTGTGTTTTGTTAACCTGAGAATGATGCAGGTGAAGTACATCCAATTCTCTACCCGATGTCGGAAACCGCATCTTAAATAACTAATTCAATATTGACTTACCTGCTTCTGTCCGTTTCATCTTACAAGTTGTTTATGTGGCGTTAGTGTTTTTAGGATGTACAGTCAATTGTCGCTTCCGATTTGCCGACTGTCCGCTTATACACTGTGTGTATGTTAGTTTCGTCTGATGCTGGCACTGATTTGAGGGTTGTAGATCTGCATTTAGACACACACTGCAAAAGTTTTATACGTGGAAACAATGCTGAAAGCAAAGGTTCCGTCTGGATTTATGAGCCAATAAAGATGAGAAGAGTATGCTATAAAATTCTTGAAAACAATCATATTGTGTGCAGATGTGTCTAAAATTGGTCAAAATCATGAGAAGTCTGCAAAAAGGGTGTTAGTTTTAGAAAACAGAGACACAAAAGAACCCCCAAAATGTTCAAACGGGGCAAAACGTCAAACATCATTAATGTGGTGCTCCGCTGTTGCTGTACCTACCTATAAAATGGAAGAAAATACTTATTTTTTATTGAAATTTCTTAAAAACCTCACATTACGTAGCTAAAAGATCATACTTTTCTGCAGTATGACAAATATTACTACATGTATAACTGCATAAACCCTTACCGCCACAGCAATAGTCCACATATTTTTTTATCACCCCTTGTATGCTTCAAATACCAAGTGGGAAATCGAAAACTACGCAAAACTATTTGATAGAAAAGAAAAAAAAAACAATGCCTATGTTTTGTCCTGATGTCGAAAATCTGTAATCATAGCTGGACATCATTTGAATAGTATGACATCCAATGAAATTGCACAGTTATCATGGCATGACAAATGGGTAACTTTCTTTCATTGACAAATGAAGACAGTTGATCTCAATTGATCCAATAAAGGAAAGTCAGCGGCAAGTGTAAACATTTTAAGGTGGTTTCTGTATTTTAGTGATATGAATACATCTTGTTAAAGAAAACATTAAAGCAGTTATTGATTATTATGAATATGCATTAAAATTGTTAAGTTTTACATTGGAAATAAAAGATTATGTTAGTCATATCGGTTTGTTTTATAAACTTCTAGATTAACTCTTTTTGCTCGACAGAACTGACTGAACAAATAGTGTAAACCCAGATCGTAGTAGTCTTGTCAGTATATGTACTATTTGCCATCAACTTCATAAAATATCCCATGTAAAGTTAATGAATACACTTTCAGGGAAAGCAGCTCTGCCATTTTCATTTTTATGCCCCCGCCACGAAGTGGGGAGGGGCATATAGTTTTGCCCTTGTCTGTCCGTGCATACATACGTACGTACATCCGTCCGTCCGTCACACTTTGTAGTACTAGTCTTGTCTCCGCAACTCCTCCTACAGTATTCGATGCAGGGAGTTGAAATTTGCAACACAGTTCAGACATGCATTGAACATGTGCATAAAGGAAACATAATTTTGATTAAGATCTTTATTGCAGAATTATGTCCCCTTGAATAATATACATATTATGACCATATTTCACATTTGAATACTGTTCTTGTCTCCGCAACTCCTCCTACAGTATTTGATATAGGGAGTTGAAACTTGCAACACAGTTCAGACATGCATTGAACATGTGCATAAAGGAAACAGAACTTTGATTAAGGTCTTGATTGCAGAATTATGTCCCCTTGAATAATACACATATTATGACCATATTTTACATTTGAGTACTGTTCTTGTCTCCGCAACTCCTCCTACAGTATTTAATGTAGGGAGTTGAAACTTGCAACACAGTTCAGGCATGCATTGAACATGTGCATAAAGGAAACAGAACTTTGATTTAGGTCTTTATTGCAGAATTATGTCCCCTTGAATAACATAAATATTTTGACCATATTTCACATTTGTAGTACTGTTCTTGTCTCTGCAACTCCTCAAATTGTATTTGATGTAGGGATTTGAAACTTGTAACACAGTCCAGACATGCATTGAACATGTGCATAAAGGAAACAGAACTTTGATTCAGGTCATTATGGCAGAATTACATCCCCTTGAATGACATGCATATTTTGACCATATTTCACACTATGTAGTACTGTTCTTGTCTCTGCAACTCTTCCAATAGTATTTGATGTAGGGATTTGAAACTTGCAACATAGTTCAGACATGCATTGAACATGTGCATTAAGGAAACAGAACTTTTAGTCAGGTCTTTATTGCAGAATGATGTCCCCTTGAATAACATACATAGTTTAACCATATTTCCATAGCTTAAATACAATCTCACCTTTTATCGTCGCTCTAGCAGCCTCATTTATTAATCGATTTTGTTATTACATCACAGCTTTATTGGGTATGACAGTACCTCGAACAACTTCGCGTTTCAGGTTGGTAGGATGAAGGTCAAGGTCACAGTTGCTATTTTCAGAAAAACTAGGGCATTGCTCCAGCGCTTTCATTTATAGATCGATTTTGATGTAACTTCACATAAATGTTAAGTATAACAATATCTTGAATAAATTACCGTTTCAGCACCGCAGGTCCAAGGTCAAGGTCACAGTTGCTATTTTTAGAAAAAACTTTATCATTCCTCTACTCCTGTATTCATTGACAATTTTGATGTAACTTCACGCAAATGTTTAATGTGACAATATCTTGGACTAGTTCGTGATCCAGAATTTCAAGGTAAAGGTCAAGGTCACATTTGCTATTTTTAGAAAATACGCTGTCATCCCTCTGGAACGATTTTGGCATAACTTGACACAAATATTTAGCTTGACAATATCTGGGACAAATTTACGCTTCAGCATTGTAGGTCCAAGGTCAAGGTCACCGATACTATTATAGGTACATGTAAATCTTTGTCATGTTTCCAGCGCCTTTATTTATTAACTGATTTTGATAGAACTTCACACAAATATTAAGTATGACATTATCTTGGACAAGTTAACCTTTTAGGGTTGTAGTTCCAAGGTCAAGGTCACAGTTGCAATTTTTGAGAAAAACTCAGTCATCCCTCTAGCACCTTTATTTATTGACAGATTTTGATGTAACTTCACACAAATATGTTTTAACACATTACTCATCTAGTGAGGCATATGGCGGGGGCATTCATCACCTTTAGTGATTGTCTAGTTTTTCCTACCTTGTAAATGGAGGACTACTCTTAAAGGAATTTGCTCCCTTAGGAGCAATTTTTTTACTTTAAGAGTATACCAGATATTGGAAGTGCTTTGTTTTTATAAAAATGGCAGACAAATATGGAGGTGTACCAGTATACCTTAACACACAACAGCAACATTTACACAAAAACAAGCTGTGGCTGAGAATGTGAATAGCATGTGGCCGGGCGGCATGGCACAGTAAGTAGCACGTCTGACTCAAGAGCCAGAGGTGCCAGGTTCAGCCACACACTTTTGTTTCTCCTTCTGCTGATTCAAGAAGGACAGTTGTCAGTTACTGGCGAAAGTATGCGCACTTAGTACTGGTTAACCTCTTAGGAGATCTAAGTCTACCTAGGAATAGTATGGTTAGGTTAACTGACCATCCTGACATGACCATACTGACATGACCATAGCTATTTACTGTGGAGGTAAAACAACAAAACAACAAGGGCTTCGCAAGCTGCGCATAATAGGCTCGTTTAAATGTCATAAAGGAGTTACAGAATGAACAAGACTGTTTACAAAAGGATAGACAGGCAGACAAACAGAGGCAACCAGTCTATAATTAATGAATGCAACATTATTTAAGTTACTATTAGTATATCAAGTCAAGGGAGATAAACTAAATATACTAGATATACCATTCTTGGTTCTACAACACTCCACTGACATCACCATTAAGTTGTGTTACAATATTTTAAACAGTTGAAATGTTAAACAGGATATTTATGCAAGGGCAGGTAATTCAGTAAGTAAGCCAGAGTTGTGGTTCCTGCTCAGGATCCATTTCCTCATTATTATACACATTCCTACAAAGTTTCATTCTAATATTTCAAAAGGTTAAGGAGATATGGAGTGAATGAGAAACACCTAAAATATACTAATCAAAGGGAGGTTACTCCAAAATTAAGAAAGGGGGAGCAACTATTCTTATATGTAACACACTGCCTTGTGATCATGCACATTGTTATAAAGTTTCATCATGATGTTCCAAACGGTTACCAAGTTAAGGTATGCACAAGGTAAGTATACACAAAAAAAGCTAACATGAACTAATGAAAGGGAGGTAACTCGAAAACGCAGAAAGGGAGAGTAGCCATTGTTGTACGCGACACATCGTTGGAACTTCATAAACCTTGCTATAAAGTTACATGAAAATATCTCAAACGGTTATCTAGTTATGGCGCGCACAAGACTTGCAGGGTAAAAATTAATCAAAGGGGCATAACTTGGAAACTAAGGAAGGGGGAGCAACCATTTTTGTACGCGACATGTTCCCCCAATCTAATACATATTCCTACCAAATATCATGAATATATCCCAAACGGTTACAGAGTTATGCCGCGCACAAGAATGTTTACGGACGGACAGCGCCACGACATATACGTCCGTTTTTTCAAAACGGGCGTATAACAAGGACACCATGTGATTGCCATGATTTGAACAGATGAAAGGTAATGTTTTATTCAGCCAAGTGGCCCTAGGGGTAATGCCTGTTAGAGGCCTATCATATCTTGCGAACAGCATATGAAACATGGAGCCAATCCCTGCATTTTTGCTGCTTTTAATCTTTCCTCCTGGATAGTTTTTCGGTTGCTGGCTGGCCCATTGAGGATTGGAACCACCACATTCTGCTTTATAGCCAAGCATCTCTAACCACTTGACCATGTGCTTTGAACAAAGCAAATGAGCCTCAACATGCAGAAAACAAAGTGGCAGGGGTGCCACGCAAACTCTTGGATCAACCTGGGCATCCACCCAGTCTCTTCCAAGTCTTTGCTCTGCACTTAAACAGTAGCTAAGAGTCTAAGCTGCCTCCATGCTGACAGCAAAGACTGTGATCAGACTGGGCAGATGCCCAGGCTGATCTGAGTCTTAGCTGGATGCACATGCAACTTTGTTGGTTTGGTCCTGTTGTGGCTCAATTTGACTTGTCCTAATTTGAAAACGGAAGACAAAACAGCTCACTGTAGAAATATTTTGCATCTGGGTCAGAAGGTGAATCAGAGCCCTAGATAAAAGAGGGAGTATTTGGTGATAATTAGGGATACTTTTGTTAATTCTGCATAAAAACATGTTGTGACCCCTCATCTGAACCGTCTTATCTAGAGCTCTGTGAATGAGTATACATTCAGAGGAAGCAACTCTGCCAGTTTCATTTTTGCTGCCCAGCTAAAGGGGGTCAACTCTTAAAGAAAAGACTTTACTCCTCAAAGTAAAAGGTCAGAAGTTAAGGATGGTTGTAAGCTTCAAATACTTAAGAGCAATTGTCTCAGATAATGGTTCAAAACCGGAAGTTCTCTCTCAAGGATTGCACAAGCCACTGTAGCTCTGACAAAGCCAGTCTGATGAAAGTCTATATGCATTAGTGTGTTATAGTGACATATATTTGTTTTAAGTTTCATGAAACTAAGTCCAGTGGTTACTTAGTCTCATTTTATTGATTTTAAGTTAATTAAAGGGCAATAACTCATGCACTACTGAAGCCAGTCTGATGAAACTTCATGTGCATTAGCCCGTTATAGTGATATATATTATAAATTTGATGAAATTTTGTCTAGTGGTTACTTACTTATGGCTCCAGATGGAAGGATGGACAGATGGACGTGGAGAAAACTATATCCCTCCACCTTTGGGGGAGGGGGGATAAAAAAGTGGCTTGATGTCCACGAGAAGACTCAGATCAGCCTGGGCATCTCTCTAGTCTGATCAGAGTCTTCACTGTGCACTTTAACTTTAAAGGTAGCTAAGGGTCTAAGCTATTTCCATGCGGACAGGGAAGTCGCTGATCAGATTGGGCAAAGGCCCAAGCTGGTCTGAGTCTTCACTGGGCGCACATGCCAATATGTTGTGTCGCGGCTCAAATAATATTTATGGTAAATGGCTACTTTGCCCATTGAAAAGGGCATTAGAAATTTAAGTTACAGAGTGGCTCCCTTCTGAATGTGTATTCTAGTCTAGTCTAGTCTATCAGATAACCTTAGAAGGTAGTTAGGGTAGTTGTGCTAGCGAAGTTCACCCCTGTCCGCTCCTTAATATTGCCTTCTCACCTCTTCTTCTGTCTACCTTCACTGTGCCCTGTAGAATTGTCTTTGCTAAGCCAGAAGAACTCGGGATGTTGAGACATTTTGTATTTCTTAAGGAGCTAGTCATAGTCTCCATTGGCTGCTTGGACCCTTCTGTGAACATCCTCATTAGCTACATGGTCCTTGTAAGAGATGTTCAGTAACCTTTGGTAGCATCTCATCTCAAAGGCCTGCATTCTTTTCTCTACCTCTGTTGTCAAGGCCCATGACTCACAGGCATACAGAAATATAGTGACAAGGGAGCATATCAGTTTCAACTTTGATCCAAGAGACATGTTACTGCCCTTGAATTGACTAAAAATCAATAAAATGAGCCATAACTAAGTAACCACTGGACGAAAGTCATGAAATTTAAAATAAATATATCACTATAATTCACTGATGCACATAAAGTTTGTTCAGTCTGCCTTCAGTAGTGCATGAGTTATTGCCCTTGAATTGACTATGAAATGAGCCATAACTAAGTAACCACTGGATGGAATTTCATGAAACTTGAAATAAATATTACTATAACGCAGTTATACATGTAAAGTTACATCAGAATGACATCAGTAGTGCATGAGTTATTGCCCTTGACAAATTCAGCCATAACTAAGTAATCAACGAATAGAATACTAATTTTGTTTCACCATAACCTATTGTTACATCTTAGGTTTTGTCAGAATTGCTTCAGTAAGCAATTAGTTATTGTCATTGAATTGGTTTAAAATCAGCTGTTGAGTCATAACTAAGTAACCAGTGAAAGGAATTTTATGAAACTTAAAATAATTATGTATTTTCATGACACAGCAGTGCACATTAAGTTTTGTCATAATCACTTCAGTAGTGCATGATTTAATGCCCTTGAATTAATTTAAAATCCACAAATTAGCCATAACTAAGGTATCAGTGAACAAAATTTCTTGAAACTGAAAGAAAAATATATCAGTATAGTGCAGTGAGGCAAGTGTATAAGAATGGCATCAGCTTATGCCTCACTTACACCAGTGTGACTGCCCCTGATTTGACTTACAATCCAGCCGTAACTAAGTAACCAGTGAAAGAAATTTAATGAATAACACATAAACAAATCAGGGCCACTTTGGCAAGGGATATAAATTCACAGAATTTGCTTGTTGGTTAAATAGATAAACTGTCAGATAAAAATGAACTGTAAGCCTTTTATTTACATATATACTTCAATCAGTCTGGGCGTCTGTACAGTAATTTGTCATCACCTTTCACAGTTTAGCTTTCCCAGGATTCATAGTTTGTGTGTTGGAAAAAGGAAGAGGCTGATCAGAGTTTTTATTCCCCTGCCAGAATGGCAGAAGTGTGTTAAATGCTACCCATGCCAGACTCTGTCCATAAGTGCCTGTATCTGTCTGTCCATTAGTTGTGTCAGTGCCATAATTCCTAAACCATATGGAATTTGTTCAAGAAAAATCAGAGATGGATTTATCTTATCAAGACAATGTGTTGCAAAGAAAGGAGACAACTGTGGCTGTTTTTCATATTTGAGTTATCTGCCCTTTTGAGAAATCAGTGTCTGGGCCATAACTCTTGAACCATATGAAATTAAGCCATGAAACTTTACAGATAGGCTTATCCTGTGGAGCCAATATGTTGCAAACCAGAAAGACAACTTTCTGTTTTAGTTTTTGCATTCTCTGCCATTGCCTAAAATCTTTATAAAATGTATTCATGAAACTTCACAGATGGGTTTATCATTGCATTATCTGCCATTGCCTAAATTCTTTATAAAATGTATTCATGAAACTTCACAGATGGGTTTATCATTGCATTCTCTGTCATTGCCTAAATTCTTTATAAAATGTATTCATGAAACTTCACAGATGGGTTTATCATTGCATTATCTGTCATTGCCTAAATTCTTTATAAAATGTATTCATGAAACTTCACAGATGGGTTTATCATTGCATTCTCTGTCATTGCCTAAATTCTTTATAAAATATATTCATGAAACTTCACAGATGGGTTTATCATTGCATTCTCTGTCATTGCCTAAATTCTTTATAAAATGTATTCATGAAACTTCACAGATGGGTTTATCATTGCATTCTCTGTCATTGCCTAAAATCTTTATAAAATGTATTCATGAAACTTCACAGATGGGTTTATCATTGCATTCTCTGTCATTGCCTAAAATCTTTATAAAATGTATTCATGAAACTTCACAGATGGGTTTATCATTGCATTCTCCGTCATTGCCTAAAATCTTTATAAAATGTATTCATGAAACTTCACAGATGGGTTTATCATTGCATTCTCCGTCATTGCCTAAAATCTTTATAAAATGTATTCATGAAACTTCACAGATGGGTTTATCATTGCATTCTCCGTCATTGCCTAAATTCTTTATAAAATGTATTCATGAAACTTCACAGATGGGTTTATCATTGCATTCTCTGTCATTGCCTAAATTCTTTATAAAATGTATTCATGAAACTTCACAGATGGGTTTATCATTGCATTCTCTGTCATTGCCTAAAATCTTTATAAAATGTATTCATGAAACTTCACAGATGGGTTTATCATTGCATTCTCCGTCATTGCCTAAAATCTTTATAAAATGTATTCATGAAACTTCACAGATGGGTTTATCATTGCATTCTCTGCCATTGCCTAAAATCTTTATAAAATGTATTCATGAAACTTCACAGATGGGTTTATCATTGCATTCTCTGTCATTGCCTAAAATCTTTATAAAATGTATTCATGAAACTTCACAGATGGGTTTATCATTGCATTCTCTGTCATTGCCTAAATTCTTTATAAAATGTATTCATGAAACTTCACAGATGGGTTTATCATTGCATTCTCTGTCATTGCCTAAATTCTTTATAAAATGTATTCATGAAACTTCACAGATGGGTTTATCATTGCATTATCTGTCATTGCCTAAATTCTTTATAAAATGTATTCATGAAACTTCACAGATGGGTTTATCATTGCATTCTCTGCCATTGCCTAAAATCTTTATAAAATGTATTCATGAAACTTCACAGATGGGTTTATCATATCAAGATGACATGTCACTAAGAAAGGAAGACAGCTCTTACTGTTTTAGCTTAAAGATAAAGCAGTGCCAGAGTCGTAATTCTTGATCCATAATTATGGAAGTGAGCCTTGAAACTTCACAGATGGGGTTATCTTATTGATATAATCTGTCATGAACAAGGAAGACAATTCTCTCTGTTTTGAGTTATCTTTCCTTGCCAAAATCTGTCCCAGGCCATAACTCTTAAATTGTATTGAATTTATTCATATAACTTCACTGATTGGTTTATCATATCAAGATGATGTGTTGCGATCAAGGGAGACAACTCTCACTACTTTAGTTTTTTAGATATCTGCCCTTGTCAAAAAACCAAGTCTGGGCTGCACTCCTGAATCATATGGAATTTAGCCAAATAACACAAATATTCCAGTACTTCCAGTCTGTTTATTTTCTACAGAAACATTTTTTCTGGCGAAAAAATGTGAAAAAAATGGGGTTAATATCAATTTCCCTAACTACTGTCGACTGAGCCAGTCTGTTGTCATACATACAAAAGTAGCAATCGACCAAGGCAATAAGACAGTCGACAGCAGTATCAGCTTCGTTGACGGCAAATGCTTTCGACTGAAATTTCTGAAATTTGTCGCTTAAATGTACATTTTTTAGCTCACCTGTGAAGGTGAGCTTATAGTATAGCCTTGGTCCTTCGTCGGTCGGCGGCGGCGGCGGCGTCCACACTTTAAAACATCTTCTTCTCAGAAACCACTGGGCCGATTGAAGCCAAATTTCATGTGGAGCCTTAACAGGATGGGGGAATGAAAGTTTATATACATGTATTTGACCCAGGTCACATGACCAAGATGGCCGCCATGCCCATATATGGTAAAACCCTTAAAAAATCTTCTTCTCCAGAACCACTGGGTCTATTGCCTTGAAACTTGGTATGTAGCATCTTGGACTCCAGTACTACAAAATTTATATAAATGATGACCTTGGGTTGACCTTGACCTATTTTATAGCAAGGTCAAATTTGGTCCCTTAGACTTTTGAATGGGAAAATCTGAAAAAGTGCATTTTTCTGTTGCTGTTGTGCTCTGAGATATGGAAATGTAGTCAATTTCAACACCTATGGATATTAGAGGTCAAGGTCATTTAGTGACCTTGACCAAAGGTCATTTGTCCATTGGATGTCATCATTTTCAAACATTTTCTGCTCAGAAACCATTGGGCCAATTGAAGCCAAATTTCATACAGAGACTTAACAGGAACTT
Source organism: Ctena decussata (assembly GCA_963989385.1). Lineage (NCBI taxonomy): Eukaryota > Metazoa > Mollusca > Bivalvia > Lucinida > Lucinidae > Ctena > Ctena decussata. The sequence goes on along the minus strand of OZ022498.1, from coordinate 51,606,218 downwards.
AACAGGATGGGGGAACGAAAGTTTATATATTTGGCCCAGGTCACATAACCAAGATGGCGGCCATGCCCATATATGGTGAAAACCTTAAAAAAATCTTCTCCAGAACCACCGGGCTGATTGCCTTGGAACTAAGTATGTAGCATCTTGGACTCCAGTACTACAAAGTGTATAAAAATTATGACCTTAGGTTGACCTTGACCTATTTGGTCCCACAAGCTTTTGAATGGGAAAAGCTGAAAATGTGCATTTTTCTGTTGCTATTGTGCTCTGTGATATGGAAATTCAGTCATGTCAACCCTTATGAATACTAAAGGTCAAGGTCATTGTCGTCTTTGTCCATTGTCAACATTTTCAAAGGACTTCTCCTCCGAAATCACTGGGCTGATTGAAGCCAAATTTCATATAGGGCCTTAACAGGATAAAGAAACAAATAATTATAATTTTTTATCCAGGTCACATGACCAAGATGGCCGCCATGCCCATATATGGTAAAAACTTTAAAAATTCTTCTTCTCCAGAACAACTGAGCCGATTGCCCTGAAACTTGGTATGTAGCATCATGGACTCTAGTACTACAAAGTATATATAAATGATGACCTTGGCTTGACCTTGACCTATTTTATGGCAAGGTCAAATTTGGTTCTTTAGGCTTTTGAATGGGAAAAAAATGAAAAAGTGCATTTTTCTGTTGATTGAGCTCTGTGATATGGAAATGCAATCAACTTCAACCTCTATGAATACTAGAGGTCAAGGTCATTTAGTGATTGTGTAGAAGTGGCCGTGGTGGAACAGTTACTCACTCACCATCCAATCCTATAGAATTGCAGCCTGTTTATTAGCCTACCTGAGCTGGAAGCTTACATTATGGCCACTTGACCTGAGCATATACTGGCAGGTGAGCGATCGTTGCCCTTGGGCGACTTGTTTCTATGTCTTATGATGTCGTTGTCCACTTAGCAGTATTGTATGTACACGTTGTTGGGGCGGACGGTAATTAATGTTGTTAGAACTTGTGGTCCAACCCATTTGTATGTTTATTATGAGGACAATAAAATATGTTTAGTCTAGACTGGAATTTCGGTCAACAGTCATTTGGCACAGTACCGAATCGTTTGACAGTTTGACAAATTGTTATTACTCCCGTAAAAAGTCTCAACAGTTTTAGAATTTAAAACCTACACAAATTAATTACAGAACCTACGTTTTGTTTATTGTATGAGCTATGCACACGGTGCATGCTTTTGCCTAGTTTTTCTTATCCGCAGACTGGTCTAGGGATGTGCAGTTAGCCCAGAATGGTTTTGACCGCGTGTATATTGATCAGATTGTACTTGATGCATCATGGGGTTTCCCCAACTGTGATGTCGACTGAGCGGGTGTTAAGGTTAGATTTCATATTGCAAACTGCATCACGCCATGTCCCTGACTGCGATATCGACTGAGCCAGTCAGTACAGAAGCGGTTGTCAACCGAAACAGTCGACAGCTATATCAGCTCGGTCGACAGTCATAAACGAAAGTATTATTTACCTTTATTGGTATATTGTCGACCGAATTCGACCGAATTCTGGGTTCGACAACCACTTTGCACAGAGCTGGATTGGTCAGAAGCACAGGTAAGCAAACTGGCATTATCCCCCACCCCCACGTATGCATGTGCGCAAACTAGTATAGACACGCATCGTGCGCATGTGCCACAGAACAAGAATTCTAGTCTAAGCCAAGCTGTAAACTTTTACAACATCTTTATCTCCTTGTGTGACGAGGAGCTTCTTTTCCTTTGGTTCATAAGCTATAGCTCGTGGGCAAGAAATATTTTCTCCCGTTACCAAAACCTTAACCCTGTCCCCCTGCGGTGACAGGACGTGCACGCTGTTTGACGTATTTCCACAAACGTAAATGTTACCGTCATTATCTATTGCTATGCCAGCGGCGTGACCCAGATCCATGGCCGAATAAGAAAAGTTGAGCTCTCCGTTCTCTGTCAAATCAATAACGCATCCCAGTCGTTCGTCAGCAACAAATATGTCGTTGCCGTTGGAAGACGACGCCACGTATAAAGGCTTGGAAAATAACGTAAACCCGTCCTCGTCAACGCAAACGTATGTTAATTCTTGTCCTTCTGGTGATAAAATCTTCAAATTTGGTGGATCTCCGTCATACGTGACCGCCATTATTTTTCCGTTGACTTGATGAATTCCGAAACACGGCTCCTCTGTCGAAATCATGCGCATAGTCGTCATTGTTTTATGAGAAACGGTTACAAACTGAATTCGGCACTCTGTCGGTAAGCTTACAGCGATCTCTTTGTCAGACATAACGGTGACGTCCCATGGTTTTGAAGATAGAATCAGCTCTGAAACTGCATTGAAGTTACTTGTAAATAACTTAAGTTTTCTGTTTGTCCTGTCCGCCAGTATTATCCTGCCGTCTGGCAAGAACAATGCACCAGTAAACCAACATGTTAAATCTTGCGCATCTTCATTACTTTTAGCGTTGAATTCGCCAATTTCATTAGCTTCTTTCCCTGTAAGCGCCAGCGTTGGCTTCACAGAATCAGTTTTGGTAGTGGTACTTTGTAGTCCGAGGGTGCTGGCTATTTTCGGCGCCGGCGGTAATCCGGATGGAGATGTGTTGACGTCGATGCGTCCAAACTGATTTAACTTCTTTATCATCTGTTCAAGAGACTTATCAACCGCAATATCATAATCGATCTTTCGAAGTTTGGTGTTGATCCCATCAATTTTCTTTTCGTAATATCCACACTCTTGTCTGACTTTCTCAACAGTGTCGATGATCTGTGAGCTTGAGCCATGATTCTCAGCAACCTCTAGCATTTCACTTGCATTGATAACTCCGGACTGTATCTCTTGACATTTCTCTACCTCTCCATGTATCTTCCTCGTCTCCTGTTTGTGTGTCTGTTCCAGCTTAGTCTTCATGTCTTTCTCCATCTTCTCCAGTTGTGAGATGATGTGCTTCTTCACGTTCAGGAACTCCTCCATTAGTTTTCCTTTCTTGGTCTCCAGTTTCTTCAGTTGTGTAGACCGATTTTTCAAGATGACGTCTAGGTGAGCTTTGTATTTGGTGAGAGCATTATTAAGTTTGGGTATATCATTCGCTTCACGGGATTTCTGTACAGCTTCGTCTATCTTCACAACTTTATCACACTGTCGATGTTCCTCTGCTATGCAAGATGAACAACAAAGCTTGGAATGTGACTGACAATAGTGCTCCATTACTTTGCCTTCATGAATCGGACAAAATTCTTCTTCCACTTTTAATGAGCTAATAGCTGCTTCAAACTGGGCTGTTGTTAAAACCTTGTGGCCTCTGCATGACCTGAGGCCTCTGTGAGTTTTGGCGCAGTTTTCGCACAGCGCATCTCTGCAGTTCTTACAATACGAGTGCACTTGTGACTTGCTTTTATTCTTCTGGCAAGGGTCGCATACCTTAGTCCCTTTCCTTAGCGAATTGAGATCCACCAAGTCCGCTTGTAGACTGTTCAGTGGGAACAGTTCGGCCCATTTCTCGGGTCTTGTTTTTGACAACTCAGGGGTCGAGGCAAGTTTACGGCAACAAGGGCACGGAAACCCTTTGGCGCTGGCGTCATAGCGACCATCTTGAATATGTTTCACGAGGCAGTTATGGCAGAACGAGTGGAGGCAAGGCAAGAGACGTGGCTGGTCGTAGTGTTTGGTGCAAACTGGACAATTTATGGAGTCTTCTTTAAATTTATACTGTTGAACTTTCGTTGCCATACTGAGATCTGAAAGAAATCACACAATAGCATTACAGAAGTTCAAACATTAAATTTTTGTATAGTAAATATAACAACTGATATGAAATATAGCCGCCTCACCTATATACTTTAGCGGACATTTTGAAAAACAACAAAAACAGCGACTACACTATTATTTATTCAGAAGTAGTTCTGTGCTGTTCTATTACCAGTCACTAACTCTTTAAGCCCCAGTGACGAAATTAGCAAAATTTACAAACAGCGTAGATCCTGATGAGGCAGCTCATAATGAGCTGCCTCATCTAGATCTACACTGTTTGCCCTCTAGTCTTTGAATTCTCAATATGAAATGTCTTGGACAAGGCATTCTTTTAATTTTTGCAGACGTAAATTCTGTCGTCTGCTTTTTAGTGCTTGACTGGACACACTTTCAAGAAAAGCAGTCTGCCATTTTATTTTTCTCTGTCTTTTCAATGGGTTCAACTCTTAAAAGAAAGAATTTGCCACTCTAGTAGCAAATTCTTTCCTGTGAGGAGTAGACGCCATTTCGGATGCATATGGGCTTCATTGTCCAGGGAGGTAAACAGAGAGTCACAAAGGTTATTTCCCTTTGTGAAATCTGTGGAAAACATGGAAGTGTATCCATACACCTTAATCGGCCGCGCCACAAGAAGATGCGCAATCAAGTCTCAGATGAACCTGTACATAGGTTCAGAACACCTGCCACAGTTTTTGCTCTTTCCTTTTATAGCTTGATCAAAAGCCAGAGATAGTTGATTAATACGAATAGGGGAGACTGATCAGAGAGCGCCAATGCTCTTTCCATAGTAATCTAATTCTTGCACGGTTGTTATCGCTCGGACAAACTTTACTGTTGCTCAAGCTATTTTCCAAACGACCCTGTCCTCAGTCAAAAAATTTAAGGTGAATGGATACACTGTCAGAGGAAACAACTCTGCCATATATTTTTTTTTTGCCTGTCTTCTCAACTGGGGCCAACTCTTCAGGAAAGCTTTCTCTCTCCGAGCAAATGTTTTTCTATAAGAGTAAACCCTATTTTGAAATGGCTTTGCCATCCAGGGAAGCGAACGGGGGGAGTCACAAAAGTTGTATCTCTTCAGAAAAGTGGCAGAAAAAACGGCGGTGTACCCATTCACTACGCTCTTAGTGATGTACAAGGTTTACGGCCGCCACACTGCACTTGACATAGCTGTTGTGAAGCTAATATGGGTTTTTTGGAAGCCAGTAAACACCAGGGTTCGAGGTTATAAAATTTGAGAATAATCTCAAACTCAAAATAAAGCACATTGATTGGATGCTTCCGAGCATGTGCTCGGAAGCAGCAAATCAGTGTGCTTTATTTTGAGTTTGAGAATAAAGCACATTGATTGGCTGCTTCCGAGCATGTGCTCGGAAGCAGCATATCAGTGTGCTTTATTTTGAGTTTGAGAATGTACTCAAGTTTTATAACCTCTAGGCTTGATTAACATATCAAACTCGCATCATTTTGCGCGGGGTTGGGAAGATCCCTACGTCAATAGGTTCAATGATGTAACATGACTTGAAATCATTGATAGAATGTACAGGATTAAGAGGAAAAGAGAGATAGAGAGAAGGAGATAACTAAATTATAATATATTTTACCTTGATATTTCTCTCCACTGAAACTACTTTATAAATTTGAGCGTTTACAGCACCAGTTTCAAAACTTAAAAACTATATTTCAGTATGTGAAATGTCAATACATATACATTCATATTCGTCGTCCTGCAATATAGTCATTCAACGCATCAATAGAAGTCTCAATTTCCTTTAAATTCTCAATAAAAGATTCTATTAGAAATGTAAATTCTACAGTTTGAATGTGAAATTCATTACATAGATATAAACCCTTTAATGTAGACAGTTGAGCTACTCCCCGAGAAAGAATGTCATACAGCCTGTGCAAACAGCGGGGACTCAGAATAGTCTATACGAACAGTCTGATCAGAGTCTTCCCATTTTACATCAGCAAAATGGGTCACAAGAAATATATACAGGAGAACCGTAGACTGACCAAGCCAGACTGCGCGAATACATAGACTGGCCAGAGCGTTCGCACATACCGTAAGGGACCTGCCTCTGCTTGCGTCGCTGCTTGGGTCGATTTTATTGGATTAACGTGAATCACAGGGTATAATCGATTCCGCCAATTTTCGCTTCCTGCAGAGACTGTCCGTCAAATTTAGCTTCCGCCGAGACTGTCCGCGAACTCTTGCTTCCTGCAGAGACTACTGTGCTCGTAAAATGGCTTCCTGCCGAGATTGTCCGCGTGACTCTGCTTCCTGCCGACAGCCTCGGCAGGAAGCAGAATCACGCGGACAGTCTCTGCAGGAAGCCATTTATCATGTACAGAAGTCTCTGCAGGAAGCAAGAGATCGCGGAAAGTCTCGGCGGAAGCCAAATATGATGTACCGTCTCTGCAGGAAGCGAAAATTAGCGGAATCGATTATACCCTGTGTGAATGGGTGTGCGCACATTCAGGGAAGCAACTCTGTCATTTTCTAATTTGCTTCCTCTCTCATTCTGGGTCAACTTTTAAAGGAAAACATTTGAGCCGCGGCGCGACAAAACGAACAAAGTGGCATGTGCGCCTAGCGAAGACTCAGATCAGCTTGGGTACCCGCTAAGTCTAATCAGAGCCTTCGTTGTCAGCATGGAGGTAGTTTAGACCCTTAGCTGCCGTTTAAGCGCACAACAAAGACTGAGATCAGACTGGGCGGATGCCAAGGCTGATCTGAGTCATCGCTGGGCGCACATGCCACTTTGTTGATTTTGTCGTGTCGCGGGTCAAATCCTTTGGGGGCGTTTTTTTTCTTTCAAGAGTAGACCTCATTTTGGAAAGGCTACATCGCCCAGAGAAGTAATAAGAATTGTTCCCCTTTGTAACATACAGAAAAACATGGAGGTGCGCCCATTCACCTTCAGGTACCTCTTTTTGTATCTTTACTGACATAGTTCAAGAAAACTCGCAGCCACAGTAGGCGCAGTTTTATGAGGCACCTTTTTACTATAAAATCAGCAGTTTTGATATCATATATTCTATATTTTTGATATCATAAATTCGATTTTTTGATATCATAAAAAACATTTTTTGATATCAAAAATAAGCTTCATTTTGTGATATCACAAAAAAGATTTTTTGATATCATAAATTCTATTTTATGATATCAAAAAATAGATTTTGTGATATCAAAAAAGAAGCCTATTTTTTAAATCAATAAATGCATTTTGTGATATCAAAAAATTCATTTTGTGATATCACAAAATCAGGCTCATTTTATGATATCATAAAATGTATTTTGTGATATCACAAAAAAGAATTTGTGATATCACAAAATCAAGGCGATTTTATGATATCAAAAAATAGATTTTGTGATATCAATAAATACGTAAAATTTTCTTTTTTAGAAATGCCTAAACGATTTAGTGATTTCACAAAATAGATTTTATGATATCACAAAATCACTTAGATTTTGTGTTATCACATATTCCATTTTGTGATATCACAAAATCGAATATGTGATATCAATAAATACATCTGAATTTGTGATATCACAAAATCGATTTTTTGATATCACAAAAACGATTTATTGATATCACAAAATTGATTTTGTGATATCATAAAATCCCTCTTATTTTGTGATATCACAAAATCGAATTTGTGATATCACAAAATCGAATATGTGATATCACAAAATCTATTTTGTGATATCAAAAAATAGTTATGATTTTTTTATATCACAAATTCGATTTTTTTAATATCACAAATTCGATTTTGTGATATCACAAATTCATTTTGGTGATATCATAAAATATTTTGTGATATCACAAAATAGAATTTGTGATATCATAAAATTGAATATGTGTTATCACAAAATAGTTTACTGTTTGGTCATGGATAATAAGGGCACCAGGACAAATGCGGTCAGGAAAGCGTGAAATTCAAACAAGGAAAAAAGAAAGATAATCGGCGCAGATTAAATTGAAATGGTGGTTTTTGTCGCACCTGCTTTAGCAAGGTGCGATATAGGAGTTCACTTTTCCGTCCGTCCGTCAGTCATTCCGTACGTCCGTCCGTCCGTACGTCCGTCCGTCAACAATTACGTCGACCCTAGCGTCGACCCTAGGTTTAAGTCCATTTCTCACAAACTATGATACCTACAATCATCAAACCTGGCAACAAGCTTCTTCTTAGAATATTCTCGAGGGCTGTTGCTCTTATTTTTATCCTTGACCTATATTTTATGCTCTGCTGACTTCGTAAAATTACGTCAACCCTAACGTAGACCCTAGTGTTTAGTCCATTTCTCGCAAACTATGATACCTACAATCATCAAACCAGGCATAAAGCCTCTTCTTAGAATGTCCTCAAGGGCTGTTACTTTTATTTTTACCCTTGACCTATGTTTCATGGTCTGCTGACTTTGTAAAATTGTATATTCAAAATTACGCCGACCCTAGTGTTTAAGTCCATTTCTCACAAACTACGATACCTAGAATCATCAAACCTGGCATCATGTTTCTTCTTAGAATGTTCTTGAGGGCTGTTACAATTAATTTTACCCTTCACATATATACTCAACAGCAAAAGAAACGCATATTTTTAGTGTCTTGTTTTGCCTCATTAAATGTAATGATATTTTACTTTTAGCTTACTACTGGGATTTGCCTATACCCGGCCATAAGTTCTGCAGCATTTCTTGTCACAGTGCAATCCTTTGAAATTAATATTTAGATTTTTGTCAAAAAAGGCAAAAATCACGAAATTCTGGCTCACAGTGGCACAAAATAAATTATCAATATGATTTTGCTGCACGTGAGTTCAGCATGATGTACCCAACTGGAAAACGGTATAAAACGGTTTAAAACTTGATTCGTTCACAGTTTAATCGCACATGCAAAAATCTGCAATTTTCCAAAGTTTTTCGAAGTTTTTGAAAATCGTCTGAATAGTCAAATAATAAGAAAATTCTGGTAATTTGGGTTTCAAAATGAGTAAGGCTATTGGTAAAGGACCCGTTTAAAACAAATTTTGGTTTTAGATGAGCACGTAATTTGCTCACTTCCGGTTTGAGTTACAAAATTTAAAAGCCGATGAAAGTGTTTTTCTGGAAAAATCTTGTCTTCCCATTCGCTTACCGTAGATTGCTCTCTATGATAAAGATGCTATATGATTTTCATTCAATTTTGCCCAGTCAGTTCAAGGATCCAGCGCCCAAAAGTACAGTCATTGGTTGCATTATTGGAAGGACGTACAGAGTTACTTCCCTTTGTTACACACTCCATTTATTCCTGACCACTTACCCTTTTATTTAACCCGAATTGGAATCCATTCCAAATTCGTTTTGCTGCAAAATCCACAAACTTTTCTTTTGCTATCGCAAAACTTGCCCACTTTACGGGATTTGCTCAAAGGGGCACAACTTTGTTTATAACCAGTAACCAATGCTAAAAATTCTTTGATGGCGTTTGTAAGACATTGTAGCGTCCTAGTTAAAGAGGGCATCAGTTTTTGAGCCTGGCACAACGCAGTTCAAGACAATGAGTTTACTGATCAGTATTTGTGAATTTTGAGGTTGACCCCTTCGTTGTTTACGCCTTTGTTCCGCATGAATAAACAAATAAAATTTCAATAAGTTTGCGACAAAGTATAGTCCATGCATTGATAATATCTTCCCTGTTTTGCCAATTTCAGCAGATTTTTATTTTGACATAAAAACACCAAAAAGAAAGATATGCGTTATTTTTGCTTTTGAGTATATTTCATGGTCTGCTGACTTAGTAAAATTTTACATCCAAAATTATGTCAACCCTACCCTAGTCCTTTTTTTCTCAAAGTATGATGCCCACAGTCATCACACCTGGCATAAAGTTTCTTCTTAGAATGTTCATGAGGAATGTTGCAGTTATTCCTAACACTGTCCTATATTTCGATCATGCTCTGCTGACTTAGTAAAATTTTACATCCAAAATTGGGTTGACCCTAGCTTTTTAATCTATCTCTCATACACTTTCTTTTAACTTTAGTCTTTACTACTGTGGAAGCGCAAGGCAGGTGCGACATAGCATTCCGCGGAATTCTTGTTATAATATAAGTTGACAATAACTTTCATGAATATGACTAAAATGAGCTATGTCGGTAGGCACCCGCAACCGTAATTTTGACACTGGTTAGCGACAATGACCTACATTGTATTTTGGAATTACAAAATGGAATACGGTCAATCTTAAGAACAGAGTCAGTTCACTGAGTGGATTGTCCGAACCTCATAGAGCCACTTTTCCCCCATAGTCATTTTTCCCTCACCGGAAAATGGGCTTTAATAAAGACATTTGGTATGGGTATTGGTATTTTGCGGAACGAAACGAAACAAAGCGGAACAGCATTGAATAGAGACATTTTACGAAATTTGATCGCATTAGAAATGTTTGTTTTTCAAGGGAGGTAATAAATGCGGTTTATTCCGTAAAATAATATGCAAATATTGCAACCACATTATTATAATAATCAGTAATTACTAATTTAAGAAAGGAGACGAGAGTCGTGAATTTTTACTATTGCACACTCCTTGTACACATACGCATGCAATCCTATAGGAAGACGTACAAACACGCCTATGAATGGGGTTTTGTCCAGTCGTGTTTGATATAGCGTTGGGTGAGGGTGTAATTAGGTTTAAAATAATTAATCGAACTTGTGTTCCGATGGGAGCTGAACCCACGACCTGCATGAAAGGCACACACTAAGTCTAGGCACTCCGCTACGTGCACGCACAGATGAACGCTAACTACTAGTACAGGCACAAAGTTATACAAATTTATGCACACACCCACGTACACTTACAGCCTTTCAAAGCAAAATGTCTAGCTGCTTTCCAAAAAAACAAAAGTAAAACAGACTGATGGACTCATGCATGAGATGCTATATAATCTGTTATCCGGTGGTATTTTTCGGACAGGTATATACTCGCATTTCTGTTTCAGTTCTGAACCTACTATTATGATTGGGTAGGGAGCAAATTCCACTATGTACCCTGTTTTCCTGCAATCGTATTACAGGGGAAAAATCCACTATAGAGGGGAAAACGGCTATACAAAAACACGTATAATAGATTTTTTCCAGGGAAATAGTCATATATCCGGGGTGGGGGCGGAATTCTACTATATAGCCATTATTTTTCCTGTGGGAAGTTCTACGATGGAAAAATCGTAGTCATTTTTCCGGGGGGGGGGGCTACTAGGGGTGAGGGGGGACGCTACTCCCTGAACAGTTGCAAGTCCTATATATTTCACTGGCCGCTATTGGTTAAACTATTAGATCTTTAGTACTTGCAGACTAATCAAAATTTAATCAAGGGGCATACAAGGAACAACAACTATTTATTTTGAATTCACTATTTTATTGTCAGATATCGTACTGACAAATCAGAATAATTGTCAGGAATACTCATTGCCAGTATGAAGTCTTGAGATGTGTTTGCAAAAATGACTACCATAAAAAATCTAAAAAAATGGGGCACCTAAAACAATTACTGTTCCTGTCCCAAAAATGGAATATTCTGGTTTTACAAGGTGGTAATGCGTCCAAAAGATGCAGATCTAATGTAACAGTATAGAACCTGATCTGACTGCAGTCTGATCTGGATATGGTCTGTTTGTTCAGACCTATCTACCTCAATACTTAGAATTTTTACGGTAATCAGGTGAAAATCAGCATTGAAGGCAATGAAAATCAGCATGGAAGGCAATGAAAATCAGCATAGAAGACGATGAAAATCAGCGTGGAAGACGATGAAAATCAGCATAGAAGGCAATGAAAATCAGCATTGAAGGCAATGAAAATCAGCATGGAAGACGATGAAAATCAGCATGAAAATCAGCATGGAAGACAATGAAAATCAGCATGGACGACAATGAAAATCAGCATAAAAGAGAAAATCAGAAAATCAAAGCGCCGTCAGTGTGAAAACTGAAGACTAATTAGTATTCCCATATGCACCGGCTGATTAGAGCCACTCTGTCACGTGGGTAATACCAATACCCGTGCCTGTACTGCCGACAGAACTAGTCAGTTAAATACAGGCAAAAGGGGGCCGTGGACCAAGACAATCGATAGCAGTATCAAGTCAGTGACATATTTTAACAAGAATATCATTTATCGTTTATATTGGCAATGCTAACGACCGAATACTCGATCGACAGCCATTTTGTACAGTATCGGATCAGTCGATAGCACAGGTAAGCCAGTTGGTATTACCCCTGTGCCTGTGGTCAGCTGCTTTAATTAATATTTTTCACGTGCATATGGTAAGGTTATTTTGAATACTATTATAGTTGTCTTTGTTTTTATTTGCTGGTTTATGATTAAACGCCCATTAAATCATTTAATCCATTAATGCCTGGAGACTGTCAGAGAGTGGTTTTTCCCCCTTTCCCCCGGAAAAATGGCTATAGGAAGAACGACTATATAGCAACCATATTTTTATAATAATCAATAATTACTAATCTAAGACACGAGAAATGTGTGATTTTATTCCATCGCAGATATTTATATTGGTACACACACGCATGCGAGCTTACAGGAAGATGTACGAACAGGCAGTTTAATAATCGGACGTGTGTCCCGATGGGAGTCGAGCCCACCACTCCTGCATGAAAGACGAACACTATTCCAGGCTGCGCGCATGCACAGATGAACGCTTGTACAAACAAAAAAAAATTATACAAATTTATGCACACAACCACGTACACTCATAGCCGTTTTTGGCTAACATGAGAAAGGAAAATGCCTGCCCGTTTTCCTCAAAACAAAAATAAGACAAACTGATGGACACATGCATGCGGTTCTAGCATCTGTTATTTATCGATATTTTACGGACAAATACTCCTATTTCTGTTTCACGTTACTATTATGATTGGAGAAGGAGCAAATTCCACTATGTAGCGTGTTTACTGCAATCATATTACCAGGGGGAAAATCCACTATGGAGGGGAAAAACGGCTATGCAAAAACACCTATAGTAGATTTTCCCCGGGGAAAATTGGCTATATAGTCATATTTCCGGGGGGAAATTCTACTATATAGCCATTTTTCCGATGGGAAATTCTACTATGGAAAAATCATAGTCATTTTTCCGGGGAGAAAAACTACTAGGGGGGAAAAGCTACTCTCTGACAGAGACACCTTAAAGGGATTCTTGTAACTCAGAGATATTTTTTTCTTATCTCTCAATGAAAATATGTGTTGTGACCCTTCATTAAGAAAGTCCCCGCAAGAAGGTTCTAATGAGGGGTCACAACAAATATTATATTTTTGTGACCACTCCTCGGTGAGACGGTTCTAATGAGGAGTCACAACATATGCTTTTTTTCTGAAGAAATATGGAAAATCATCCCTCAGTTATCCCTGTTACCCCTCATCTGGAGCACCATACAACCTAACTCTTAAAGCACCAAAAAGCAGACGACAAAATTTACGTCTGCAAAAACTAAAAAAATGCCTTGTCCAAGACATTTCATATTGAGAACTAGAAATGTTTTTCAGAGAAAAACTGATGTCCCCCCACCAGTCCATTTCCCATCCCCTCTAATGAATAAAAAGCCTGTACAAATAAAATATCTATGCAAGTTTGGACAAAATCCATCCGCTGGTTCTAAAGATATCCTACATAGAAGACTATGTCCTTCAAAAATGGGTCAAGGTCACCAACTACTAAACATGTCTGTCACTTCATGCAAGTCTGATGAATATCCATCCACTGGTTCAAGATATCTCATTTTTAAGAGAGAAAAATACGCATTTGTAAGATAACTTTTGACCTTGAAAATGGGGTCAAGGTCATCAAAACACAGTACACTCTTGAGACTGTCCCATAGGTATATCTATGAAAGTAAAGTGGAAATCAAGCCAAAGGCTAAAGGGATACATCAATTTTAGTGAAATTATCACATATCTTAAACCTCCTGTGGCCTAGAAAATGACGTCAAGGTCACCAAAATTTTGTTCAGCTCTTAAACTTGTTCAAATTACGTTTCCACGAAAGTTTGGCGAAATTCCATCCATTGGTTCAGGAGATATTGTGGGTACAAGAAATTGCCATGTTAGTCCTCTAGTGACCTTTAAAATAAGGTCAAGGTCACCAAAATCTAAACAGCTCATAAATTTATCCCAATCATGTATCCAGGAAAGTTTGGTGAAATTCCATCCATTGGTTTAGGAGATATGGTGGGTACAAGAAAGTGTCATCCAAGTCCTCCAGTGACCTTGAAAATAAGGTCAATGTCACCAAAATCTAATCAGCTCAAAAACTTGTCCCAATAATGTATCCATGCGTATTTTGTGAAATTCCATCCATTGGTTCAGGAGATGTAGTGGGTACAAGAAATTGTCATTTATCACCTCCAGTGACCTTGAAAATGAGGTCAAGGTCACCAAACTCTAATCAGCTCTTACACTTGTCCCAATGATATATCCTTGCAAGTTTGGTGAAATTCCATCCACTGGTTCTCGAGATATCGCGCATACAAGAAATTGGGTACAAGAAATTGTCATCTAAGTCATCCAGTGACCTTGAAAATAAGGTTAAAGTCACCAAAATCTAATCAGCTCTTACACTTGTCCCAATGATGTATCCATGCAAGTTTGGTGAAATTCCATCCATTGGTCCAAGAGATATCGCGCATACAAGAAATTGTCATCTAAGTCCTCCTGTGACTTTGAAAATAAGGCCAAGGTCACCAAAATCTAATCAGCTCATAAGCTTTTCCCAATGATATATCCATGCAAGTTTGGTGAAATTCCATCAATTGATTCAAGAGAAATCGCACATACAAGAATCTGTCACGCCGACGCCGACGGGATCCGCACTGAAAACAATATGTCCCCCCCCCTCACCTTTGGTGGGGGGACATAATTCAAAGACTAGAGGGCAAACAGTGTAGATCTAGATGAGGTGGCTCATTATCCGCCTCATCAAGACCTACGCTGTTTGCAAATTTTGCAATTTTCGTCACTGGTGCTTAAAGTGTTAAAGTGTGCAACTGTAAATGAATATTCCTGACTTAAACACGAAGAAAGTTCTCGAGTCACTCTTAAGTCTAAACATGTCCTCCTTAAACTCATGATGATCACAGATGGACAAGCTTGAACAAAGAACAAAGAAGAGCCATTAGTTTCTTCATTTTTCTCTCTTCAATCTTCTGTCTGCTGGTTGTGGCTGATGGTGGCTCTGAGGCTGACGTCACGGGGACTGGCACTGACCCGGATGATGACCTCCATTCTGTGAAACTTGGCCCAGAATAGGCTGAAAGAAAAAAATCTAAATGCTGACATTCGCAATAAAAAACGGACAAGGCAAGATGCAGAGTAGTCTGCGCATGTTTACATTCTGATAGGGACAGCACTCTGTTGCAAATAACTAGTTTGAACCTTAACAGGATTTACAAACTGGTATTGATGGCCCGTACAGGGCCAGGGTCCGAGGTTATAAAACTTGAGTATAATCTCAAACTCAAAATACATAAACAAGGCGGGATCAAAATGGTCTAGTCTTTTGGAATGTAAATCATATATAAAAATTAGGATCCTGGTTTTATTATAACAGCTCTAAATTTCAAAATTTCGGTGTAGCGTTTTTAATTCCCTTGAGTGTACTTTGCTGTTAGCAATTTTATTAATATATCAGTAGAAAAGTACTTATTTTTCAAGTAACTGTTTCAGAACAACGTGATTTTAGAAGGAAACCTTACCTGCTTGTTTCTCAGTTTGTTTGTGTACTACAATGGTTGGAACAGTGGTGCCATCATCCGATTCATCACCTGTTGAAGACCCTTCTGTGTCATCAACCTCACTCCCTTCACTGTCCAAATCCAGGCGAGTTCTCTTGCTACTTGCAGTGAGGGGAGCTGAATAAGAGAATAAGACAAGCATTAAAAGCATCTTGAAAAGAACAACAAATTAACTGAAAGAAGATTTTAGAATTATACAAATTTATATTGAACATATACAGTATGTTTGATATACACAAGGAATAAATTTTAAGAATTTCAAAATAGATTCATTTTTAAAATAGAATCCACAGTGGATTACGGACTCGACAGTATCAAACCAATTTCATTCAAAATCCTATTTTATTGCATATGAATGCTTCAAGTATTCCTATCCAGACCTACTGGAGGGTCTTACAATAATGATGGATCAAGTGCGTCAGCCTCCGATCAGCTAATTTTATCTAATACAAGAGTTTGCTGAATTATTTCAGTGTACTTGTAGTTAACGAGAAAAATGGATGACAAGTCATAAGTGATCCGTTACTGGCAGTACATTGAACTGGGCCCGGTTGTTCAAAGCATCGTTAGGCTATCGAGCTCGTTAACTCGTTAAGTGTTTCACGACTTTTTTACCAAATACACTGATAACTCTTGTTGAAAAAATGTGAGAGGCTTTTGCAATGCTAAAGCTTCTCACATTTTTTTCAACCAAAAAATTGGCGTATCTGAGATATATACGGGTGAAATTTTAACGAAACAGTAACTTACGACGCTGTTAGTTTTGAACAACTGGACCCTGGTCTATAGACTCTCACGTGATCTAAAGTGTAAACACGTGCACTCACCACAACCCGTAGATTCAGCATCACTATCATCACCTCTACTTCTCTTGAACGTAATGGAGGCTGAAATACAATGTTTTAATATAGGAATAAATTTTATTTTTGTGGATTTTATCGATGTGTAAACGCCGGCGAATCACTCACAAACCGAATAAAGCCCGAAGGGCATTATGTTAAATTTGAGAGTGTTTCGCCGGCGTTTACACATCCATAAAATCCACTAAAATAAAATTCATGTCCTATAATTCCAACTCGGTCACAGCCGGCGCTATTGAGAAACTCCCGCAAAGAAAATAGTTCAAGTTGTTCTCGATTTCTGGTTCAAGGGATTTAGCGATGTATAAAAACGCCGTCTTCTGTACGCTTTTGACCAATCAAATTGCGCTAAATTAGCAGCAGAAAATTGAGTTGGAATTATTAAGGACCTTAATAATTATTTTAATAACGTCCATTACTGCAAACCAAACTGTAGACAAACTTGTATTGTAAATACCCAGCAGCCTCACAACCTTGGATCAACATTGATACAATGTTGATTCAACGTCGGGACGTTGAAGCAAGGTTGATTCGATATTAGGCCCAATTCAATGTTGTGTGTCCAGTGAGAAATGCTAGGCACGACAAACGTAGTATTCTGTCGTTGTAAACTTAGTTAAGTCAGGAATTTCCAACATGGCCGCCACTCCAAATGTTCAAGATTTTCCACTATGTGAATTATTATTTTATCTGCATGTAGCAAATAAAGGAAACTATAAATAAGTATACTACAGTGTTTAAAATAATAATTATAAAGCGGCTGAACGTAGATAACGTCACAAATGAGAACAACCGGGATTTGCAAATCTATAAATGCTAAATCAACTTCTTTTTTCTTTTTTTTAAACAGTATTTTATTCAACATATAAACATACACAATCAATTCATACATGGATGATATAAAGGATTCGATAACAAGCTAACTAGCTTATAGACATCGTCTCCTATAATCAACTGTTATCTCAAGAAGTATATTAAACAGTTTTATAAGTTCGAAATAATTCTTTTTGAGAAACGCTATCATGCTGTCCCACATTACATGATATTCTTGAGAAAAGTGTTTTGGATTGTAATCTTATAGAGACACATTCGTCGGAAATCTGACGAGATTACCCCAGCTCTTTATGGATAATCATAAAGAATTCGACTTAGTATGGTGACGCTGTCAGTAGACCTAACGCGATGTAAAGAAGAGTAAATTCAACTAAGCGTTACTAGCATGCGTGACATGTTTGTGCCTACTGAAAGGTCCTCGAAATAGGTCACCAACGATCAGCAAAATCTGCACTTACTGTACCAGTGGCGGCCATCACGGTTGCCATGCGTTGAATGGTGCATTTTCGAAATATTTTACGTTGAATTTTAAATAGGCATGTGCTGTTGTAAGACTGTGGTCTGTGTCACATTTTACAGTATGGCGCGTTCGGCATACAAACCCAAATGACCGTACTATGTGTGGGTCAATGATAATAGAGTCTCGGAAAAGAAATAATATAGTTAAAAGGATATCTAAGGAAGGTAGTTTGAGTTTTGCCTCCTATGTTTCGATTAATGCTTATCCTTTTTAAGGCTTCCATTTTGGTTTCTTTACAATGTTCGAAATCTGTGGCGCAACAAATACGCAACAGCACGTGCAAAACGAATATCTTCGGGCCGCCACTGGTACGCGGCTGCCACTGGTCTCCAACAAGTAAGGTTATTTCCTGCCACGATGAACATAGCAATGTATTAAACTTACCCCTTGGCTCTTCGCCTTCTAGGACAGCGAGGGCAACTCCTGTCCAATTAATTTTCTTCCAGTCTATTTCCTTCACCCCAACCCCATCACTTTTCTTCCACCTGAAGAAGAGAGGAACTCACACTCATTACAAACTAAATAATGAAAGTAAACATAAATATTCATAATTTTAAACTGAGACAGGTACAATATAAACAACACTCATTTCAGATCCTGCTTTGTCTGTTTTTAAAGGCAAATGCAATTTGTTACCAGGGAAATATTCGCAAAATTTTGAATTAGCGATTCTCTGAATGAATCTTTTTATCAGTAAAAGACATAATCACTTCACGTTAATTTTCGTTCATACCAAACTCTGAGTTCGCAAAGTTAAACTGAATGTGAACACTTTCAGGGAGAGCAAGTCTGACATGCTTACTTCACCTGAGCCAGGCATCTGTCCGTCTGTCATTAACATTTTCAAACGACATTTCCTCTAAACTATACGGCCTTTTGTAACCAAATTTCAGAGGCAGCATCTATAGCGTAGGTGAAGAATAATTATATTTTTAAACCTATTTTTAAGCTTATTGTTCCAGTTCTTTGACTGTTGTGAAAACTTAAAACTACTACTGACATCAAAGGAAATTTGAAAACTTGTCTCTTACTACTAGATTAGCACATTGGAGATATAGTGATAAACCTTTTACAGAAGTATCTAGGTAGATTATTTCTGTGCCAACTGTTTGATAAGCTATGTTCCAATAGCACCCAAAATGCTAAAATGTCAACATACTTAAAAAATCAGCTCCTCAGTACAGGATTCCAGAATAATTGTTTCCTTCCTTCTCAATGGGTATCAAACTCGTAAAGGAAAGAATTTGCTCTCCTGTGAGAAAAGTCTACTCTCAGAGTGGACCTCAGTTCGTCTTAAAGTCACAAAAAAGTTTTCCCTTTACATAAATGGCGGAAAACGAGGTGCATCGTACGCCTTGAAACTTTATCGAGCGGTTTGTAAATCGAAGTATGAAAGTGTGCGTGGCACATGAGCAAAGCGCAGCTACAATCCATGGTTTCATTTCTTTTATATAAATCTTTGACATGTTTTTGGCATTTGGCATTCCAATGAAATAAAATTCACACGACGTTTCAGAATCTTAAATTACTTTTCCGAATGATTCGGTTGGTGACATAAAGGCTAATCCCAGAGACTTCCACAGGTACATTAATAGTCAAAAGAAAGATACTCAAGGTATCCCACCCCTAAAGAAGAGAAATGGTGGTGGTGTTGCCGAGTCAGAGTTGGAACAGGCTGATGGATTTAACGGTCACTTTTCGGATGTGTTTAACAAAAGTGAGCACACCCAAGTCCCCCTTCCTAATCGCTCGGCTCCCTTCATGGAGGACATTGATGTTTCGGCAGAAGGTGTAACGAAACTTCTTAAGGGCTTGAACCCATCGAAAGCTTGAGGACCTGATGAATTGCATCCTAGAGTCTTAAAAGAACTAGCATCTGAATTAGGCCCAATGTTTGCTCATCTCTTCCAACAATCTATTGACACGGGTGAAATCCCCAAGGAATGGTCTCTTGCAAATATATGCCCACTCTTCAAAAACGGGAGATAGGTCTTTGGCTTGCAATTACCGACCGGTTTCTCTAACTTGTGTACCATGCAAGTTACTCGAACACATTGTCTGATCTAATATTATGGCACATTTGGATGAACATAAACTTTTGTCAGACAGACAACATGCTTTCCGTAAGAACCATAGCTGTGAAACTCAATTGATCACGGTTAAAAATGACTGGGCTAAAATTTTGGATAAGGGCGGTCAGGTTGACACTTTTATCTTGGACTTCGAGAAAGCTTTTGACACTCCCCCTCATGAATTACTTAAATGTAAGCCATACGGCTATGGTATTGGTGGGAAGACTCTGAAATGGATAGATTCTTTTCTCTGTTACAGGCAGCAGCGGGTGGTGGTAAATGGAGTTAAGTCAGATTGGGCCCCGGTTTTGTCGGGTGTCCCCCAGGCTTGGACCACTGTTGTTCTCGTTATACATTAACGATATAACAGAAAATATTGACTCGGAATTAAGACTTTTTGCTGACGACAGTGTTTGCTATCGTGAAATCAGAGATATTGAAGACACGGTGAAACTTCAGGAGGATATAGATCATTTAGGTTGTTGGGCAAGGAGTTGAGGCATGAGATTTCAACCTGTTAAATGCAATATAATGCAAATTACAAGGAAACGGATCAAGAAGATCAGTGCATCCTATATTTTAGAGGGAACGGTCCTCAGTAATGTAGAAACTATCAAGTATCTCGGTATAACCATTACCAATGATTTGAAATGGAACACACATGTGAGTAATATTTGCACAAAGGCTAATAGGTCCCTCGGCTTCCTCAGACGTAACTTGGCAGCATGTCCACAAGATGTCAAGCAGTCAGCATACAAGCGACTGGTGCGTCCAGTCCTGGAGTATGGCAGTTCAGTTTGGGACCCTCAAAGTATACTTCTTCAAGATGAACTTGAGAAGGTGCAGAAAAGGGCAGCTAGATTTGTAACGGGAAATTACACATATGAAACTGGGAGTATGACTGGCATTTTGGAGAAACTTAAGTGGGAATCCCTAAAAAAGAGAAGGAAAGATAGTAGACTTATAATGCTTTGCAAAGGTCTGAGGGGTGCAGCTAGTATACCCATAAATGACCTTGTTCCCCCAAATAGGCGTACCAGGAATCATCATTCCCTGACATTTCAAACCCCATTGGCTGGGACTGACATTTACAAGTCCCCCAGACTATTAGAGATTGGAATTCCCTGGAAGATTCACTTTAATATTTCTGCTGCTGAGGGTGCAGAGGATTCAGTTACTAAGTTTACTTCTCTAGGGCTAGGGACTAGCTTCCCTGATTCACAGGTCCTGGTGAATGATTGTCCTTGGACGTATCACCAGTAAACGATTCTGATTCTGATTCTGGTTTGGTTCGTAGCCCTTTTATTGCAGAAACTCTCTCGTCTAAAAATTTCAAGCATGACTTGTTTTGAATCTTCTAGTTTCTTGTATAAGTTCTTTAAACTTTCTGACAACACTTTCTTTGTGAAGTTATGAACGTTTTCCTTCGTAACACAGTATAATGGTATGGAAAATTTATTGAAATAGCGTTTCTTTAAGTCTAAATCTTAGTCTTTTCCCAGCTTTCTTTGCTTTTTTTCACTCTATACAATATCTGTAAATCCTACTTAGTGTTGATGCTCACCGAGTCTACAACAACCCAGACCTCAGCTCAGGCACTATTCTCCGTATTATAACTTACCAATGGCCTGGTACTAATTGTGGTTCCCATCTTTCTCTTCAGCCGAATATACAGGACTCCTATGCATCGTTTTGTGTGTCGGCCACACATATCCCACTTCTTATAACTGGGATGGTTTCCGTCTTCTGTGATGCTTCTTGGGCTAGTCGGTCCGCAATGCCTCATAGTCTTATGTTCCTGATAAATCGGTTCTGAAGAAGTAACAACAGTTTATATAGCTTGATTTTATCGCAATCATACACAACAGCATAACTGTAACAGCACACGACGGGCACAGAAATAAAAATCATCACCTGCCAATCTAACATTTCATATCTTCATTTTCAAAAATCTATAACTGTAGTGACTATAAACAGCCTGCACATATATCATGGTTGGTTGGAAATTTGCCGTATGAAACCTCGGTATGATTCTTTGGTAGTGTAATCTAGGTAGACTTAACATTTGTATTCGCGTTGTCTGAGTTGCGAAAACACGTAAAACACAACACTTTCACAGAGGCATTTTCGAGCTTCATTTAAATACATGTAGTCAATGAATGGTCACGCTGAACATTTTCACCGTTATTTTTTCCGACCTCTGTTTTGTTTCATTTTACCTATTTTTGCAACTTTTTACTATACATTTCTGTTCTCGTTATAGCGTTGGAATTGTAGCTT
This sequence comes from Ctena decussata, assembly GCA_963989385.1. NCBI lineage: Eukaryota > Metazoa > Mollusca > Bivalvia > Lucinida > Lucinidae > Ctena > Ctena decussata. The sequence continues at coordinate 51,584,082 of OZ022498.1, read as the reverse complement.
TCTGTCAAAAACAATATGGCTGATTGCAACGTTGTTGTTAGGATCGTCAGTAAAATATAGGCTTCTGCAAAATGCATAGATCATTACCTCAGTGCCAGACCAAATAGCATCAAATTTTTAGTTGTAATTTCAAGCATATTTTGGCGAGTGTGAGCTGAAGCGAGCCGAAACAATATTCTCGGCATCTGTAATTTGTAAATCGTGGAACTTGAGAAAGTGAATGAATGAAGATATGTATACACTATTTCATAGGCGTCTACGTAGGTGTCTCTTACCTGATGTCTGCAGCTAATGTGTCCCGCGGAATGCGACAGTATGTGTGGCCATTTAAACAAACATGAAAATCTTTCAACCAATTCGTTTTACAATGTGCGATGTTTTTACTTTACCTAGTTCCTTGCAAGTTTTGACGATACATCTCTCACTGAATACTTCGATATTCGTACAACTTTGAGACGGCTTAGAAATCTTGGCTTCTTGTCAAGAGACAATATGGCTGACTGCGACGTTGTCGTTAGTAACGTCAGTCAGTTCCGTTTGGTTGTGATCGCGACATAACGTCACAGAACGTCGCGGAAAGTTAAACCATTTTGGATAAAAGTAGTTTTAACAAGTATTACAATTTGAAATATATTGAGAATATATTAGTTTCTGCTGTCCGATTGTGCGCGTACTCGTATGTCACAAGTTAACATAAATTTGCATTAAAGTTTAATGTAACATTGAAAGCAGTCATTTCCTGAACAAGCGTTTTCTTTCCCCTTCACCCAGCCCCCACCCCCACCCCCTTGTCGCCAACTGACCGCTCCAAGGCGATGCTTCTCTAAGCGTTCAGTCAATTCACACATTTCGTTGAGCTTGCTTATGCAGCTAGTTGTCGTTATCTCTAACACTTGTTTCTCAAAGTACCCTCTTATATCAATGAAAATATTTATTTTTTTCTTTACATTTCAAGTTCTATAACTCGAATTAGGAGTACTTCATAGAAAATTTTCTGATCCCAAAAAAAAATACTTCGGGATATCAGTAGTTTGAGATGAACTTCAACTTCGAGACATAGAAAGTTGCCTGTATTTGGTTTAATGATAGATGTTGGGCCAAAGATTTGATTCTATACATCCCCAATAATACGTATAATCTAGAGTTGAAGGTTACATTTCTGATAAAATTTCAGGATATTATTTTACCCAAAGGCTCTCTTCGATTTGGTTCATACATGGTATAATGAGGGGATAACTGTGCTCAAAACTGTCATTGGGGGTTTCTTTCTTACATGAACTTGTTAAACTTATGGGCCTAAATATAAAAGGTCGCAGAAATTGGTATGCTGTAACAGAAGTTAAAACATAGGTAAGTACCGGTAATAAATTTTGTCGCATTAGAATGTGACAAACAGTGCGAACTCAGATCGGACTACGCTGATTTTGCTCCTCACTATCCGATTACACTCTCTTTTTTTCGCCCCAGCTTTCATTACTCTCAATCAGGGTAGTCTAAGTATTTATCACAGGGCCACATCCTAAAATCTTTCTAAATGCGAATAAAAGAAAATATAGAAGTTTTGATTTCGCATAACCATTATACGATAGTTTTTTATTACAGTAGAACTTCGATGGCTCAAGGCTCCATGCCTAATTCTACAGCATTATCATTTTATTGTTACTATTATTGTTTTGGAGAGGCGCCGTGGTCGAGTGGTTAGAGACGAGCACTCGGTTATGATACAGAAAGTCACCGGAAGTCACTGGAAGGTCGTGAGATCGCGCCTGGGTTTCACCATCCGACGACTGTTAAACTCTGTCATGGGTACCTGCTTTGAATCAGAGATGAATAAGGCAGCGACAGGAAAGAGATGGGCTTCAACCGAACAACCAACTAAATGTTTTGTACCACTTCAGAAACTGAGGGTGAGGTTGGGCCTGTAAAATCGATTTAAGCCCCCCAGTAAGTCATTACTGACCGTTCCAAGGCGGTAGTTCTGTTGTGGTTCTTTGTTGCCTGTTTTTGGTGTCAGAGTTTCTGTGATGTTTTACCTTATGTATGTTATTATTATTTTTGGTTCGGTTTGGGTTGCTGAGTGGCCACCTTTTGGGAACAAGCTGCTCACTCGGTTGGCCATATGTTCTCTGATTCTTGATTATTTGTAATCTTAGTTGTTTCCAACTATGGTTTGAGGGCTGGATTTGGATTTTGATTGTTTCAGTTCCTGGTCTTTGCATACTTTTTACTTTCAGAACAGATAAAGCTGCAGCTATTAAAAGCCATTATTGATTTTGCATATAGTGCTCGAATAAACTGATATACAGTCAGTTTGATACCATTAAAAGATAAGCGGTTTTGACGTGTTTAGTTTAAAACTATAAAATAATCAATAATCAACAAATGCAAAATAGAGTACCACCTTGTTTATTGCTAGGATTCGGAATAGTTTTTACGTGCACACTGAAAAACTATAAAGCAGAACAGTAAACCTGAAGTTTGAAGACTTAGGCCAAATACAGTTCTGCATCAAAGCTATGTAGATATTTGCTGGCAGCGTATTCTTACTTTTGTAAGACTATCGTATATTTTACGTTACCGAAGGAAACAACATTGCTGAGTTACAGTTAAGAAACAAACAAACTTTTGAAAATAATTAATAGTAGTGTCAATACATTGCTTTATTTAGTTCATTTATGTAACTAACAATAACGTGTCAACCAGGAGTTTGGGAGAAACATTTAATACAAAAAAAGAGACACTGGCAGTTTACTAGTATACTGTAGCAATCTATAAATGCTATGATTAAGATGATCTATATTTCTGTGATCTTGTTTCTTGCTCTTTAAAGTCTAACTACATTCAATCATCTGTTAAAGAATCTAACTACATTCAATCCTCTCTAAAAGAATCTATTCACCAAAGAACATAAAGATACGTTTAGTTGGACATTTTTTCCCGGGACAGCGTTCCAGTAGCTCTGCACACATAATAAAATGGCAAATGAAAATGACAGAATATATTAACGTTGGTCGTTGCTGTTCAGACATTTATGAGCAAATTTTAGTTCTTCTCCTTCAGAATGTATTTGCCTACACTGTAGTTATGCTTTGCAGCATAATATTGAGAAAAAAAAAAAAAAAAAAGACCAAACAAGTAACGTATACAACGTATTTATTGAGAGTTTATGAATTCTTCATTTCCGATATCCTTAACTAGTGATACAGTATTTCTGAAGAGCAAATGATCAAACAATAGAAATAGTGCATACCTACACATGCTGAGGAAGGGCTAACCTAAATAACATACTGCATTTGATCTCCGTGACCTTGTATTACCACATTGTTTACTATTTTAGCAATACATATGGTTGTAAACTGCTTATTAATGATATCTTACTGCTTATCAAATCATCCTTGTCCAAATATGTTAAATACTGTTAGAGAATACAGCATTTTGGCAATATCCAAACAACAATTTTAGTTGCTTACATATTGAAAATTGTCTGACTGAAATTTATATTTCGTAACACCTTTAGTCCTTGCTAGTAGCCACAAGTGGGAATAAAACCATGGGGTTTGCAAAATTACCTGACCAGTTAAATATTTGTAACAACATAATTAAAAATAGAACTTCTGAACAGGCTGATGACAGAATGTTGTATGCGTTATAAAGTATGTCACTTTATAGAATCCTTAAATTTTCACATTGTTAATATTTTGTAATGTATTTGATGGCCGGGAGCTGCATAAACTGATCACGTAGATCACAAATTAACATGTAAGTTATGATCACGGGAGCCACACATATTTGCTAACCTATGTAAAGACGTTACTGTGCAAAGGGGCTCGTGGCTGACGATTCGACTGACAGCATAGCAAAAATGGTGTTAATGCCGACAGCAGAGTTTGTACTGCTCTTGATTGCCTCGGCTGGTAGTCACAGTTGCATATTTGTATGTAGGGTAATTGAACGGCTCAGCCAACAGCGCAGGTAGCGAAATTGGTTTTATCCCCACCATAACAAGAACCTAAATATTAATCAGTTGCAGCATATATCAACTTATACTTACTTCATGCATAAAATAAAAAAAAAATCATTTTTATGAAGTCATTTTTAAGTGAGACTGAACTGAAGGCAATGTCGAACTGCTTCAGCACTAACAATCTATAATGTGTGTCTTGCTGAGTTCTTGTGTATTTCAAAGAGCTAAATTTGCCATCTGACGACCAGTGGTAAGCTAATATTACAGCTATGAATAATACATGCCGCCTTGGAACTAAAATTTTGATAAAAGATGACTCACAAATCTTATCCTCGACTTATTACAATTATGTAACGTAACGTTACTGTTAGATTGCTTTTCAAATATACACTATCCGATGTTTTTTTTATAGTTTGAGGACACATAACATTGGTGTTTCTTCATATTGGCATATACAACAGTGTCTACTTAAGACAAATTACAGATAACATTGAAAAATAAAATGCAGCTGATGTTGGCTTTCTTAGCTTTTCTTGTCATTTTGTAGGTTAAATTCTTCGAAAAATAAGGTAGTTTCTGTCCCCATTTAATATATCCACTGCTAACTGCTGCCTAGCTTATCTAAGCTGGGCATGAATTAAAGAAGATTGATGGAGCACGTATAAACTTCAGTCCACCAATTTAGCGATTTAGTCTGATTCTGGTTGTTTTTATCGTATTTTGTTGTGGTTATATACGTTACATATTAATCGTGACTGCTGACGAGTTTTGTAAGAATTCATTTTTTTTTCTTCTTTTTTTTATACTAGAATATTGAAACAGTCATATATATGACATTAACATTTCTCTACACTTCAATTCTTACAGTTTGCTTCTTGTATTACATGTATTTAGAAACTGAAGGGGGGGGGACGTCAAATGCAATGTAAACTACGTTATACGGGTTAGTAAACTTATCCTTGACAATTTCAAATACCTTGAAACAGCGATTTATGTACTAGCAGACAAAACCCAACATTATTTAGGGCGAATACTAGCATGTGTATAATAATTCGTATTTTCTATTATAACGTGAATATGTAAATTTGGGTAGTATAATTGACGTTGACGTTATACGTGTACGCCCCAACGTACAGAGGGCTAACATGTGTCATTTTGTTTCTTATATAATGTTGTTTCAGAAAATTATAGGGTACAAAATTCCCCCTGGGGGGGAGGGGGGTCTATGGTCAGCTCAAGGTCTAATAGTCGCCATGTCGCCGTTTCCCCTTTCTATCTGAACTGTGATATAAATACATCTTTTTTGACAGTACAAAATTAGACAGAACATTTGGTTTTCCTTGTAGAAAACTCTACATAACCTCGTGTGGGTATCCTTTATGGTGAAACAGCTCTGTCATTTTTCTTTTGCCCGAGTCCCTTCCCAATAGAAAGCAACTCTAAAACGAAAGTGTTCAAGTAACAAATTGCAATTCGGAATATGTGAGTGTCGGGGTTGGGGCGGGGCGACTGGTGCTGCTGTGGGGATAAAACAATATTATCCTTCTTTCGATTGTGAACTGAACTTACTGTTGTATATGTACCACAATCCTAATGTTTGTTATCTTTGTAGGGAGAGGACTAGCTAATGTTGGTATAACTTGTGTCCAATCCCTTTGTCTATATGGTACAATAAAATATGTTTAATCTAATCTAAACTAAAGTGTTTGCTGCTTTAAGCAAATTCTTTCCCTTAGGAGTTGACCCTCTTTCGGACGGATTTTCTGTTCCGGGGAAGCAAAGAGGCAAGTACTGCTCCGCTTTGTTAACCAGGGTCCGAGGTTATAAAACTTGAGTATAATCTCAAACTCAAAATAAAGCACACTGATTGGCTGCTTCCGAGCACATAAAGCACACTGATTGGCTGCTTCCGAGCACATGCTCGGAAGCAACCGATCAGTGTGCTTTATTTTGAGTTTGAGATTATACTCAAGTTTTATAACCTCGGGGCCAGATTAAAAATCATGTCTGGTATCCTCGAAGATGAATGAAATTTGTCAAAACATGTCTATACATGTGACATTTATTTCCACATGATACCATCAGCCTGTACTGTTTTATTCCTGTACTTTAGCTCTGCCAACAATGTCACGGTTTATAACTTGAACATTTAAAATCCTTTATTGGTTCAAACTTTTCCCAGCAGGCACATAGCGTTTAAATGACGTCATACTGACGTCGATGCGACGTAATGACGTCGCATCGACGTCAGTACGATGTCCTTTTGACGTTATGCGCCTGGTGGGTTATTAGGGAAAGCCTATCATATTCTGCAGCGTCTCCTGTCACAACATAATGGTGTATGTAAAACCAACATACAGCATAAAACATATAAATCCAGCAAAGCTCTGGCCCAGGGTCTGGGGCCTCCACAGTCTTCAACCTAATAGCCCCCTATCATACAGGATGTGCATACAGTGTATATTTCCCATTTCTATCACAGGTTTTCTTTTCTAACATGAGCTACATATACTTATGGGCCTAAATCTTACAGACCTTGTAGGCCATGAGCCAAATATGGTCTACCTCCCCCCCAGGGGGAATTTTGAGGACCATACTTTTCTTAAAGCCCAGCAAAATAAAAATGATCAAAAATTATAAAAAAAAAATAGAAGTCACTTTCTTATGTTTAAAGTTATAGTAGAGTCTAGTAGAACAATCCAGTAGCTAAAAGTTATGATGTTTGACAGGTCACTTTAGCCTACATGGTGTCATATACGTGACATTTGTCTTAACACTTCATTAAAATTGCTATTTCCATCCAAAATACTTCCTTTTTGTTAGTTACTCCTTTATCATTAGACCATATTTTTGTTACTGTATTAAAGACAATTTATTGATCTTTTCAGATCTGCAAAAATTATGATCCTATCTTGTATACTTCGGGAGAAATAGGATGTTTAACACAGTACCCCCTTAGAAACGTTCCATATTACAATTATCACTTTCTGTACAATTCAAGTGCTTGAACTACACTGTATGGATTAAAAAACAACAGTAAAAGGTAATATTGAATATGCCAGCCTATCTAAACAGCAAAAAAAAAAAAAAAACAGTTCCACAATATTTTGAACGCATTTTAGTCGGTCATAATGATCGATTATATACGTTACCGAGGGCTATTTTTGTTAAACTCATATAATTTGACGATCGAATCATTTTATTTTCGTTGGTAGCAGTTTCTTCATATAAGAATCTTTTAATATAAGAGAAAAAAAATACATTCTGGTTTATTTTCTATGATAAGTCATTACTAGTAGTAACGTAAATAACATTAACATTTAAAATATTTCATTATAATACCTTTAATCATGTTATTTCCCACTGTCACATAAATAAACAGTAACATATTTAAGTCTGGGTGTTCTTATGATATATTGTGTACTTGGACGTAGCAACACTCCTCTCATTTATTACTTTTAGGGATTCATGAGGTGTGTTTTGTACGTGATTAAACACAGTATACTACAAATTGTAATGTTTAGGGCACTGACATATTCTGCACATGTAAAACGTTTTTTTTTTTTTTTTTTTTTTTTTTTTTTGCTGACAACTTTGTTATTATATCAAAAATAAAAGTATTTCATAATGGCATTGCCCAGTTTGTTTCTTTTACAATTTGTAAATTTGAGTTCTAAAGACAGTAACATACGTGAAATTTTGTTATCTATTCTATTCTATTCTATCCCATAACCTTACTAGGTCGTTGGGGGCACCACAGCTGACTTCAAAACAATCCCTTTCCACCTTGTCCTGTCTTCAGCTGCCCTAGTTGAGCTGGCAAAATCCATTCCAGTCCACTCCTTGATATTGTCTGTCCACCTCTTCTTCTGTCTACCTCTTCTTCTTTTTCCTTTCACTGTGCCCTGAAGAATTGTCTTTGCTAAACCAGAAGACCTTGAGACATGGCCAAACCACCTTAGTTTCCGTTTCTTGACCAGCGTCAGGAGTTCATCATATTCTCCAATGGCTGCTTGGATCTTCCTGCGAACCTCCTCATTGGTTATATGGTCCTTGTACGAAATGTTCAGTAACCTTCGATAGCATCTCATCTCAAAGGCCTGCGTTCTTTTCTCTAACTCTGCTGTCAAGGTCCATGATTCACAGGCATACAGAAATATGGAAATGACAAGGGAGCGCATAAGTGTCACCTTTGATCCAAGAGATATGTTGTTATCTCTCCAAATTGGTTTCAGCTTGGCAAGAGCTGAAGTGGCTTGTGCTATCCTTGAGAGAACCTCCTGTTTTGAGCCATCATCTGAGACAACTGCTCCAAGGTATTTGAAGCTGCTTACAGTACCCAGCTTCTCCCCCTTTACCTTGATCTCCCTCTGGATGCCATCTGCGCTGTTTGTCATCAGTTTGGTCTTCTCAGCACTGATCTCCATCTTATACCTTGTGCAAGTCTGGTCGAGACTTTCAACTAGAGCTTCTAGTTCCTGCTCTTCCTCAGCAAGAGCGTCTATGTCATCGGCAAACCGCAGGTTGGTAATATTTCTGCCGCCTATGCTAACCTTTCCGTCATGTTCTTCCAGAGCATCAGACATGATCTGTTCGAGAAAAATGTTGAAGAGGGTGGGTGACAGAAGACATCCTTGTCTTACTCCAACTGTTGTTCTGAACCATTCTCCTGTGCTGCCATTTATCAGGACTGCACTTGTAGCCTTGTCATATAGCTGCTCAATGGTGCGAACTAGGTTTGCATTGATATTGTACTTCCTCATGGTGGCCCATAAGGCTGCATGCCATACCCTGTCAAAGGCTTTTTTGAAATCAATGAAGACATGGTACATACAATACATATATACAACTTAAAAAAATAAACAAAATAAAACATCAGAATAGATAAAAAAAAAAAAAAAAGATAAAGCCGCAGCTAAGCCAGCATAGATTTTGCATATAGGGCTCCAATAAAATGATATACACTCAGTTGGATAATATTAAAAGCTAAGCGCTTTTGACGTGTTTAGTATAAAATTATAAAATTATCAGTAATTAACAATGCAAATGGAGTACCACCTTGTTTATTGACAGGATTTGGTATAGTTTTTACGTGCACATTGAAAAAACTATAAAGCAGAACAGTAAACCTGAAGTTTGAATACTTAAGCCAAATACAGTTCTGCATCAAAGCTAATGTAGATATTTGCTGGCAGCGTATACTTACTTTTGTAAGACTATCATATATTTTACGTTACCAAGGGAAACAACATTGCTGAGTTACAGTTAAGAAACAAACTTTTGAAAATAATGAATGGTAGTGTCAATACATTGCTTTATTTAGTTCATTTATGTAGCTATCAATAATGTGTCAACCGGGAGTTTGGGAGAATAGTATCTGAAACATTTAATACAGAAAAGAGACACTGGCAGTTTACTAGCATAGTGTAGCAATCTATTAATGCTATGTTTAAGATGATCTATATTTCTATGCTTTTGTTTCTTTCTCTTTAAAGTCTAACTACTTTCGATCATCTCTTAAAGAATCTAACTACATTTAACCATCTATGAAAGCATCTATTCACCAAAGAACATAAAGATACGTTTAGTTGGACAAAAATGTGTTTTTTTTTCCAGGGACAGTGTTCCAGTAGCTCTGCACACATAATGAAATGGCAAATGAAAATGACAGAATATATTAATGTTGGTCCTCGCTGTTCAGATATCTATGAGAAAATCTTAGTTGTTCTCCTTCAGAATGTATTCGCCTACACTGTAGTTATGCTTTGCAGCATAATATTGAGAGAAAAAAAAGAAAAGAAAAAGAAAAGAAAGACCGAACAAGTAACGTATACAACGTATTCATTGCGAGTTTATGGATTCTTCATTTCCGATATCCTAAACTAGCAATACAGTATTTCTGAAGAGCAAATAATCAAACTATAGAAATAGGGTATACCTATATATGCCAAGGAAGGGTTAACCTAAATAACTTACTGCATTTGATCTCTGTGACCTTGTATTACCATATTGTTTACTTTTTAGCAATAAATATGGTTGAAAACTGCTTATTTATGATATCTTACTGCTTATCCTATAATCTTTGTCCAAATATGTTAAATACTGTTAGGGAATACAGCATTTTGGCAATATCCAAACAACAATTTCAGTTGCTTACATACTGAAAAATTGTCTGACTGAAATTTGTATTTCGTAACACCTTTATTCCTGGATAGTAACAATAAGTGGGAATAAAACCATGGGGTTTGCTTAATTTCCTGACCAGTTAAATATTTGTAACAACATAATGAAAAATAGAACTCCTGAACAAGGTGATGACAGAATGATGTATGCGTTATAAAGTATGTCACTTTCTATCAGCCTTAAATTTTCACATTGTTAATAGTTTGTAATGTATTTGAAGGCTGGGAGCTGCATAAACAGATCACGTAGATCACAAATTAACATGGAAGTTATGATCACGGGAGCCACACATATTTGCTAACCTATGTAAAGCAGTTACTGTGCATAGAGGCTCGTGGCTGACGATTTGACTGACAGCATAGCAGAAATGGTGTTTATCCGTGTTGGGAGTGTTGGTACGGCTTTTGATTGCCTCGGCTGGCAGTCACAGTTGCATATTTGTATGTAGGGTAATTGAATGGTGCAGCCAACAGCGCAGGTAGCGAAATTGATTTTATCCCCATCATGACGAGAACCTAAATATTAATCAGTTGCAGCATATATCAACTCTTACTTATTTCATTCTATGCATAAAATTAAAAAAAAAAATATGTAGTCACTTTTAAGTGATACTGAATTGAAGGCAAGGTCGAACTGCTTCAGATATAACAATCTATGTGCGTCTTGCTGAGTTCTTGTGTATTTCAAAGAGCTAAATTGCCATCTGACTACCAGTGGTAAGCTAATACCGCAGCATTGAATAATTCATATTGCCCGGGAACTAAATCTTTGATAACAGATGACTCACAAATCTTATCCCCCGACATATTACAATTATGTAACGTAACGTTACTGTTAGATAGCTTTTTAAATATACACCATCCGATGTTTTTTTTATAGTTTGAGGACACATAACATTAGAGTTTCTTCATATTTACATGTGTCTACATGTGTACAACAGTGTCTACTTAAGACATAATACAAATAACATTAAAAAGGAAATGCAGCTGATGTTGGCTTTCTTAGCTTTTCTCGTCATTTTGTCGGTTAAATTCTTCAAAAATAAGATAGTTTCTGTCCACATTTTATATATCCACTGCTAACTGTTGCCTAACTTATCTAAGCTGGGCATGAATAAAAGAAGATTGATGGAGCACGTATAAACTTCAGTCCACCGATTAAGCGATTTAGTCTGTTTTTTACCCCAAATTTTTGTTGTGGTTATATACGTTTCATATTTATCGTGTTTGCTGACGAGTTTTGTAAGACTTCAGTTTGTTTTGTTTTTTACTAGACTATTGAAACAGTCATACATATGACAATTACTTTTCTCTTCACTTCAGTTCTTACAATTTGCTCCTTATATTACATGTATTTAGACACTGAATGGGGAAAAACGTCAAATACAATGTAAACTACGTTATACGGGTTAGTCAACTTATCCTTGACAATGTCAATTACCTTGAAACAGCAATTTATTTACTAGCAGACAAAACCCAACGTTATTTAGGGCGAATACTAACATGTGTATACCAATGTTTATTTAAGGAAAGAATTTCATTTTTCTGAGGTTTATTGAAGTGTAAACTACATTGAGTCATGTGCAAAGTGAATGAACCCCGAAGGGGTTCATGTAAACTTTGCTAGTGACCCAAAGTAGTTTACACTTCGATAAACATCAGAAAAATCAAGTTCATTGCTTATATTTACATTCATTTCAATCAAATCTTTCATGAAAAATCTTACATAAGCGCTAAAATAGAAGCAGTGAAACATGTACACGCAGCATTTCTGCTAACAGCAGAACAGCATGCATGACGTCATGAAGTCGCTGACGTCCAATCAGGTTGTAGAGAGCCATTGTTGTTTTTTTTGACGTCATTGACGTCGCGTGTCTCAATGTAATTATTGGAATGTAAACTACATTACGTTCCATTGGTTTACTATAGGGCTTTTCAATAAATACACCAAGAATGTAAATATTTTCTATTATAACGTGAATATGTAAATTTGGGTAGCGTAAATAACGTTGACGTTACACGTTAACGCCCCAACGTACAGAGGGCTAACATGTGTCATTTTGTTTCGTATATAATGTAGTTTCAGAAAATTATAGTGTTCAAAATTCCCCCTGGGGGGGGGGGGGGGGAAGGGGGTCTATGGTCAGCTCAAGGTCTAATGGGTAATCCAGTGGGTATGCTGCAACTCTTCTAGTAAAAAATAAATGTGTAAATAAATGAAATAAGTAAACGAAATTGTTGCCTAAGAATGTGTTAGAAATATTTGGTCAACGTGGCAAATAGTGCAAACTTAGATCGGATTGTCTTTTTTATTTTTTTTTCTGAAGCAGGCTGATCCTGATCTTCACTATCCGCTTACACTCATACGGGACTTATCGCAACAAAAAAATCCTCAATTCTTTCTGAATTTGAGTAAAAGAAAGTATCAGAGAAGTTTTGAACTTGCATCATCTATATTTGCGCTAACAAATGCCAGAAACATGTGTATATGATTTTTGGTTTCTTTCTTTCTTTGTATATTTTCGAAAAACTTTGACGAGGGGAGAGTCGGGTAACTTCGGACAGCGGGGAAATTCGGACACTGACATTGTTTCCTTTATATGTCAGTTGTTTGAAACAAAAAAAAATAACTGGCCAAACAGTGAAGATCCTTGTGAAACGGCTCATTATGAGCCGTCTCATCTGGATTTCACTGTTTGCAAATTGTATGTCCGAATTTACCCCTCATGTCCGAAGTTACCCGACTCTCCCCTACCGGGTACTTCCCGATCTACAGTACATTCTAGAGGTGTTTTCAACAGTAAACAACTTGACCTGAGCATTTTCATACCGCAGACCCAAAACCTGTGCGTGACCCAAAGCTGTAGTCCCGATCCTCTGACGTTACGTTTCGCTTAACAAAGACGTAGTGATGTAAGAAGCTACGGAGGGCCCTGTGTACAGGTCTACCAAAGCTGTAGCCTAGGTTGGACAATGTGCTGCATAAGTTGGACAATATTTCATATAAAACATGGAAACCTTTCATAAACTCGTTTTATAAGTTGTTTATTTTTACTTTACCTAGTCCCTTGTAGTATTTGACGATACATTTTTCACTGTATTCTTTGATATCCGTGAAACTTTGAGACAGCTTAGAAAACTTGGCTTCTTGTCAAGAGACAATATGGCTGACTGCGACGTTGTCGTTAGTAACGTCAGTCAGTTCCGGTTGGTTGTTATCGCGACATAACGTCACAGAACGTCGCGGAAAATTTAAACATTTCGAATAAAAGTAAATATTACAAGTTTACTTGAAACCATTTAAAACGCGACTTTTTTACTTCTCATATACTCAGATTTAATATAGTTTCATAAGGCTGTAATATACTTCATGCAATTTGCCTTTCGTCCCTCAAGGTTTTAGCAACAGTCTATCTTAGTTTGATTTGTCCAAGAAAAATAGTGAGAAAAATGTGAACCTTTACAAATTTCAATTTCAAGTGTTCACGAAATTATTTTGTAACATATGGAAAAACATGGAGGTGCGCCCATTCACCTTAAGTTGCCTCTTTTTGTATCTTTACTGACATATTTCAAGAAAACTCGATGCCACAGTAGGCGCAGGTTGATCATGGATGCTATGCACAGGGTATAATCGATTCCGCTAATTTTCGCTTCCTGCAGAGACTGTACATCATATTTGGCTTCCGCCGAGACCGTCGGCGATCTCTTGCTTACTGCCGAGACTTCTGTACATGATAGATGGCTTCCTGCAGAGACTGTCCGCGTGATTCTGCTTCCTGCCGAGGCTCTCGGCAGGAAGCAGAGTCACGCGGACAGTCTCGGCAGGAAGGCATTTTTCGAGGACAGTAGTCCCTGCAGGAAGCAAGAGTTCGCGGACGGTCTCGGCGGAAGCCAAATATGACGGACAGTCTCTGCAGGAAGCTAAAATTGGCGGACTGGTTTATACCCTGTGATATGGGCACCAGGACAAACGCGATCAGGAAAGCGTGAAATTCAAACAAGGAAAATCCTTAAAAAAAAAAAAAAAGATAATCGGCGCAGATAAAATGGAAGTGGTGTTTCTTTAATATGAGCCGCGACACGAGAAAACCAACAAAGTGGTTGTGCATCAAGCGCAGACTCAGATCAGCCTGGCCACCCGCTCAGTCTGATCAGACTCTTTTCTAAGCGCTTAAAGGGTACCTAAGGTCCAAGCTAGCTCCATGCGAACAGTTAAGACTCTGATTAGACTGGGCGGATGCCCAGGCTGATCCGAGTCTGCGCTGGGCGCACATACCCCTTTGTTGGTTTTGTCGTGTCGCGGCTAAATTATAAGTTGACAATAACTTTCATGAATATGACTAAAATGAGCTATGTCGGTAGGCACCCGCAACCGTAATTTTGACACTGGGAAGCGACAATGACCTATTCTGGAATTCCAAAATGGACTGCGGTCAATCTTGAGACTGACCTGATTCCAAAACAGTTCACTGAGTGGAATGTCCGGACCTCATAGAGCCACTTTTTTCCCATAGTCCTTTATCTACCACCGGAAAATGGGCTTTTAAAGACTTTGGTATGGGTATTGGTATTTTGTGGAACGAAACGAAACAAAACGGAACAGCACTGAATAGAGACATTTTACGGAATTAATCGCATTAGAAATGTTTGTTTTACAAGGGAGGTAATAAATGCAATTTATTCCGTAAAACAATTTGCAGATATTGCAACCACATTATTATAATAATCAATAATTACTAATTTAAGAAACGAAGCGAGTGTCAAGTTTTCCTACCGCAGATATTCATACACACTGGCATGCAAGCCTATAGGAAGATGTACAAACACGCCGATAAACGGGTTTTTGTCAAGTCGTGTTTGATATAGCGTCGGGTGGGGGTGTAATTAGGTTGAAAATAATAATCGAACTTGTGTCCCGATGGAAGTCGAGCCCACGACCTGCATGAAAGGCGAACACTAAGTCCAGGCACTCCGCTAGGTGCACGCACAGATGAACGCTAGTACAGGCACAAAATTATACACATTTATGCGCACACCCACGTACACTTGTAGCCTTTTTAGCTGTTTTCCCAAAAACAAAAGTAAAAGCCACAGGTTACTAAAGTTACTAATTATCCCACTTCGTAGTTTAATAGAGTTTAGACTCTATTAAACTACGAAGTGGGATAATTATTAGTAACTTTCTTATATCGCACCCGATCGACTTGAAATTTGATAGAGAGGTGGGAGACAGACTAACATTTCATAATATGTGAGAATTTTACAAATTCTTCGTCGAGTGCGTGTGGTAAAAACAGACTGATGGACTCATGCATGAGGTGCAAGCATCTGTCATCCGGTGGTATTTTTCGGACAGGTACTCGCATTTCTGTTTCAGTTCTGAACCTCGCTATTACGACTGGGTGGGAGCAAATTCCACTATGTACCCTGTTTTCCTGCAATCGTATTTATACCGGGGAAAATCCACTATAGAGGGGAAAAACGGCTTTACAAAAAAAAACAAAAAAAACACGCATAGTAGATTTTCCCCAGGGAAATATTCATATATGTATATGGGGAGTGGGGGGGGTTCTACTATATAGCCATTTTCCTGTGGGAAGTTCTACGGTGGAAAAATCATAGTCATTTTTCCGGAGGGGGGGGGGGGCTACTAGGGGTGTGTGTGTGTGTGGAGGGGGAGGGGAGCTACTTCCTGAACAGTTGCAAATCCTATATATTTCACTGTCCGTTAGTGGTTAAACTATTAGATCTTTAGTTCTTGCAGACTGATCAAAATTTAATCAAAGGGCATACAAGAAACAACAACTATTATTTTTGATTTCACTATTTTATTGTCAGATATTGTACTGACAAGCAGAATAATTGCCAGGAATACTCATTGCCAGTATGACGTCTTGAGATGTGTTTGCAGAAAGGACTACCATCACACTGGTCTGGCATTCAACACAGGCAACGAAGACAGCGTAACGGAACATGCTTTTTCTGCTCATCAGAATAAGTTTGTTTCAGAAGTATAGTCTCATGGACCATCCGACCCCCGCCTCTTGAAATAGGAATCAAAAGTTTTACTGAATTGATATGCATATTCAAGAAATACTTGAAAACAGTTTTCGGGCTACAACGACCAGACAACAAATTGGTGAAAAACCTTATTCAAGCACTGCATTTATACTAGACGGAATTTCTTCAAAAATCTTGTCTGACTAAAAGGTCTAACAAACTGCTGAGTCCGTAAGAATAATAGTTTGAAATTAATGTAAGGAATATGCGAAAACAATCGAGTTTTATAGTACGTTGCCTTCGTTGGCTGTGTTGAATGCCAGACCAGCGTGACCATAAAAACTCTAAAAAAACTGGGGCACCTAAAAAAATTACTGTTCCTGTCCCAAAACTGGAATATTTTGGTTTTACAAGGTGGTAATGCATCCAAATGATGCAGATTTAATGGCAAACAGTGTAAAACCTAATCTGACTGCTTCTGCAGGAGCAGTCTGATCTGGTTATGTTCTGTTTGTTCAGACCTATCTGTCTCAATACTTAGATTTTTTACGGTAATCAGATGAAAATCAGCATGGAAGACAATGAAATCAGCATGAAAATCAGCATGGAAGACAATGAAAATCAGCATGGAGGACGAAGAAAATCGGCATGAAAATCAGCATGGAAGACAATGAAAATCAGCATGAAAATCAGCATGGAAGACAATGAAAATTAGCATGGACGACAATGAAAATCAGCATGGAAGACAATGAAAATCAGCATAAAAGAGAAAATCAGAAAATCAAAGCGCCGTCAGTGTGAAAACTGAAGACTAATTAGTATGCCCATATGCACCGGCTGATTAGAGCCACTCTGTCACGTGGGTAATACCAATATCCGTACCTGTACTGCCGACAGAACCAGTCAGTTAAATACATGCAAAACGGGGCCGTGGCCCAAGACAGTCGATAGCAGTATCAAGTCAGTGACATATTTTAACAAGAATATCATTTATCGTTATTGGCAATGCTAACGACCGAATACTCGATCGACAGCCATTTTGTACAGTATCGGATCGGTCGACAGCACAGGTAAGCCAGTTAGTATTACCCCTGTGCCTGTGGTCAGCTGCTTTAATCCATATTTTTCACGTGGTAAGGTTATTTTGAATACTATTATAGTTGTCTTTGTTTTTATTTGCTGTTTTATGATTAAACGCCATTGAAATCATTTAATCCATTAATGCCTGGAGACACGTTAAAGGGATTCTTGTAACTCAAAGATAATTTTTCTTATCTCTCAATGAAAATATGTGTTGTGACCCTTCATTAAGAAAGTCCCCGCAAGAAGGTTCTAATGAGGGGTCACAACAAATATTATTTTTTGTGACCTGACTCCTCGATGAAACGGTTCTAATGAGGAGTCACAACATATGCTTTTTTCTGAAGAAATACGGAAAATCATCCCTCAGTTATCCCTCATCTGGAGCACCAAACACCTTAAAAAGTGCAAATGTAAACGAATATTCCTGACTTAAACACAAAGAAAGTTCTCGAGTCACTCTTAAGTCTTAAGCTTGAACAAAGAACAAAGAAGAGCCATTAGTTTCTTCATTTTTCTCTCTTCAATCTTCTGTCTGCTGGTTGTGGCTGATGGTGGCTCTGAGGCTGACGTCACGGGGGCTGGCACTGACCCGGATGATGACCTCCATTCTGTGAAACTTGGCCCTGAATAGGCTGAAAGAAAAAAAATCTAAATGCTGACATTCGCAATAAAAAAACGGACAAGGTCGCATGTTTACATTCTGAACGCACCCCTTGTATCCTCGATACTACCGAATTCCCGACTTCGGAGATCAGAGGCAACAAGACAGGTCGCGCGCAATGGAGGCGACAGGTAAGAGAACCATTTTTTTCGTTTTGTTCCTATCTAGAAAAAGAAAGGTGAGCTAAAAGGTTTGGAAGAAGCAAAGCATACTTCACTGCTATTTTCATCAGCCCCATTCTATTAAATAGCTTCTCTAAATGTCAGAATGTTTCTAAACGTAATAATCAATTCTAAATTACGTTTCTTGACAAAACGAAAATCTGCGGTTTGACTGATCACATCCCATTTCAATCAAATGGAATTTCTTTTGGCAAAATAAGGATTTTGTGTATTCATCATTATCAACCAACAAAAACGGGGCCAGGCAAATCTAAATAAATAATCCTACGATCAATACATTAACAAGGCGGAATCAAAATGGTCTAGTCTTTTGGAATGTAAATCACCCGGCGCATTTAACTTCGTAGAACTTTTTGCAGTGGAAAAGTGTGCACTAACAGTCATAACCTCAACATAAAAATGACGCCATAAATAACGTCACAAACCAGAAGTAGAATATCCTGATACACGAAAAGTTAAATGGAAGCCATGTTATATATGTATCATCATTTATCATGCATCATTAGACGATTTCACGCGTGAAGACAGTCAAACAAATGAAATCAAACACAGTTTTGTTCGAACTTGATGACCTCGCGAATGCGTTATGACGTAAGACGGTTACGTCATTTGGTTTAAACATATTTTATTTCCAAAACTGCATGCACATTACAACATACATGTATAAACAAGATAGTTACACTAAGAAATAGGATCAGAACGAAAGCTGATAGCTTATATAGCTCTTCTCCTCATTTAATACGTATCCATACGTCATTTAACCAATAGAACGTTGTTATCACGGCCAACGTCAGGATGTAGCCAATTGTCTTCTGAGATCGCTTCTGAAGACATCGCCTGATAACATTTGCGCAAGCGCAGTTCTAAAAAGACATGATATCAGATCATGTTATCATACCCCTGTTATCAGGTGAATTTTGCAGCAGATGCATGATAAAATAGAAAATCATGATGGTGTCTTTTGATATCAAGTTTATCCGGCTCGACCAGAAACATATCGGACTGGCTCGGCAAGCCTCGCCATTCCTACGCTGTTTCTGGTCTTGCCTGATAAACTTGATATCAAAAGACACTTACATGGTATTCTCTTTATATATAAAATAGGATCCTGGTTTTATTATAACAGCTCTAAATTTCAAAATTTCGGTGTAGCGTTTTTAATTCTCTTGAGTGTACTTTGCTGTTAGCAATTTTATTAATATAGCCTATCAGTGGAAAAATACTTATTTTGCAAGTTTCTGTTTCAGAACGATGTGATTTTAGAAGGAAACTTTACCTGCTTGTTTCTCAGTTTGTTTGTATACTACAATGATTGGAACAGTAGTGTCATCATCCGATTCATCACCACTTGAAGACCCTTCCGTGTCGTCAACCTCACTCCCTTCACTGTCCAAATCCAGGCGAGTTCTCTTGCTACTTGCAGTGAGGGGAGCTGAATAAGAGAATATGACAAGCATTAAAAGCATCTTGAAAAGAACAACAAATTTACTGAAACAAGATTTTAGAATTATACAAATTTATATTGAACATATACAGTGTGTTTGATATACATAAGCAATAAAATTTAAGAATTTCAATATAGATTCATTATAAAATACAATTCACAGTGGATTACGGACTCGACAGTATCAAATCAATTTCATTCAAAATCCTATTTTATTGCATATGAATGTTTTAAGTATCTTTGACCTGAAACATAATAATTGCAAAACATAAGTCAAAATTTATACAAATACATTCCTATCCAGAACTACTGGAGGGTCTTACAATAATAATGGATCAAGTGCGTCAGCCTCCGATCAGCTGATTTTATCTAATACAAGAGTTTGCTGAATTATTTCACTGTACTTGTAATTAACGAGAAAAATGGATGACAAGTTATAAGTGACCCGTTACTGGCAGTACATTGAACTGGGCCCGGCTGTTCAAAGCATCGTTAGGCTATCGAGCTCGTTAACTCGTTAAGTGTTTTACGACTTTATCACCAAATACACTGATATTTTTGTTGAGAAAATATGAGAGGCTTTTGCAATGCAAAAGCTTCTCAAATTTTGTCAACCAAAAATATTGGCGTATCTGAGATATTAACGTTTAAAATTTTAGCGAAACGCTAACTTACGACGCTGTTTAATAGTTTTGAACAACTGGACCCTGGTCTAAAGACTCTCACGTGATGTAAAGTGTAAACACGTGCACTCACCACAGCCCGTAGATTCATCATCACTATCATCACCTCTACTTCTCTTGAACGTAATGGAGGCTGAAATATAATGTTTTAATATAGGAATAAATTTTATTTTTGTGGATTTTATCGATGTGTAAACGCCGGCGAATCACTCACAAACTGAATAAAGCCCTAAGGGCATTATGTTAAATTTGTGAGTGTTTCGCCGGCGTTTACACACCCATTAAATCCACAAAAATTAAATTCATTTCTTATAATTCCAACTCGGTCAATTTTATCTTAAAAGTGTAAGCTATACTGCCGGCGCTATTGAGAAACTCCCGCGAAGAAAATAGTCCAAACAGTTCCCGATTTCTGGTTCAAGGGATTTAGCGATTTATAAAAACGCCCTTTTCTGTACGCTCTTGACCAATCAAATTGCGCTAAATTACTCGTAGCAGTAGAAAATTGAGTTGGAATTATTAAGGACCTTAATAATTGTTTTAATAACGCCCATAACTGCAAACCAAACTGTAGACAAACTTGTATTGTAAATACCCAGCAGCCTCACAACCTTGAATCAACATTGATACAACGTTGATTCGACGTCGGGACGTTAAAGCAACGTTGATTCGATATTAAGCCTTATTCAATGTTGTGTGTCCAGTGAGTAATGCTAGACACGACAAACGTAGTATTCTGTCGTTGTAAACTTAGTTAAGTCAGGCATTTCCAACATGGCCGCCACTCCAAATGTTCAGGATTTTCCACTATGTGAATTATTATTTCATCTGCATGTAGCAAATAAAGGAAAATGTAAATTAGTATATTACAGTGTTTAAAATAATAATTATAAAGCGGCTGCACCATAGAACGTAGATAACGTCACAAATGAGAACAACAGGGATTTTACAGGTGCCTTGTAAATGCTCTTGACATTAACTATAAATGCTAAATCAACTGTTATCTCAAGAAGTATATATAATAAACAGTTAAATGTTCGAAACAATTCTTTTTGAGAAACGTTATCATGCTGTCCCACATTACATGATATTCTTGAGAAAAGTGTTTTAGATTGTAATCTTATAGAGACACATTCGTCGGAAATCTGACGGGATTATCCCAGCTCTTTATGGATAATCATAAAGTACTCGACTTAGTATGGTGACGCTGTCAGTAGACCTAACGCGATGTAAAGAAGAGGCAATTCGACTAAGCGTTACTAGCATGCGTGACATGTTTGTGCCTACTGAAAGATCCTCGAAATAAGTCACCAACGATCAGCAAAACCTGCATTTATTGTACCAGTGGCGACCATCACGATTGCCATGCGCTGAATGGTGCATTTTCCAAATATTTTACGTTGAATTTTAAATAAGCATGTGCTGTTGTAATACTGTGGTCTGTGTCACATTTTACAGTATGACGCGATCGGCATACAAACCCAAATGACCGTACTATGTGAGAGTCAAGGGTAATAGAGCCTCGGAAAAGAAATAGTATAGGTAAACGGATATCTAAGGAAGGTAGTTTGAGTTTTGCCTCCTAGGTTACGATTTATGCCGATCCTTTTTAAAGCTTCCATTTTAGTTTCTTTACAAATGTTCGAAATCTGTGGCGCAACAAATACGCAACAGTACGTGCAAAACGAATATCTTCGGGCCGCCACTGGTACGCGGCTGCCATGGTCTCCAACAAGTAAGGTTATTTCCTGCCACAATAAACATAGCAATGTATTACACATACCCATTGGCTCTTCGCCTTCTAGGACAGCGAGGGCAACTCCTGTCCAATTAATTTTCTTCCAGTCAATTTCCTTCACCCCAGCCCCACCACTTTTCTTCCACCTGAAAAAGAGAGGAAAGAAACCACACTCATTACAATCTAAATAATGAAAGTAAACATAAATATTCATAACTTTAAACTGAGACAGGTACAATACAAACAACGCTCATTTCAGATCCTGCTTTGTCTGTTTTTAAAGGCAAATGTAATTTGTTTCCTGGGAAATACATGTGAGCCGAGACACGAGAAAACCAACAAAGTGGTTGTGCACCCAGCGCAGACTCATATCAGCCTGGACTCCGCCCAGTCTGATCAGAGTCTTCGCTGTCCACAAGGAGGTAGCTTAGACCATTAGCTGCCCTTTAAGCGCTTAGTGAAGAGTCTGATCAAACTTATCAGATGTCCAGGCTGATCTAAGTCTGCGCTGGGTGCACAACCACATTGTTTGTTTTCTCGTGTCGCGGCTCATGTATTCATAAAATTTTGAATTAGCGATTCTCTGAATGAATCTTTTAATCAGTAAAAGCCACAATCACTTCACGTTAATTTTCGTTCATACCAAACTCTGAGTTCGCAAAGTTAAACTGAATGTGAACACTTTCAGTGAGAGCAAGTCTGCCATGTTTACTTCACCTGAGCCAGGCATCTGTCCGTCTGTCATAAACATTTTCAAACGACATTTCCTCTAAACTATACGGCCTTTTGTAACCAAATTTCAGAGGTAGCATCTATAGCATAGGTGAAGTTTATATACCTATTTTAAGCTTATTGTTTCAGTTCTTTGACTGCTGTGAAAACTTAAAACTAGTACTGACGCCAAGGGAAATTTGAAAACTTGTCTCTTACTACTAGATTAGCACATTGGAGATATAGTGATAAACCTTTTATAGAAATATCGAGGTAGACCTCTCCCATACATATATTTCTGTGCCAACTGTTTGATAAGCTATGTTCCAATAGTACCCAAAATGCTAAAATGTCAACATACTTTAAAAAACCAACTCCTCAGTACATGGGAGCAATACAGGACTTCAGCATAATTGTTTCCTTCCTTCTCAATGGGTATCAAACTCGTAAAGGAAAGAATTTGCTCTCCTGTGAGAAAAGTCTACTCTCAGAGTGGACCTCAGTTCGTCTTAAAGTCACAAAAAAGTTTTCCCTGTACATAAATGGCGGAAAACGAGGTGCCTCGTACGCCTTAAAACTTTATCGAGCGGTTTGTAAATCGATGTATGAAAGTGTGCGTGCCACATGAGCAAAGCGCAGCTACAATCCATGGTATCATTTCTTTTATATAAATCTTTGACATGTTTTTGGCATTTGGCATTCCAATGAAATAAAATTCACACGACGTTTCAGAATCTTATTTACTTTTCCGAATGACTCGGTTTGGTTCGTAGCCCTTTTATTGTAGTAACTCTCTCGTCTAAAAATATCAAGCATGACTTGTTTTGAATCTTCTAGTTTCTTGTATAAGTTCTTCAAACTTTCTGACAACACTTTCTTTGTGAAATTATGAACGTTTTCCTTCGTAACACAGTATAATGGTATGGAAAATTTATTGAAATAGCGTTTCTTTAAGTCTAAATCTTAGTCTTTTCCCAGCTTTCTTTGCTTTTTTCACACTATACATTATCTGTAAATTCTACTTAGTGTTGATGCTCACCGAGTCTACAATAACCCAGACGTCAGCTCAGGCACTATTCTCCGTATTATAACTTACCAATGGCCTGGTACTAATTGTGGTTCCCATCTTTCTCGTCAGCCGAATATACAGGGCTCCTATGCATCGTTTGGTCTGTCGGCCACACATATCCCACTTCTTATAACTGGGATGGTTTCCGTCTTCAGTGATGCTACTTTGGCTAGTCGGTCCGCAATGCCTCATAGTCTTATGTTCCTGGTAAATCGGTTCTGAAGAGGTAACAACAGTTTATATAGTTTGATTTTATCGCAGTCATGCACAACAGCAAAACTGTAACAGCACACGACGAGCACAGAAATAAAAATCATCACCTGCCAATCTGACATTCCATATCTTCATTTTCAAACATCTATAAAGTCTGTAGTGACTATAAACAGCCTGCATCATGGTTGGTTGGAAATTTGCCGTATGAAACCTCGGTATCATTCTTTGGTAGTGTAGGCTAATCTAGGCAGACTTAACACTTGTATTCGCGTTGTCTGAGTTGCGAATACACGTAAAACACAACACTTTCACAGAGGCATTTTCGAGCTTCAATTAAATACATGTCAATGAATGGTCACGCTGAACATTTTCATCGTTATTTTTATTCCGACCTCTGTTTTGTTTCATTTGACCTATTTTTTCAACTTTTTACAACACATTTCTGTTCTCGTTATAGCGTTGATCTTGACTAAGTCAGTTACCTTGACTTAGAATCTTTACTTAACGTGAGACCTGATGATGAATTTAAGAACGACAGAGGCATTATTCTTTCAGAATTAGAAAAATTTGTTCAAAAATCGCAGCGCTTCGCGAAAACTAGGAAGTAATATATAATCGAGCTCGGACGTGCATCTCAATATATTAATATACCTGTGAGAATATACCGTTGAAGATTATATGGAGTTTAGGTAATATAGCTGTATATGGAGGGGATCTATAGCCTAAAGACTTGGCTACAGAGATACGTTGGAATTATAGCTTTCTGTCAAAAACAATATGGCTGATTGCAATGTTGTTGTTAGGATCGTCAGTAAAATAAATGTTTCTGCAAAATGCATAGATTTATATATTATTATATATAGTATTATTACCTCAGTGCAAGGCCAAATAAGCGTCAGATTATTTAGTTGTAATTTCAAGCGTATTTTGGCGAGTGTGAGCTGAAGCGAGCCGAAACAATATTTTCAGCATCTGTAATTTGTAAATCGTGGAACTTGAGAAAGTGAATGAATGAAGATATGTTACCACTATTTCATAGGCGTCAACGTAGGCGTCTCTTACCTGATGTCTGCAGCTTATATGTCCCGCGGAATGCGACAGTATGTGTGGCCATTTAAACAAACATGAAAATCTTTCAACCAATTCGTTTTACAATGTGTGATGTTTTTACTTTACCTAGTTGCTTGCAAGTTTTGACGATACATTTCTCAGTGAATACTTTGATATTCGTACAACTTTGAGACAGCTTAGAAATCTTGGCTTCTTGTCAAGAGAATATGGCTGACTGCGACGTTGTCGTTAGTAACGTCAGTCAGTTCCGGTTGGTTGTTATCGCGACAGAACGTCACAGAACGTCTCGGAAAGTTAAACCATTTTGGATAAAAGTAGTTTCAACAAGTATTACAATTTGAAATATATTGAGAATATATTGGTTTCTGATGTCCGATTGTGCGTGTACTCGTCTGTCACAAGTTCACTGTACTTGAAGCTTCTTGGAATGTCTGCGAAGGCTCCGAGTGGGTTTAGAAAAGTAATAATTTGTTCGGGTGTTATACATGTCATTCATATACTTATAAATTTCTACTAAGTCTATGAAATTTCTTCGGAGTTGTAATGTATCCATTTGAACTGGCTCTGTGCACATGTTCAGACATTTCCTTTGTACTTTTTCAAGTTTCTCTATAACTGTTTTTCATCCACGGGTTCCATGTAGTTATAGGTGACGCGTATTCAAGTCCTGGTCTAATAATTGTCTTGTACAATGTAGTGATTTTCACTGCAGTAAAATTTGTAAAACACCGTTTGATCATGCCGATTTTCTGGTAAGCCTTTTTAGCACAGGCGCTTGAAGTTCTATGCTATGAAACATATTTCAATGCCGCTAAACATCTACGCTATGAGCCATTTTGAAGAAATGACATATAGACTGCGTCAAGTATAAAGGGTTTTGAGGGTTTTTTTAGCAAAGAACTTCAAGCGCCTGTGTTTTTAGTAATTGTCTCGATATGAGACTTTGGTTTTAGAGAGTTAGAGACTGTAACTGTCAGAGAGTGGTTTTTCCCCCTTTCCCCCCAGAAAAATGGCTATAGGAAGGACGGCTATATGGTGGATTGTCCGGACCTCATAGAGCCACTTTTCCCCCATAGTCCTTTTCCCCCACCGGGAAACTGGCTATTAGGGACTTTGTTAAGGATATTGGTGTTTTGCGGAACGGAACGAAACGGAATGGAACAGAGAAATTTTACGGAATTAATCGCATACGAATAAGAAATGTATTGGCACTTCAAGGGCAGTAATAAACGTGATTAATTCCAAATAATCAATATGCAAATTTAGCAACCATATCTTTATAATAATCAATGATTACTAATTTAAGAAACGAACGGTGAGTGATCTCTTCTAATCGCAAATATTTTTTATATACGTACACATACGCACGCAAACTACAGCTACGAACGGGTGCCTTTTGTCTAGTCATGTTTGATATAGTAGGGAGTTTATTACAGTGAAGATCATAATCGGACGTGGGTCCCAATGGGAGTCGAGCCCACGACTCCTGCATGAAAGGCGAGCACTATTCCAGGCGGTCCGCTGCGCGCATGCACAGATAAACGCTTGTACAAACACAAAATTATACAAATATGCACACAACCACGCACACTCATATCCGTGTTTTTGGCTAACATGGAAAAGCAAAATGTTTACCTGTTTTCCCAAAAACAAAAATAAGACTGATGGACACATGCATGCGGTTCTAGCATCTGTTATCCATCGATATTTTACGGACATACACCCAGATTTCGGTTTCAGTTATGAACCTCACTATTATAATTGAAGAAGGAGCAAATTCCACTATGTAGCAATCATTTCCTGCAATCATGTTAGCAGGGGGAAAATCCACTATGGAGGGGAAAAAACGGCTATGCAAAAACACGTATAGTAGATTTTCCCCGGGGAAAATTGGCTATATAGTCATATTTCCGGGGGGAAATTCACTATATAGCCATTTTTCCGGTGGGAAATTCTACTATGGAAAAATCATAGTCATTTTTCCGGGGGGAAAAACTACTAGGGGGGAAAAGCTACTCTCTGACATTAACACCTAAGTCCTTCTGGTCAGTAACACTTTCCAATTGGAATCCATTCAATGAATATATTTATATTTTATGGCCTCCATAATTCTCAAAACCACACATTTCAGGGCATTAAAGTTTATAAGCCATATAGTTTGGACCAGGATGAGAATCTATTCAAGTTCTGTTTGCAGTATTTCACATTCGTCTTTATTTGGTGTCTCTCTATAAGTAGTGCAGAAGCCCATAGGGCAAAAAAAAATTTTCGTTCCACCCCCTCCACAGAAAAGGTTTGATGGTTTTATGTTAAAGATGGATCAATGGCAAAAGTTTTTAGCCTGGGTGCCAAGTTCGAATCAGGATTCTTCATACCTAAATTCAAGATGGCGTCCAAGATGGCCGCCAAAAAGTGAATTTTTCAGATATTTCGTGTAAAAGGTATTAGACTTCACTTAAATGCAATGTTTTCATCATATCTTATTAAAAAGCAATTGGAAAAGTATAATAAGACTTTAGAACATCAAAATCAATTGATTTCTGGTTATTAAATCCACAATTGTTGCTAAAAATGGCATATTTTACTACAGTTTTGAAGGCCATAAGGACAAAAAAATATGTTCCACCACTTCTACTACTAAAAAGGTTTGACACACTTTTATCAAAGTGATGTACAGTATATATGGGAACTTTTCAGCATGGGTACCAGCTTTGATTAAGGTAACAGAAAAAAAACTGTCCACTTTTGTAACCCTAGGGTACTACTCAACATTGTCGAAAAATAAGGGGGTAAGGTTAGGTTTCGCAACTTTGAGGTGTTATGGTTGAACCTAGATATGTCATTCTATATATCAAATTAAAGGTAATGTACAGAGTTTTAATTATAATCATGCAAACATATTATTGCCAATACTAATATGTAAATATGGTCAAAGATTTTATGATAAACCAAGGAGAAGCCATTTTATATTAAAATCTGCAAATATCGTATTTCATGTATTAGTGCTAGGTGAAAAAACTGGCTGAAACCTCATAGTCAAGTGGCGGATTCGAGAAAAGTGCTATGGAAAATGAGTTTGTGGGTACTTTTGTGGCATGATGGGCAACCTTGCTAAAATACTTACCGATATGTCCTGGTTTATTTTTTGCCGGTTGCCAAGCCTGACTGCTTATTGTGTACCAAATAAGCAAGGTCAAAGGTCATTAAGTGCAAAATCACGAAAAACTGCTTAGATAATGATTATTGTACATTTGAGGTATAAGTATCACTGCAGTTAAATGCTTAACATACTGAAAACCTTATTCAGCAATAGTAAAGCATACTTGAATAGTTTCTGTTCAATCAAACTGTGTATGTGTCCGTCCGTACACCTGTTTTTCTGAATGTACATGCATTCATAGAACTAACTTTAATATTTTATAAATCGAGGACTGCACAGAATAAATATATGAACAACATGTTCCAATTTTGACAGTTATATAGTTTTAAGCAAGCTATCATATATTTCTAGCTCAACATTTACATTACAAACAGTTGGCTTCGTTAGCATGTGTTGTTTACAATACATAAATTGTTTACAGTTGCCATCTGCAATTTAATGCAGAAAAATAGCCATAAGATTATTTGTAACGGTGTTTACACATAAAGATGCAAAAACTTTAAAAGTGTGAGCTGTGAAGCAGATAAAATTCATTGTAGATAAATCAATCTCATGTAGTTTACGTTACCAAATTGGTAAATTAGTCATTTAAATTACTATTTAGCGATTCAATTAAATAGAAATGCATAGTATCATTTATGTTCCGTGCTTATAGATGTTTTCTGGTTTATAAAGTTGACAATAGTTCATTTGAAAACTACTTTTAGACATAAAATACACATAAGCATGATGTCGAGAATAAGTTTTCAGATGTACAGGAGTATTTTATATGTACATTCCAGAATATCGAAACTTGTCGACCGACATTTTGAAACTCATCGCCTCATGCTTTTGATTCTAAGAGACATTGCTGATAGACAAGCAAACTTGTGCAACTACTGTAACATATACGTTTTTGTATAAGTGTTACAGCATCGCATGTAATTTACGTGAAGATAGACAGGTCTATGTGAAACGAATAAATTAATTCCAATCTAAAATTGCTATTGCCCATATGACATTATATTGGCCCTCGTCTGAATCGCCTCTTCTAGACATTCCTCATGGGACTGATGAACATATAACTTGCATGGAAACAGTATGAGAAAACTACCTATTATAAAAATCAAATGATTTCATTTATAAGTACCCTGTCATTAAGCGGCTTTTTAGAGACTGCTAAGATGGCTCCCATAACTTCATCAGAGTATTGTTTTTTCAGTTAGTTTAATTTAGTGGCTACAGAGCTTATAGAGGCTATCTGAAATAATGACTCAGCTGCTCCAGGTTGCATGAAGCGTGTTTTACCCTTTACAGAATTTCTCAGGAAAACATCAAATCAAACGTAGTTTGCTGTATTCAAACCTTGTGTGTCATTTCTTCTTTAAGTTTCATATTATTCTGATTAATGCATTCGAAGCTCATACATTTGCTCCTCACAAACAACTAAGTCATCATATGTTTTGTTTTGCATAGCCATTTAGTGGACTAAAACTGACTTCGTTAGCCTGTGTAGTTTACGTTATAGGAAGTGTTTAAATTTCGTACCTGAAATCTATTAAACTTTTAAAAAGGGCATAACACTGACTTGAAACTGTGTCTGCATATAAATATGCCTACAGTACATGTAAAATATTTAACAATATGCTGCTTATTATATAAATACAAACGGAATCAGATGAATCTAGGAGATGGGGGAGGGAGGGGTGAAAACTAAAAATAGTGCCAGCCATCCCCAATGGCAAGATTTATACACTATTACTCCAGCTATCATAATACTACATTTGTCAACGGTTATGATATCATAAATGAATGAAACCAGTTATAATTCAAGGCGTAAATATATATAGACTTTATGTATGTATGGAAGAGAAGGGGTGAAAATATTATGGCCACACTACAAATCACTAAGGGGACTTAATCATCGACACATTCTACTACATAGCATTTCTGAAACTGTTGTTCAAGCTCTCGCAACAACAAGACCTTTACTGTAGTGCAAGCTTCAGACATCAAATGGCCTACTGTTACACCAGCTGAGGTAGCTCGTCTGAATAGGTTGTGATAACAGTCAAAGCATTTAGTGAAAACAGCAAAGGCGACTGTAGTGCGAGAGTACAGATCCCGTTTGCTACTGCTTTTCTGGCTAAGCACATTACAAGACATCTGTGTTTTAACACATCAGGCTTCTATTAGTCATCTTGTGTGATTAGCATGCCAGTTCTGGCCACCAAATGTTCTCTGCCAGTATGCTAAAATACCACTGTAGTGGCAGCCATAAATGCACACCCTATAATGCTAATATCCATGTGTGGTAATACATACTTCGTAACGTAGGTAACACTTCAGATAAGGCTTTACAAAGACGTCTATAGATAAAAGGGTATCATCTTAATCTCCCAGACACAACTGTAAACACTATGATGTCAGGTCAGGCTATTGAAAGACATCAGCATATATCACGGTACCTGCCTATGCCGCTGCAAAACCTGTGAATCGACTATGATACCTGCACAATTTAACAAATACCTCTAGAGATAGGTCCTGGCAGTTGTATTTTTATATAAATATGGACAGAATTCAGTGTACTTACTGACCTTTGACCCAGTTATGATTAAATATGTTGTCGGCAATATGGCAAAAACTTTTATGGTATGTTTACTTACTTCCTTTGCCATAGTTGCCTCTCATTTCTCGAAAGTCTCTATCAATTCAATAATTCAGTCACAAACTGGTATATAGAAATGCACCAAATGACCTTTGACCCAATTTTGACCTTATATGACGTCTGTTGAGCTGGCAACCAGGCAATATAGTTTAAGATAGGTTTACTGACTTCAATGAGCCCGGTTGCCCGTCCTGCCGCGAAAGTGCCCACAAATCCAAAATTTCACTCTTAAACCACCTGCCTATCAACTAATGTGCTTGACTAATATCCAGTGAACCATCATAAATCTTGAACATGTAAATATTACATACATGCAACATTTGAGCTGTGTCATGAGAAAACATGCTTTTTGCACATGGAAAACAAAGGCGCAGATGAGCTGCGGGGTAACCTCCTAGCTGATCAGCGCCTTTTTTTCACTATGTACCATAGATAGTAAAATCATTTCAGATTCCAAAATAAAGGCTACAAAGGTCTGCATAACACAAAACTTAGTGTTAAATGCATAAATAACTTGAAACTACTACCTACCAGGGTTCAAAACTGCTATTTTCATCATATTTCACAATTAAAAACAAGATTTTATTTCTTCTTGCTGCATTGTTGACATTGGACTTTGGAATGCTCCCTGACTGAAGAGTTCCACGTATGGGAAGTCATTCCAACAATGATTTTGAATACATTCTTATCTACTGAAATCAAAAGATTTCGCAGGAAATAGCTAAAGGTGGTATTTATATTTTGTATTTTATACACTTTCTATCAAAACAGACACAGCAATGATAAAAATTCCAACCATAAAGTAAAGCAGTGTATAGTGCATGTATAGAGGCATACACGTATTGTATGTATCTCATTTGTCTTAACTTCATAGCGTTGTAAAATCATCTAACAATATCAGATTGTTTCATTGACAGCTGTTACAACTTACTGATGTCTACAGTAGTTAAACTAAGCTTGGAATACACAAAATGCTGTTGTTTGGTCGATGAGCTGAATTAGTTGGTTCCTGTTATTGTAACAGCCCTCTGGTTGGGTATAGTTGAGCAAAATATAAAATTAATATGAGCCGCGACGCGACAAAACCAACAATGTGGTTGTGCGCCCAGCGCAGACTCAGATCAGCCTGGGCATCCGCCCAGTCTGATCAGAGCCTTCGCTGTCCGCATGGAGGTAGCTTAGACCCTTACATGTAGCTACCCTTTGAGCACTGAACGAAGAGTGTGATCAAACTGGGCAGATGCCCAGGCTGATCTGAGTCTGCGCTGGGCGCACAACCATATTGTTGGTTTTGTCGTGTCGCGGCTCAATTATTCTTATTATTATTGTAATTCTAGGCAATATTTTATATAAAAAAACATGGAAACCTTCCATCAGCGCGTTTCATAAATTGTATATTTTTTACTTTACCTTGTTCCTTGCAAATTTTGACGATACATTTCTCACTGAAAACTTTGATATCCGTACAACTTTGAGGCAACTTAGAAACCTTGGCTTCTTGTCAAGAGACAATATGGCTGAGTGCGACGTTGTCGTTGGTAACGTCAGTCAGTTCCGGTTGGTTGTTATCGCGACATAACGTCACAGTACGTCGCGGAAAATTCAGATTTGAAACACTGACTTTTTCAAACGTTGCATTCACTAGGTTGAGATAGTTTCGGATAGTCGTCATGTCGCCGTTTCCCCTTTCTATCTGAACTGTGATATAAATACATATTTTCTGACAATACAAAATCAAACAGAACACGTACTTGGCTTTCCTTGTAGAAAACTCTACATATCCTCGTGTGGGTATCCTTTATGGTGAAAGAGCTCTGTCATTTTTCTTTTGCCCGAGTCCCTTGCCAATAAAGTCAACTCGCAAGTGAAAGAATTTGCTCCTTTAAGAGCAAATTCTTTCTCTTGCGAGTTGACCCTCTTTCGGACGGAGTTTTTGTTCCGGGGAAGCAAAGAGGCAATTACTGCCCCGCTTTGTAAACCAGGCCCCGAGGTTATAAAACTTGAGTACATTTTCAAACTCAAAATAAAGCACACTCATTGGCTGCTTCCAAGCACATGCTCGGACGCAACCAATCAGTGTGCTTTATTTTGAGTTTGAGAATATACTCAAGTTTAATAACCTCGGGACCAGACTGAAAATCATGTCTGGCATCCTTAAAAATGAATGAAATTTGTCAAAACATGTCAATACATCTAACATTTATTTCCACACGATACCATCAGCCTTCCTGCACTTTAGCTTTGCCAACTGTGTCACGGTTTATAACTTGAACATTTAAAATCCTTTTATGGTTCCAACTTTTATTAGGTAAAACCTATCATATTCTGCAGCGTATCCTGTCACAACATGATGGTGAGTGTAAAAGCAACATATATGAATCCAGCAAAGAATGAAAATGAGGCTCTTGGGCCTCCACAGTCTCCAACCTTTATAGCGCCCTATCAGGCAGGATGTGCATACAATGTATATTTTCCCATTTCTGTCACAGGTTTTCTTTTCTAACATGAGCTATATATACTTATGGGCCTAAATCTTACAGACCTTGGGTAATCCAGTGGGTATGCTGCAACTCTTCTAGTTAAAAATAAATGTGTAAATAAATGAAGTAAGTAAATGAAATTGTTGCCTAAGAATTTGTTAGAAATATTGGGTCAACGGGGCAAATAGTGCACACTTAGATCGGATTGTCTTTTTTTATTTTTTTATGAAGCAGGCTGATCCTGATCTTCACTATCCGCTTACACTCTTTCGGGACTTATCGCAACAAAAAATCCTCAATTCTTTCTCAATTTGAGTAAAAGAAAATATCAGAGAAGTTTTGAACTTGGCATCATTTATATTTGCGCTAACAAATGTCAGAAACATGTGTAGGCCTATAAGATTTTTGGTTTCTTTCTTTCTTTGTATATTTTCGAAAAACTTTGACGAGGGGAGAGTCGGGTAACTTCGGACAACGGGGAAATTCGGACACTGACATTGTTTCCTTTATATGTCAGTTGTTTGGAACTAAAACAAAAAGTAACTGACCAAACAGTGAAAATCCTGATGAGACGACTCATTATGAGCCGTCTCATCTGGAATTGTATGTCCGAATTTACCCCCCATGTTCGAAGTTACCCGACTCTCCCCTACCGGTTACTTCCCGATCTACAGTACATTGTAGCGGTGTTTTCAACAGTAAACAACTTGACCGGGGAATTCCCATACCGCAGACCCAAAACCTGCGCGTGGCCCAAAGCTGTAGCCTAGGTTGGACAATGTGCTGAATAAGTTGGACAATATTTCATATAAAACATGGAAACCTTTCATAAACTCGTTTCATAAGTTGTTTATTTTTACTTTACCTAGTTCCTTGCAGTTTTTGACGATACATTTTTCACTGTATACTTTGAGATCCGTGAAACTTTGAGACAGCTTAGAATTCTTGGCTTCTTGTCAAGAGACAATATGGCTGACTGCGACGTTGTCGTTAGTAACGTCAGTCAGTTCCGGTTGGTTGTTATTGCGACATAACGTCACAGAACGTCGCGGAAAATTTAAACATTCCGAATAAAAGTAAATATTACAAGTATAACCATTTGATATTTGCATACTCCAAGCTAAATTTGAAATATATTACGGGTATATAGGTTTTGTCCGGTGTCCGTTTGAGTGTTAAAGCAGCAACTTCATGAACTTACGTTTTCTAGCGGCACATATACCTTTTTTTACATTACTGGCACCGTAGAGAGACTGAAAATATTGAATCTACCATCACTGGCATACAGAAGGACAAGGGGAGACATGATTGAGATGTATAAGATTCTGTCTGGAAAATATGATCCCGAAGTTTCAAATTTTATTCAGTTGCGGCAAGATTCTTGTACTCGTGGTCATAAATACAAAATATTTAAGAAAAGACCTAGGCTAAATATAAGAAAATATTCATTCTGTGTAAGAACAGTGGAATTATGGAACGGGTTACCTAAGAGAGTGGTGGTGGCAAATACAGTAAGAACATTTGAATTTAGACTCGACAAGTTATGGAGAGACCAACCACAAAGATTCCAGTACAGAGAGGACATCAAAGCACTGACCGGACGTGACCTAAAACAATATAATGAAGAATTAGAGCTGGTCCAACAGGCTCATGAGCAACCCCTTCTACCAGAAGAGGATCTGTAAGAATCTGTAAGTAACGCCTTCATGTCTCCCCCTTCCCACAAAATGGCCATTCTAATGCAGTGCTTCTGGTATGGTTTATTACTATTGTTGTCATTATTTTTCAGCTCTCTTTTAGTCTATGTATTTTTAACATTATTAAAAATAGTCTCACGGCAATCTGCCGGGAAAGAGCTGACATCTTGGCTTTTCACTTGTCTTATTTGAGCCGCAACACGAGTAAACCAACAAAGTGGTTGTGCGCCTAGCGCAGACTCAAATCAGCCTGGGGATCCGCCTAGTCTGATCAGGCTCTTCGCTACGCGCTTAATGGGTCGCTAAGGGTCTAAGCTACCTCCATGCGGACAGCGAAGACTCTGATCAGACTGGACGGATGCCCAGGCTGATTTGAGTCTGCGATGGGCGCACAGCCACTTAGTTGGTTTTCTCGTGTCACGGCTCAGGTATTTTTTAACATTATTAAAATTAGTCTCACGGCAATCTGCCGAGAAAAAGCTGAAATCTTGGCTTTTCGCTTTTCATATTTTTCATTCCTCTCCCATTTTATTTAAGGCAGGATGCGCTAAACGATTGTGTCAGTTCCTGGTCAACACAATTACAAATTGACTGAGATTCTCAAAAACAAACTTTCTGCCAATCCACACATCTTATGCAGGAAACTTTAGTTATCTCAAACACTTACATCTCAAAGTGCTTTCCTATTAAGGAATATGGTTTGAACACACTTTCTATTTTTCTTTATATTTCAACTGTTGTTATCTCAAAGTACGGGCATCTTAATGTAAATTTTTTGGACCAGATAACTTAAACTTCAAGACATAGAGGGTTGCCTGTATTTGGGTCAATGACAGATGTTTGGCCAAAGGTTTCATTTTATCAAGTAAGGAGGAAAATTCTCAGGAACTGACACAATTCAATTCCAGATCCAACCCAAGACACCATGTGGGAAAAAGACAAAACAAAACTAGTCATCATCAAAGCAACACCATCGGCAGCAATGCGAACAGCCATTTCCCATGTAGGTAGTCAACGGTCTAGTCTGAACATCACAGACAATGTATCAATACTCGTAAACACATACCTAACAAATTAATACATGTACTAAGTTCGGATCCACCCTGGCTTACAAATACAATATTACGGTTAATGAGAAAAAGAAAGCGCTTGTACGATAAGTTTAAGAAATCTCATAATAGAACTGATTTTGATAATTACAAACATATACGTAATAAAGTTACATGCGAAATTCGTAAATCTAAAAAAGCAAACATTGACAGACTAGCCGATAAACTTAAAACAAATGATAATTGTCCGAAAGATTGGTGGAAAACCCTGAAAACTTTTATTAAACCCGAGCAGTCCTCCGCATTACCGCCTTTTAAACAAGATGGAAAAGTATATACTGGTGATGAAGATAAAGCTAATATTTTCAATAAATTCTTTGTCGAACAAACCATTCTCGACGAAAATAAATGCACTTTACCTGCAGATACCACTCCCTCTACTCATAAACTAGAAACGATTTCTATTACATTTCAAGAGGTTGAATCAACTCTAAAAGCTTTGAAGCAATGTAAGGCTGTCGGGCCAAATAGTGTTAATAATAGGCTTCTCAAAGAACTCTCTCAACCTTTGTCAGCACCTTTAACCGACCTGTTCAATTATACTCTTGCTATTGGAAAGATCCCTTCTGTATGGAAACAGGCTACTGTAACTCGTGTCTTTAAAAAGGATGATCCCTCAGAGGTGACTAGCTACAGACCTATCTCTCTTCTTAGTACAATAGGTAAAGTTCTTGAAAAAATTATACACAAAAATGTATTTAATTACTTTCGTGATCATAATATTATAACAACCCTACAGTCGGGGTTTGTTCCTGGTGATTCAACTGTAAATCAGCTGATTGACATTTACAATACATTTTGCAAAGCTCTTGAAGAAGGAAAAGAAGTTCACGCGATATTCTGTGACATAAGCAAAGCTTTCAATAGGGTATGGCATAAAGGTCTCCTCTTTAAGCTCAAGTGGTATTTCTGGTCCTCTTCTCCTTTGGTTCACAGATTACTTAGAAAATCGAAAACAAAGAGTTGTTCTACCTGGAGTTAGCTCAGACTGGATGTAAATTAAAGCTGGTGTTCCCCAAGGTTCTATACTAGTCCCCTTCTTTTTCTTTTATACGTCAATGATATAGTTGAAAACATAATAGTAATATTAGACTTTTTGCAGATGATACTAGTCTTTACATTATAGTAGATAATCCAATAGTTGCAGCAAACCAGCTTAATCAAGATCTTTCTGCATTACACCAATGGGCCACTAACTGGCTAGTTACGTTTAATCCCTCAAAATCCGAAACAATTTACTAGGAAAATTAACAGACCCCAACATCCCCAACTCCCAATGAATAAACAACCCATTAAAGAAGTGAACACTCATAAACATTTAGGTATTGTATTTTCCAATGACTGTTCATGACATGGCCATTTAGAATATATCAAATCTAAGGCATGGGCCCGTATCAATGTAATGAGAAAATTAAAGTTTCAACTTGACAGAAGATCTCTCGAAACAATTTATATATCTTTTATACGCCCATTACTTGAGTATGCCAACATTGTATGGGACAACTGCTCGCAATATGAAGTTGATGACTTGGAAAAAAAAAACAAAATGAGGCTGCTCGTATTGTAACGGGGGCCACCAAATTAGTATCAAACAATTCCTTATTATTAGAAACTGGTTGAGAACCACTCTCATCTAGACGGAAAAAGAATAAATTGATAATGTTATATAAAATGCAAAATGATATATCTCCTGAATATTTGCATCTCTCGTACCTCCAACTGTTGGAAGCACCACAACCTATCAGCTACGTAACTCAACGAATTTGAAGAGAGTCGTCCGACGCAACGTCGATCACCAAATCCCCAGAAATCATCTGCCGATGACAGAAAAACTATAACTTGGTTGTGTTGGAAAAAAAAGTGATCGGCCAAACGAAAATATAGCTAAATTCAGGTACAGAATCGACTGACGATCGCCCGACATGCCCTGTTTCGCTCTACCCGACGGTCGGCCCATGATTGGTTCGGTGATGTGAGCAAGTCCCAGATTTTATTACTCTCAATCACGGTTATCCAAAAAACCTCAGTTCTTGAGCCCGGTCACCAGCACATTTAATATTTTCATGACATGTTAATACCAATTCTCTGTAACCATCGAGAATGGTGGCTCACGCCTAGTCACAGATTTTAACGAAACTCTCTGAGCATGTTCGTTGTAACTCAAAAAGAAAATATTGAAATACAACTACCTATTTTCTATGGCCCGTTTCCATGGTAACGGGATTTATAATTTTTGGCCTGAAACTCTAAAAATATCAATGAAAATTGACTATTTTTGCACAATTACATCTTCTAAACTCTATATATTTATTGTAAAACTTAAATTGTTCTTTCAAATATTGCTCAGGATGAATTCTATAGCGATCTACTAAAACGAATTCAGTTGACTGTAGAATCACACTTGTGCTTCAAAGGTGGGTGGGGTATCAAGATATTGAAATTCATCGTTTTTCATCATTTTTAACCCAATATTCCAAAGCCCCGCGGGCACTTTGACACATCTTCACATATTCACTGTTAATAATGGTACTTCATGTTTAACATTATGGAAAAACATGTGTGGGAAGTTACCATCTTCTTATCGTTACCATGGCAACAATTATGTTACCCTTTTAAAAACCAGAAATGGAAGAATCCCATTTAAATAAGCCTTTGTTCATCCACAGCACTTTAATACTGCAATATGTTAGTAGTTACATACAATTTATTAGTCAGTTCTTTGCTTTACTACAGTTTATTGATTGTGGGCCCAGATGGGAAGGTATTAAGGGTCATTTTAGAGGCTCGAATAGGTAAAAATTTTGTGCCAAAAATAGGCAACAATCCAAATATGGTTTACCCCCTACCCCTTTCTCTGAGGGGGAGTTCTGTAGATTATAGGTTTCTTGGAGCCTAGTATCTTACAAGTATTTTGCAACATGTAAGCCTTCTGGCGATTGTCGGGTTACGCAATGACAGCATGTTACAAACGTTACCCCTCAAAAACATAAATAAAATATAAAAGTATTGAAACTTACAAAAGTATGGAAGTCACTTTCAAATGTTTAAAATGATAATATGGTCTGTAAGGAGAATCCAGTAACTACAAATTATGCTCTTTGAAAGATCATTTTAGCTTACATGGCGTTACATACGTTACATTTGTCTTTACACTTCAATAAAATTGCTGTTTCCACCCAAAATTATTTATTCTTGTAAGTTTTTCTTTCCGTATTAGAACATAGGTTTGTTTCTGTGTAAAAGGCAATTTATTTATCTTTTCGACTCAGTCAATATTATTATCTTAACTTTAATACTTTGGGAGAAATAGGATGTTGAACACACTACACTCTTAGAAAATATTTCATATCACAATTATCACTTGCTGGGACACACGCCATCTATGGTTACCTCCTCCCCACCCCCTCTCCATAGGAAGTTTATAGATCATGATTTACATAAAGCCCAATGTCTAACAAGCATTTTGTATGTTAGCCCTCTGGCAATGGAAGCGCTATGCTGTAGCAGCTTGTTAAAAACGCTAATCATCAAACGGTAGATACAGTAGAATATAAAAATATTGAAAGTTACAAAAGCATGGAAGTCACATTCACATGTTTAAAGTTATATGTTCTAACATAAAAATACAGTAGCTACACTTTGTGATGTTTTGAAGATCATTTTAGCTTACGTGGCGTTACATACGTGATATTTGTCTTTGCAAATAAATTAATAAATATAAATAAATAGATAACACTCCATTTAATGCTGTTTTCATTCGAAGTATTTTCTTCTGGTAAGTTTTCCTTTCCGTTTTAGACTTTACTTTAGTTACTGTCTTAAAGACAACTCATTCATCTTTTCAGATCAGCAAATATTATTGTCATATCATTTACTTTGGGAGAAATAGGCTGTTGAACACAGTACCCACTTACAAAATATTCCATATCTTAATCATTTATTGCCATATAATTCAAATGCTTGAATAACAATATGGGAATTTAA
Source organism: Ctena decussata (assembly GCA_963989385.1). Taxonomy (NCBI): domain Eukaryota; kingdom Metazoa; phylum Mollusca; class Bivalvia; order Lucinida; family Lucinidae; genus Ctena; species Ctena decussata. The sequence continues at coordinate 51,544,001 of OZ022498.1, read as the reverse complement.
AACAACATTAAAAGGTAAAATTGCCTCTGTCAGCCTATCGAAACAGCAAGGATGGGTGGGACAATATATTAAACGCATCTCTATCACTATTTCTGATAGCCCCTTGGCCGTAACTATCGCTTATAAATGTTGCCTGTGACTTTTTTCTTTAAAATCATATAATTTGAAGACAGAACAGTTTGGTTTTCTTTAGTAAGCATTTTCTTCATGAAATAATCTTCGATTATAAGAAACATACATTCTGGTATGTTTTGGATCATTAGCTTTTACAAATAGTGATGTAAATAACATTAACGTATAAGATAGTTCATTACAATACCACTTATCAAGGTTCATTACTGTCTCTTAGAAAATAAACGCAAATAAATAGTTGCAGCCTTAAAGATCTTTTGTGTACATAGTACATGTATCTTTGAACACTTTCATCAGCTAGTAGACCTTGAGCTGGCCATAGACCCCTCCCCCCCACACCCCCAGGGGGAGTTTTGTACCCTACAATTTTCTAAAACAACATTATATAAGAAACAAAATGACACATGTTAACCCTCTGTACGTTGAGGCGTTAATGATTTACTTCAACGTCAGTTACGTCTACCCACATTAATATATTCACATTATAATAGAAAATACGCATTGTTAAGTATTTGCCCTTAATAATGTTGGGTTTTGTATGCTGGTACATAAATCGCTGTTTCAAAGTAATTGACATGTCAAAGATACGTTGAAATATACCGTATAACGTAGCTAACATTTGTTACGACCTGGCGGAGGTAACAAAAAAGATGGAAGTAAACCAGCAACAAGCCTGTTTTAAAACTAAACAAAATTTATTTACATGTACGTCAAAATAAAACAGTCATTAATCAATCAAGAAAAATGTAATTTACAATATCTTATTTTAGTCTGAATGTCCCTCAGAATTTAAAACACAAGTCCTTTAATAATTTCTGATCCCAGAAGATAAAGTCTGTATGAGCACATGAATATTTCCAATAGTCCCAGAATGAAAGTCACAAAAGTAATCCAATATATTTAAATTCCAGTATAATTTATTTAACTATAGACTGGTGAAAGCTTACAAAGATCCCTTTTAAATGAAAATCTGTGCTCTTTATATACTATCTAGGAACATTCATGAAATAGATTTTACCAGAAAGTACTCAATTCTGACATAATTTTATACCTGAAGATTCTTAATGTGTACAACAGAAAGTCCTATTATTTTATCAGTACTAATAATAGTTATTCCAGAAAGTTCTAAGGTACAATGTAAACAACTTGTTTATTTCAAACCAAGTAAACATCTAAAAACTGCAAAATCATGGTAAAAGAAAATATTTACACCAAATTCATAACACATTGCATTTGACTTTTTTTTCTGTGTCTATATACATGTAATATAAGGAGCAAATTGTAAGAATTGAAGTGTAGAGAAAGCTAAGATCACAAATATGTCTATTTTAATAATCTAATACATAAAAATACTACAGTCTTACAACAAGAGCAGTCACAATAAATATGTAACGTATATAACCATAACAAAAATAAGGAAAAAAACATGATAAAAAACAGAATGAGACTAAATCGCTGAATTGGTGGACTTAAATGTATACATGCTCCATCACTCTTCTTCGAATCATGTCCAGCTGAGATAAGTTAGGTAGCACTTAGCAGTGGAAATATTCATTGAGGACATAATGTATCATTTTTTAAAGAATATAACCTATAAAATGATGAGAAAATCTAGTACACCTAACATCAGCCGCTGTAGTCTTTTAATGTTATCTGCATTACGGTATGTCTTAAGTAGACACTGCTGTAAATTGTTATCTACGTGATCTGTTTACTCAGCTCCCATCGAATACATTGCAACATATTAACAATATGAAAATTTAAGGATTATAGAAATGGACATTTTTATAGCGCATACAGCATTCTGTCATCATCCTGTTAGAGTTCTATTTGCCATTCTGTTGATACAAATATTTAGTTGTAACTATCAATGACTAAAGATCTTACGAAAGACAATTTTCAGTCACACGATTTTCAATATGACTTTGTTAGCTTCTTGAATTGTTGTTTGGATATTGCCAAAACGCTGTGTTATTTAACAGTATTTAAAACACTTCGACGAGAATGATTTGATTAGCAGTATGATATCATGAATAAGCAGTATACAACAATATTTATTGCTAAACAATATGGTTATACGACGCCATGAAATGCAGTAAATTATGTAGGTTAGCCCTTCCTTTTAATGTATAGGTATGCACTTCCTCTATTGTTTGATTATTTGCTGTTCAGAAATATTGTATTACTGGTCAAGGGTATTGAAAATGAAGACTTTATAAACTCTCAATGAATAGTTGTATACGTTACTTGTTCGGTCTTTCTTTTCTTGTTTTTTTTCTCACTATTATGCTGCAGTGTAGATGAGTACATTCTAAAGGAGAACAATTAACATTTGCTCATAAATATCTGAACAGCAATGACCAACATTAATATATTTTGCCATTTTCCTTAAGTGGGTCGAGCTCACTGTAACACTGTCCCTGGAAAACTAACAATATTTTTGTCAAACTAAACCTATCTATGTGTTCTTTTGTAGATCGATTCGTTAAGCGATGATTTAATATAGCCAGACTTTAAAGAGCAAGAAACAAAAGCATAGAAATATAGATTATCTTAAACATAGCAGTTATACATTGCTATAATATCATGAGTAAGCTGCGAGTTCTCTATTTATGTCTTAAGTGTTTCTGATACTATACTCCCAAACTCCTGGTTGACAAATTATTGTTAGGAACTACATGTTAAATGAACTTGATTAAGCAACGTATTAACACTACCATTTAACATTTTCAAACGTATGTTTGTTATTTTGACTGTAACTGAGCAATGTTTTTCCCTTGGTAACGTAAAATATACGATAGTTTTACACAAGTAAGTATACACAACCAGCAAGTATTCACTTTAGTTTCAATGCATAACTGTTTTTGGCTGAAGTCTTCAAACTTCAGATTTACTATTCTGTATTTCTAAGCAATGTTATTCCCACTACTTCTGTAAAATGTACAATAGTTTAACAAAAGTAAGTATACGCTGCCAGCAAATATTCACGTTAGTTTTGATGCATAACTGTTTTTGGCTGAAGTCTTCAAACTTCAGGTTAACTATCCTGCTTTAGAATTTTTTAGTGTGCACGTAATTTTTTTCCAAATCCAGTCAATAAACAAATTGTACCACATTTTGTATCGTTGATTACTGATTATTTTATAGTTTGATACAAAACAGGACGAAACTGCCCAAGTTCCGCTCAAGTTCTAATGTTATCAAACTTATTTTATATCATTTTATTTGAGACCTATATGCAAAATCAATGCTGGATTTAAAAGCAGTGGCTTTACCTTCTCCGAGGTTCTAATTTTTTCATTTTCTATTTTTTTTTAACTTTTTTTTTTTTTACATTTTTTCAGCTTTACATAACAAAATTTCATGTATGTTACCATCTTTCAAACTCAACTGTAAAAATTCTAAAAGATAGATGCTGAGAAATGTCTTTATGAAATAATTGATTTATAATATAACAAGCAAATAAGTAGCAAAACTGGGTTTGCATGTTCAGAATATGTCACTTTTCTAAACATTTCAATTTGAAGTATATAAAGTATACTGTGTTAAATCACGTATAAAACACTCCTCATGAATCCCTTAAACTAATCAAGGATAAAAGTGTTGATAGGCCCAAGAACACAAAGTATCATAAGAACTGCCAGACTTATATTTGTTATTGTTTTCTATGTGAAAATGAAAAAAAATGATTAGAGGTATAATAATAAACTATCTTATACATTAATGCTATTTACATCACTAATAATTTCATGTATGTTACCATCTTTCAAACTCAACTGTAAAAATTCTAAAAGATAGATGCTGAGAAATGTCTTTATGAAATACTTTGATTTATAATATAACAAGCAAGTAAGTAGCAAAACCAGGTTGCATGTTCAGAATATGTCACTTTTCTAAACATTACAATTTGAAGTATATAAAGTATACTGTGTTAAATCACGTATAAAACACTCCTCATGAATCCCTTAAACTAATCAAGGATGAAAGTGTTGATAGGCCCAAGAACACATCATTATGATAAGAAAATATCATAAGAACTGCCAGACTTATATTTGTTATTGTTTTCTATGTGAAAATGAAAAAAAACTGATTAGAGGTATAATAATAAACTATCTTATACATGAATGCTATTTACGTCACTAATAGTAATAGCTAATGATAAAGAATAAACCAGAATGCTTTTTTTTCTAATATTAAAAGATTTTTTATGAAGAAATTGCTACCAAAGAAAACAAAATGATTTTATCTAAAAATTATATGATTTTAATGAAAATAGTCATTGGTAACGTATATAACCGATCTTTATGGCCGAGTGAGATGCTTTCAAAATATTGTGCCACTGTTCCTTTCTGTTTTAATAGGCTGACATATTCAATATTACACTATTCTGTTGTTTTCAACACCGACAGTGTAATTCGAGCACTTGAATTATACTGCAAGTGATAACTGTAATATGGAACATTTGTAAAGGGTTACTGTGTTCAACATCCTATTTCTCACAAAATATATAAGATAGGATAATAATTTTTGCTGATCTGAAAAGATGAATAAATTGCCTTTTATACAAGAATAAATATATGGTACAATATGGAAGGAATAATTTACAAAAAGAAAGTATTTTGGATGGAAATAGCAATTTTGATGCAGTGAAAAGACAAATGTCACGTATATGACACCATGTAAGCTAAGGCGATAATTTAAACATCATTACTTTTAGCTACTTGATTGTTCTATTAGAAACTAGTATAATTTTAAACAAAGCAAAGTGACTTCTATTTTGTTCTATAATTTTCATTAATTTTTTTGCTATTTTTATTGTTGTAATGGGTAACGTTTATAACAGGCAGTTACAGCGTAAAACCCCATTCGCCAGAGAGCTAACATGCTGCAAAATACTTCTAAGATACTGGGCTTTAAGAAAATTATGGCCTACAAAACTCCCCTTGGGGGCAGGTAAACCATATCTGTCTCATGGCCTATATATTCCAGAAGTAAAATAAGAATTGTGTGTGCTTCGAGTGGAATATTCCCTTCTTTCTCCTCTTGGGGGTGGGGGGGAGGGGCTTAGAGGCTAACATTAGTTTGTTCACAGCATATTTTGTTTCTCCTGTATTCTCATATGCAAAGTTTAAGATTTTGCCAATAAGTGCAACGGTTACATTATAACTGGATTATAATATCTTAGAGATATTTCACACTTTCGACACCCCCCCCCCCTTTTTCGAGCCCTTTCTGAGCCTTTTTCTGTAAAACAAATGGCCCTAGAGCATACACCGTGTCATAATACATTGCATGGTATATTCAGAATAGCTTTTAAGCATATTTTAGTGTTGTTAGTGCTGTTTCTCTAGAAATGAAACGAGATATTATTGAGTTTTTTTTATTGAAATGTCACTTTTCGTCCCTTTTGGTGCCCCTTATGGCCTAAAATTATTTTTTTCACAGTATCTGTTGATTGTTTACACAAGAGTGATATTAAAATAACAGTTCTGACTGTATGAAATTGTTCTTATCACACCAAATAGAAATAAATGAACTCTTTTTTAACAATATTGTGTTTTTGTAGTTTTTCAATAGGGGAGGTTTTGTTGCCATGGTTACGACCATATAATGGTAACTTCCCATACATGTTTTTTCGTTTTATGAATTTTTAAATCCCACTGTAAAATCTATTAGTATGCGTATATGTCAGAGTGCCCGCGCAACTTTGGTGTACCGATTCAAAAATGCCTAAAAATGACATTTTTCAGGACCTGCTTACCCCACCCACATTCCATGGTATGTGAGACTACAACAACAATTCAGTAAGGGAGATATTAAAACTTATTTTTATTTATAAAGGTCTGCATTTTCACAAACAAGACATATTCAGGCCAAATAATGGCAATTTTAACAATACTTAAAGGACGAAAATGTTCAATTTTAAGAAATTTTTGGTTCATTTTTGGCCAAAATCTTTGGAAGCCGTTACCATGGCAACGGAAGTGTGAATGAATGAAACAGCGGTCATTCATTTGTTTTTGTGATACATCTCACATTGTCAGCAAGTTTGAACAAAATCTGAGACCATGCGTGAGCCACCCCTATTATAAAATTCTTGATGATTACAGAGAATTGATATTAATACATCAAAACTTTGTCTTTATACATAATATAAAACGTGCTGAAGAGTCTTCTCATACATTTTGAAAGCAACAAAGGCTACGAATTCGTCATTTTCATCAAAATCCGCTGTGGGTATGGGTATGTTCAATAAAAAAAAATACTGTATACAAGAACTGGTTAATTTTGTGTTTACTGTTACATTCCAGGTTAGAACTTTCCTAAGTATACATTTTATCATCCATTAGAACATTTGAAAATTGAAGCTAAGAAAGTTGTCAGAATGCCTCGGAGAAACTCTCCTAAAAAATAGTATCATATGATCCGATACTGTCGCACCTGATTCGTTACTGTCGCAGGACCTCCCGTAAGTCTGCATAGGTTATCTGCCCTTAAAGGAATAAATTTCGTAAATATTTTGACATGGATAGATAGAAGGGATATTTTGCAATTGTTTTGTGTCATAACATACATACTTTTAGCATTCATATACAACAAAACGGGAGTTTTATTGAACTTGATCCGAGTTCAATGTGAGGGGGGGGGGGGGGGGGGCTGTGACGTGTCATTCTTGTAGGATGTGTAAAATACGATGGTAGAGGCACGGCAACAATATTGTGCAGAATTTTGTAAAACATGCAAAGACGAGCATCTGCTCTCCTCTGCTCCAGAGACCTCCAACCAAGGCTAGACTGCATAGCAGTGACACTGTCATAGGGAGAATAGTTCTTCAAAGTCCAGCGGATAGCTCTACGCTGTATCATTTCGATTTTGTGAATATTTGACTGTGTATATGGACTCCACACTGTAGAGGCATATTCTAGCTGAGGGCGCACTATGGTTTTGTATGCCGCTTCGCGGACACCGGGATGTTTGGTTTTAATGTTACGTTTGATAAAGCCGAGTGATTTATTGGCATTTGAGCAAGTTCTATTAATGTGACTGTTAAAGTTGAGATTGGTGAACAAGTCGACACCAAGATACCTGTCAGGAGGGACACTTTCCAAAACCTGGTTATGCATTATGTATGGGGTCTTTGTGGGAGTTCTTGCCCTTGTTATGTGCAAAACTTGGCACTTACTAGGATTGAACTCCATGTCCCACTGATGTTCCCATTGCTGGAGTTTATTGAGGTCCTTCTGGAGGAAAGTTGTGTCTTCGGGATGGTTTATGGTCAGGTATACCGCAGTGTCATCTGCGAACAGGCGTACTTGGGATTGCACATTATCGGGCAGGTCATTTATATATAATAAAAATAAAATTGGGCCTAAGACAGACCCCTGCGGTACACCTGATGAGATTGGAACCTCATCTGAACACTCACCTTCCAAGACGACTCTCTGGCTCCTACCAACAAGGAAGGACTGGATCCAGTGGAGAGTTTTACCATTAACCCCGTGTATTTGCAATTTATGGAGTAACTTCAGATGATTCACCCTGTCAAACGCCTTACTAAAATCAAGCAGAATAAGATCTGTCTGTTTTCCCTCTGTCAGGGATCTAGTAAGGTCTTCAACAAGCTGAATCAACTGAGTTTCACAGGATCTGCGTTCTCGAAAGCCATGCTGCAAGTCGTAGAGAATGTTGTGGTTTTCAAGGTGTCTGGTTAAGTTGGAGCAATAACTGCTCCATTGATTTGCATAAAATGCAGGTCAGAGAGATAGGTCGGTAGTTGGCCGGGTTACCTTTATCTCCTTTCTTAAAGAGTGGGGTGACTAGTGCCTGCTTCCATTCAAGTGGTACAGTACCAGTGTTTAGGGATAACTGGAAGATAGCTGTAACTATAGGAGCTATTTCATTTGCAAATTTCTATAAATACTCGTTCTTCCCCCTGGCTGTTGTGCAATGGAATCGACTACAGCTGATGTTGTTCTGCTGCCTAAACTGACTCAGTTCAGTGTGGCAGTCAGGTCTATTGACCACCAGATGCCATAAATACAACAGACCTGTTTTTATCCTGATTTTAATTTCTCACTTCTGTTAACAGTTTTAACCCTTTCATCTTTCTTCACCTCACTTTTGCCCTTTTTAGACTCATCTATTCATCTCACTTTTTTCTTCACGGCGCGCAATCATCCTGCACGTAATCCTCGCGAGGGGGTGTTGCAGTATAACTAGATAGATAGATAGATAGATACTGTCGAGTCCATTGTACCGGAACATTGCTGTATACCACAGACCAAAAACCCGGGCATGATCCAAAGCTGTTGGCTGGACAGAGTGTTGCATATTTTGGACAATATGCAAACTTTCTATCAGCTAGTTTCATGAATTGTATATTTTCACTTTACCTAGTTCCTTGCAAATTTTTACAATACATTTCTGACTATATACTTTGATTTCCGTGAAATAACGAGATAGCTTTGAATTCTTGGCTTCTTGTCAAAAGCTAATATGGCTGAGTGCGACGTTGTCCTTAGTAACGTCAGTCAGTTCCGGTTGGTTGTTACCGCTGCATAACGTCACAGAACGTCGCGGAAAATTCACTTTTGAAATCGTGACTTTTTCAAACGTTGTCTTTAGTAACGTACTTGCGACAGTTCCGGAAAGTCGCCAAAGCGCTGGTTGAGCTGTCAGCAATCGGAACACCGCTCGGCCAATTCCGTGAATCTGACTCACGAAATTGGCCGAGCGTGCCCGATTGACTAAACAGAATACTTTGCTTCCATCGTAGAAAACTCTACATGTCCTCGAAATGTTAAGGTGAATGGGTACACTTTCAGGTGAAGCCTCAAATGTGCCTCTCTTCTTAATGGTGGTCAACTATTAAAGGAAAGAGTTTGCTTCTCTAAGAAAACGCAATTCCTTTCCTTTGAGAGTTGAGCCCTCTTTCGGACGAGAAACAATCAATTTTAAGATGTTACGAATATTGTTACGCTTCGAAGGCTTACCAATGCATTATAGGATTCTCAATGCTCAATTTTCCATGGAGAGCTGAAAAGGCCATGAACCAGGGAGCATGACTGGTATCCTTGAGAGGTTAAACCGGGTGTCACTCAAAGTATAAAGGAAGGTAGGAAGGAGGGTAGAGATACCACAATGGTAAGGCTGCTAAACCTACAACTGACCTCATTCCTCATTCCCCAGAACAGGAACAAGATAAATCATTCTTTAGCATTCCAAATATCACATTTCAGACACAGTCTGGGATTTGAATACTTTTTTCCTCTTCGCTTATTTCCTTTGCTGAAGTTGCTGAGGATTACTTTTTATTAAGATCAAATAATTAAATCTATTAATCGTCCCCTTCAACTTACCGACATGATGCAATGTTTGTTTGTGTGTCATAAGTAGATCTTCACTGAAAAAAGAAAGTTCTGAATATCTGCGTCTGTTTTCGATAAAATTTCCATTGTAAATTTACAAACAAGAGAAACATTTTGAATTAACATCTAGTATTCACGCAGTGCAGTACAACGGGGGAAAATGAAGATTAAACATTCATTGACCTTTGAAATTATTGCTAAACTTTGACATATGCGTTATTTGACCAATAAAATCTTGTAAAATCCAGGAGATGACTTACATATAAGCGTTACGCTTACTGTCAGATCCTGTATTGCTTCACTCTATTATTTATATGTATGTATAAAATCTTTGAATAAAATATTGTTTAAACCAAAATCTTGTGAAATGTGGAACAAATGTGAATCGGCTGCGCAGAGACAAAGTGCTGGGAAGCTCGGGACTTCAATAGTGCTCTTTGATTGGTTAATAATGCTGATGAGGTTGAAAGTGATGTTTTAGTGGAATGTACTCAGTTTTGTTTGATATTATGGATAGTGTACAGAAATAAGTATTAGTGAGACTGGTGGTTTTTAGTAAATCTTTGGCCCTTTTCTACGGGATAGTGCTAGCTGGATGTCAACATCCTGTAAGCAAATTTTAGCTTGAAATTAGGGCAAATCTGGATAGTGAAGCAACAGTGTATAAACAGTGATAAAGGGTGGTACACTGTCAAAGGCGGTAGGGGTCGGGGTGGGGGTCACAATAGAAGTCTATGAGCGAAACAATTAGTTTATGCTACCCACATACTCCACTACACTATTTACCATAACCACCCCAACTCATCAATAGTGATATCACTTTACCGCACCTATTTTATGATATCAAAAATAGATTTTGTGATATCACTAAATCGTAATATTTAAAATCATGTTTAAAAGGGAGTTACATTATGCTGTTTGCGAACTCCGCATATTTGTAATATATTCACAAAATCAATTTTGTGATATCAATAATTCACGTTTATTTTGTGATATCACTAATTTGATTTTGTGATATTACTATTTCGAATATGTGATATCACAAAATTGATCAGATATAAGTGATATCATAAGTTCGAATTAGTGATATCACTAGTAGATTTTGTGATATCACAAAGTCGAATTAGTGATAACACAAAATAGCTGAGATTTAGTGATATCACTAAATCGATTTTTGTGATATCACTTATTCTATTTTGTGATATCACTAATTCTATTTTGTGATATCACTGGATGGCACACATTTTGTGATATCACTAATTCTATTTTGTGATATTACTAATCTTAACTAGTGATATCACAAAACAGGGAATTTGTAGTAAAACGGCACCCCATAGACATTTTTTTTTTTCTTTAACAGAAAAGTTTATTTTGAATTTTCTTAAATAATTGTATTAAAGTTTCTTTAAGGAACGGGGCTTTCACCCCGCCTACCCCCCCTCCCACCCAAAAAAATGAGGATGTTCGCAGAAAGATCCAGTCAGCCACTGGAGTTAAATGACGAAATCCTGATCCTGACCTTGGTCAAGAAACGAAAACTGCAGGTGCAGGGCTGGATCGGCCCCCCTAATTTTCGAATGGTCGTGTGAGGTGGGGGGGGGGGAGCTTATGTCTTCGAGCACTGAAGGTGCGAGTGGGGGAGAGTATGAGAGGGGTGTCTCCTCTTGTCATTGTGGAGGGGCCAAACCTTTGATTATTAGTAGTTCTCTCTACTAACCTATCCGAAGCATAGTCTTGTCCTTTTATTTGGCTATTGAAGGGACGGGCGCGGGGAAGGGGTTGGAGCATTTGTGCCCATCACTGTCCGAAAATCCATGCGGACAAATGAAGCGTGGATTTTCACGCTTGAGTAATTGCAGCGCATGCGCGATTATTGAAGGAGAAACATGGCGGAAATTTAGAAAAAAGAGAAGTGTCAAAAGTTTATTTAAAATACCATGGATTCAATGATTGGATATGATAAAACCCTTCCAATCGATTTAAATGGCTCGTATGTATACTCTTTAGAGATTAGAAGAAACTTAAGCAAGTTAGATGCTGTGTTGAAGGTGATGCTTTTTGTCCGAAAATGTCTATTTTTGGCAGTTTCAGAGTTCCAGTTTCAGCAACATTTTCATTCTTTGATGCCATTTTTGAGTCTCTTAATATTTCTAAAAATGTTTATTGGATCATCTCTTATACAAACAGTCAGACAGCAAACCATTTTGTTGAGTTTATATGAATTCGTGGGCAATAATATTTGAAAATTCAAATGGAATATTGGCCGTTTGTTTTGATGTTAGATACCAGTACTCGACAGAATCATTAGCCGCACATACTTACCTTTGTATATATACCGTTATTACTTGATTTCTGTCAGTGTCTTCAGTGAACTCAACAGGGTGTATTATCATGTTGGCCTGGCATCCCATCACATTAACTATAAATAAAGGGACCCATGACATTTCGTCTAAAACCATTTTGTCTAAATGCCATTTCGTCTAAAAGCCATTTCGGCTATGACCATTTTGTCTAAAGATCATTTTGTCTAAATGCGATTTTGTCTAATAGACATTTCCGTTTATGCAACATTTCGTCAGAATTTTGTCTAAAAATGTCTAAAATTTGTTTAAATTTCGTCTAAAACAATTTTTAAGGCAAATATTTTTGGAACATCAGTTTTATTCACACATCAATTCAAAGACATTGAAATAATACTTTAGTAGCTCAACTTATAGCCAATCCAACGTAGGTAACCAAGGTGGTCTCTGTCGTGGTAGCTCTTTGCAGACGCGCTTGATCAAAGGGCAATAAATGGATACATAAACAACAATGGCGGAAAGTGTTTTCAAGTCAGGTGCGACATTTCGTCTTAAATAATTTTTCTACCAAATGTCGCACCCGGCTGATTTTTTTAGATGAATCGTCCATTTATATATATACAAATTGTCCATTCAACAAAATGTCTATACATGTAGACGAAATGGCCTTGAGATGAAATGACATTTAGACGAAATGGGTTTAGACGAAATGTCGTGCACCCAAATAAAGGTCCATGACACAAAAAATGACTAACCCGGCCCCCCAACCACCACCACCACCACACACACACACACATTCACACACAAAAAATAGATGTCCAATTATGAATAAGACTTCATAAACCTCGTCCTCAAGACCTTGATTTTTAGCTCACCTGAGCCGAAGGCTCACAGGTGAGCTTATAGTATAGGCAGGCATCCGTCGTACGTCGTCCGTCCGTCAACATTTTCAAACGACATCTCCTCTGAAACTGCAAGGCCCATTGTAACAAAATTTCATATATAGCATCTATAGGCAGGGGGAACCAATAATACTGTTTTTTATCTAAATCGCTTCGGAACTTTGGTTGCTATGGCAACTTAGAGTTTCCATTGACTTGTATGGGAAAAATTGAAAATTTTCATTAATTGCTATGTCACTGCAGATATTTTGACAAAACTTTTACAGAAATGTTCCTTGAGTAGTCCTCCATCAACCACATGAAATTTATGTCAATTGCACAATTTGGCTGGTTGCCATGGCAACCGAATGGTTAAAAATAGAAAAAATATTCAAAAATCGTCTCCTCAGAAACTATGCAACCAATAAAGCTCGAACTTCACAGAAAGGATCTTGGCACTGCTCTCTATAAAAGTACTGTTTTTCTTGGCAATTGCTCTAGCAGTTTGGTTGCAATGGGAACTTAAAGTTGCCATTGATGTATAATGGCAAAATAGAAAATTTGCATTTATTGCTATGCCACTGCAGATATTTTGACAAAACTTTCATAGAAATGTACCTGGAGTAGTCTTTAACCAGCCTTGTTAAATTTATACAAATTGGGCAATTTTTCTGGTTGCCATTGCAACCGAATAGTTAAAAATGGAAAAATATAAAAAAATCATCTCTGCATAAACTGTGTGGCCAATAAAGCTCAAACTTTACAGAAAGAATCTTAGTACTAGCCTCTATAGAATTACTGTTTTTCATGGCAATTACTCCAGCAGTTTGGTTGCTATGGCAACTAAGAGTTTCCATTGACTTATAATGGGGAAATGGAAATTGGCAAATTTTGCTGTCTCATGGCATTTATTTAGATTTTCTTTCTACAGAAATGTTTCTTGAATAGTCCTCTATATTTCATATGAATTTTCTCCAAATTGCTGAATCTGATTGGTTGCCATGGCAAAATATAGGGTAAATTTTTGATAAAAAAAAAATGAAAAAATCTTCTGCTCAGAAGCCATATGGGGGATGAAGCTGATATTGTGCAAACATGTTGATGATAGAAGCCTCTACATGAATTTTATTTTTTCTTCCAACCCCATAAGAACTTTGGTTGCTATGGCAACTTATAGTTTCCATTGACTTATAATGGGGAAAGTGAAGCCATGAGGAGGATGAAGCTGATACTTTGCATACATATTAATAACATTAGCTTCTACCTAAAGTATATTTCATATTATCATTGCCCATGTGAACTGGTTGCTATGGCAACTTAAAGTTTCCATAAACTTACAATGGGGAAAGTGGGCATTTGGTATTTATTTCTGTGTTACGGCAGATATTTTGACAAAAGCTTTACAGAAATGTTCCTAGAGTAGTCCTCTATCAGCTATATGAATTTTGCCCAAAGACCTGATTTTGATTGGTTGCCATTGCAATTGAAGGGCCAAATTTTCAATTTTTTCATTTTTTTTTTTTTTTTGCCAAAGATCTTCTTCTCAGAAGCCATTAAGGGGGGATAAAGCTTATTTTTTGCATAAATGTTTGTGATATTATCCTCTACATAAATGGTGTGTTTTATTGCTGTTGTGCATGTTGTTTTGTTGCTGTGGCAACTTAGTTTTTCCAACATAACCTCAGTGCTCAGGTGAGCGATATAGGGCCATTGGCCCTCTGGTTCGTTTCCTTTCTACCAACTGTCTGAAACATTCAGGTTTATATATTTGCTGTTGGAGTAAGGGAAGGGGTATCAGTCATTTTGACTCAGTTGCAAGCATTCAAAAATTAAAAAAAAAGTCCATTCTGAGGAATCAGTGGCAGATCCAGAGGGGGTTCGGGGAGGTTCAAACGAACCCCCTCTTCAGCCTTAATTATTTCATTTTCATGGGGAATTTCAGGAAAAAATGGTCAAACTGCACAAATCGAACCCCCCTCAACTGATTTGAACCCCCTTTCCAAAATTTCTGGATCCGCCCCTGGGAATAGGTCTTTCGCAGTGCTCAGGCTGAAAAAAAATGGGGCATTCAGACAGCACATACCAATACTGGTTTGATAGTTTTTGTCGCACCTGCTTTAGCAAGGTGCGATATAGGCGTCCGGTTTTCCGTCCGTCCGTCAGACCGTACGTACGTCCGTCCGTTCACAATTTACGTCGACCCTAGCGTTTAAGTCCATTCAAAAGACTTTTTCTCTAAAACCACTGCATCCATGGTTCTCAAATTTCACATGCAGCATAATCAGACTGCAGAGCTTCAGAATAGTAAAATTCAGCCGGGTCGAAAATCCAAGATGGCCGCTGTTACTAAAAATAGCAAAACCAACAAAATCAATTTTTCTCCAGAACCGCTTGGTATATTTGGCTGAAATTTTGTACGAAGCATAAGTGGGACCTTGGTATTCAGGATTATCAAAATGAAAAAAAATCTGTAGCAGAATTAGGTCCCTGTGACCTTACGTCGACTATAGCATAACTTACGTCGACCCTAGCGTTTAAGTCCATTCAAATGGCTTATTCTCTGAAGCCAATGCATCCATGGTTCTCAAATTTCACATGCAATATGATCAGACTGCAGGGCTTCAGAATGGTGAAATTCAGCCGGGTCGAGAATCCAAGATGGCCGCCAGTACTAAAATTAGCAAAACCAAGAAAATCAACATTTTCTCCAGAACCGATTGGTATATTTGCCTGAACCTTGGTATTTAGAATTATCAAAAAATGAAAAAAATCTATAGTGGAATAGGGTCACAGTGACCTTACGTCGACTCTAGCATAATTAACGTCTACCCTAATATTTAGTTTTTCATGTGAAGGCACATAGCAGGTGCGACATAGCATTCCGCGGAATTCTTGTCTCCTCAACCCACCCCCTTCCTCCCCTCCACACACCTCAGGGTGGCCACAAGCTCTGGAAAACAGGGAAAATGATGAAAAAAAATTCCCTGCAGGGAAAAATCAGGGAATTTGAAAATTTGATGAAAATCAGGGAAAAATCAGGGAATTTTAAAAATTCTATTTTGATAACATGAAACTTTTCAAGCAGGTATCATGGTTACTGGTGTCTTTCTGCAATAAAATAAGTGTAAGTCTCCTACTGACAACTGTATGATATACATGTACAGTTTAATTAGTTTAAGGGGTATAGTGGGAAGTTTGAATAAGCATTTTCCTTCCATAGGTTTCGAACTTTGTAATGAGCATTTATCTGAAAGCAATGATTTGTAGAAATCTTAATACAATAAAAGAGATTTTTCTGTAGTGGAGAATTGAAAAACAATCTAAATTGAAATATGAATGTCCAGTTTGTGTGGTTACGGTCATGTGTGTTACATAATTCAGTATTGCATGCTTCTCTGAATTAGCATTGTATGCTTACCTACTTATTTTCTTGAAATTATCAAGCTATTTTTGAGCTAACAAAAAGTATTTACAGGAAAAAAACACTGAAAGTATTCTATGAGCAGCAAGTTTTCAGCTACATTTATATGCATGTGTTAATTTACTTTATGGTTCAAATAAAGTATAAAATAATGTAGACTGTCAAATAGCCAAATGTTGACATCAGATGATCCTTGATGCTAAGTTACTGACACTGTAATTTGATGAAAAATTAAGTATAATTCTCTAAAGTGTTAAGTATTGTTTGTGCCTCTAAGTTCAGTTCTAAGTAATCTATACACCAGAAATGTGTAAGTTATAGAACATGTTACACCACTGGTTTAATGTTGTGTAAGGAGACATTTTGTATTGTCTGAAGTCTAGGGTCATCTTGTTAATAGTTTTATAGATTTCAAATGGTCTTTTATTGTCTTCAGGACTCAGCTTAGGGCTCATCTTGTTAATAGTTTAATAGGTTTCAAATTGTCTTTTATTGTCTTCAGGACTCAGCTTAGGGCCCCATAGTCCGGGGGCATATGTCATTCCCGTGAACATTCGTGTTAATTTTTGCCAACATATATCAACTTCATCAGTGGTGGGGACACAATGGAAAGACACATGTTGCCATTTTTTCTAATGGCTCTTTGGCCGTAACGATCGATTATATACGTTACATATATGTATTTGTGTTAAAATCATATAATGTCTAGGTAGCTCCTTATGTTTTATTTTTATTCTTGTTTTTTTTCTATAGAATCATCTGTAAGTATTAGAAAATACAGCTAAGTTTGTTTTCACATCATTAACTACCACAAGTAATAACGTAAATAACTTTAATCTATAACATAACTTCCAGTATTACGTCATTATCTCTCACAGAACATTTATGAAAATAATATCCTGGTAGTTCTTATGGAATACTGTTTATTTGGTGCTACCAGCCTTATTACCAAGTGGTTTAAGTACTTCATGAGGTGTGTTCTATACGTGACGAAACTAAGAATATTTCAAACCGTAATAAATAAGACTGGACAGATTCAGAACAGGCACACCACATTTTGCTGTTTGCTTATTTGTTATAGCATAAACCAAAAGTTTTTTTGTGTTTTTATGCTATTGCCAAGCTACTCAAATTTACGATTCTTGATACAGTAACATACGTGACATCTTTGTATATAAAGCAAAAACTGCTAAAACAGACTTATTACTTTAAAGAAAAAAATCTGCAATCATAAACAAGCATTTGATTTGTATAAAAGCAGGGCTGGAAACGGCCAGTGGCCCAGTAGCCAAATGCTCCTAATTTTTGTTTCGGGCCACCAGAAATCTCCAAAATATGACCTTTAGTGGCCCAAATTTATCTTTCTGGCAATACTAAATGAATGGAAACTTTAGCTAGTGGATAATTTGGGCCACTGAAAGTTAGGCCTGCTAAGCTTTTGGGCCACCACATTAAACTTGCGAGTTTCCAGCACTGAAAAGTGCCAGATAAAGTGATATAGTCAGTTTGAGGAAGTTGACATCTGATCGGCGATTTTCCTGGTCATGGTTAGTCAAACATTACCAGTAATCAGAAATTCAAAATATTATTGAAAATATCTGGTACATTGAACATACAAGTTGTAAGAATCTAAACCAGAAAATATAACCTGACCATTGAAGAGTGAAGCCACACTGTTACCTTACAAAGCTAACGCGAACATTTGCTGACGGAGAATACTTAGGTTCGTAAGACTTTCACGTATTTTACGTGACCAAGGGGAACATTGTTGTTCACCTTAAGTCGAGAAACGAAACTAAACACGGAATAAAACGTTGCAGGGTAGTTTATTACATAGTTATATCTGGCCTACGGTTATAGTTCACAACGGTAATGTACTAGTTGGGACCTAAAGAGTACAATGTTACACACAATTATTATAATTAGAAGGAAAAGAATAAAAGAAAGTTGTTTCACGGGCTATCACAGCAATTAAAAATACATGTATACATATACTTTTTTAAAGATTATCTTTACTTCCATGCTATTTTCTCCCCTTTCTTGTCTTTACTTCCATGCTATTTTCTCCCCCTTTTTGTACTATTATGGTTATATACAACAGTCTCTTAAAAGAATTGATTCAGTATGGAACCTATGCTTACTTTTGATTTAACAGTTAATTTTTTTAAGGTACAGAGTTCAACAGAGTTTTAAGCCACATATCGAAATAGCAAGTAAAGATGACAAAGTATTTTGATGTAGGATATTGCTGTTGTAACTTGGCGAATCCCAGTTTTTTCCTAATAATTTATCAAACCATAATTTTTCTTTGCAGTACGATAACAAAACAAAGAGAAGGAAAACGGAAAGAGTAACGAAAACAACCAGTTACTGAGTAGTTTATTTAGTTCTCATATCTTATATGCTCAAACAGTAGTAAATTAGTTCTGAATAGCAATAAGGAAATGGTACAAGTGATGCATACTGTAGATATCATGTAAATAACCTAAATTCCTGAATTCCAAATGATTTCACTGACTTTGATCATATTACCATATTGCAGCTTAGCAATAATCACGGAAATAAACTTAGCATTTATTAAGTGCTACTGCTATTCTGAATGATCCTTGTCCAGATATTTAATATACAGTAATATGACGCCGGTAATATCAATACAACAACTGAAGAAATATACATTATAAAAGTTGAATGATCAAAGTTAAATTAGACTTTTGTTATATTTACCTGTGTGTGATAATGTATCTGAACACAGACAGGGGTGTACAGTATTTAACTGACCAAATACATCTTTGTAATGTTACACTGAGCGATACATGTCGGACACAGACCGATAATAAGACACTCTGTGTTTCATAAAAAACATAGTTTTTCATTGTCACATTGTCACAGTGATAATAATATGTAGCAGTGTAACCGATGGGAGCAATACAAACGGGTAACGTTGTTTACAATTCAGCATGTAAGTTATAATAGTGGGATTAACACAATGTTCCTTTTGAGGTAGTACTGTGCAAAGGGCTGTTGAATGAGAATAAAATCGACATCATAGCAATAAGGGTATTACTAACAGTCACCTGAGTCGATACTTCTGCCAGTTGCCTTAGCTGACAGGCTCTTTTCCGTGTAAGTTGTCTGATTGATTCGGTCGACAGCACAGGTAGGGAAATAGGTATCACCTCTGTGACAGTTCTAAACCAAGACATAAATCACTTATGTCTAATATCAACTTATACATATACATAATTCCCTGGTCGCATGTAATTTCAAAAGATTGGTTTTGTGATGTTGCTACAAGTCAGATTAAATGTTAAGAAAGCTCAACACGCTTCAGATGTAAAGATCTTTATGTGTCCTAATGAGTTCTTGTGTGAATTCAATAGAAAACTTTGCCATCTTAGTAGTGGTAAGTTAAATGTTCTCTAACATCTGAGAATGAAGCCTTCCAAAGGATAATTCTTTTATAGAACATATTGAACTTCACTACAGCTGGTGATTGGGACTGTGCCTCGGACAGTTATGTAACGTAATGTTACTGTTACGATGCCTTTCAAATGAAACACCAATGTTGTTATAGTAGAGTGAACATAAGAATGGCATTTTTCATACTTACTAGTACACTTTTCATCTTAAGACATAATACAAATTTCAACAGCCGTTAGCTCTTCTTACTAGTGTTTTCGGAATTCTTATGAAATATGTTACATTCTGTCTTCAATTGATATTGCCACTGCTAACTGCAACCTAACTGATCCAAAGTACATAAGAAATTATTTCAAAGATAAGAGGAACACGATTCAAAGACAAGTGATATCATATGCTCATTAAGGACCACATGTATTAACTTCATTCCACCGATTTGGTATAATTCTCATAGTTCATTCGAATTTGTGGTTATAGTTATATACGTTACAAATATATCATGAGATTGAACAATATTTAAAGACTACTTTTTGCGTTTTATGTCGTAGAATATTCAAAAAGACATATTTATGACATAAAACACTTTCTACAACTCATTTGTTACAACTGGGTGTTGTATTGGGCCAATGTTACCCCACCCACTACTTTGGCCATTTTCTAGGTAAAATGATGAAAGAAAAAATGGCAACAACCATTTTTCAACTTCTAAAAGACTGTCCTAAGTGACTATGATCACAGTGTATAAGCGGACAGTCACCAAATCGGAAGCGACAATTGACTGTACACCCGAAAATCATTAGTGACACATAAACAACTGGTGAGGTGAACCGGTAAAAAGCAGGTAAGTCCTTATCGAATCTGTTCTATTAGATGCAGTTTTCGACATCGGGGAGAGAATTAGATGTACTTCACCTGTAGCATTGTCAGTTTGACATATCACCACCCAATCTCTGTGTAAAAATCAAGTTTTCCTGCTTAATCACCAGTTTTGCTTTATTTTCTGTCGATCGACACGGACAATCGGGGTTAAAAATACTAGAATTATGGCATCATTTCTGTTAAAACCAACATAAAATGATCGCTACACCTTTATCCTGTGATATCCAATAGCTGAATCCATCGAAACATTACTTAAAACAAATATATTGCCTCCTGAATCGCACACGTTCGTCTCATTGGACTGTCCGACTAGTGACAACTGTACCTAATCATTAGCGACATATCAAGAAACAAACACTGTCCGACTAGTAGTGATTGTATTTTCACATTCATGACGATCATTTTCAACAAATGCTTGAAAAAGGTAATAAAAATATCGTTTTGGATGCTTTCACTGGGATCATCATTTGGGGAGAAGGCTATCAAGCATTGCTTGATAAAAAAAAATGATCATATGGCTAAATTTTTCTCTGTCAACATTTCAATCAAAATTGTGACCTAGCCGCGTACCGCTTTTGTGATGCGTTACTGGTTTTCAGAAATTCGCATTTTCCGTCTTCCGGTACCGTTTAAGCAACCATGAATGCAATAAAAAGTAAAGAAAGCTAATGTAAATCCCAACCACTCCTTACCTGTAAAAATACATTTTGACCTTAATAATTATTAATCGATCAATTTTCTAAGCAAATTCTGTGTCTGTGAAGACAAACTCAGTGCTATGTCTCAGAAAATCGATGGTCATTGGTCAAAACACACACATTACATTAATAAGCGAGCTCGGAGTTTCGAGTTTCCGGTTGGACTGGAGGAGAAAGGTCAAAGGTCACGATTGGAAAAATCCGATAGGTTATCATTACGGTTACCTGTTTAGTCGATATAAAACACGTTTTTCGGTGCACAGTTAAGGTCATGACGAGCCAGTTAACTGTTCATATACAAGCTTAGACTATCTAAGCAAGTGAAACGAATAACAAGTAAGTTCTCCGATGACAAGTACCGTTGGTTATAACCGCACATATTCATGTATATTTCTGTGGGCACGTTAAGTTGTTTCCCAAGAGATGGGGAATTAGGAAAGACAGAAAGGGGTAGACGTGAAATAAAAAAAACACACATACAAAAAGCACACAAAAAAAACTAAAACAACCCCCACATTACGCACCTGATGCAAGCACACATCCTCGTCCTATTTAGGTTAGGGAGAGCAAAGAGGATGTAGAAGGGTAGTAAAGGGTATCAATGTAGATCTAGGTGACAATATTGTGCCGTTTGTAAAATATGTTTTCATATCTTTTAAGCTGCTAGTCTGTCCATTGTAATTAGTTTCGCCTGTTGAAAAACACATTCAAAGTACATTTTCTTTACACAGAAAAATTCAGAAACACTCTCAGTATTTTCAATTTTTTTCGAATCTTACGAATAAATCATTGAGCCTGCCATACTAATCTGTGCAAATTTATGGTAGATATAAACAGCATACTGGACTTCTGAAACAAACTCAATCCAGTAGAAGTTCTTACCCTCCGTTGTCGTTATATTTCGATAAAGAATACATAAGTAAAAATATTTACTAACACATTTTCTGCTCAATAAGACTTACAAGAAAATCGTCGCTAGTCGTTCAACACCATTTTTTGTTTTTGTCACTAGTCGGACAGTCGAATGAGACGAACGTGTGCGATTCAGGAGGCAATATATGTGTTTTAAGTAATGTTTCGATGGATTCAGCTATTGGATATCACAGGATAAAGGTGTGGCGATCATTTTATGTTGGTTTTAACAGAAATGATGCCATAATTCTAGTCTTTTTAACCCCGATTGTCCGTGTCGATCGACAGAAAATAAAGCAAAACTGGTGATTAAGCAGGAAAACTTGATTTTTACACAGAGATTGGGTGGTGATATGTCAAAGTGACGATGCTACAGGTGAAGTACATCTAATTCTCTCCCCGATGTCGAAAACCGCATCTAAAAGAACAGATTCGATAAGGACTTCCCTGTTTTTTACCGGTTCACCTCACCAGTTGTTTATGTGTCACTAATGATTTTCGGGTGTACAGTCAAGTGTCGCTTCCGATTTGGTGACTGTCCGCTTATACACTGTGATGATAAGGGCATAAAATTAACATTCATGTTCACGGGACCCCTTTTTTACGACATATGCCCCCGGACTACCAGAAAGGGAGAAGCTTGCAGAATATCTTTGAGAAATTGGACCAAACTTTTTGTCTTTCCTTCTTTTTCCATACATATTAGCTTGTAAATTCTCTGAACTGAAACTCAGAAGGAGGAGCATTTCTTTTTGTCTCAATTACCCTCAGGCTGAGCCTTGGTCTGTGTTTGCACAACACTGCTGTTAGCTTGGAAATGGCAAAAATGTTTAGACCGTCTACCATGTACCAAAAAAAATAAATAAATAAATAAATAAATAAATAAATGAATGAATAAAATAAAAATAAAATAAAACAAAATAAATGATTAAAAAACATTAAAACAGTAATGTTTGTAACATTCATTTGGAGGTGAAGGTATGGCTATAAGGGAAGGTTGGAGGCCATATAAATATTTGACCAGTTGATTTTCGTTACCATGTAAGTAAATTGAAAATTATTAACATTATGAAGGCTTTATGTATCATAGTTTGAGGGTTTTTATAAAATGACTTCAAAATGATGGCTTTTGTGACAGTATCAGGAAATTTTATCAGGGAAAATCAAGCCAGATCAGGGAAAAATCATGGAAAAATCAGGGAATTTGATTTCCAAAATTTTGTGGCCACCCTGCACCTGTTTTAGCACCCCCCCCCCCCCCCCCCCCCACACACACACACACCTACCTGTTTTAAGTGGTTTCTAATCAATCTACTCTATGCATGTAAGTTTAATTAAGCAATTTTAAGTGGCTGGGTTGACTCTTTACAATTTTAAAAGTAAAGTATTCCATATTTTCACCTCCTTTCTCAATTTGTGCCCACTCTTTCAGGAAAAAAATGTTCCCTAGAAGCAAATCCCTTCTTTAAAAAATGTTCCCTAGAAGCAAATTCTTTCTTTTAATGAAAGAATTTGCTTCTAGGGAACTTTTTATTTCCTTTAAGAGTTGGCCCCCATTGATAAGGGGGATGAAAATAGCAGGCTTTACATTGAAACTTCAAAGTGTGTCTCTTCACCTTTATAAGGTGTACCAGTATTTAAGGTCATTATTTTACATATTTGGCTTTGTGATATTTTAAAGTTGAGTTCTCATCATGTACAATGTATCAGGGTTTGCTGGAGATAAATAACACACTTGCAGTGTGTCCTGGCCCGTAGGTTATAAAACTTGAGTATAATCTCAGACTCAAAATAAAGCACACTGATTGGCTGCTTCCGAGCATGTCCCGTAGGTTATAAAACCTGAGTACATTATCAAACTCAAAATAAAGCACACTGATTGGCTGCTTCCGAGCACATGCTTGGAAGCAGCCAATCAGTGTGCTTTATTTTGAGTCTGAGATTATACTCAAGTTTTATAACCTTAGACCCTGGACAGCTTTAACCAGACTGCTTTTTGATGCAGTTATTTAAATGCCAGTTTGATCAAGGCTTTGCTATATTAAACTACTGTGCATCATCAAAACGTTGGACAAACAACCAACAACAGACTGTTTTGACAGAACGTTTAATTGTTGACTGGTTTTGGTCATACAATGACCTTTTTCAAGATTTTTTTATTTTTAGTTAGAATAGACTCATTTGAATCGCTTAGTAATGTAGAAAAAAAAACCAGATAAATAAATAACATCATGTGATCTAAATTGTTCTAAAATAGTTATGGTTTTCTCTATGGCTTCCATGGAAAACAAAAATAGATGATAACATTGGTGAAACTAGGAAGTCCATGCAGTTGTTTAAAGGCCCCACTGCTCTATCAGCATGAAAAAATTTATCATGAGGTATCGCTGCAAACTTCTCAGTATAGTTTCGTCAGTGTAAATGACTGTCATTAGCTATAAAACATTCTTGAGTTTCACATAAAAAGGGTTAGAAAATTTATTTGGGTCATTTTAATTGGCAACTAAAATGACCTACTTTTAGTTTCATTAACTTGAATAAAATGGTAAAAATACAATGTACAGGCCCGGAGTCCCAATCACTATCCCGCCTGTGTTAATAGAGCATTGTTAGACTGGAAACCAGAACAGGAAATTTTATTTTGTTGAGCGATTTTTCAAAAACTTGTTTTCTCTACTTTTTGCCAGTTATATGACTCAATGTACATGTATGCACATCAACCCATATTTTATTACCAAACGTGAAGGTTGGACCGCTTTTTACAATTATTTGAGCTTAGACATTTTTACCACTGATAGGACTATGGAGACTTTAACACAAGAGTTCTTTTCACAAGGGTTACTGTTGAAGTATTTCTAAGTTCTAACACTCTAACATTTTGAAGAAGAAATAATCATAAATAATTGATGATCTGATTTGGTTTCTGTTGCCCTTGCTTCCCAATAGGAGTCAACTCTGAAGGCAAAGAAATTGCTCCGTCTTTCAGAGCTCTAGATAAGAGGGAGTATTTGGTGATAATTAGGGATAATTTTTGTTAATTCTGAATAAAAACATATATTGTGACCCCTCATCTCAACCGTCTCGACGAGACGGTTCAGATGAGTGGTCACAACATATGGTTTCGATGAGAAATAAGAAAAATTATCCTTAATTATCATCAAATACTCACTCTTATCTAGAGCTCTGGTCTTTGAAAAGTAGACCCCAAGTAATCTGGGGAAGCAAACTAGAAGTCACAAAAAAGTTGTTTCCCTCAATGAAAAAGGCTGTAGTGATTTGTGGGGGGGGGGGGGAGGAGGCCTGTTAGCATACATGTACTCAATAATGTACCATATTTATCTTAATGAACACCCCAGCTGAGCTCTAATAAACACCCTCTAGAGGTACAACAATGTTATAGTGATAGGTCAGGTAACCGGGACTATTTGTCAGGTGGCTGATTTGTTACTCTTAGGCTCTAAATAACACCTCCACCCCACTCTCCCACCCCCACCTCCCTTTGTGAAATGCAGCTACCCTGGGGTGTGTAATAGGATTAATATGGTAATTATATTATGATTTGCCTGTCTCACAGATGTGTGCCAGCAGCTGATTGTTTGATTTACTAGTGCCTGTTATTGATTTTGACAAGAGCATCACACATATTTGTCCATCAGACCAGCTGTCATCAGGCTTGCAAAGACTGGCATACTCTTATAGTATTCAACATTATGCAAAGAGCATTATACATATATGTAGTCCCTGAGGAATAAGTGGTAGGGAAATTAAAAAAATTACACAGAATTATCCTCAAAATCTGGAGCTCAGAATGTACACCTACTATGCCATTTAGTCTTCAGTTAGATATATCTATGTTTACTTCTAATTAGTCGTAATTAGTTCCTGCAGCAGAGCCATGTAAGAGTATTATCTTTTCATCTCTTATAGGTCAGAATGCAGATCTAGTATTTCTAGCAAAAGCAGTATCATGTAGCCGGGACCAAGCTAAGGGGTGACTTGGGCAAAGTAACCACCATAGGGGCTGAAATTTTGCCCTAAATTGGGCTCAAGGGAAATGGGAGTCACCCTAAAAAAAGATTTTTTTCCCAGAATTTTCATCCAATTTTCCAAAAACTATTATGGCAGTTGAGTACCACTGTAGCTTATTAATCTCTCAATTCAATACCAGTAGAATGCATAATTATTAATTAAAGCTATTTTTCTTTAAAATTGAAAGAAAAATGTTGTAATCACGTGCTGTGACCACTTCTCTTTTCCTGGCTGTTACTTCTCCATATTTCAGCTGGAGGAATTTTGTGAGAGATGGATCTACCGGTAGATATTTGGGAACATTTTGGAAAGGAATCCCCCTTTTCCCCAATGCCTGCCCCCTCTTCCATCTTATAACCAGATAAATAGAACATATAGTAAGGCATCCTTTCTCATGTCTCTTGGCTATTTATATCCTGGCTGCTGCAGTTGATAAGTATTGTCGAACTGTTTACATCAGAGATTTCATTAGGGTTTTCTTCCTGTGTTGTAATGTGTGTGTGATGCGATGCTGTATCACTGGTGTATTAATCATTTGTCTGTTTATATATGTTTGATTACCAATATACTTCTTACAACCAAAACAAATGCTGCATATGTTGAAAAGAAAATACGTAAAAGAGATTATACATTGTGTGTTATGTCGTGAATTAATTCGTATATTACTTTTGTTTGTTTCAAAATGTGCTGCATTTTGAACAAGGAAGTTGATAGAATCTGGACTATTTTTGATTGAATATTAGTATGATGGCTGCGGGAGGAAAGTTTGTTTATGTTATGGAATGCATTCATACATCTGGGATGGATATCACATGTTCTTGAATGGATTTGCATGTCTGAAGGAATCATTTAGACAGACATTAACAATGAGTTGAGGGCCCGAAAATGTAGTAAGTATAAAGAAATATAGTGTTACATACTGCTACTACTCTTCACAGCAGTTACTGGAAAGACTATTGAATGGCAATTAAGAAAAATATGTAGACTGGTGTCAGACTGCACCGAAAATTCTGTCAGCAAGTTCTGTTACATTGCAATAAAAAACTCTGTTAAAATTGTGTTAAAGTGTCCAGAATTTATAAAGTATAAAATTGGGTAATGGTACTCTTAGCAGCATGGAATGACAAGTCTACAGTCAGTGTAGGCTTTTGTGTCCTCGCCTGTCTGTGCAACTTGGTAAATGTTACCAGAGAAGGCCCAGACCCCAACTAAGGCCAGATTTCATGTCACATTTATAACTCAGATTAGAAAGTCCCTGGTATATTTTACTGTAAGACAGAATGTAAAATTTTGGTGTTCGGAATGACATGAAATGGGGCCTAAGGCATGGATAGTTTCTGTTCTCATTTTCCATCTATCATATTTTCCCCTAGAGTTAGATTTAGAAATTTCTTACTGATTAATTTAGAAATGCTTCTGTGGATATATTGCTTTGGACCTTGCACAATTCCATAAATTGGGACAACAATACAAAGAAATTGATTGATTGGTGACATGGCTCCCTTTGCAATCAGAATCAACATTATAGCTGATGATAGAGCTGCAGATTAATGTAATGAGCTGGTAGTTTCTTTACTGCTTGCAGTACGTTTGTTGGCTCTTGTTACAAAATTTATTAACCAGATCACACATCATATTTCTTGAAAACTTAAAGCTTGTTACTGGTATTCCTTCCCTTTTGACCCATCTGGAACTTAAAGATTCTGTGATAAACCTATTGGCTCTTTGATAACATCAGTAGGTAAAGATTTCCTGTAGCATAGTAGCCATAGGGGCAGTAGGGGTTAGAGGCCCACAGTATCTTATACCCTGTTTAGACTAGAGTTTTAATCCGAATCGAACCCGAATTCACTTCGAATTAACTGTTTACACTAGCAAAAATCTAATTCGAATTAAAAACTAATTTGGGGTAAACTAATCCTACAGAGTACCTTGGATGGAATCCGAATTAACTTTTACTTCGGATTAAAAGTCGTGTCTAAACAGCAAACCGAAGCGAATCCGCATTAAAATTTATTTTTGTGCTGACCTCTGGCAAGTGACTCATGTTAACATTTGAGCATGCTGCATTTACTTTACTGCGAAGTAACTTGCACCGAATCGAAAACGATATAGTCTAAACAGACAAGTAGGTTCGCTTCGGATTACCTTATTGCGGAACAATCTGTTCCGAATCGAAACAGGTATCGTCTAAACAGAGTATAAGGCACAGCATATGAAAGGCGAAGCCTATGTCTTGCTGCCTTATCCTTCCCTGATTCAAAAAAGGTACCTATTCACTGCTGGGTTGACAGAGATTTCCTGCTGCCATCTGACAAGACAAGACAAGACTGAAGGGCAATTCAAACTTCTTACTTCTCGACTATGTAGGAGTAGTATTGTATTAATTTAAAAACATGATATACAATATAATATGATAAAATTTTCAAAGAACAACCATTTCATTGTGTTCTGTCAGCTTATTTTTGTTTTTGTGTAGAAAACCTACAGCTTGAAAGCCTGTCAGAGTCACCTTGATATTGAGATAACTCTATCTACATATTTTATCACCAGATAATGATAGTATGATCAAAATAATGATAGGAAGAGTAGAGCATTATAGAAGGGGTATTGATAGAAGGGGTAGAGCATTCTTGATATTGTTTTTCTTAAAATCTCCACAAGAACAGTTTTATTGAGAAGTAAGAAGAGGGAGTTCAATTTTTGAATGAAATTCCAATCTTTTTGGCTGATCTTGACCTTAGGTGTAACACTGCCCGTAGTGTTATTCAAGTATTCTTCATGAATGATTTGAACAGTGTAAAACAATGAAAGGAATTTGTCCCTTTAAATTTGTTTTTGTAAATTGATCTTAGTATGCAAATGTAGAGTATAGAGAATATATCAAAACACTGTAGTTTGAAATTTTGGCTTCAAGGAGAAAATAGTAAACAATTTTAGTGTCTGTATATTGGTTCAAGTATCTATAACATTAAGTTCCTTTAAAAGATCACTAAAAAGAGACTTTTAATGCATCCTACTATGATGGGACTAAGTATTGAGACAGTACCTAAGCAAACATTGTAAACCGAGATCAGACTGCTCCTGAAGGAGCAGTCTGATCAGGGTCTTCACTGTTGGCAATTCTGGGAGATACATGTAATTAAATGTTGTAAAATTTTAGATCACCAATAATTATTACAGTAATAATGATGAAGATGTCTCAGTATTTATAGTGATTACAATAATGTACTTAACTTTCACAACAAGGCGGAGTACTTATTTCCTGAAGGAATACTTTGACGTTGGATATTGTTAAAATTGAGGTCACAAAGCTGATCGGGAACTGATAATAAAAATCTGACCACTCTATATTTTTGATGGAATTGAATTCATTAGTTTTCTCAGATGAGGCAAAGTTATGAGGAGAAACTGTACAAGTGTATACTCTGTTTTCAAGTTTCATTCCATTTTCGATTGGCATGTAGACAAATGTAAATGACACATGTCAAGCCTAAAGTTTGCTGAGTACATGTATATGAGGAGCTCTGGT
The DNA here is from genome assembly GCA_963989385.1 of Ctena decussata. Classification (NCBI taxonomy): domain Eukaryota; kingdom Metazoa; phylum Mollusca; class Bivalvia; order Lucinida; family Lucinidae; genus Ctena; species Ctena decussata. The sequence continues at coordinate 51,514,429 of OZ022498.1, read as the reverse complement.
AGCTCAGGGGTTGAGCGCTGGCTTGATTCTCATGGAAATCATTTCAACTGTAAATGAGGTTCCATTGCACACAGCCGTTCATTATCACCTTTCTGTCGACTTGATACCACTGAAATACTGCCAAAAGGGTTGTAAAATCACAAGTCCTACAACTATCATCCATCTTCAGTGTATTTTGGATCAGTCAAGACTAAGACCAGCATTGTCATCCACCCATTCATTCTGTGCCTCTAGACTTCTCATTTTTGCAAACAGCAAAGGCTGTGATCAGACTGGATACAATTCCCCAAGGGCATTTGAGCCCAGACATGACAAAACCAGCAAAAAGTATGTGTTCCCAGCAAAGACTCGCATCAACCTTGGCATTCGCCCAGTCTTACCAGAGTCTTAGCTTTTAGCATGGAGCTAGCTCAGACCTTAGCTTTAAGTCCATAGTGGAGAATGATCAGACTGGGCGGGTGCCCAGGGTGATATGAGTCTTTGCTGGGCACACATGCCACTTTGTTGGTTTTGTCATGTCGCAGCTCAAATAGGGTATTCACATTACAAGATAAACAGATCAGTTCAGGATGAAACAATTAATTGAAAATTTGATTAGATTTTCTTGAATAATGAATAAATGAATAGATCAGCATTGAGAATGTAATTAACATGCAAACAAAATGAGCATTTATGCCATTTAGGTGAATTGGCTTGATCCAATGTGATATTGACACCAACTCGTGTACTTGACACTACAATGTCGTTTTCAAGACAATCACAGAATTCTGGCAGTTATTTTGGAAACACACATAAGATCTGGCATTGATTTTCTCAAGAGATGTTGAATATTTTGGTGTCTGAGACAGGCTAGGCTGTAAATAGAGTAATGAACAAGCTGAAAGGATCTTTTTTGAAAATGGAAAGAAGGTTTGTTTTATAATTAGTCTACCAGATGGAAAAATGTATTTCCTTCTGGCCCTTCAAGTAACATCCTGATTCTTAATGCACCAAAAAAGCAGATGACAAACTTTTTGTCTAAGCTATCTTATCATATTGGAATTCAAGGACTTAGAGGGCCAACAGTGTAGATCAAGATGAGGTGGCTCTATATGAGCCACCTCAACTGGATCTCCACTGTTTGCAATCAACCACTGTTTGCAATCAAACGGTTTTCAATTTTGGTGCTTTAAGCTCTTCTCCAAATATACAGTATGGCTCTAAGTTCTGAGGCAGACTGTGTTGACACACATCAGATTGCTTTAGTTCAGCCTGCTGCAGGAGCAGTATGATTGGTCAGTCAGTGTCTGCACTGGTTGTAGTAAATTTAAACACATCACTGGATGGTACTCGTAAAATTCTAAAATTTGGGACACATAAAATAAGTATGGAAATTGTCTTAAAAATGGAACAGTTTGGTTTTATGGCACATTAGTGCTTTCAAAATATGCAAATGAAGTAGAAACAGTAGTGAGTGAGTGAGTGAACTCGGGTTTAACGTCCCACCAACAACGAGGTCATATGGAGACGGGACCTCGGTTTAAAGTCTCATCCGAAAGACCGGAGAAGCGGGGGATCGATCCTGCGACCCCTGGATTGGTAGTCTGGAGTGTTATCCACTACACTACAGCCGCTCCTAGAAACAGTAGACCCTGATCAGACTGATCTGTGTTTGCCCTATTTCATCGGACCTATCTGTCCCAAAACTCAGAATAGTGTTGTTCAAGTAGAATGATATTGGTAATGGGGTAAGGTGTTCCAATAATTTAGGATAAGTAGTAGTTATACCACAGTTTATATGCTTATATGGGGAGATAACCCTTGACCTTTAGTAGTCAAACTGTGTTCGTATTATTTTATACCACACGTGTCAGCATATGAAAATGTCGAAAATATTCCATGCTTAAATTTGTGTAGTCTGCATGTAGCAAGTACAATATAGTTACGGTATCTCATACTGTCAAAATGATGATGAAAATTAAAAACAGAAAAAATGCGAAAAAAGGCATAGATGCACATCCTAAAAAATGTCAGTATTATAACCAAGTTAACAAGCTGACATTGGCATTGTTGACATTTGTAACATTTTGGCTGTTAAACAGAAACATGAATTATGTTACACTGATATTTGCATACAGCTAAGCTAGCTTTGGTTTGTCACGTAAGTGGTACTGTATTTATGCCAATTATGCCCCCTACCACACCAGCATCACCGATAGGGGACGTTAAGTACAGGTTTGGATCCCATTGGTGTCTGCATGACAGTTTCTCGTCCAGATGATATCTCTCAAATCAGTGAGCGGATTTTCACTTAACCTGCTTAGATATCTCACAGGGACAAGCTTTAGAGCTGTCATTAGAGTTTTGTGACCTTGACTTCATTTTGGTGTAACAGAAGGACTTGCATGTAAAATTTCACTATAAATGTGACATTGCTTCAAATGTGCATGTATTTAAACAAGTATGCTTACATTTAGAATGTACAGGATCAGTATATATGCCCTTCATTTTATCCTTTCAGTTCCAATCCTGACCTGCTGACAGAGGTAACCTTTGGGGGTCTGATGGAATATCCTGATGGCTCAGTACCCAGTAAGTATTCAACATAAAATAATTAATGTCCAGACTGTGACTGGCAGAAGCAAGACAGGTATTAAACAAAGCTACACCAGAAAACTAGGCAGAAGTTTACACCAGAAAAGAAATAGTATTTCTTTTCTGGTGTAAACTTTTGCCGAGTTTAGCTACACCAGAAAACACACCAGAAAACTTGGCAAAAGTTTAGACCAGAAAAGAAATAGTATTTCTTTTCTGGTGTAAACTTTTGCCGAGTTTTCTGGTGTAGCTCTGTTATGTGACATTGCACAGACAAGTGAGACACCACCTTGCATGGAATTGTTGTTCTAAAGAGATTATTCTGATGAGGCACCACAACACTCTGCACAGTATCACATAAGGAGTCTGGAACCTACCCATAAGTTCATAGATATAAAACTGGCATGGCCGTTCAAAAGTCATTTTGACAGAGATCCCTAGAAAATAAAGAAACTAAAAATCCAGGATTGTCATCATGCAGCAGAGCATCTATGTCATGATTTGCATTGAGGCTAAACATCAGAGAAAATACCGTATTAAACTATTAATTAATTCTATAAAATGCACTGGGGCATTGAATTTTATGAAAGTGGGGGAGGCGTTATTTAGAGCCTGAAGAGTAACGCTCACTAAAAAGCTTCGATACACAGTGCAGAGTGTTTTTAACCCTTTTTAGGCTGGATACCCGTTTTGGGGACATATGCAAACGAGTGCAGACTCAGTTCAGATGCCGCACAATGTGGGGTCTGATCAGGGTCTACACTGTTTGCTAATAGAAATTTCTATGCAAAATACAGTAAAACAGTAAATATTCACCAGAAACCCCTAAAACTACAAATGGACTCATCCAAATGATAAGGATTGACAAGTCTACTGGTCACAAAAGGTTAACCAGGTACGAATAACAGCTGTTTTTTGTCAGAACAGCTGATAATAATGGACCATGATGAGGCAAATATTTGACCACATATAGATTACAATACTGAGGATTTAGCAGTTTTTGGCAGGTCAGTATTAATTATTTAAAAAAAATAGCAGGATGGAGTGTTTATTAGAAGGAGGGTGTTTAATAGGATTTATACAGTCTCACTGAAATTATTTCTTTCTCAAGCTGATGCTGATTCACCTATAACTCTATGCTTTTCTGTGAGCCCCCAAATACAACCTAATAGAGGATGGATGGATGGATGACTTGTGATTTTATGTCCTTTTCAACAGTATTTCAGTCATATCAGGATGATGGTAGGAGGATAATGAAAGGCTGTGTGCAATGGAGCCTTGTTTACAGTTGGAAAGATTTCCACCTTCAGCGGGGCTCAAACCCAGGACCGCTAGATCAGTAGGCCAGGGCTTAACCAACTGAGCTACCGGGGCTCCCCTAACAGAAGAACTGTTGAATGTTGCATTTTGACATATCTGTAAATTTATTTCAGTGGTAGCCAAGACTAATACAGGCCGTATGTCACCGGTCAGAGGCAGGACTATGAAAGAATATGATCAGGTAGGTACAGTTATGGCCAGACTGTAATTTCCCAGATACCAGGACAATTACACCAATCACTGTAATTATACTTAATGCTAATGCACTTACATATGTAACTCGACGTCTGATTGGATAAAGTAAAAAATTTGCAACAGTATATCCTGCAATATACTGTCGGAAACCTGACATCATTACCAAACGTCGCTTCTCATTGACTGACATCTGGTTTTACGTTGCTGAAAGTGTTTGCTGTGGGTGCAAAGTAGCACACTTTTAAGGTGAAAATGTGAAAAGTGCATTAGAAATGGGTATTGAAAATTGTCATTTGGGGAGGTAAATTGTCGGTTTTATGATTGGTGAGTGGGTGAGTGAACTCGGGTTTAACGTCCCACCAACAACGAGGTCATATGGAGACGGGACCTCGGTTTAAAGTCTCATCCGAAAGACCGGAGAAGCGGGGGATCGATCTTGTGATCTCTGGGTTGGTAGTCCTGAGTGTTATCCACTACACTACAGTCGCTCCTTTTATGTTTGGAAATTGCATTTGACGGCTCCGCTTGCGCGTCACAGTACAATGCAATTTTGTACCATAGAAACGACAATTTGCCTCCCGAATGACTATTTTGAGTACAGTTATCCCCTAAATGCATGAGAGGAAAATGTGATAGGAGCATTGAAGACCATAACAGCTTGCCAGTCCACTTAGTTTGAGTCTAGATGTCAGAAGTTATCGCAAAAATTCTAAAAATTATGACGCCTATCATAATAATTACCATAATTGTCCTAAAATGGAACAGGTTGGTTAACCCTTTTGCACTCAGAACAGCCAAAACTTTATGGAGTTTTGGCTGTTCTGAGTGCAGTAGGGTTGAACAGTACAGTAATGCACCCAAATCTTGTGCATCTTCATTAGAGCTGCCTCAGTAAGACAGCTTTAATGAAGTGTCACAATATGTTTTAAAGATGAATGTGTACACTTTCAGGGGAAGCAATTCTACCATTTTCCTTTCTGCGCTTCCCAACAGGTTAATCTCAGACTTTGCTCCCAGAAGTGAATTCTTTCCTTAAGAGTAGGGTTTCAACACACATGGAAGCAAACAGGAAGTTAGGATAGTGGTCTGCCTTTGTGGAAATGGCGGAAAAACATGAATGTAGACCCATATACCCTAAATGAGAAATAAGAAAAATTATCTCAGGATTACCCTCAAAATCTGCCTGTATCTGAATCCCTCGGCTCAGTTGTTCAAAACCAACAACATCCTCCTAAGTTTTTTTTTCAAATGGGTTTTATGAAAAATCTCTGCCTTTTTTTTTTTTTGCTGGAAAAATGTGAGGAGCTTTTGCACTGCAAAAGCATCTCATTCTTATTTTTAGCAAAAAATGCTTGAACTCCTGATTTTATGTGTAGGAGATGACATAATGAATCCTTGACTGGTGACTAGTTCAAAACTAGTGATGGTTTGAACAAAAGGGCCTTGGACTACATACATTTGCAGGATTTTCTGGTTTTGTGACTATGACTCAGTTTACTGTAGCGATGCATATCATTTTCTTCCAGCAAATTGGGGAGCTGAAAAAAGAAAACTTTGATCTCAAATTACGAATATATTTCCTGGAGGAAAGGCTGCAGCAGAAGTTTGGAGATGAAGATGTCTTTAAAACTGTAAGTTTAGAGGAATGGGTACACTTACAAGGGAAGCACCTCTTCCATTTTCATTTTTGCCATCCATGTCAATGGGGGTCATCTCTTAAAGGAAAGAATTTGCTCCCAAAGTAGCAAATTTAAGAATTTGCTTCCAAAGGTGCAAATTTTTTGCTTGAAGAATGACCCCAATTTTCAAGATTTCCAAAAGCTTTTGTGTCCAGTGAAGCCAACAGGGAATCAGAAAAGTTGTTCCTCATAGAAAAAATGGCTGAAAAACATAGAGGTGTACCCCCATACCGTAAGAAAAGTTAATTTGAAACAGTTAGGTCGCATTGCCATGAACTTTCTATCTGATTAGCTTGGAATGACTGGATTTCTAAAGTAATGAAATTGGTTAAAAGGCCACAAAATGAAACATGGTTACAAAGTTCATCAAATGATACATTCTTAAATGACCTTAAAATAAATGACCTTTAAACCATAACTTGTTGAAAAGGACATGGTCTTAAATATAATAATGTCTTGGACGGACACACAGCGCCAAGTGCGTGCAACTATGGTTATGTACCGCTGAGCCACTTGGGGAACGTCATTAGGAGAATCGAACTGAACTGAAAATATAATAATGTTGAAATGACAATGAAAGAAAACATATTTAGCTTGCATTTATGAAAGCTCAGAAGACTTTTAATGTCATTCTAAAGTCATGGTCTGCATCTGCTTCAGCGTCCACATTTGGATGAATGGATTTCTTTTGGTTTTACAGCCCTTGCAACAGTATGTCAGTCATATTGTGCCATTGGAAGGCTGATAATGAAATGTTGTATGCAATGGAACCTTGATTACGGTGAAAAGAAATCCGCCTCCAGTGGAATGCAAATTCTGACCGTTTGAGCCAACCACTGCATATCTCACAGAGCTGCTGGTGCTACAGCTTCAGCATTTTGATGTTTTGGTTAATTTCTTTGTATGATTGGCAAACAAGTCTGGCAAGCTATCCTGTACATTCTCAGTTCTTGTTACAAAAATGCCAGGAAATGAATTGTGTAAAAGCTCCATGTTACTCTGAATATTTTCAGCTGATGAGCTTTGAAAGAACTGCATACATTATGTTGTTTGGGCTGTGTGTCATTTTAGATTGTTAGAGGGTCCCACCCAGTTCATAAGTGCCTTAAAATAAAAAAAAAAAAATGGGGCAAATCAAATAACTATTGTAAGTGTCCTTAAAGTAAAACCATTTCATCTTTGGGTTTACAGTGAAGTAATGCATCCAAAAGCTAGGGATGAAACTGCAAACATTGTAGACACTGATCAGACTGCTCCTTTAGGTCTGCACTGATCTGCAGTGATCTGGGTCTGCACTGTTTGCTTAGAACAATCTTTCCAATACCTGTAGTTAGAAATTTCACAATAAGCGCAAAAAGCTCAGTTTTCGTCTTCATAATTTTGGCTTTATGTGAATCTCTTTTATTTCAGAATATTCATTTGAAAGTAGAGGCTGAGAGTTTGAAAAAAGAACTTGAACAACGAAATGAAATGCTTCAAAAAGCCTCGTAAGTATATTATAAATGCTGAGATGTGATGATTTCCGGAGCTAAATTGTCAACATTTGTGCCAACATCCATGTCCTGCCTGTAAAGTTTCGGTTAAAGATTATCTTATACGCTGGGCAAGCACAAGTCAGGCGTGCTACTCTTTACGTGGTCATGTGTAGTTGTCTTGCCTGCAACATGCAGAAACTGACTGATCTGTGCTTCCATAGAATTCTCTTCCTCAGCTCAGTGAGAATACCCAGACAGGCGAAACTGAGTGCTATATGGCATTCGTTTGCAAGCCAATAACTTTATAGAACTTTACATTGCAGAGTTATGTCTCATGAATAAGAACTGACTTGATATTTAGCTATTCCAAAGAAAAAAGTTAGTCCATAATATGGTAAAATAAAGTTCAGCAATAAAATACTTGCAAATATCAAAACATAGAGAATTTTGCAGACGTATTTCTAGTGTATATCATATTAATTTGGTTATAAGATGGGTTTGTTTTTGCATCAAAACAACTCCAAAAACCTAGATCCGTCTTACATATATGATGGATCTAGATGTTTGGAGTTGTTTTGGAGGGGAAACCACATCTCATAACAGAATACCGTATAAACCCTAAAATTTCGGACACCGGAAAGTTGGACAATTATTGTTGGAAAATTCTTAGAAAGTGGATTTTACACATGTTAATGCATCTAAATAATGCTTAGTGAATGGCAAACATTGTAGACCCTGATCAAACTGCTCCTTCAGGAGCAGTTTGATCTGAGTCTAAAATGTTTGTTCAGACCTGTCCAAATATTTAGAGTCATTACGGTAATACAAGAAGGGGTCATTCTTGATGGAAAAAGCCCCATTTGATAGCCGAATCATTACAGTATTTTCAATGAACAGGGAGACACTGAACAACTTGACACAGAGATACAGTGAAGAACTAGAAAAGCAAGTGTTATCAGCCAGACAAGATTTGGAGAACCAACTCATACAGGCAGAAAAGGTATAGGGGCTTTTACTGGGGCCAAGTAGATGAAATATGTACTAACTGCAGACTGACTTCATCTGTTATATTAATGAGTCCATTTTATGTGCTTGTGTATAAAATCAGTTTGAAAATTTGTGAGTGAGTAGGGAGGTGGTTTAGTGTCCCAGTAAACAATATTTTAGCCATGGCGAGACATTTCCTACAAATTTGTAGGACTTAATCTGACCTGACATAAATGATGCTTAGATCCTGCTACGGTTACTAGCCACTGTGTCACAGAGGCACCAGGCAGCCAATCTATTTAGCAGGCCGTAATGGGTAGGAGCCAGAGAATTTACAACATGTATGTATGCAAGAATACATTTCCTATGTTCAGGTGTGGTGTTGTAAAACTTTGCAAACCAGATTTTTCCCTAGGATTCCTGCTCTTGGCTTAGATTTGGATTTATTTTGTTTGCTCAGACATTTTCTGTTGGCATTTTTAGGACATATATGAGCTGGGACACAACAAAAGCAACAAAGGGGCATGTACACCCAGCGAAGACTCAGCTCAGCCTGGGCATCTGCTCAGCCAGATCAAGTCATCGCAGTATGCTTAAAGGGTAGCTAAGGGTCTAAGCTACCTCTGTGTGAACAGTGAAGTCTCTGTTCAGACTGGGCAGATCAGAGTCTTTACTGGGGGCTCATGCCACTTTTTTTTTTTTGTGTGTGTCATGGCTCATATGGTATTTCTGTTCAGTTTGACAGTATCAGTTTTAATTTCAGAGAGCTGAGGAAGCAGAGAGAGAAAGAAAGAAGTTTGAAAAACTGTCATATGATCTCAAGGAAGAAATTGATGGAAATAACAACAATGTGCAACAACTGACTGAACAATGCAAGGTAAATAGTATAAGCAGTGAAAACTACTTACATTTGCTTGGTTGGTTGTTTTGGGTTTAATGGCTCTTTGAGGCAGAGTTTCAGTCTGTATCAAGTCGTCTCCTAAAGAGAGGGGGAGAAAGAAAAGAGATTTGATAGACAAGAGAAAAAAATGTCCAAACAACCCCCACCTGAACCTAATGCAATCACAGTAGGCCTTTGCCCTACTGAAATTCAAATTAGCAGGACGCCCCGTCACTGAAAGTTACCCAGCACCATTGCCCCACCATGACCAACCTAGAAAACTACTTACAAGGTCTAGTAGACTTGGCTGAGTAATAATATTTTATGCTTAAGGGCTGAAGACCCTTGGCCGAAATCTAGCATTGGGCTGATATTATACAATGCCTTTTGGATATTGTCATCCTTCGAATCATCCATCTCATTTTCCTCATCAGCCCAAAATACCTGAAAAAACTGCTGGAAACAGTTTAGGGCAGTAACATCTCGGAGCATTTATCTAGTGAAGGTGTCTTTGATATATTCAGTGCCAGACAAATGAGCCTCGAGAAAACCAACAAAGTGGCATGTGCCCCCCCCCCCCCCCCCCCCCCCACCCCCAAGCAAAGACTCAGATCAGCGTGGGCAGCCTCCCAGCCTAATCAGGGTGTTTGCTATGCCCGTAAATGGAAATGGTGGCTAAGGGTCCAAGGCAGCTCCATGCTGACAGCGAAGACTCTGATCAGAGTGAGCAGATGCACAGGTTGATCTGAGTCTGCACAGGATGCATATGCCATTTTGTTGGTTTTCTCATATCATGGCTCAAATGTGTTTTAGACCCAAAAATAAAGGCTATCCATACACTTAATCGTATGGGTACACATCCATGTTTTTTTTTCTGTCATTTTTACAAGTGGAACTTCCTGTTTCTTCCATGGAAGATGAAGCCCTTCCAAAACTCTTAAATGACAGAATTTGCTCCTTGGGAGGAAATTCTTTCCTTTAAGAGTTGACCCTCAATTTAGAAGGGAGGCAAAAATGAATAGAAGAGAGACAAAAATGAAACTTGCAGAGTTGCATCTTTTGAAACTATACCTAATCCTTTGCATCTTAAGGTAAAAGGATGCTTCTCAAACTAGCCTGCAGTTCTATTGAGACATTTGGGGTCTGCAAATATGAGCCCCGTCACAAGAAAACCAACAAAGTGGTTGTGGGCCCAGCACAGACGCAGATCAGCCTGGGCCTCCGCTCAGTCTGATTGACTTGCTAAGCAGTTAAAGGGTAGCTAAGGGTCTAAGCTACTTCAACGCTGATAGCAAAGATTCTTATCAGACTGGGAGGATTCCCAGGCTGATCTGAATCTGTGCTAGGTGCACAACCACTTTGTTGGTTTTGTCATGTTGTGGCTCATATTTGAAACTTCTTCAGAAGGGGACAGTAAAGACCAGTGATCCAGATAAGGAGTAATAGGGATAATTTAAGGATAGGTTTTCTTATTTTTACATAAAAAAAATGTAGTTTATATAAAAGTTGTAACTCCTCATTTGAACAGTCTATTCAAGACTGTTCTGATGAGGAGTCACAACATGTGGTATTGTTTAGAAATAAGAAGAATTTTCTCTGAATTATTCTAAAAACCCCATCATATTTGGGACAGCTTCAGTAGTTCAGTAGGTTAAGCGGTGGCCTACTGATCAAGTGGTCCCGAGTTCAAGCCCCGCTTGAGGTGGGAATATTTCCAACTGTAAACAGGGTTCCACTGCACACAGCCTTTCATTATCACCCTCCCGTCGTCCTGATATGACTGATATACTGTTTAAAAGTATGTAAAATTGCAATCCATCCATCCATCTGTCCGTCCGTCTAACCATCCATCCATCCATCCATCACTGAAATACATATAACAAGGTTTTATTTCGTTAATTCTGTGTTTGTCCCAATTTTTAGAATTTTTATGATAGTAGGTAAGAAGTTCATTAGAGAAGGCCAATACTACATTGTGTGTACATTTCAGGGTTTAAAGGAGGAGCTGGAGGACAGAAATAAAGACATAGCAGATAAAGACAAGTAAGTTATATTGCGTTTAAAGACGTGAGCCGCAACACAAGAAAATGAACAAAGTGGCATGTGCCCCCAGCGCAGACTCAGATCAGCCTGGACAGCCACCCAATCTGATCAGAGTCTTGGCTGTCCGCATGAGGCTAGGTTAGACTCTTAGCTACCCTTTAAGCACACAGCAAAGACTCTCATCAGACTGGGCGGATGCCCAGGCTGATCTGAGTCTGGGCTGGTTGCACATCTCTTGTCATGGCAGAAATATTCTTGTATATTGATTGCCATAATCCTGTAATGCAACATTCCAGTGACATTCTTATATCATGAAAGGAAATATCCCAATTCACATAGGTAATGACATAACAGGGCCATAAAACAGCTTACGACTGGGGGTGTGTTCTGTAGTTGTTATTGTTGTTTTGTAGCTTTACGTCCACAGTAAACAGCTTAGGTCATGTACAGTAGGGATGGTCAGTTACCCTAGCCACACTATTTTTGGGCTGGCTTAGACCTCCTAAGCGGTTTTACAAGTACTAAGTGCACATAAGATTTGTTTAAAGTGCTCTCAGTTGAAAAGGTTTTGCCTTCAATTCTAAGGGTCTGGGAAGTTATTCTTGTTATCAAGAATTTGTTTCTTTTGCGTTTGAATCCCTTCACATACGGGGCCCTTCACATACGGGGGTACACTTAAAGAAAAGAATTGTTTCCTGAAGGAAGTAAATTATTACTGCCTTATAAAGCAACCTGTATGACAAGGCAGATATAGGTCGTTTGTAAAAAAGTGGAGGGCAAAAATTTAATTTCTTCACTACTCAATCAATTTTCATGAAACTTTGCATACCATAATCTATTACCCATTTGAACTCAGCCACAGACATTCAGAATTTTCTGACCAGTAAATGAAAATTTGTCAGATCAACTCCATGTTAAAAAGTGTCTCCAATCTTAGAGAGTGTGCACTTGATTGGTGCATTTTATAGAACAGCCAGTGTTGTACAGGCTATTAATATGCATCCCATATAAGGGCATTTACTCCCTATTAAGGAGAAACATATAAGAAAATCCTTTTCAAGTAATTGGCCCATTATTGCTTAAGTCTCTTGTTTACCTGGTAGTGAGTTAACACATTTCAGACCACATGGTAATTTTTGAATGAATGATAGTATTAGTATTGTAACTATAGAAGCAACAATGGCTGTTGTGCCTTTATGGTCACCTCCCATACATGTAAGAATGGCATAAAATTGAGAAGGAAAATGGTAACAATTAACTACTTTTTTATCTAAAAGTAAAACAATTCTGAATTTCTTGCCTGAGTTCATTTGGGTAATAGATTAAGGTATGCAAAGTTTCATGAAAATTGAGAAGTAAAGAAATTAAATCAAATTTTTGCCCTGCACTTTTTCACAAATGACCTATACTTCCTGGTGTGTGATCTCCCTTCTGGGTGTACCTCTTCACCTTTGGTGGAAAAAATAAACAGAGTATTAAAGATAATTCCAAAATAATTGTCTTAATAAAGACAGTATTAAAGATAATAATTCTAAAATAATTGTCATATCTTTCCAAAAATAATAAAGATAATTGGAGACATGAGAAAAAGAGCAAAATTAATATGACCTAGATGTACAGTTGCCCTTTATAATGACTTTTAGGTTGACAAGAAAATTTTCTGTTTCTGTCAGATTGGGTTTGTCTTATCCCATATAGGTTCGGCCAAGAAAAAAAAAAAAGTCATGTTTCTGATGACCCGACCGACTCGTATGTTTTCTTTCCGACCCCAAAACTTTTTTCCAGTTGTAGCCAAAACACATAATTATTTCTGGTTTATTATGGCCGATTCGGTCTTTTTCGGTAGTTAGCAGTACTTTTAAAAAATGGCGGCGCCCACGAGGAAGCAAAATTAAGAAACTCTACTAGATTATATTGATTTTTCTTGCATTTCCCTGACAAAAATAAGAGCGCTTTATTTATTATACCCCCGGTATACGAAGTATATAGGCGGTATATTGTTTTTTAGTTGAGCACTTGGAGGATCGCTGACTAAGTCTTTATGAGTATTATGATTGCGATTTTAAAGTACAAGAGAAGGTGGTTTTGACCAGGTGGGATAAAATGAAAAAAAAAAAAGAATAAAAAAGAAAATAAAAGTTTTGCCAACCTACCGACCCTAATTGTTTTGGGCATGTCATCGGAAACATGACTATTTTTTTTCTTGGTCTTATCATGAAGTAAATCTTTCAAGGGATCAGAAACATAGTATACTCATACTCTATCTCTCCATTTTTTGGACATTTTTATCCCCCGACCGAAAGGTTCGGGGGATATAGCGTTATCTCCTGACCGAAAGGTTCGGGGGATATAGCGATGAGCCTGGCGTCCGTCCGTCCGTCTGTCCGTCCGTCCGTCTGTCCATCCGTAAACATTTTCTTGTCCGCTCCATATCTTGAATACCCTTTGGAATATTTTCATGATACTTCACAGATATGTAGAACAGGTCATGGCAATGTGTCATGTGCAAGAATGGTAACTCTTGCTTTTGTGATTTTTGAGTTATCTCCCCTTTGGTGAATTTTTGGCAGATTCGTGTCCGCTCTGTAACTTGAATACCCTTTGGAATATTATCATGATACTTCACAGATATGTAGAACAGGTCATGACGATGTGTCGCGAACAAGAATGACAACTCTTGCTTTCTTACTTTTTGAGTTATTTCCCCTTGATGGTTTTAGGTGTGATTTCATGTCCGCTCCATAACTTGAATACCCTTTGGAATATTTTCATGATACTTCACAGATATGTAGAACAGGTCATGACGATGTGTCGCGAACAAGAATGACAACTCTTGCTTTCTTACTTTTCGAGTTATTTCCCCTTGATGGTTTTAGGTGTGATTTCGTGTCCGCTCTGTAACTTGAATACCTTTTGAAATATTTTCATGATACTTCACAGTTATGTAGAACAGGTCATGACGATGGGTCGCGAACAAGAATGACAACTCTTGCTTTCTTACTTTTTGAGTTATTTCCCCTTGATGGTTTTAGTTGTGATTTCGTGTCCACTCCATAACTTGAATACCCTTTGGAATATTTTCATGATACTTCACATTTATTTAGAACAGACCATGTTGATGTGTCACGAACAAGAATGACAATTCTTGCTTTCTTACTGGGTAAGTTATTTCCCCTTGATGGTTTTAGGTGTGATTTCGTGTTCGCTCCATAACTTGAATACTGTTTGAAATATGTTTATGATACTTCACAGATATGGAGATCAGATCATGACAGTTTGTCTCATACAAGAATGACAACTCTTGCTTTCATACTTTTCCGAGTTAGTTCCCTTTGGAAGTTTGAGCTACAGTTTTGTGTCTCTGCTCCATAACTGTATAACCATGGCCTGCTCCACAATTTTAATACCCTTAAACCTTTTAGAATTTTGATGATCATGCCTCATGACATCCTATTAGTGTTCCAGTGTTCCTAACTCTGTGACTCTGCCACCGACTCCCCCCCCCTGACTCTGCCACCGACCCCCCCCCCCCCCCCCCCCCCCCCCCCCCCAATTTTTTTTTTTTTTTTTTTTTCAGATTTGGATTCTTTGTCCAAATTCACTTACTAGAGAGCTCAAAATTAGATTTGTAGGGCTTGTACTTTAAAAGTTATTCACACATTTTGAAATGTTGAATGTATCATATGCTATACATGGTCTACATGGTTGCTATTTCAGATTTTACCTCTTTTTAGCAATCTGGCATACTGTTTTGGTCTGACTGTTAGATAATCATGCATCTGTTAAACAGATAATGTCAATAAGGAGCATAAAAGAATGACAGTATACTATTTATATGCATTTTGAAGTGCACCCTGTTTAGCAAGGCACAGGGAGCCTTCGGTCGGGGGATTTGCCATCTCCTCTGATGGCTATTTTAGCATTATGCCTGTATCAAAATTATGAATTGCTTTAAAGAAAATGTATTGGAATTTGATGTTACTGTCAGTATTCGTACAGAGTTACGGAAATGATGATGCAATTAGACAACTTGCCGCGCACCTCTGTCTTAATCAAACATTTACTAGGTGTTAACAGGATGAAATGTGAGGTTCAGGCTACCTTACCATATGGGTTTGTTAACAGTAATTGTACACACACTATTTTCACCAAGGCTGGTTTCAATCCTTTTCAGTCAGCTGGCAGATTTATCAGCTCGCCTAGAGAAGACAATTAAAGACCTCGATAATGTTAAAGCCCAGGCTCAGCAAACTGAAGATGAACTTAGAGATGAATTGGAAAAAGAACGAATGAATGTTGGAAGAAAAGACAGAGATATGCAGGTAAGTCTGAGTGGGTAAAGAGGTGGGGGAGGGTAGGGGATTAAACTGTACTCCATTTACCATAAATTTTGGACAAGCTGCAAGGCACATACCTTGTTTACCGGAACTATTCAGACCTAATGCTTGAGCAAAAAGAGAAGACCAAGATCAGACTGCTCATATGGACCAGTCTGATCAGGGTCTGCACTGTTTGCCAGAAGTTCCATTAATGTAATCTCTTGATAGGCATGTCTCATATTTCCAATTTACAAAAACCCTGACCAGCATGAGCATGGCAGTATATTTCCATTTTCCAATTACTGTCATTGTTCCTTGCTTAATATGGACACTGAACAGCAAAAAAAAAAAAAAAAGAAAAAAAAAAAGAATAAACCTCTCATAATGTGGTTGTGCAGGCTGACTTGCATGGTCTTAATGGCATAAGTTTTTCTTTGCATGATAAAGTGTAGGTCTGTTTGCATATAAAACGTTACAAAGATTTGCATAGTCAAAACTTACATTAATGAATTTTTTGTATGTTTAATCAGAGCTCTAGATAAGAGAGGTATTTGATGATAATTGAGGGATAATTTTTTTCATTTCTCATTGAAACCATATGTTTTGACCTCTCATCTGAACCGTCTCGTCGAGACAGGTCAGATGAGGGGTCACAACATATGTTTTTATGCAGAAATAACAAAAATTATCCCTAATTATCACCAAATACTCCCTCTTATCTAGAGCTCTGAAAGTTTTGATTATTGTAAAATACTAGATGTGATGGTTTTGCCCATGCATTATGTTTAGCATGGATATAGCTCTTTACTACTACATTTGTTCTAATGTTGATGGAAACAGAAATTTGCAAGTTGATTTGGGATAGGTTGAAAGGTTTTGAAATTCATTCTTCAGTTTATTTTCCATGATAATAAGTTATAAATCGGAAAAATACTGAAACCCGTATTTAAGAAAAAATAATGGGGCCTGTGGGAGAGGAGGGAGGGGGGGAGATAGAATAGGGAAGCTCATATCTTTAAAGGGTGGGTGGTTGGGTTGGCGGGGGTGGGGGTGGGATGGGTGGAGGAGCAATATTTAAATCTTATATTTTGTATGATAAATACCGTAATCGACCCTTTTAGCGCCCTGTGCGCTTAACTTTTTCAAAATGGCGTCAAATACTTGTAGTAACTTTTCTTTCTTATAAGCGCACATTTCAATGAATTATTATGTATTGAAGGAAACAATTTTAAAGGTTCACCATAAGAGATAAGCCGCTTATGGTCATAGACAGATAGAGAAGCTTTACAAAATGAAAACTGAAAGATCCTGTAGCATTTTTCAGCTCATGTAAATCGGCAGAAAAGGGATAAAACCGGTAAACATATGTGCGCTTACAGTCATATGCCTCATCAATTACCATGGTGTGCGCTTATAGGGGCATGTGCGCTAATTAGGTTGAATACGGTAGATATGTAAAGAAGCCAAGATATTAAAAGAAGCATGATGTGTATTTACTGACATTCTGTTGACCATTAAATTTTTCTTTAGTAAAAGCATGTTCGAACCGATATATTTCTCTTTTGTTGTGCATTTGTTGTCATTTTGAATAGTATGAATTTTGTATGTTGTTCCATTGTGCATGCAGAGATTATCAATATTAGTGAAGGATCGCACAAACATGGATGGTGAGACATTCCTGGAGAAAAGCCACCTGCAGGTTTGTTTTGTGAGACATTGCACTAAACTGGATTGGTGAGACCTTGCACTAAAATGGTTGGGGTTGTAACTAAATTTTGCACTTGCTTTGGTGTGGGTTGCCATGATGAAACTCAGTTCAAGAAACGTTTATTCTTGTAACTTTTTTCCTTTTCCTCCTCGTTAGTTTATTTTGGAGACAGAAAAATTCAATGCTATTGATACAGAAGGAACAAAAATAAAGTATGTTGAAGCATATGATTAATGATGATTCTGTGAATAGAATCAGCAGGTACTTGCTTGAAGCAGTAAAAGAAATGATGTAAAATGCACGATGGTCGTGTTTCAAAGGCGGGGTTTCAGCCTATGTTAATTTTACATAGGAATCTGCCCACGCTTGGAGTTTTTTATTCTATGTATATGTGTTGCCGAAGGCCTAACAGTGTTGCTTATGGATTATTTACCTCAGTTCACACGCTCAGCAAAGCACAGGACTGGCTTAAGTAACTTCTACCCTGAAAATGAGGGTCCCCTTAAAATACCGTTCCTAAAACTATCAATTTTTCAGATTTTGCAATTTCGTTTATGAACTTAAATCAGTGAATTAATGCGAAACATTTTAGAAATATGTATATTCGTGTTTCAAGAAACGAGTTATGTATAAAATGTATCTTGTTTGGTATAACCCCTCAAAATCAGCTAAAAACACATCTATATCAAAAATTGATTATCAGTTTAAGTATGATCCAGTTGTTGTCAAGATTTTATACTAACCATAAATCATGCTGTATACCTCTAATAAGTGTACAAGAAAATTAAAGAAATTCTAAGCCCGGTAAACTATACTTCAGAGCTGCAGAATGTGGGCTGTCAGGCACCCAAATACATTAGATAAGCATTATCTTGTTGAAATGTATTTTTTCTTGATTCCCCATGTTGAGTCAAAGTGAACTATACCATCTCTGTATTATCCCAATTCAGATTAAAAAGCATATCGATGAAAATGTCGCCTTGTCCAAACCCATTAACACGTCAAGAAACTTTCCAGATCAAATATTTTTTTTTTTCAAAATAATAACCCGGTAATTATTTTGCCTAGACTGACAACATACCTTATTTGGAGCCCAGGAAAACTATTTTAGAGCCCTAGCAGTTTAAACTGACACTTTATAGGCACTGATTTCCTCATGGATTGTTGCTATAGGCTCAGCTTTAGTTTTATTTGATTAAATTCAGATTCTTATAATCACCCATTGTCTTACACCTGTACAAAGTATGGATACATACGGATTAACATAACCCCGATGCCGTGAGGTCGACTTTCGGTTTTCTGAATACCTACGGTCGGGTTGCAGGCCCAGGATTAACAGTACCCAAATAGACACTTCCAATAATACTGATGATAGTCAAGAAGTGAGTAAATTATCAATCGCAAATAAGTTGCATCTTTTAACAACTGAAAACTTATTTTACGTTGCTGTTTCTCAACATAAGTGATCTGTTTGCTGTAAATATGTTGATGATGGGTTGAGAAGTCTTCCCAAGCTTGCCTAGTGTCAGCTTATCTTCCATCATAAACTGTTGTGCCCAGACGATTTGCCTCTTTCCTTGTTTTTTGTTTGATTCTTTAGTGAACGGACACTTGATGCAGTCCGGTGTTGGAGTCTTGCCTTACGCCTGTTCAATGTACAGGTACAAGCCAAAAATGTAAACAAATTAAATTCAGGGCACTAACACTTGATGCAGTCAATAGTTGAAATAAAAATAATGGATCACCCTTCCTGTGATGTAGGCAGTGTAAAGATACAAGCCAACACACTAGCACTTGATGCAGGCAGCAGTTAGAAACAAAAGGCGAAACGTCCTGCATTACATCTAGAGACAGCTACAGATACTAACCTAAAGTTATCTTCAACACGAAATTCCCAGGGCACTGATGCATTAAAATAGGGTAAACATTGAAATTAATTTTACCTGGTCACCTTTTATTTATCGTTCTGTATGGATGATAGAAAATATGTTGACTGTTTAGGGTGATTACACTTATTTGCAGAAGTGTGATGAGGAGAGGGGGGGGGGGCACATTTGGGAATTATCTTTGGCTTTCAAATCTTAGCCAGTGAAGAAAACAATTGCATACAGAATGGGTATTAATGTAGGACCTCATTAACAATTTATGTCACAGATAAACAAGTGCAACAGTGAAAGATCCTACCTTTACTATGAAACTGACTTTCTCCAAAAACCTGACCTATCCCCAAATTTCAGTTTCAAAAACTATTTTACCGGTTTCAAAATCTTTTAAAACTTTTTACAAAAAGAGGGGATATATTTACCCTAATTCTGAATAAAAATTATAGCTTGACAAATACAGCAACAGATCTAAACATTAAAATTACTTTTTATGTTTGATTATTTATAGTCGGTTTTTGACAGATTTTTTAAATTCGGTTGACTATAAAAATATTTGTATAAGTCAACATATAAGTTTTTGGTATCAGAATAATTCTCAGGGTACCTGCAATTCATTTCAATAGGCAACGAATGCATTTAAATTATACTGTTAATTTTGACAGGTTCTAACTTAGCCCTACCCATCATATCTGATAAGGGGTTCTGCAAAGTGCGACCCTAAGCCCTGCAGTTCTTGAATTAAATTGATTACCTCATTTTATTAATTGGTTTACCCCAGGTAATCAAAATAGTAAGTATGAAGGAAATCTAAGCGTGGGCCATTTTGAAACACCCCCTTTCAACCAGTTGTGGAGCACCTGGTGTTCACAAACCAGTTATAGAGCACCCGGTGAATGGAACTGTAAAAGGCGTGTAACTTTCTGCACCCACTTGCCGTATAGGCAAGTAGGTAAAAAATTAACTATACCCCCTGATGCTCATGTAAAACATTCTCAAAAAAAGGAGAATGGACCAGTCAAAATTAAAACCCGGAGGTAGTCATAATAAGAAATGACACATTAACAAATACTGTGAAAATTCCAAGTAATGGGACAGATAGGTCTTAGCAAACAGCGCAGATCCAGATCAGACTGCTCTTAAAGGAGCAGTCTGCTCAGGGTCTGCATTGTCATTCCATCCACATCTTTTAAAATATTATTGCATTGTATGATCAAACTGTTCCATTTTTAGGACAATTACAGTAATTGTCGCACCTGCTTTAGCAAGGTGCGATATAGGAGTTCACTTTTCCGTCCGTCCGTACGTCAGTCATTCCGTACGTCCGTCCGTACGTCCGTCCGTCAACAATTACGTCGACCGTAGGCGCTCTAGCATTTAAGTCCATTTCTCGCAAAGTATGATACCTACAATCATCAAACCTGGCATAAAGCTTCTTCTTAGGATGTTCTTGAGGGCTGTTGCTCTTATTTTTACCCTTACCTTGTATTTTATGCTCTGCTGACTTTGTAAAACAGGCCACCAACAATTACGTTGACCCTAGCGTCGACCCTAGCATTTAAGTCCATTTCTCGCAAACTATGATACCTACAATCATCAAACCTGGCATAAAGCTTCTTCTTAGAGTGCTCTTGAGGGCTGTTGCTCTTATTTATACCTCCACCTTTATTTTATGCTCTGCTGACTTCGTAAAACCGTCCCTCAACAATTACGTCAACCCTAGCGTTTAAGTAGATATCTCGCAAATTATGATACCTACAATCATCAAACCTGGCATAAAGCTTCTTCTAAGAGTGTTTTCGAGGGCTATTGCTCTTATTTATATCTTGACCTATATTTCATGCTCTGCGGACTTAGTATAATTTTATATTCAAAATTATGTAGGAGCGGCTGTAGTGTAGTGGATAACACTCCGGACTACCAATCCAGGGGTCGCAAGATCGATCCCCCGCTTCTCCGGTCTTTCGGATGAGACTTTAAACCGAGGTCCCGTCTCCATATGACCTCGTTGTTGGTGAGACGTTAAACCCGAGTTCACTCACTCACTCAAAATTATGTCCACCCTAGTGTTTAAGTCCATTTCTCACGATTTATGATACCTAGAATCATCAAACCTGGCATCCAGTTTCTTCTTAGAGCGTTCTTGAGGGCTGATGCAATTAATTTACCCTTTACATATATTTCATTCTCTGCTGACTTCGCAAAATTTTAAACCCCAAGATATATATCGGCCCTGGCGCTTTAGTCCTTTCGTCTGAAAGTATGACACCTGTAGTCATCACACCTGGCATAAAGTTTCTTCTTAGAATGTTCACGAGGGATGTTGCAGTTATTCCTACCCTTTGCCTATATTTCATGCTCTTCTTACTTAGTAAAATATCCAAAATTGTGTTGACCCTAGCATTTTTGTCCATTTTTAGCTCGCCTGAGCGAAAGTTCAGGAAGAGCTATTGTTGTCACCACGGCGTCGGCGTCCGCGTCCGCGTCCGCGTCAGCGTCCGCGTCCGCGTCCGCGTCGGCGTTCGAATTGGATGTTTTGGTTAAAGTTTTTTAAAGACCTATATCTCCTTAACCCATGGATGGATTCTTTTGATACTTGCACTGTAGCTAGATATTGGTCTAAGGTTTAACAGGGTACCACCCCCACCCCACTCTGTGACCTTGAAGTCAAGGTCATGGACTTAGAAAATTGGTGTTTTTTTTGGACTGGATGTTTTGGTTAAAGTTTTATAAAGCCCAATATCTCCTGAACCCATGGATGGATTCCTTTGATACTTGCACTAAAGTTAGATATTGGTCTAAAGTTTTCGAAGGTACTACCCCCACCCCCCTCTGTGACCTTGATGTCAAGGTCATGGACTTAGAATATTGTCTTTTTATTGATTGGATGTTTTGGTTAAAGTTTTTTAAAGACACATATCTCCTTAACCCAGAGATGAATTCTTTTTATATTTGCACTGTAGTTAGATCTACAGAGTACTACCCCAACCCCACTCAGTGATCTTGATGTCAAGGTCAGGGACTTAGGAAATTTTTGTCTTTTTTAAAGTTTTGTAATTGCATACTGATTCATAATGCTTTGCAGAGATTTAGTTTATACTTGAACTGATGTTAGACTCTTTTTGAGTTTTTACAAAACATCTTATACTTACCCCACTGGGTGACCTTGAAGTCAAGGTCATCCACTTAGAATTTTGTTTTAAAGATGTTGGTTAAAGTTTTATATTTATGAAGACATAATTTCACAGTGCCACGATGATGGACTCAGTTGATACTAATACTTGGGCTGATGTTAGATAATGGTTCAGGGTTTTGATACATACTATGCTCTGCTGACTTCGTAAAACCGTCCCTCAACAATTACGTCAACCCTAGCGTTTAAGTAGATATCTCGCAAATTATGATACCTACAATCATCAAACCTGGCATAAAGCTTCTTCTAAGAGTGTTTTCGAGGGCTATTGCTCTTATTTATATCTTGACCTATATTTCATGCTCTGCGGACTTAGTATAATTTTATATTCAAAATTATGTAGGAGCGGCTGTAGTGTAGTGGATAACACTCCGGACTACCAATCCAGGGGTCGCAAGATCGATCCCCCGCTTCTCCGGTCTTTCGGATGAGACTTTAAACCGAGGTCCCGTCTCCATATGACCTCGTTGTTGGTGAGACGTTAAACCCGAGTTCACTCACTCACTCAAAATTATGTCCACCCTAGTGTTTAAGTCCATTTCTCACGATTTATGATACCTAGAATCATCAAACCTGGCATCCAGTTTCTTCTTAGAGCGTTCTTGAGGGCTGATGCAATTAATTTACCCTTTACATATATTTCATTCTCTGCTGACTTCGCAAAATTTTAAACCCCAAGATATATATCGGCCCTGGCGCTTTAGTCCTTTCGTCTGAAAGTATGACACCTGTAGTCATCACACCTGGCATAAAGTTTCTTCTTAGAATGTTCACGAGGGATGTTGCAGTTATTCCTACCCTTTGCCTATATTTCATGCTCTTCTTACTTAGTAAAATATCCAAAATTGTGTTGACCCTAGCATTTTTGTCCATTTTTAGCTCGCCTGAACGAAAGTTCAGGAAGAGCTATTGTTGTCACCACGGCGTCGGCGTCCGCGTCCGCGTCCGCGTCAGCGTCCGCGTCCGCGTCCGCGTCGGCGTTCGAATTGGATGTTTTGGTTAAAGTTTTTTAAAGACCTATATCTCCTTAACCCATGGATGGATTCTTTTGATACTTGCACTGTAGCTAGATATTGGTCTAAGGTTTAACAGGGTACCACCCCCACCCCACTCTGTGACCTTGAAGTCAAGGTCATGGACTTAGAAAATTGGTGTTTTTTTTGGACTGGATGTTTTGGTTAAAGTTTTATAAAGCCCAATATCTCCTGAACCCATGGATGGATTCCTTTGATACTTGCACTAAAGTTAGATATTGGTCTAAAGTTTTCGAAGGTACTACCCCCACCCCCCTCTGTGACCTTGATGTCAAGGTCATGGACTTAGAATATTGTCTTTTTATTGATTGGATGTTTTGGTTAAAGTTTTTTAAAGACACATATCTCCTTAACCCAGAGATGAATTCTTTTTATATTTGCACTGTAGTTAGATCTACAGAGTACTACCCCAACCCCACTCAGTGATCTTGATGTCAAGGTCAGGGACTTAGGAAATTTTTGTCTTTTTTAAAGTTTTGTAATTGCATACTGATTCATAATGCTTTGCAGAGATTTAGTTTATACTTGAACTGATGTTAGACTCTTTTTGAGTTTTTACAAAACATCTTATACTTACCCCACTGGGTGACCTTGAAGTCAAGGTCATCCACTTAGAATTTTGTTTTAAAGATGTTGGTTAAAGTTTTATATTTATGAAGACATAATTTCACAGTGCCACGATGATGGACTCAGTTGATACTAATACTTGGGCTGATGTTAGATAATGGTTCAGGGTTTTGATACATACTAGCTCCCCCCCCCCCCCCCCCCCCCCCCCCCCCCCCGCTTTCCCCCCTACCCATCAGTTTTTTTACCTCAAGCTCATGCACTTTGAAATTTCATTTCATTTTTTTTATTTTAATTTTATTTTAAGACTTATTTCTGAGATAGCTTTTGTGTTTTCATTATGGACATGCTTGCATGAAGTTTTATGCATAGCAGTCCACATAGCCCCCCCACCCCCCACCCGTCAGTTTTTTTTTTTACCTCAAGCTCATGGACTTTGAAATTTCATTTCAGTTTTTTTATTTTAATTTTAT
This sequence comes from Ctena decussata, assembly GCA_963989385.1. Classification (NCBI taxonomy): domain Eukaryota; kingdom Metazoa; phylum Mollusca; class Bivalvia; order Lucinida; family Lucinidae; genus Ctena; species Ctena decussata. The sequence continues at coordinate 51,490,102 of OZ022498.1, read as the reverse complement.
TTTAAGACTTAATTCTGAGATAGCTTTTGTTTATAAATGTGTTTTCATTATGGACATGCTTGCATGAAGTTTTATGCATAGCAGTCCACACCACCATAGCGGCTTTGTGATGGGCAAGCACCAATTCAGGCGAGCTATGCTGTCAGGCGACAGCTCTTGTTTCATAAAGTTCTTTTAACTCTATAGTCTTTACTACTGTGGAAATGCAATGCAGGTGCGACATAGCATTCTGCGGAATTCTTGTTATTTTAGGTGTCCCAGTTTTTAGAACTTTTACAGTAGATCTTTTCATTGTAGCATGGTGCATTTGAGCCACGAGAGGAGAAAACCAACAAAGTGGCTGTGCGCCCAGTGCAGACTCAGATCAGCCTGGGCATCTGCCCAGTCCGATCAGAGTCTTCGCTGTGTGCTGAAAGGGTAGCTGAGGGTCTAAGCTACCTCCTTGCGGACAGCGAAGACTCTGCTCAGACTGGGTGGATGCCCAGGCTGATCAGAGTCTGCGCTGGGTGCACAACCACATTGTTGGTTTTGTCATGTCCCGGCTCATTTATCTTGTCTAGGCGATGTCTTGGTGATAGGATGATAATCTATTCCTCTGTGTACCTGTGTTTGTGTTCTTGGTGATGGTACTTATTACTAAGGTGAATGGCTGCACTTACATGGGATGCAGTTCTACTATTTTTTTCTTCTGCCTCTCTTCCCAGCGGGCGTCAGCTCTTAAAGGAAAGAATTTACTCCTAAATTTTACTCCTAAATTCTTTCTTTTCCCTTGTCCAGGGAAGCAAAACAGGAAGTCACTGAAGTTGTTCTCCTTTGTAAAAATGACAGAAAGGCAGACATGAAGGTGCACCCATACACTTAATATTAAAGCAGTAGTGTAAATACAGTAGAACTTTTATGACTTGAACAAGCTAGGGACTATGAAAATTAGTTTCAGCCATGTAGTTTAGCCATCCAGGGGAAGTTTCTATAGAAAGTGACCTCTAGGGACCAAGGAAAGAGTTCTATTCAGGCAAGGTTAACAAGCCATCAGGGTTTGAGCCATTGAAGTTCAACTGTATCTTGGTGCTCTAGATAAGCTAAAGGTTTGGAAATGAATGTTTTGAACTTTTAATAAAAAGCTTTTGTACAGGGATCTTACAAGTTTTATGTTGGTCGAATCAAAAAAAACTTTTTAATTTACAGATCTTCTGCTTGTCAGGAGCCCTGTTACTAGCATAGCTCTGTTACCTGTTAGAACTTAAACTGATATTAATTCCCCTCAATGCCTAATGCTTTAGATATTAAATGGTACAAATTTTATCTCTTTGTGGTATAAATTTTATCTCTTTGTGCATACAGGAAGGATAGAATAAGTTTTGGAGAAATAGTTTATAGTTTTTCTTGCTGGCTTATTATTTGAGCTGCTAATCTGCTACTAATACTGTGTTAGAGGTTTAGCTTGCTTGTACAGAGGCACAGGAAGAGCTGTTGTAGTCACCCTGATGTTGGTGTCCACATTTCAGTTGCGACACAACAAAACCAACAAAGTGGCAAGTGCATCCAGGGAAGACTCAGATCAGCCTGGGAATCTGCCCAGTCTAATCAGTCTTCCCCTGTGTGCTTTCAGGGTAGCTTAGGATCTAAGCTAGCTCCATGAGGACAATGAAGACTCTGATCAGACTGGGTGGATACCCAGGCTGATCTGAGTCTTCGATGGGCACACATCACTTTGCTGGTTTTGTCATATTGCAGCATGTTTGAGTGTTTGGTTTTGATAGGCAAGCTTGAGTTAGGCTAGCTGGTCTTGTTAAAATTGCATGTTAATATAGTTTGCTGACATATAATGATAGATGGATGACTTGCGATTTAGTTCTTTTTCAACAGTATTTTAGTCATATCAGGGCAATGGGAGGCTGATAATGAAAAGCTGTGTGCAATGGAACCCCTTTTAGGATTGAAAAGATTAAGATATCCGACTCACTGAGCTACTGGGGCTACCCGACATATAATGAAGTATTACTTGTCTTTTAGACAATACTGCTTCTTATAATTACCAGTAATTGTTACAGTGCTGGTGAGTCTTAGTTTGAAACATTTGCTCTTATTCTGTTCTGAAGTTGAAAATATACAGAAGTTTCGTCAGTAGGTTAACATTTTATTTCAGTAAAAAAAGAGATATTTTTGGCAACACTTTTATTCAGCAAAATAATAATTTCTGTCTAATTTCTGATGATATCAATTCACAAGACATGGGACTTCCCATTTGAGCCGTGACATGACAGAACCAACAAAGTAGCCTATGTGTGCCCAGCAAGACTCCGATCAGCCTGGGCATTCCACCATTCTGATCAGAGTCTTCAGTGTGTGCTTAAAGCATACCTAAGGGTCTTGGCTTCCTCCATGCAGACAGCAAAAACTCTGGGCAGATGTCCAGGCTGATATGAGTCTTCGCTGGGAGCACTTCCCACTTTGTTGGTTTTATCATCTTGTGGCTTATTTTACAGTCAGGAGACTTTTGGATATCCATCACACTCATTTGTAAAGGATAACCATTCATTTTAATTAAAATGAAAGTATGATAAGCTAAATATTTACCATGGCACCACAGGACCGAAGGATGAATTGTCATGAAAAACTATAACATTAATTCATTTTGTGTGATGGTTGATTGAAACAATGGGGAGATGAAACAACTACCTGTCTATACTTGTCAGACAAAACGGATTGAAGCCTCTGTGTAACTGACAAACTTGAGTGCTGATACATAAGAACAAGCAATGCAGACGTACTTGATTATAATGATTTGTATGAAATTTTTCATGGACAAAACAATAAACAAATAAACATCAATCCTTGTATGCCTCCATTTAACAGTAACAAGGCAAAGATTCAAAATGTGTTGTGACTTAACCCTTAAAGTGCCAAATAAAGCAGACAAAAAATTTACGTCTGCAAAATTTGCCAAAATGTTTTGTCCAAGCTGTAAAGACTAGAGGACAAACATTATAGATCCAGATTAGGCGGCTCATGATGAGCCGCCTCATCTGGTTCTACATTGTTTGCAAATTCAACTATTTACATTTTTGGCGCTTTGAGTGTTAAATTTCAGCCAAAGATTGTTATAAGATTAAATGACCTTTGATGTTGCTATGGTTACCATTTCAGGATGAAGTTGAAGACAAGACAAAATCGCTAGAAAGAATGAGGAAGAAATTGGATGAACAAGACAGGGTGGGAAAGAGGAGGGAAACAATGATTGGTGTAAGTAATGAGTACACACCATATATTTTCATTGTGAATTGGAGAAAATTTTCTTGCACACTAGATAAGGATGTTGTAGAGTTCCGACAGTCCCTATCTCAACCATGTTATCTCACCCATGATTGGCATAAAGTCCTGTGAATGTCACCCTAAATGAATTCATTGGATGTCATCGGTTGTACATACAATGACATCATGAAAACAGCAAAAAGACATCAGGTTATGCCATGCTGAAGGTTTACGTTAACATTAGGACATTGGCTTCTTTCACAATCAAATAGAGACTTCCCAAACAGTTTAACAAGTTCTTTGGAGAAAATCAAAAATTGTAAATCAAAAGGTTTGCAAGAAAAAGTACTGTAGCTCTGAAGCCAGTGACAAGTGTAGTTTTCTCCCATATGCCATTATCATTATGGAAATTAAAAAAAATTATATGTCTTATGTAATTGTATGAGATAAATCTCTCTGAGCCAGAATCTATGTATAACTTAGGATACAAAAGATGCACTTAATAGCATGTTCAGTAAAACTTGATATGCCTGACACTGTTCAAAAACATCTTATGGTATGATGATAAGCGATACAATAATATTTTGCAGAATTTGGAAGATTTACTTAGGGACAAAGAGAAAGAAAGAAAGGTGAGACATTTATTTTATCAAAAAAAGTTTTACATTTAGCCTCATTTTGCAGCTTAAAGCCAACAGGCATATTTGTGAGACACAGGCTGCTCATTCTTATTGAGAATGGCTGATTGTATAAAGCTGAAATTGTCAGTATATTCATTTCAGTTTAATAGTTTGTGTTGTATTCTCTGATTTTGTAATTTGGCTGATATGATGGTTTTGTTCGTTTATTTTCTATCAAATATATTTGTAATGGACATTTGTGGTTTTATCAGGAAAATAAAGAGAAATGTCAGGAAATTTTATTTCATGCCAATTGTTTCATCATATAAAAGTTTGATATATATATGAAGTATATGGAAATGTTGCCTAAGTCGTAAATAAAACACCTTTACACTGTATCACCATGAAAGTATTTGGACAAATAGGTCTGAGCAAACAGTGTAGACTGAAGGAGAGTCTAATCAGGGTCTCCACTGTGTGCCTTTCTATCTTCAACTTTTGGATGCATTAATGTATTGTAAAAACCAAACTGGTCCATTTTTACAACAATCACGGTAATTATAAGGTTAAGCGTACAAATTTTACAAATTTCACGGTATTTTCACATGAATATTTTCTTCAGGAACTAGCTGCTAAGCTTGATGCTGTCCAGCGAGAACTGCAGGGTCAGAAACAGGAAAGACAACAGATGAAGAGGGGATATGTGACCATGCTTGAAAAACTCAGGGAACAGAATGAAAAAGTGGGTATTATAATAACACTAAATAATCATACAATAAAAGCCCCAGATAAGAGGGAGTATTTGATGATAATTTGGGGATAATCTGCTTAAGCTCGTGGATGATCTCCCGGTATGGGCATACAAAGCATGATATAACTGGAGCATAAACATCAGTTGTACTTCCCTTGTGATGGTAGTATACCCCGGCCTTAAGCATGTGATACTGAAGAATTAACATTTAATTTTTCAGCCTTCATTGTGTGATGAAGCCAGTTGGTGGAGCCAAAATTCCATGAAGTGCAAAGTGCTTCTTGTAGAATTTTAGCGACAACCACTGGCTTCTTCATATGATGAAAGCTGAAAAATCAAGTTTTAATTGTTATATTTACATATTATTTTTAGATGCTTTCTGTGCTGTTTTCATGGTTAAAATAGTGTAGAATGTGCAAAATATGGGTCATGGAAAAGTTAGAAACGACGTGTTCAGCCATTACGTTAAACAGCTTTTGCCATAACATAGACCAGTCAAGATATTAGTTTGCCTTAGACATCGCTAGACGTCAACATCACCTGATTAATCGTAGTTCGTTGGTGTATGGAGCTAGTTGCTCAGAAAGGTTTACCTGAGGGAAGTCAGTGGCAAGTGTAAATACTTGGAATTATAGTGTGTCTCGTAATATTGATTACGAGACACACTATAATTCCACTGCCCCTGCTCCATGGATGAACGTTACTCAGCTATGATTAGAGTGACAGAATCGTCACTGACCATTAGAGTTTACCAAAGAGTATCTGTAGTAAAGTTGCATGAACCTTAGGGACTTACTGAAGCTGCAGAACAGAGTTCCATGTAATATCCCATTTCAATGGTATAGTATTTAAACGTAAAATTCATCCTGTTTTCAGTGTGAAAGTATGTCAGGGCAGCTTGAGATGGCAAGATCAGAATTAGATAATGTGAAATCAGAATTACACCTTGCCAACATGGACAGACATAAGGTAAGCATTCTGAGCTGCAGATAAGGTGGGGCATTCAGGATAATTCTGAGATAATTTGTCGTATTTCTCAACAAAAACAAAAATGTATGTTGTGACCTCTCATTAGAACTGTCTTGACGAGATGGTTCTTATGAGGGGTCACAATGTACATTTTTATGGAGAAATGTGGAAAATTATGCCTAAATTATCCCGTTCCCCTTCTTATATGGAGTACTGTAAGCATTGTCCTTTTGTATGTTTTAATGTGAAGAATAGGAAATATTGTAGATTAAATTTGAAATGTGGCAATCTGTCCTTTTCCTGACAATGTGTGCATTTTATCGTTTATTTTGCATGAGTTTTATTCCTAACTGTTGATGCAATGACAAACAAACGCATTCAGTGTGTGCATGTCTCCTGTTACTGATGAAGATCAGAGCCTCACTATCATAAATAAAATACTGTTTTCAGCTCATATGGTGAAATTGCACCATTATGACAGTTAATGTTTACAAGAACATTGGTACGTTTGAATTGTGAAATTGCACTCTAAATATATATCCTTAAACCTCCACCTTCTATGAATGAGAACCAAAAATAGAAGCAAGAAGATCTCCTCAAATAAAATGTTTCAATAAATTTCATTTATCACTAGCAACAAAGTTCCATGCCTGATTATCACAGGCATTCGTATGGTGGGGAACCCAGACAGGTAGACAGAAAAGTTTTTGTTAAGGCATGTTCATTGCCTTTTCCTGTTGAGTCAAGCTGAATCTTAAGAAAACCAGCGGTATGCCATGCTGCAGATCAGAAGGGGCAACTGTTTTCTACATTTCTCCATAAAACATAGGTTGTGACCCCTAATTAGAACTGTCTTGCCAAGACGGTTCTAATGAGGGATCACAACATATATTTTCATTGAGAAATAAGAAAAATCATCTCTGAATTATTGTCAAACTCCCACCTTGTCTGGATCTGTGGTATGTCATGTGCAGCTTGAAAAGATTCAGCAATGACTGATATGATTGCAGACGTGTAGGATGATTTCAGTCATTACTGGTCACACAACATCAGCCAGATTTTCTGGTGACTTAGCAACTTGTTATTATCTTAACTGTTTAGCAAGCACAAGTGACATAGGGGTCTCTTTTGGGCAGCTGAAGCTTGTCATCAGCAATGTTTATCCAGTGCGCTTAGCTCCATTTTGTGATGAAACTGCCATACACTACGCAACACCAGTTGGACACATAGCCTACACATCTACCTAGTGTGTTCAGCTGCATTTCTCAGGGATTATAAGACTTTTTGTGATGAAACTGTTTACAAGCATACATCATGACATTGTCTCTGCAACAGCAGTGCTGTTTGCAGACCTTGATCTGCTTTTACTGTTCTGTTCAAACACATAGCCAAATTAACAATTACCCAGAGCATTTTGCTCCATTTCTGAGAGACTACAAGACCTTCACGCAACCATACATGATGACACTTTCTCAGCAACACCAACATCACTTGCCAACTTTGATCTACATTTCATGTTACCTTGGATATAATCACATTCACATCTACCCATTGGGTTTATCTCAATTTCTAAAAGACTGAAATAAATAAGAGCCTTTTGCAGCTGCAACATAGCCTTTGTGAGAATCTTGTTTGTTGGTTGAATTGCATGTGATCATAAAATTTTATTTTTGTGACCTGTGTTGTTTACTTTGGTTTCTTCTATAAGTAAGCAGATTCTACATTTAGATCTAGGTTTGCTTTTCTTTTGAAAAAAATTATAGACTGGTAGAATTACAGAAATGTTCTGTGCCAATTTGTTTTGACACCAGTATAGAGATTTGTTTTCTCATGTGCAGATGTTTTTGATGCCATTTTGTTTTTTGCAGTTTGTTTAGAATCTGCTTGCTAGATAAATTTTAATTGGTTGTTTTGTTGATTATATGTTGTGTTTAACCAATCAGGAGGTAGAACAGTTAAAGAGAGATAAGAATGAGTTGGAAGACAGGATTGGAGGATTTCAGGAAAGAATAGCCAGTCAGGAGACTGAACTTGAGGTACCTTGTACACACAAGATATATCTTTCTTGGCTTATGGTTCTCTTTTCTGGTGGTGGCTAACTTTTCTTCTGACTTTGATAATCAACTCTGAGCTCCACACTAGTCAAGCATTTGAGGTGTATACGTACACTTACAAGGGAAGCAACTGTACCAGTTTCTTTGTAGCTGCTCTTCTCAATATAGATCAACTCCTAAAGGTAAGAATTTGCTCCCTAAGGAGCAAATTTTTTCCTGTCAGAGTAGAGCCTAATTTGGAAGGCTAGCATGGTCAGGGGAAGCAAACAGGAAGTCACACAAGTTGTCCCCCTTCATAAAAAATTCTGAAAAATATAGTGGTGTACATATACACCTTAATTAAAAGTAAGTTTTTTTTATTTATTCCTCCACAAAACATACATTATAGGGTTATGTAAGCATTGCCTTACTGAGGCTGTTCAGATGAACTCCCATGATTTATGTGGTTGTGGAGAAGTTGAAAATCAGAAAGAGTTTGCACCTCAAAAGTTCTGGCTTACAGTTCTTGTTTCTGGTGGCTGAATTCTGTACATTACTTTTGGCTTTAGATACCTTCTAAAAGCCTATATTCACTTAGTCCTAAATAATATATTAGTTCTTCTTTATTCCCAGCTAGTGTGTGGGTTCAAACTGTGTATGTCTCATTTATTTTTACAGGTAGAATAGGTACCATATTTATTTGGTTATAAGGTTATAAGATGTGGGGGGTGGGGGGTAGGTTAGCGCACCACTCCAAAACAATCCCAAATTTTTAGATCCATCTTAAAGATGAATCTACATTTTTTGGATTTTTGGGATTGGTATTAGAGAAAAAAATCCAGTCTTAGAACAAAAGTATACACAACCAATTTAGATATTTGGGTTCATTTTTAAGAGGGGAAACTGTCATATTATAGGCAAATAAATGCTGTGTTTGTAGTGCATCTTTGCATCTTCCATGCACATTCACTTGAGCGTCTACCTGCACATGATGAAATATTTCACCTATTGTATATAGATGAATTTCTTAGTATTACCATCTAGAGCATTTTATAAATTCAAGTCCACCTGGGACACTTAGTGTTCCCTTCTGACAATTTGTGGTTGTAGGTATTGCATAGCGTACTCGCAGTCTTCAGTGAGACACAGTTTTTTTTCTGATTTTCACCCATGTGAGAGGGTTTTACATACTTAGAAATAAACTCATTGACATAAATATTTGAGCCGCAACACGACAAAATCAACAAAGTGGCATGTGCACCACACAAAGACGTATATTAGCCTGGACATCCTTCCGGTCTGATCAGAGAGTTCACTGCGCAATGAAAGGGTAGATGATATCTAAGCTACCTCCATATAGTCCGGACGCGATAAGTTGGCAATGTTATTGTTTTGTGTTTATTTTGATTTGGTGACTGATTGGCTATATAGCAGAGTTCAGCTTATCCCACTCATGGGAATGAAAGAATAGATTTGAACAATTTTGTTACTATCAATTTTGTTATCAATGATATTCTTAAACTAGAGACAGTTCCTGTCTTTAAGCTTTCAAAAAGTGTCATTTAGATAAATTAGAACTTCCAGTTAACCGTAATGTGCCATTATGACCATAGATCAAGAAGTTACATGAAATGCAGCGTAATGATAGTACAGGTACTGTTGACATTAAAAATGTAAACAAAACATTGCCACTATAGCGCGACCGACCTATACCATTAATGAAGACTCTGATCAGATTAGATTTTTTAAGCGTGCATTATAAAGCATTCATTAGACAAGCATAAGAAACAATTTTGTTGACCATCGGTATAAATTTGAAGTAAAAATGAGAGTAATCTGTAAAAGCAGGTGTTGGTACGTTATTCTGGTAGGAATGTTTGCATGGACATTTGCATTGCTTTTTGTTTTCCCGACCACACTTGGGTCATTCTTCTTCAGATGTTCTAAGCCCAACTTGAATATATGTAGAGAATTTTAGAACTTGGCTGTGGGGATGAAAAATATGCATAACTTTATTTGCATTGCCATATGAGCTGGGCATCCGCCCAGTCTGATCAGAGTCTTCACTGTGCACTTATAGGGTAGCTTAGGGCTGGTCTGACTTGGCGGATGCCCAGGCTGACCTAAGCTACCCTGTAAGTGCACAGTGAAGACTGATCAGACTGGATGCAGTCTGATCAGAGTCTTCACTGTGCACTTACAGGGTAGCTTAGGTCTAAGCTAGCTTCATACGAACAGCGAAGACTCTGGTCTGACTGGGGGGATGCCCAGGCTGACCTAAGCTACCCTATTAGTGCACAGTGAAGACTCTGATCAGACTGGGCGGATGCCCAGGCTGATCCGAGTCTTCACTAGGCACACATGCCACTTCGTTGGTTTTGTTGTGCTGCGGCTCAGTTTCAGAGATGTCAACAGCACTCAAAATTTGCTCAAAATTCCTCAGAATAGAATTTTCCAACCATGATTTTGTGAGTTATCAGACTTGTGTACTTCAGCAATAAAATGGGTTATTGGCTTCCAGAACAATCCCAAAGATCTAGATCCAGCGTACATGACAGATCAAGATCTTTGAGATTTGTTTGGAAGGGAAAAAAATGTGTCTTATAAATGAATAGTGAGTGAGAGAGTGAGTGTTATGGGTTTTACGGCACACCAGCACAAAATGCTATTTCACACCAAAAAATGCTACAAAGGAATATGGTTTAATACACTTAGTACTGTATAGTATGATAGAGGAAGACAGGATGGCATATTATTTACCAAGAAATTAAAATGTTTGTAGATATTATTAGATATTAAAGTGTTAATTTCTTAATGTTTGTTTGTAAGTCAATGACCATCAAAGGAATCCTATAAGAGTTGTTTGATATCAGTAAGCCCCATGTTTGGTAAAGGTGGTAAGTGCTCTTGAGAATTTGAGAATAATATTGGGTCAGTTTATGATAAGACATTGAATGACAAAACATGGAGATGACATGAAGTCAAAATGACTGCAGTGCTGACTGCATAGACCTGTCTGTCATTCGTTCCAATTACTTATACCAGAATTTTTCAGTTTTGAGAAGGTACATGTCACAATGTACCTTCTTATTTCAGAATTTTTCAGTTTTGAGAATGTATGTCACTGAGTTGCATAGGTTTAAAGTAAATATGCCAGTAAACCTGTACAATGTACATCTCAAAAAATCCAAAACTTCTGATTCGTGATCAGTAAGAAATGGCTGTTTCGTTATTATTTTCAGGAATTAGCTGTCTAAGTAAAAATTCACATATTCCAAATTTGAAGATACATTCTACATAATTATGAGCCCCAACAGGACAAACCGACAAAGTGGCATGTGTGCCCAGCGAAGATTCAAATCAGCCTGGGCATTCACCCAGTCTGATTAGAGTCTTGGATGTCTGTATGGAGGTAGCTTAGACCCTTAGCTACCCTTTATGCATACAGTGAAGACTCTGATCAGACTGGGCAGATGCCCAGGCTGATCTGAGTATTCACAAGGGGCACATGCCACTTCATCATGACGCAGCTCATATCGAATCCTTTGTTTGTAACAAAGCTTGAAATAATTGAAATTTTGAAACATATGAAAAATAAAGTTAAGAGAATAAGAGACTTATAGTAATGCTTGGTAAGAGTTGTGAAGTACATAATTGCAGCTTGACAGCATTGTGAAAACACCTGAGGTACCAGAATAAGATTATTATAGCAGTGCTTGTAATGCTTGATAAAAATGGTCAAGTACATAATTGCAACTTGACGGCATTGTAAAAAACACCGGAGATACTTTGTAAAAGATAAGCTCTTAGCCCTTAAATCCCCAAAAAGCAGACATCCGCTATTTTTTTTTAAAAATGTAATGCTTATAATGCTCGATAAGAATGGTGAAGTACATAATTGCTACTTGACAGTATTGTTGAAACACCTGATGGACTTATTAAAAGATCAGCTCCTAAGCTTAAAGCGCCATAATTCAGACAACAAAATCTGCGAAATTCCAAAAATGTTTTGCCCAAGTTATACCTGTATCATATTCAGAATTTAAAGACTGGAGGGCAAACAGTGTAGATCCAGATGAGGGGGCTCATTATTTTTCTCTGCAATAGAAAAAAAGTGTTGATTCACCAGTCTGAAAATCCAAAGTTTCTGTTGAAAGAATTTCAGTTTGTAATTTCATCGAAAAATTTCATGGAAAAATTGGTGTAGCAGTGCAAACACTGTATGCCCTTGCAGACATGGATGATGTTAAGCAGAGCTCTAGATAAGAGTGAGTATTTGGTGATAATTGGGATAATTTTTGTTAATTCTGCATAAAAACATATGTTGTGACCCCTCATCTGAACCGTCTCGACGAGACGGTTCAGATGAGGGGTCACAACATATTGTTTCGATGAGAAATAAGAAAAATTATCCTTAATTATCATCAAATACTCCCTCTTATCTAGAGCTCTGGTTCATATTGATGTCAAAGTGACACCATTGAGACGTCATCTTGCCAAGATACTGAACACGAAAGTTAACAATACCACAGTTCCTATAGTACCAAAGCTGTGTTGTCACTGGTATCTGCTAGGGCAAACATTATATGCCATGCTCGGCTCGAATTGTAAGTAAAATCCTACTTGAAATTCATACATTGGTAAAGTGTTATTTTCTCAAATACATTAATTTCTCTGTTTGTAGTGAATTGTCACATTAATGCCGTCACTTTGAGGACTTGAAGGGATAAGTAGCAGGTTTCTGTAATGCTGTCACTGAAAATTTTACGGGCATTTCAGAAATTACTCACTGCAATAATAATCAGTGTTCCATTTCGTATTTTTTTTGTGTGCTAGTTACAGTATTTTCTCCCTTTTGTGCAGTTTTGTTCCTAGGCCAACACCATTGGTCCCTATGTTATTGTTTAGAGGGCCATTGTATATATTTTAGAGTAACTTATATGCAAATCAGCTGTTTTGGGAGTCATCTTATTCTAAAAGGGCCGCTATCAGTGACTTCAGTACCTAGGTGTGGCCCATTGTTGTGGCATAACATATTTGTCCAAAACTTAGATCACTTCAGTTACATAACTCTAAAAATAGGAGGGTACAATAAGGTTATTTGCTGTCACAAGAAGTCATTCCTTTTTAATCAGTGGATTAACGGTTATTTGTGGTTACAAGAAGTCATTCTTTTTAACCAGTGGATTAACAGACTTTATTAATTTAGAAGGGTTGATTATGGTTTGACGTCATAAATGTGTTGGTGGCTTTGAATCAAACAGTCTTAAGATAAAATTTCAAAATATGGGGACATATAGTTCTCGGCAAACAGTGCAGACCCAGATCAGACTGTTCCTGAAGGAGCAATCTGATCAGGGTCTACACTGATTGCCATTCCACCTGCATTGTTTAGACTCATTACTGCATTGTAAAACTAAGCTGATCAATTTTTAGTACAGTTAGAGTTCTTTTAGGTGTCCCGATTTTTAGAATGTTTTTATGGTATGCAGCTGCATAGCAATCCCCAGTGACCAATATTATGCACTGTTTAATTCAGATGCTAGCCAGTCATTGGATTCTAATCTGACCAATCACCAGGCTTGTAGTCCAAGGTCTTCTGGATTTATGCAAAATAAGCTTCAAATTTTGACAGGACCAATCACCAGGCTTGTAGTCCAAGGTCATCTGGATTTATGCAAAATAAGCTACAAATTTTTACCTTTTGACCTGAGCAACCCCTGCTTGTTGGGGCAGTACTGTTTTATGGTTACCTCACTGTCTGTTCACAGGATGATCTTAATCCTATTGCACTCAGAACGGCCAAAACTCCATAGAGTTTTGGCCGTTCTGAGTTCAATAGGGTTAACTATGACTGGTCAAATATCAGAGTTAGTTCCCAAGTTACCATAAAAATAAAAAAAAAATGGGACTTATAAAAATATTACCATACTTGTTCTTCAAATGGAACAGTGTGGTTTTACAAGGGAGAAATGTGTCCATTAAGATGCAGATGGAATGGCAAACACTGTAGACCGTTATCAGATTGCTTCTTCAGGAGCAGCTGGGCCGCATAGCGCAGTCGGTAGGGCACCTGACTCCTAAGTCAGAGGTCCTGGGATTGATACCCGGTCTGGCCACATACTTTCGTTTCTCCTTCCGCTGATTCAAGAACGGCAGTTGTCAGTTGCTGGCGAAAGTATGTGCACTTAGTACTGGTTAACCGCTTAGGAGGTCTAAGCCTGCCCAGGAATAGTGTGGTTAGGTTAACTGACCTTCCTGACATGAACATAGCTGTTTACCGTGGACATGAAGGAACAATTCACTTAATTAAAAATTTTCAGGAGCAGTGTGACCTGGGTCTGCACTGTTTACTCAGACCTATCTTCTCAATATTTAGAATTTTTAGTGTAGTCTGAGATACTTTTTGTTAATTGACCACATAATTTTACCTTTTGCCCACTCATTAGAGCTCTAGCAACTGGGTGGTTCTAACCTTTAAAGCACAAAAACATCAGATAACAAAATTTTTTCTGAATGTTTTGTTCAAGCTTTATTGAGAATTCAGAGACCAGAGGGTAAACAACGTAGATCCAGACGAGGCGGCTTATTATTTACAAATTCAACTACATCTATTTTTATTTTTTGATGAGTAAATGAAGTGTTATTTTTTTTGTTATTTTTATAACAAAAAGAAAAAAAATAAATAAAGCACTGGTGCATAATTGTGACTAAATGCTCCCCCAGCAGGAACCAAGGTTACAGAAAACAAAAGCTAAAAACGAAATAAATAATGTTAATTCGGTCACTGTTAGAACTCATAAAAGTGTCAGAAATGTAAATGTTTGTTTAATTTTCTTAAACTTCAGTTTATTTGAAAGTAAAAGTATTGTAATAACCTTAAATGATTAAGCCTCATGCTGCAAAATATTGCTTACTGATAATGTATTTGCCAGAGCTCTAGAAAAGAGGGCGTATTTGGTGATAATTAGGGATAATTTTTGTTAATTCTGCATAAAAACATATGTTGTGACCCCTCATCTCAACTGTCTCGACGAGACGGTTAAGATGAGGGGTCACAACATATAGTTTCGATGAGTAATAAGAAAAATTATCCTTAATTATAATCAAATACTCCCTCTTATCTGGAGCTCTGATTTGCGTACAGCAAAGACTCAGACCAGTCTGATAATCAACATGGGCTAGATAGTGCCTTCATTTTTAGCTCACCTGAGCCGAAGGCTCACAGGTGAGCTTATAGTATAGGCAGGCATCCGTCGTCCGTCCGTCCGTCCGTCCGTCCGTCCGTCGTCCGTCCGTCGTCCGTCAATATTTTCAAACGACATCTCCTCTGAAACTACAAGGCCCACTGTTACCAAATTTCATGAATAGCATCTATAGGCAGGGGGAATCAATAATACTGTTTTTTATCCAAATCGCTTCACAAACTTTGGTTGCTATGGCAACTTAAAGTTTCCATTTGACTTGTATGGGAAAAATTGAAAATTTGCATTTATTGCTATGTCACTGCAGATATTTTGACAAAACTTGTACAGAAATGTTCCTTGAGTATTCCTCTATCAACCACATGAACTTTATGTAAATTGCACAATTTGGCTGGTTGCCATGGCAACCGAATGGTTAAAAATAGAAAAAGTATTCAAAAATCATCTCCTCAGAAACTATGCAACCAATAAAGCTCAAACTTCACAGAAAGGATCTTAGTATTAGCTTCTATAAAAGTACTGTTTTTCTTGGCAACTGCTATAGCAGTTTGGTTGCTATGGGAACTTAAAGTTGCCATTGACTTATAATGGCAAAATGGAAAATTTGCATTTATTGCTATGTCACTTTGAAAAAACTTTTATGGAAATGTTCCTTGAATAGTCCTCAACCAGCCTTATTAAATTTATGCAAATTGCACAATTTGGCTGGTTGCCATTGCAACCGAAAGGTTAAAAATAGAAAAATAAAAAAACCATCTCCGCAGAAACTATGTGGCCAATAAAGCTCAAACTGTACTGAAAGGATCTAAGTACTAGCCTCTATAGAATAACTGTTTTTCATAGCCATTGCTCCCGCAGTTTGGTTGCTATGGCAACTAAGAGTTTCCATTGACTTGTAATGGGGAAAATGGAAATTGGCAATTTTTGCTGTCTCACTGCAGTTATTTAGATTTCTTTTCTACAGAAATGTTTCTTGAGTAGTCCTCTACGATTCATATGAATTTTCTCCAAATCACTGAATCTGATTGGTTGCCATGGCAAAATATAGGGTAAATTTTCGATAAAAATTAAAAAAAAAACCTTCTGCTCAGAAGCCATATAGGGGATGAAGCTGATATTGTGCAAACATGTTGATGACAGTAGCCTCTACATAAATATTGTTTTTTCTTCCAATCCCATAAGAACTTTGGTTGCTATGGCAACTTATAGTTTCCATTGACTTATAATGGGAAAAATGAAGCCATGAGGGGGATGAAGTTGATACTTTGCATACATGTTCATAACATTAGCCTCTACCTGATTTATATTTTATATTACCATTGTGAATTCGTTGCTATGGCAACTTAAAGTTTCCATAGACTTATAATTTGGAAAGTGGACATTTGGTTTTTATTTCTGTGTTACTGCAGATATTTCAACAAAAGCTTTACAGAAATGTTCCTGGAGTAGTCCTCTACCAGCCATATGAATTTTGCCCAAATACCTGATTTTGATTGGTTGCCATTGCAGCTGAAAGGCTAAATTTTCATTTTTTTATTTTTTATTTTTATTTTGCCAAAGATCTTCTTTTCAGAAGCCATTAAGGGGGGATAAAGCTAATTTTTTTTTGCATAAATGTTTGTGATATTATCTTCTACATAAATGGTGTGTTTTATTGCTGTTGTGCATGTTGTTTTGTTGCTGTGGCAACTTAAAGTTTTTGCAACATAGGGCCTAACCTCAGTGCTCAGGTGAGCGATATAGGGCCATTGGCCCTCTGGTATAACTGTAGATTCTTTAGAGTCCATTAAATCGATAGTGTATGTGATCAGTAAAGGTTCTGATCAGACTGCAGGAATGCACAAGCTGGTCTGAGCCTTTGCCCGTCACGACCGCATTAACTTTTTTGTGTGTGGCTGCGCAAATACAGTTAGCTCACAATATCTCGAACAGTGATACCTCACAGCACAGGGGCTTGAAGTTCTAGCATTTCTAAACCTTGTCATCCAAAGTGTCCAATATGACACTGTACCAATATCTCAAAGTAAATTTTCTGGGATAGCAGTAGTTCGTGATGACCTTTGTCTACGAGATATCAAGAGTTGATTGTATCAGAACCACATGGCAGCTTTAAATTTTAATTTTGAAAAAAATTTAACTAACAGGGGCAAACATGGACTTTAAATTGATAATTTTAGACTCAGAAAGGAGAAGGATAAATGGTGAAACAGACAGGCAGGAGTATGTTAAAAAAATGTTATTCAAAGCCAAGCCTCTGACAAGCATACGATGATTTTCACTGAACGAAAATGTGGCTTTTAGCAAATTTTAATTGACTTTGCTTTAAAAAAAAAAATAATAATTACTTGTTCAAATCCCACTTCCACCTCTACGCGGTGAACAGGAGGTAACAGATAAGATATATTTTCTCAGAATATATATCCGAAGTTTAATTAACTAAACTAGTCACTCAGTCATAGAATGAAAAAAGAAAAAAGTTGCGCATTCCTAGGGAAAAAAGTCTCGCTTTTGTATACTAAAAAGGTGCGCATTCATATGGGTTGCACAAATGAAAATTTCGGAAAAGTCGCTCTAGCGTATTGCGTCCACAAAAAGGAGGGGGTGTTATTTGGAGCCTATATTGTACTAAATCAGCCAGCTAAAATGCCTCTAATAAACAGTATTAATGTGAATGGGTATACTTTAGGAGGAAGTAAATATACTATTTTTGCTTCCCTTCCCAGTAGGGATGGGGTCAACTCTTACTATAGGAAAGAATTTGCTCCAAGGAGAAAAGAATTTGCTCTTCTAGGAGCAAATTCTTTCGTTTAAAAGTAGAATCCATTTCAAAGAAATACCTCATCCATAGAAGTAAACAGGTTTTTGTGCAAGTTAATATTGTATTTATTTCAATAAAAATAACAGGGGGCATTTATTAGAGCAGGGAGGTTTAGTAGGATTAATACCATAGTTCTGTAATTTTGATGTTCTTTGAGCAATACTAAAAGACAACAAGAGGAATATTGGCTACTTTTAAAGCAAATTAGGTTTTTGACACTGGCTTTATTAGCCTTACACAATTTAAAAGGATTTAAATTTTATTGCATATTATCGACTTTCAATGGGAGGGGGTATGAATATTTAATCAAAGGGCATGCTTTATCATGATGAAGATTTAAAAGACAATTGTTTGTCAATTGGAATAAAGATTAAAGGTCTAGCTGTCTTCGGTTATTGATTGTTTTTGGGACAGATTTAAATAAATTGTTCCGAAATTAAAGGGACCGTCTGAAATGCTGGCAAAAGAAAAAATTATACTGTTACTCTTAAAGTATAGTTCCAATCAGTTCCATTTCCTTTTTTGGTTGAAAAACAAAATGATTTCCATAGATATTATAAATGTATTGATTTTTTTTACCAGGACATTTTAAACTCTTAAAGCCAACAAAATTTACATTTACGAAATTAAGGGGGAAAGAATGTTTCATCCGAGCTTGTGTCATATTAAAAAGTCAAAGAACAAAGGGCAAACATTTTTCAACAAAATCATATGAGCCGCGGCACGAGAAAACCAACAATGTGGTCGTGCGTCCAGCGCAGACTCAGATCAGCCTGGGCATCCGCCCAGTCTGATCAGAGTCTTCGCTGTCCACATGGAGGTAGCTTAGACCGTTAGCTACCATTTAAGCACTTAGCAAAGACTCCGATCACACTAGGCAAAAGCCCAGGCTGATCTGAGTCTGCGCTGTACGCACAACCACTTTGTTGGTTTTCTCGTGTCGCGGCTCATATGTTGTGATCCCTCATGAAAACCATCCTAATGAGGGGTAACAACATATGAGCCGCGACATGAGAAAACCAACAATGTGGTTGTGCGCCCAGCAAAGACTCAGTTCAGCCTGGACATCCACCTAGTCTGAGCAGAGTCTTCCCTAAAGGCTTAAAGGGTAGCCAAGGATCTTAGCTACCTTCATGTGGACAGCCAAGACTCTGATCAGACTGGGCGGATGCCCAGGCTGATCTGAGTCTGCGCTGGCCGCACAACCACATTGTTGCTTTTCTGGTGTGGCGGCTCATATTATGTGTTTATGTAGAAATATGGAAAGTTATCCTCAAAATGCATTCAAAATGACTCTAAATGATTCCACTGATCCTAAAGGACCAGAAAATAAGTTTGAGAATAAGATTTGTGAATAATGGGTTAATGCTCTACAGTCATAATTCAGAGGTTGTGGGTTGGAGTCCAACCAGGTTTGAATTTTTCTCTGGCCTCTGTATCATTCCATTATCATAACCATCCCCCAACCCCCACCCCCAACCAGCCACGCCAATATCACCACTACCAGTTTGCCCAATATGACTGTAACACCATCGAAAGGTACATAAAATGCCAAATCATCCAGCCATATTTAAGCAAAGAGCCCCTTTAATGTCTTGAGTATCACCACCAAAACCTGATACTCCTCTTTTATAAGAGAACCAATGAACAGATTAATAGCAACTAGATTACCATTATTGGGCTTCTTCTCACATTTGCTTCTTTTATTCATGAGGACAAAGTTGTAAAAGAATGCTTAATTATATACAATAATAGTCCGAAATCCTGGGACAGTTTCGGAGCAATCAGTGTAGACCCTGATCAGACTAGGAGCAGTCTGATCAGAGTCTGCACTGTTTGCCATTTTGCGAGAAGTTTACATATTGTTGGACAGTAAATTCAACTTGTTCAAATTTTAGGAAATTACAAAGATCAAATTTTAGGAAATTACAGAGATCATTTAGCTAATGAATATTTTGCATAATTAAGGTATTAAAGACTGATTGCTTAAAACTGTGACCCAAGTTTACATGATATATTTGTTTATAATTTACATGCTTATTTAAATGCTAAAAAATATGGATTGATAGGATTTAGGATCAGGGAGCTGTGGCTAGTACACTTCATGTGCTAAATATGCGAGATTAGGATTATCCCGATATACTTGTTGGTGTTTGCCAGAGCTGAGCCTTGTAGATTTTGTCGCACAATGGATTTAAGCTGGCCAGAAAAACAATTTAGCATGAATCTAGAGTTAGATCTTCAGTTTGGTTTTGACGTCGAGCCAGTTAACAGGTCGAAAACATTCTGTGCCTTTGGAAAATCTGTATCTCCTTGGCTATGTGACGTAGACACTGCCATGGATAATTCATTTGATTATCTGATGCCAACGAGTATGTCTCGGACCAGGATGTCTCGTTCGTTACCTCCTTTTACATGGGGTGGAATATTTGATCAGTCTCTAAAAGCTTTGGAGTCAGATACTTGTTCAGAGATTTCCGAACAATCCTTTGCTCAGTTTGATTCATATGACAGGCTTAACCAGTTTCGAAAATCCGATTTCAGTAGGTCAAGATCTGATATAGATTTAGAGGAATATGTGTTACCATGGGAACATAGCTTTAGAATTGGAGAATCTTTTGATAAGAGTTTGCAAACTTTCCTCCAGTGGCCAAATTCAGATAGCTGTAATAATGTAACAGCAGACATAGATGATTTTCCTAATAGGAGAAAAAGTAACGAAAAGAAAAGGCATAAAATTGTAAAACCCAGAAATATGAAGTCTGTTCCTAAAATCAAAATTCAGTCAGAGAATGATAGTTTTCTTGATGTTGAATCAACTGATGATGATAGTAGTGTTTTCTCTCCTGGAATTCGCAGTTCTGAGAAATTTGTTAGCCGTAACTTTGCACCAATAGACACTTCTGAAAATTTTGAGAAAGGGCTGAAAGCTGGTAAACCAAAGTGGAGGCATGATAGGGAATCTGACTCTGATTATCGAACATATTCAGACACAAGTAGTGACAGAATTAGTGAGAATTGCAATGACAATGATGTAGATCATTTGAAACTCTTAATGTCTTCTGTCTTTGAAAAGGCTGAAAAGATTACACAAAAACTGAAAGAAATAGATGTTGCAGATTCTGCACCAATATCTTATTCAAGGGCAAAGCAGGGTACAAACACATATAGTACCTATGAATCTGTGACAGATGTAAAGAAAAATAAAAACTATTCTCCAGCATCAAGAGCAAATTCTGTGAGGCTGCAGAAAGTAAAATCGGCTGAAAATAGCAAATCAGATTTAAATAATGCATACACCTCTGGATCAAAGAAGAGAGATTCACCGAGTCATATTTTGCGTCAAAAAGGTGTTGTAAGAAGTTCAGAAAAGACAAATTATAACAGTTTTGTTGCTTCAGATTCACACTTAGATATCAACACCGACGGTAAAGCCACTGTTGTGGCAAGTGATAATGAAAGTGATTCTGAGTCATTTGTTTCATTTGTGCAGAGACTGGTGAGAAACTTGGGGAAGAAAGAAGGTGAGCTGGAAGGATTTAAAGATCTTCTGAAGAGAGCGGAAGAATCTCTTACTCAGAGTGAGACTGCGGTGGAGGTAGGTGATAGTAACTTAAAAATTTTAAAAAATTGTTACACCAAATGAGCCGCGACACGTGGAAACCAACAAAGTGGTTGTGCGCCCAGCGCAGACTCAGATTAGCCTGGGCATCCGTTCAGTCTGATCAGACTCTTCACTAAGCGCTTAAAGGGTAGGTAAGGGTCTAAGCTACTTTCATGCGGACAGCAAAGACTCTGATCAGACTGGGCGGATGCCCAGGCTGATCTGAGTCTGTGCTGGGCGCACAACCACGTTGGTTTTGTAGTGACGGGGCTCAAATATAATTACCATAATTATCATAAAATGGAACAATGTGGTTTTACAGTATAGTTAGGCCTCAAAAAGATGCAGATAGAATAGATAACTGTGTGATCTGGATCTGCACTGTTTGCTTAGACCTGTCTGTCCCAGTACTTAGAATTTTACTGTAGCCTTTATGCACCAGTCATTTGCAACCATGGCCCCACTGGGACCGGGGAATAGCGGGGATATTGACTTTTCACTAAGCAAAGCCCTGGTATATGCCCTGCACTGTGGGGACATTTTTTATGTCAAATCCCTGTTAAAGGTCTCCGCCCCCAGGGGATCATATAAGTATAAAAATCAATATTCTGACAATGTGTCGCGGTTAATTTCGTTACAAACACTCCACTATTTTTCCCGCTATTTTGGCGAGAATCACAAGCCCGGCGTATCCACGGCACTGCCGGAACACCTCTTAGGTAAAAACTCTGTACTTAAGCCCCGCTATGCCCCCGCTATCCCCGGCCCCATGGGGGCCGTGGTTGCAAATGACTGGTGCATTATTTCAGAAAGCCATTCTTGAACATATTTGTTGCTATGGTGATAGAGCTTTGATATGCCCTATCTGTGCGCTGCATTCTTTGCAGACTCGGTGTCATCCTGTAAACACAATATCTCATCTGCTGCATCAAATTTTGGTGGCTTTAAGAAAGTGATATATTAGCAGTAGCAGAATTCCTTGTCTGTGCTTTCAGGAATGTACACTGAACAGATATTATAACCGTCCATTTTTCAAATTTTATCTTTCCGTCTGAATGCAATAGTATCAAAATGCATAAACTCAGAAATCATGTGCATGGTTATGGACTTTAATTCAGTGATATTTTGCAATATCTGCAATGCTTTGGCACAGTTTTGGGAAGAAAAATCCCAAAATGCATTTTTGAGGAAAAAATCGTTGCTTAAACGCAATTTTCATGCAGGTTTTAGAGCCAAAGTGAACAGTATGGTCTACAAACCAATAAACACTAAAAAGTTGGGATTTCTTAAATAACGTAGGTTTTATGCAATTTCAAAAAATGCATTTTCCGAGAAGTGAAAACAGATATGGAAAATCGTCGAAAACATCAAGTTGAAATCAAAGTATGTACCTTTTTAGATCCTGGCCAACAAAACCATACTGTAAAGAGCCTGGTGAGTCCATATGGCAACCGGAAATTGTAAACCATTTCGCATACTTTCGGTTTCTGGATGAAATTTAAAATTTCAATTAAACGGTATTTCTGGAATGAATTTCATTCTTCGAAATGATACCGAATACATCCAGTAACAATGCTATATTGCCAAAAATTTCAATTCCATACGGCCCATTATTACGTCTACAGAGCAGCGCGAATTTTGCATCTGAGCTATGTGCTTACAACTGAACTTCTGGGATTTTAGTAGCGGCATTGCATATCTTCTCGTTATTGCACAGACCTAACGGCAAGTTCGATCGCATCAAAACTTTCATTACTTTTGAATCTGTAATAAAGGTATTTGGTTACCTCTTTTGGATAAAATTTGTATGCAAGAACTACGACATTTGAAATCATTTATACTGTAGCAGAATGTGTAACCTTTTGAAATGAGGGTACCTTTTTTCGGACTGCCCCTTTGCAAAAAGTAGGCGTCCTTTTGAAATAGCTTAAAGAGATTTGGCAGGGGGCTTACTTATTGTCTCGCCTGCGAAGCAGAGGCGAGACATATTTATTGCTTTTCTGGTGTCGTCGTCGTCGTCGTCGGCGGCGTAAACTTTGTCGATGTTTGGTGTTTAGGTCATTTTCTCAGAAACTATAAGGGCTAGAGCCATGAAACTTGGGTCATGCATACATCTGGAAGAGTACAGCTGAAAGCCATCATCAATGTTGAGTCTTGACCTAGATTTTACGGTTGACTGACTTCGCAAATTTTTGTCAAGTTTTCGGGTTTAGGTCATTTTCTTAGAAACTTTAAGGGCTAGAGCCATGAAACTTGGGTCGTGCCTACATCTGGAAGAGTACAGCTGAAAGCAATCATCAATGTTGAGTCTGACCTACATTTTACGGTTGACTGACTTAGCAATTTTTTGTCGAGTTTTCGGGTTTAGGTCATTTTTTCAGAAACTATAAGGGCTAGAGCCATGAAACTTAGGTCATGCATACATCTGGAAGAGTAGATCTCAAAGTCATCATCAATATTGAGTCTTGACCTAGATTTTACGGTTGACTGACTTTGCAGTTTTTTGTCAAGTTTTCAGGTCTAGGTCATTTTCTCAGAAACTAAAGGCGCTAAGGCCATGAAACTTGGTTCATTCGTACATCTGGAAGAGTGAATGTTAAACCATCATCAATATTGAGTCTTGACCTACATTTTATGGTTGACTGACTTTGCAATTTTTTGTCGAGTTTTTGCGTTTAGGTCATTTTCTCAGAAACTATAAGGGCTAGAGCCATGAAACTTGGTTCATGCATACATCTCGAAGAGTAAATTTCAAAGCCATCATTAAGATCAAGTCTTGACCTACATTTTACTGTTGACTGACTTTGCAATTTTTTTGTCTAGCTTTGCAATATTTTTGTCAAGCTTTAGGTCTTTCTCAGAACTTTAAGGGCTAGAGCCATGATACTTGGTTCATGCATTCATCTGGAAGAGAACTCAAGTCATCATCAATATTGAGTCTTTACCAACATTTTGTGGTTGACTGACTTTGCAGGTTTTTGTCAAGTTTTCTCAGAAACTGTTAGGGCTAGTAGAGCCAAGAAACTTGGTTCATGCATACATCTTTGCTGATTTAGCTCTGTTTTGTGACAAAGCGCCAGCAGGCGAGACACCGCATTCCGCGGAATTCTTGTGTATGAAACTTTCTGCTTTTGACCACCAAGTTCTATTTGCAGAACCAGTCGCCAAAATGTAAGGTGGACAGTTATAAGTTTCGTTCAGTGTACATGTCAAGCTATGTAAAAATATGGAAAACTGAATATTGGTGAACTTGTATTTATGGATTTTTTTGTCTTTATCGCAATTCCACCAAAATTAAATTACCACCAAAGTTAAGTGTTTTACAATATTAAAGGTGCAATGTGTCTATGACAAAAATGGGCATTTTTCTCAAACATAAGAGTTCCAAAATCTGCTTTAAGCAAGTTTTGTAAAATGTTCAGAAGTCTGTTGGAAATCAGTGTACTTATTGGAAATCGGTTTAGCAAACTTTGCACATGCTAAATTTATGGAAGAGGTCAAGACATATTAAATTATTCTACGTTTGTTTATGTGACCATCATTTATCAACTGTGTGGACAAATTCATTACTTAATTAGAACATACATTGCAACCCTCATTAGGATACCTCAGAAAGGCATTTTTGATGAGAGGTCAGCATGTTTTTATGAAGATTTAAGAAAAATTTATTTCAGATTGAGAAGGCCTTAGTGATAAGACCTTGGGCTTTAAGGAACTCTGAAGGAACTCTTTGAGATTTTAATTTAACTGAGTGATTTGTCAATCTCTGCTGATACTGTTGATAGAGGTTAAGCATAATTGTTGATGACAGTCAGACTTGACAATCTGTATGTGTAAGCTGTTGATAGAGGTTAAGCACTTGTGTTGACAAAGGTCAAACTTAACAATCTGTATTGGTAAGCAAGGGTTTAGGCACCAGTGTTGGCAAAGGTTAGACTTGACGGTCTCTATTGGTTTGACAAAAGTCAGGCTTGACAATCTTTTGGTAAGCTGTTGATGGAGATTTGGCACCAGTGTTTACAGGGGTCAGATGTGACAATCTCCACTGGTAAGTTGTTGCCAGGGGTCAGGCACCAGTGTTGACAGAGGTCAGATGTGACAATCTCCACTGGTAAATTGTTGCCAGGAGTCAGGCACCAGTGTTGACAGAGGTCAGCTGTGACAATCTCCACTGGTAAATTGTTGCCAAGGGTCAGGCACCTGTGTTGACAAAGGTCAGACAGATAATCTAAACTGGCTTCAAGTTAGCTGATCAATGCCAATTCTGCATGGGTTTTGTTGGCTGCATGTCAAGCAGGGAATAAGAGGCAATGACTGTTGTTATTGTATAAAATTATACCAAAGTTGCATGTATACCAAAGTTACATTTATGGTGGTATACAGGCCTGTGGGCTGCTATCTGCCAGAGTGTATGATTTGATGAAATTAAGTAAGACTGTTACAAAAATTCTTTCAAAGCAAATTTAAACATGTTTGAAAACATATTTGGTGTTCTAGCAAAAGACAAATATCACAGCATACATTACTTGCTTAGGTTATCTTAAAAATAAATAAAACTGGACAGAGTAGCATCAGATTTGACATTTATAGAAAAGAATAACAAGAAATAGCAAGAAGAATAACATACTGAAAATAAGTGATATTTGAACACCTTTTGGGAACTAGTTCCGAGAA
Source organism: Ctena decussata (assembly GCA_963989385.1). Taxonomy (NCBI): domain Eukaryota; kingdom Metazoa; phylum Mollusca; class Bivalvia; order Lucinida; family Lucinidae; genus Ctena; species Ctena decussata. The sequence goes on along the minus strand of OZ022498.1, from coordinate 51,464,176 downwards.
GGGCAGAATTAAGTGAGAATTTTTCTGTCTGTCTGATGCTTGAAGTGTATATGAGCCGCGACACAAGAAAACCAACAATGTGGTTGTGCGCCCAGCGCAGACTCAGATCAGCCTGGACATCCGCCCAGTTTGACCAGATTCTTCGTTAAGTGCTCAAAAGGTAGCAAAAGGTCTAAGCTACCTCCATGCGGACAGGGAAGACTCTGATCAGACTGGGCGGATGCCCAGGCTGATCTGAGTCTGGGCTGGGCGCACAACCACATTGTTGGTTTTCTCTCGTCGCGGCTCATATGTTAGTATGCTTAACAGGTAGTTGCTGCAGGAGGTGCTTCAGAGGAAGCAACTTGTCAGTTTTCATTTATTGAGATGAAAGGAAATGAGAGATTGTCAAGCTGACAGAAAATAGGAAATGACAGAATTACCAAGCTGGTAGAAAATAGGAAATGAGAGATTGTCGACATGATAGAAGAAAGGATATGTTAGATTGTCAAATTGATAGATGAAAGGATTGTGTAGCTGATAGATTTTTTTTTAGAAATGTCCAGTTGATAGAAGCAAGGAAATAAGAAATGTCAAGCTGACAGATATAATGAAATGTGGAATTGTCAAGCTCAGAGAAGAAAAGAAATGAGAGATGAAAAATGTTAGAAGACAGGAAATGAGAGATTGTCAATCTGATACAATGTAGAAGAAAGGATATGTCATGTTGTCAAGCTGAAAGAAGAAAGGAAATGAGAGATTGTCAAGCTGACAGAAAAAAATAGAAATGCAAAGCTGATAGTAGAAAAAAATGAGAAGTGTCAAGTTGATAGGAAAAAGGGAATAAGAAAATGTCAAGCTGATAGACAAAAGGATATGAGAGATTGTCAAGCTGATAGAGGAAAGGAAATGTAAGATTGTCAAGCAGATGAAAGAAAGGGAATAAGAGATTGTCAAACAGATTGAAGAAAGGGAAAGAGAAATGGCAAGCTTATAGCAAACAGGAAATGAGAGACTGTCAGACTGATAGTAGAAAGGAAATAAGAGACTGTCAAACTGATAGATGAAAGGAAATAAGAGATTGTTAAACTGATAGGAAATGAGAAATTTCAAGGTGAAAGATGAACAGGAAAATGTCATTGACACAGAAAAAAGGAAATGAGAGATTGTCAGCTGGTAGAAGAAAGGAAATGAAAAATTGTCCAGCTGATAAAAGAAAGGAAATAAGAGATTGCCAAGCTGATAGACAAAAGGAAAGGAAAGATTACCAAGCAGATAGAAGAAAGGAAATAAGGGATTGTCCAGCTGATAGAAGAAAGGAAATAAGAGATTGCCAAGCTGATAGACAAAAGGAAAGGAAAGATTATCAAGCAGATAGAAGAAAGGAAATAAGGGATTGTCCAGCTGATAGAAGAAAGGAAATAAGGGATTGTCAGGCTGATGGAAGAAAGGAAATGAGAGATTGTCAATCTGATGGAAGAAAGGAAATGTGAGATTGTCATATGATGGAAGAAAGGAAATAAGATATTGTCAATCTGATGGAAGAAAGGAAATGAGAGATTAACAAGCTGATGGAAGAAATGAAATGAGAGATTGTCAAGCAGATGGAAGAAAGGAAATGAGAGATTGTCAAGCTGATAGAATAAAGGAAATGAGAAATTGTCAAGCTGATAGAATAAAGGAAATAAAGGAAATGAGAAATTGTCAAGCAGATAGAATAAAGGAAAAGAAAGATTGTCAAGCTGATAGTTTTCTGAAGCTGAAAGGGAACACTTGTATATTCAGAGCTACCTTCTATAAGCTAGCTGTGATTATACAATGTTCCTTTTCAGCAGTTAAGTGCATGGGGACACTGCTCTTGAAATTGGTAAAATGAGCACAAAAAGTGAGAAAATATGTAAAGTTAGGAAGAAGAAAAGCGTGTTGGTGTTTTTGAATACTGCTGTTCTAATTATAGGCAAGTTAGCTGTTACTCATATTGATAGCTTTGCATCAGGAATTTAAACAGGTTTTAAACATTTTTTTTTTAATTTTCTACCAGTTGCTTCCTTAGTTTCAGATCTGGTATATTATTTATTCACAAAATGGAAGGCATGAGAAATGGGCCATACAAGACCCCAAAGTGTGCTAAAATAGAAATTTTAGTTGCTTACATATTATGTTCTTCTTGCTTTGCGTACTAAATTTTTGCCATAAATGGAAGTTTGTTTTATTTATCTTTCAGTCTTTACAGCAACAATTACAGAAGGAGAGAGCTTTCAGAGACAAAGAACAAAATTCCCAGGTCGGTATAAGCACAGAAGCTAAAAGTTCTAGCCTAGAAACATTACTAAATCTTGTCATCCAGAGGATACTCTACCAATACTGTATACTACGTAGTTCATTTTTCACTATGACAAGAATGTTAATCCATTGCATTCTGGGTATTTTTTGTCATCTGCTGAAATTGTTGTCTGCATCAAAAATCAAGAATATTTTGAAAATATTGGTCCAACTAACTATTGTAGAAATGATGTCTAGGCAGCAAACAGTTTGGATCTCATATCAGGCCCCATGTTTGTGGGGCCTGATCTGGATCCAATCTGTTTGCCAAGATACCCTAAAAGGGTATCCGGAATGGAATGGGTTATTGATGCCACACTGTCATGAAAAAAAAGAAAAGAAAAAGTGATTGTGACCCTCCAGGGCAGTTTCATCACCTGTATACATTTCTCATCCTGCCTCATCACCATTCCAGTCTAAGTCAAACAATTTGGCATCACCATGCGACAAAGGATGCTTTGCTTATAGATGTTAGCTGAAAGTCAGTAAGGGCCATAACTTCGTCAAAAACAGCCCAACCAAAATTCAAAACCACATGCAAACCGCACAATGTGAGTTGTTAGGAAGTACAGAAGTAGTTTGTTTTGTATAACTAGGCGCCATTTGCTGCTAAATACAGTTACATTCTGTGCTCGTTCCAATTATAAATCGGCTTGAGGCGGTTTTTTTCTATTTTTGTCCCTGATCGTACCATGAAAAGCAGTATTTGGGTAGCTTGAAAATGAGAGTAGCTAGAAAGTGACAAGTATCTACCATGCGAAATTAATCCTGTCCGCTTAATCTCTTAAGCCAACGTTTATACTTGACGGTTCAAAATTGCAATTATATTTCGTTAATTGTACTTGGCATTAATCAGGACCATTTGAATACATTTAGGTTTATTTGAACAATAGTCTATAAACATAACACTTAATCCGCCCCATTATTTTCACGTTTGACGTAAACCCTTAAGCCCCCATTGATTTTAGTGTGAATAATGGGAGACTAGGCGCTTAAAATTTTCAAACAAATTGACTTATTTAAGATCATAGTCTTTTAAAAAAATAATCTTATCAAGGGGTATTAGTACATATGTACTGTTTACCTATGCTATTTTCTTATTTAGAGAACTTGCTTATTTGATACAAGTTTGTATATTTTTCATTAAAATTATTAATGTTATTTTTATGTGTTTGTTTATAAATAATTTATGTTTCACCTCGGCCAACTTATTGTAAATTAATAAGATTATGTGTCCGTACACCTTAGCCATTACCCTACAAATTTTTATCAAGTCTTCAAAAAAGTGGACTCTCCGTATCATTTCTGCTGTATGACTGTGAACGGAAGAGCAAAGAGGGCAGACCCAGATCAGACTGCTCGTTTAAGAGCAGTCTGATCTGGATCTTCACTGTTTGCCCAGCATTGTCTGTCTCAGTCTTCAGTTTTCTTCTTCTTTTTGTCTGTTTTGAAAGTTTGTTTTATCGGATTAGGAAAAAGAAAGAAAATATTAGTCTTTCAGTCACTGACTTTTAATAATTCATGCAAAGTAACAATCAAAATACAGTAAATTTGTAAAATAAAAATTGTCAAATATTGTTTATTTAATAATTTTACCCTGGGTGTGAGGAATATGGGTAAATAAGATATTCCTTTATGCTTTGTTTATTTTCAACTAAGATATTGAAATGAACAAGAAATTTGAAAACAAATATTTGTAGATTATGTTGGTTGGTTTCATAAACTTCTTAACTAAACAGGATAAATATTTTTGCCAGATATATTAAGGAGTATGGATGCACCACTATGCATTAGTTGCCATTATAACAAGGGAGTTAAGTTTAATATTTGCTTTCCCAGTTGGTGGAGCCCCGGTAGCTCAGTAGGTTAAGTGTTGGTCTGCTGCTCTAGGGTCCTGGGGCTGTATTCATAAAAGGACTTTAGTGGTTGCTATGCTGTTGCTAAGGCTAAATTTCTTTGAAGGAGATTCCCTACAACTATGAAACTTGCTCTGGAGATTCCCTACAACTATGAAACTTGCTCTAGAGGAACAGTCTTACAAAGACTGTTCCTCCAGACCAAATTTCATAGTTGTAGGGAATCTCCTTTATTGATATTTAGCCTTAGCAACAGCATAGCAACGACTTAAGTGGCTTTATGAATATGGCCCCAGGTCTTAAGCCCCACTGGAGGTGAAATCTTCTCAACCATAAACAGGGTTCCATTGCATCCAATCATTCTGATATGACTGAAATACAGTTGAGAAGGACTTAAAATTGCAAGTCATCCATCATCACTAGTTGGTGAATCCCTTCTCCATTGCTGGCTATTCTTTAAGAGGAAAAAAATGCCATTATACAGCTTGTTTTATCCTTTAAAAGAATAGGCCCTGTGAAAAGGGAGACAATTCCTATTTTCTGTGCAAAAGAAAAAGGAAATAGTTTTTTAAAAAAAAACAGAAGTTATATGGGATTTCTGTAATTCATTTTGACAAAAATTTACTTCTCGTTTTTAGGTCTTTTGGTGAATTGGTAAATTTAACAGTCTGAATCAGATTATTGATGAATTTAAATTACTTTCAAAAATAATGTTTGGTAAGAGCAGGCTGATCAGGGTCTGCACTACTTTCCATAGTATCAGTAATGTCTTACACATCCCCAGGTGGTAAACTCAACTTATTCAAATTTTGTATGGCGTAAAAATTCTAAAAACTAAGCCACCTAAAACAGGTACTATAACACTGTGGTTTTTAGTGCATCTAAAATTGCAGATGGAAATGCAAACAGTGCAGACCCTGATCTGCACTGCCCCTGATCTACAGGTCTTGATCTGCACCGCTTGCTCAGACCTATCTGTCCTAGTATTTAAAATCTTTACCATGATAACAGTAATTTCAAGCATGTTGAAATGAGCCTGTCCAGCTACACACACTTACAAGTCTCTACACTTTTCATGTTTTAGATCGTGCCGGATTAACAGAGGAATTGCAAAATGGGAAGATTGATCAGCCTTCATGGATGTGTAGGCTGATCTAAGTCTTTACTTTTCACACATGCTGTAAGATCCCTTTTCGTGTGATGCCAGTCAGTTTGTTAACTCTTTATCCACCAAAAAGCAGACAACAAAATTTACGTCTGCAAAAATTCAAAAAATGCCTTGTCCAAGACATTTCATATTGAGAATTCAAAGACTAGAGGGCAAACAGTGTAGTTCTAGATGAGGCGGCTCATTATGAGCCGCCTCATCGGGATCTACGCTGTTTGCAAATTCTGCTAATTTTGTCACTGGTGCTTAAAGAGTTAATTTTGCTACTGTTTCTCTGCAGGAGCTGCTTGAGTCTAAAGAAGATGAAATTAAACAGTTGAAAAAGAAACTTAAAGACCTTGAAGATGATATGGAGGTTAGTATGTAGAATTGTAGCCAAGTTGCTAGTAAATGAAACCAATATTTTGTGTCAACCCTTTGCAGACTGGAAACCCGTTTTGGGAACATGTGCAAACAGTGCAGACCCAGCTCAGACACCACAGAACGCGGTGTCTGAACAGGGTCTACAGTGTTTGCTTACAAGAATTTCTATGCAGCATTTCAAAAAGAAACATTCACCGGAAACCCCTAAAACTAGAAATGTACTCGTCCAAATGATAATGATGGACAAGTCCACTAGTAAAAACAGGGTTAAGATAAATGAGTACCCATGGTTTTTCACCATGTCAGCAAAGGGGAACAACTTTTGTGACTTCCTGTTTGCTTTCTTGGAAGATGAAGCCTTTCACAAGAGGGTTTACTCTTACAGAATAAGTATCTTTCACAGGCATGAGGTGTGGATAGAAAAATCAGTCATGAGGGTCACTGTTCAGCATCACGAGGCTTGCCGAGTGATACCGAACAGTGATCCCGAGTGCAAGATTTTTCTACCTGCACCTCACACCAATGAAAGATACTTTTTCTTGCACACCACATATTGTTTTAAATTTAGAACTTGTTAAAGTGCGTAATTTTAGTACTTGAGAGGTCTCTATTTGATTTTGAAAGAAGGCGCCACTTTTAACAATCGCCATTTGGTTCTTTACGTCAAAGGAGCGGCTGTAGCGTAGTGGATAACACTCCAGACTACCAATCCAGGGGTCGCAAGATCGATCCCCCGCTTCTCCGGTCTTTCGGATGAGACTTTAAACCGAGGTCCCGTCTCCATATGACCTCATTGTTGGTGGGACGTTAAACCCGAGTTCACTCACTCACTCACTCTTTACGTCAATGTCTGACGTGCATAAACTGACGTCTTTTTTGCCGTCTTTGGACATCATTATCTTAAACGCCAACGTCACTTGACGACACAGATACGTGACCTCCAATACAACCAATGCATTGAATGCTAGTGATTTTTATCCGGTCCTGGATAAGAACACCTGGGTAAGATAAGATTTTCTATCCCAGGTGAAAAGAATGCCGTTTTCTGTCCGGTGTACAAGAAAGAATTAGCTCCCTGTAGCAGTCAATTATTAGCAAACTGGCAGAGAGAGCTGATTCTGATTGGATTTTTTGGTTGGTTGATTTGATGCTTAACGTCCACGGTAAACAACTAAGGTCATGTCGGGACGGTCAGTTAACCTAACCACACTATTCCTGGGCAGGCTTAGACCTTCTAAGCGGTTAACCAGTACTAAGTGCACCTACTTTCGCCAGTAACTGACAACTGCCCTTCTTGAATCAGCGGAAGGAGAAACGAAAGTATGTGGCCAGACCGGGATTCGAACCCAGGACCTCTGACTTACGAGTCAGGTGCCCTACCGATCTGATTGGACTGCCTCATGGCAATATGATACGGGTGTAAACTGTTTTCTTGGCATAAATCATAAGGTTCAGGGGAAGCAACTCTGCTATTTTCATTTTTAGCTCGCCTGAACAAAGTTCAGGAAGAGCTATTGTACTACCCCCCGCATTGGCGTTGGCGGCAGCGGCTGCGGCATTAGCAAAATGTTAAAGTTTTACGTTAAAGTTTTTAAGATCTTATAGTTTCTAAACCCTTTGGTCAATTTAAATTATATTTGGTATGATGATAGATATTGGTCCAAAATTTTCTTCAAGACCATCCCCACCCCTGGTCATGACCCATAGGTCAAGGTCACAGACTTAGAAATTTTATGTCAAAGTTTTACATTAAAGTTTTGAAGATCTCATAGTGTGTAAACCTTATAATCGATTTAAATATATTTGGTCTGATGATAGATATTGGTCCAAAATTTTATGCAAGACCATCCCCACCCCTGCTCATGACCCATAGGTCAAGGTCAATTAGAAATTTTATGTTAAAGTTTTACATTAAAGTTTTGAAGATCTCATAGTGTGTAAACCTTATAATAATCAATTTAAATTATATTTGGTGTGATGATAGATATTGGTCTGAAATTTTATTCTGCAGTATCCCCACCCCTGCACATGATCTTTAGGTCAAGGTCATGGATATAGACATTTCATATTAAAGTTTTCTGTTAAAGTTTTTAAGATCTCAGAGTTCCTAAACCCTTTAATCAATCTGAATTATAATTGGTATGAGGATAGATATTGGTCTGAAATTTTGTTCAACCACATCCCCACCCCTGGACATGACCTATAGGTCAAGGTCACGGACTTAACAGTTTTATGTTTATTTCTTCAGATGTCATAGTTTCCAAACCATTTGATCTTTTTGAATTATATTTGGTTTAATGATAGATATTAGTTGGAAATTTTATTCATTCGCATCTCCACCCCTGGATATGACCTGTAGGTCAAGGTCACAGACTTAGTAATTTTATGTTAAAGTTTTACAATAAAGTTTTTATAAGTCCGTCCGTCTGTCTGTCCGTCCGTCTGTCCGTCCGTCAACATTCTTGTGCGCACCATATCTCAGAAACTGTTTGAGATATCTTCATGATATTTTGTAGGCATATAAATTAGGATGGGGCAAAGTGTCGTGTATAGTAATGGTTGCTCCCCCTTTCTTAGTTTCAAAGTTATGCCCCTTTGATTATTTTTTACCCTACTAGTCTTGTGCGCGCCATAACTAGATAACCGTTTGGGATATCTTGATGAAACTTCATAGCAATGTGTATGACGGTCTGATGATGTGTCGCGTATAACAATGGTTGCTCTCCCCTTTTTCGTTTTGGAGTTGCATCCCTTTGATTAGATTTTTCGGGTATTTTTGTGTATACTAATCTTGTGCATTCAATAACTAAGTAACCATTTGGTATATCTTGATGAAACTTTATAGCAATGTGCATGATCACAAGACGGTGTGTCACATATGAGAATGGTTGTTCCCCCCTACTTAATTTTGGAGTAACCTCCCTTTGATTAGTTTTTTAGGCTAACCCATTCCCCCATAACTCCTTAACCCTTTGAAATATTTCAATGAAACTTTGTAGGAATGTGTATAATAATGGGGTAATGTATCATGCGCATGAACCACAACTCTGGCTTACTTCCTGAATTATCTGCCCTTGCATCAATTTCCTTTTTACTCTGTATCTCCTTAACCGTTGGAAATATTTTAACAATACTTTATAGTGATATGTATATTGTCAAGGGAAAGTATTGCGACTAAGAGTTTATGAATTATCTCCCTTGTTTGACTTTGGCGGTTCACAACTTCTGAGCTGCTTCACCCTGGAACCTGATTTTTGGTGTACTAATAGTATTTGATGCGTTGTTTTGATAACATTGCAGTCATTAATTACAGAGTTGTTTCCCCTGTTTTGTCTGCCTGTCCATCTTTCTATAAACAATCTTGTTCATTCTGTAACTCCTTCATGACACTGAAACGGGCGTATTATGCGCCGCTTGCGAAGCTCTTGTTTAAGCTCTCATACTTTCTAAACCCTTGGATCAATTTGATTTGAATTGTTTTGATATTGGTTAGAAATTTTATTCAACTGCATCCCCACCCCTGCATATGGTCTATAGGTCAAGGTCACAGACTTAGAGAAATTTTATGTTTAAGTTTTATGTCAAAGTCTTGGAAATCTTATAGCTACTAAACCCTTTGATGGATTTGAATTATATTTGGTATGATGATAGATATTGATTGGAAATTTTACACAGCACCTTCCCCACCCCTAAGAAACAAATTACAGCACTTGAAGATGGAAAAGCGCAGGTTCAGGCGGGCTGTCCTGTCTGGCGACAGGTCTTGTTTAGCTCGCCTGTGCAAGTGTATAAGAAGAGCTGTTATTGTCAGCCTGGTCCGCTTTGCATGTTTTGGTTAAAGTTTTTATGTTACAGGAAAGGTGCTGTTAGGTCAGCTTTCATGTAGGGGGACAGGTCAAATTACCTCGCTTCTCGGTCGGGGTCAGCTCTTAAAAGAATTTGCTTCCCTAGGTGCAGATTATTTCCTGTAAGGTAGACGCCATTTCGGAAGGGCTTTGTTGTCAAAGAAAACAAACAAGAAGTCACAAAAGTTCTTAACCTTTGTAAAAATGGTGCCTTAACCCTGTTGCTTTCACTTTGACTAATGATGTCTTAACCGTGTTGCACTCACTTTGACTAGTGGACCTTAACCCTGATTGCAATAGGGTTAACATTTGATAGTGCCAAAAATGAAAATAATAAAATTTGCAATCAGCATAAAACCAGATGAAGTGGCTCATCATGAGCCACCTCAACTGGATCAACACTGTTTGCTTGCAAGTCTTTGAATTCCAGATATGATGTCACTTGGACAAAAAGTTTTTTGAAATTTTGAAGAAGTATATTTTGTCATCTGCTTTTTGGGGCGCTTTAAGGCTGAAGTACCAGGCAATTATCCAACATTATGCATATGCCTCTAATCTGTCAGTGCCTATGTGGATTACAAACTGAACTTTATGTAACCTGCATTTAAGTCTCGTGACTGTCAAGTGAATAACAGGCCATTGAATGACACAGATTTGTTGTATATCTGCATTGTCTGAAACAGGTTCTCAGGGTTCACTACTATGTTCCCAAAAGTCAGATTTATTGTGCACAAAAAGGGTAACACTTGAGGTTAGATTGTGGTCACCGTATGTGCAAGATTATTTTCAGATCCAACATGTCCAAAGGTATTAGCAGAGTTTAGGTTTACGACTGCCCTAGAAAGTTAATCTTAACATTGACCTTGTACCTTGTGGTTGTTTGGCACGTGCAGTTATGCCCATGTGACGAACCCTAAATTGGAAAATTTCAGACAGTTTTATTTTCAGAAAAAAAAAAAAAAAAAAGGCAGATATAAAATTTCCCCTAAATGGCTGAAGGCAAGAACCAGTATAAAAAATATGAATTCAAAACTTTGTCTTGAATATTTTCTTCAACTTTTTGATACTCATTTGAGAGGCAGCTACTTTGACAGTTTTCATTTTTAAAACCCATTAGTGCCTAGCACCCCAAAAATGGGATATAGGCAAACAGTGTACACCCAGATCAGACGCCGCAAATGCGGCGTCTGATCAGGGTCTACACTTTTTGCTTACAACAAATGGGTAGTTTTCCTCAAAATAAAAAAACAAATAAAAAAAAACAACTACCGTATTTGTTTGTGGATAACGCGCTAGCATGTACAACGCGCACCCCTTTTTCGGCCGTTCTGGGGCTGGAAAAAAGCTAGTTCTGCTGTATAACGCGCATACAGCCTTCTGAATTACAGACTGACATTTCTAAAACACGTCCGACGCCATGTTGTCTACATGTGACAGTACTGATTCGCTGATTGGTCCGCATCTTTAGACGGGTTTTATATTTTTTTACTCGGGCGAATTCGGCTGGACCTCTATTAGAAACAACAGTCAAGGTTGAATTTGGCTGGTCCTCTATTAGCAACAATGGTCAAGGTTAATGTAAGCAACAAATAAACACTCGCTGAGAACTTTGACACTTCTCACTTAAAGCTTGAGTCTTCTCACTGTCACTTAAGTTAATTGGATCCTTTTGTGTTGCTATCACCTCGATAATTGACGCTAATTGATATCTTTAATTCCAATGACTGGTTCTCTTTGGTCGGTACTAACATCAAAGTTTTCACACCAATTATCGATAGTTAATGTAATTACATCTTTGTCCCAAACAAACTTAGATTGAAAAGAAAAAAAAAACGTATCAAAGCGAAAATCATACATACATTTTTGTCGCACCTGCTTTAGCAGGGTGCGATAAAGGAGTTCACTTTTCCGTCCGTCCGTCCGTCAGTCATTCCGTCCGTCTGTCCGTACGTCTGTCCGTCCGTCCGTCCGTCCACAATTACCTCGACCCTAGTGTTTAAGTCCATTTCTCTCAAACTATGATACCTACAATCATGAAACCTGGTATAAAGTTTCTTCTTAGAATGTTCTCAAGGTATGTTGCACATTTTTCTACCCTTGACCTATATTTCATGCTCTGCTGACTTCGTAAAATTCAGTGTCCAAAATTACCTCGACCCTATTGTTTAAGTCCATTTCTCTCAAACCATGATACCTACAATCATGAAACCTGGTATAAAGTTTCTTCTTAGAATGTTCTCAAGGTATGTTGCATATTTTTTTCTACCCTTGACCTATATTTCACGCTCTGCTGACTTCGTTAAATTCAGTGTCCAAAATTACCTCGACCCTAGTGTTTAAGTCCATTTCTCTCAAACTATGATACTTACAATCGTCAAACCTGGTATAAAGTTTTTTCTTAGAATGTTCTCAAGGAATGTTGCATTTTTTCCTACCCTTGACCTATATTTCATGCTCTGCTGACTTCGTAGAATTTAATATCCAAATTTACCTCGACCCTAGTGTTTAAATCCATTTCTCTCCAACTATGATACCTGCAATCATTAAACTTGGTACTAAGTTTCTTCTTAGAATGTTCTCAAGGTATATTGCACATTTTTCTACCCTTGACCTATATTTCAGGTTCTGCTGACTTAGTGAAATTACCTCATCCCTAGTGTTTAAGTCCATTTCTCTCAAACTATGATACCTACAATCGTCAAACCTGGTATAAAGTTTCTACTTAGAATGTTCTTAAGGATGTTGCACTTTTTTTACCCTTGACCTATATTTTATGCTCTGCTGACTTTGTAAAATTTAATGTCCAAAATAGACCCTAGTGTTTCAATCCATTTCTCTCAACCTATGACACCTACAGTCATTAAACTAGGAACTAAGTTCTTCTTAGAATGCTCCCGTGGCGCGTTGCACTTTTTTCTACCCTTGACCTATAATTAACCCTCTGCTGACTTTGTAAATTTCACATAAAAAATTACATCAACCCTAGCATTAAAGTCCATTTCTCTTAAAGTATGACACCTAGAATCATCAAACCTGGCAAAAAGTTTCTTGACCTTTATTTCAAGAGCTGCTGACTTTGTAAAATTTCACGTCCAACATGGCTTTGACCCTAGCATGCAAGTCCATTTCTCTTTAAACACTATGGTATAAGCATCAAACCTTTATGCTTGATGTGTATTTCATGTGCTCTGTTGGCTTTGTAAATTTGTAGGTCAATCTGTCATCCACTTTCTGTATGTACTCTAGCATTAAAGTGCATTTCTCATAAACTAGTTAACCCTCTTACAATCATCAGACATGGCATAAAATGTTTTCTTAATTAAGCTGGTCTCTTGGATTGTTTAACTACTTCATATTTTTAATGATTATTTCATACTCTGCTGACTGTTGAATTTTATGTCCGGAAATGCATCCTTCTTAGCTTGCAAGGGCAGTTCGCTCAAATTTTTATACATGAATTCATCAAACCTAATCTAACCATGATCTCTGCTACAGTGGAAGAGCAAGGCAGGTGCGACATAGCATTCTGCGGAATTCTTGTGTTATCTTTGTTATTATTTTATTTCTGTTTATGGTATTTTTTTATATGTTATTTTAATTAATACTTGCAAAGCTAGATACAGTCATAATCATTTACAGATTTATTTCATCGTAGTTTTAATTCAGATATCTTTTTCTGTTAGTATATATTTTTCATTGCAGTATTTAGTTTAAACACACTGTGAGTCCGATATTTGTAGGTATTTGTTCTATTCTGTTCTATGTCGGGGAAAAATACCGCATGCCAGTCTACCTATTTTTACTTCGATCAGTTTCCGGCTAAAAAAATGTCAACAAATGCATGTTTCGCATGTTTTGGGGCGTATTTTAATCTAGTTGACGCATTTTGGAGATAGAATTGAATAAATACGGTCAAGATCAAGTTGTTATCGATGTGTGAAAAGCATCGGCTGTACCACGCATCGAAAATGGCCGTAAAAACGATGTTTGGCTTTGGGAAAAAAATCTTGGAAATTTTGTTCTCATGTACAACGCGCACCGGTATTTCGGATAAAGATTTTGATGGGGAAATGTGCGCGGTATCTATAGCAACTAACGGTAAACCTGACCCCCCTTAAATGAGAAATGTACTCGTCCAATATATTCAGATAGAAGAGTCCGCTAGGCATTAATGGGTTGACTCATCTGTACAAAGTACAAGGGGAGCCACAAGAGTCCAGCTGGATCCACAGTCCAGTCTGATCAGAGTCTTTGCTTGCACTTGTAGGGTAGTTAAGGGTCTAAGTTACCCTCATGCCAACAGGTATGACTGTGATCAGACTGGGTGGATGCCCAGGCTGATCTGAGTCTTTGCTGGGTGGACATGCCACTTCATTGGTTTTGTCATGTCACTGCTCAATTATTCTTGAAGCTGAGCCACAGATAAGGTGGGTTTTTGAGGATAATTCTAAGATCATTTTTATTTTTTTAATGAACATTTAGGCTGTGGCTCTCATTAGAACCATCTTGTTTAGACTTCTACTGATGGGTAACAACATACGTTTTTGTGGAGAAATACAAAAAATAATCCCTTTAGAGCTCTAGATAAGAGGCAGTATCTGATGATATTTTTTTTCTTATTTCTCATTGAAACCATATGTTATGACCCCTCAGCTGAACCGTCTTGTCGAGACGGTTCAGATGAGGGGTCACAACATATGGTTTTATGGGGCATTCACAAAAATTATCCCTAATTATCACCAAATACTCCTTCTTGTCTAGAGCCCTGAATTCCATGTAAATACTCTTTTTTATCTAGAGCACTGTAATCAGGCTATATATTTGGTGACATAAAAGTAATAAAAGATTGATGGTAACTAAAATAGTCCTGGATTTTTTTTCACAGATTTTCAGCAATAGCATGCTTACAAAACATATTTGTCAGTTAATCAGTCAAGGCCAACATACTTAACAATGCCAGCAGGGTCACGAGACTAACAACCTTACCTGGCGCTATTAGATAATCCAGGCATGCAAAGTCATTAATAGCCTACAGTAACGTCTTGTGCATTATTTATTGTTACTAACCTTTTTATTGCATATACATGTACTGTGTGTTCGATTGCAATTATAAAAATATTTACAAGGTTGAATGCTCTTCGATACGGTTTCCTTGTATAGTTAGGAGTTCTCAGAAATGACAATTATTTAAGAATTTTACTCAAAACCCAGCTTGCTCTTATCTCTGCTGAGTTAGAATTTTCCTCCAAACCCTGACGCTGTGGCTCCTGCTGAGTTAGAATTTTCCTAAAACCCTGACTTGCTGTGTGAAATCTCTAAGCTGTGACTTGCTCTTATCCCTGTTGAGACAGAATTTTTCTCAAAAGCCCAACTCTCCTGATCTTTGATAATACAGAATTTTCTTCAGACTCCTGATGTTCCCTTGAATTTTCCTCTTTACCCTGACTTTCTCTGATCTCTGCTATATTAGACCCATCCTCAGAACTCAGACTTGCTCTGATTCCTGCTGAGGCAAAACTCTTAGTTCAGGGATCAGCCTAGAGGGAGAAGTGGGAGAAATGGTCTCTCTAAGCTGACTGACTTCTCTCTATTTTGAGCTGAGTGAGAAGTCAAAATATATAAAACATATAGAAAATCCAGGATTTTTCCCTGTAATTCAGAAAATATCGCAAGACTTCTCACTGTCTGAGAACCGTAATCTGACCCTTGTTAGTTGCTCGGATCTCTTTAGAGTCAGAATTTTCCTCAAAATCTGGGCTTGCTCTGATCTCTGCTGAGTTAGAATTATCCTGCAAACTCTGACATGCTCTAATCCCTACTGAGGTAGAATTTTTCTGAAAACCATGACTTGCTCTGTGGAATTTTGGAATTTTCATCAAAACCCTGACTTGCTCTGATCCCTGCTGAGTAAGAATTTTCCTAAACACCCTGTTTTTCTTGTCCAGTTCCCATAAATTATGATGTTCCCCATGAGGCTTAAGGGAATGAATGCACAAATCCCACCTCCTGGCACTGAGTCTTTCCGTGTCTTCTCCAATTTGAAGAGGGTCATTCTGATCTGGGTTTGAGGTTATAAAACTTGAGAATAATCTCAAACTCAAAATAAAGCTCACTGATTGGCTGCTTCCGAGCATGTGCTCGGAAGCAGCCAATCAGTGTGCTTTATTTTGAGTTTGAGAATGTACTCAAGTTTTATAACCTTGGGGCCTGGATGTATAAACATGTCTCCTGTTTCACAGAGGGGCTACTTTTAAAGAGGAGAAATTGCTCTCATAGAGAGCAGATCTTTTCTGTTAACTCTTTAAGCCCCAGTGACGCAATTAGCAAAATTTGCAAACAGCGTAGATCCTGATGAGGCGGCTCATAATGAGCCGCCTAATCTAGATCTACACTGTTTGCCCTCTAGTCTTTGAATTCTCAATATAAAAAGTCTTGGACAAGGCATTTTTTTAATTTTTGCAGACGTTAATTTTGTCGTCTGCTTTTTGGTACTGAAAGAGTTAAGAGTAGCCCCTGATTGGAAAACAGATTCACTTAACAGGGAAGCAAATGCTCTCTGTTCAAGGTTCCGACATTACGTTAGTCTGTCCAAAATGGTGTCTACCATTAAAGGAAAGAATTTGCTCTCCTTAAAGAAACTCCTTTAATTAAAGGGAAGAATTTTCCTTTTTGAGGCATGAATTCCTTGCTTTTAGTTGGTTGGCCGGTTGTGTTGGGTTTAACGGCCCTTTGAGACAGTATTTCAGTGTATACCTTGCTTGAAGAGTTGACCCAAATTGAAAACAGGACAAAAATGAAAATGGCAGAGTTGCCTTCCTGGAAAGTATATCCATTCACTTTAACTACCGTAAAAATTCTAAGAATGGATGGATGACTTGCGATTTTACGTCCTTTCCAACAGTATTTCAGTCATATCAGGACGATGGGACGATGATAATGAAAGGCTGTGTGCAATGGAACCCCGTTTACGGTTGGAAAGATTCTCCCCTGAAGCGGGATTTGAACCCGGTCCACTAGGTCAGTAGGCCAGCGCTTAACCCACTGAGCTACCGGGGCTCCTAGAAAATTCTAAGAATTAGGACAGATAAGTCTAAGCAAACAGTGCAGACCCAGATAAGACTGTTCCTAATGGAGCAGTCGGATCAGGGTCTACACTGTGTGTTATTCCATCTGCAACTTTTAACCCTTAAAGCGCCAAAAATTAAAATAGTTAAATTTGCTAACGGTGAAGATCCTGATGAGATGGCTCATAATGAGCCACCTCATCCAAATCTACACTGTTTGCCCTCTAGTGTTTGAATTCTCAATATAATATAGCTTGGATGAAACATTTTTTGAAATTCTGCAGACGTAAATTTTGTCGTCTGCTTATTGGCGCATTAAGGGTTAAGATGCATTATAATTACTGCATTGAAAAACTAAACCTTTTCAATAGGACAGTTATGGTTTACATTTTTGGTGTCCCGATTTTTGGATTTTTTACGGTATTTTACATATCTTCAGGAGAAAGACGGTAAACACAGAAAGGAGGTGAACAATTACAAGAGAGAGATAGAAGACCTTCAGTCACAGTTAGACAGGAAGGAACATCAGTATCAGGTATGTATTGCATTTCTTCTAGTAAACACCCCCCTCTCTAATACCCCTGTCCCCTTTCCTCCATACATTTTCTCTGGAAAAAAATGGCCAAATACCAACAAAATTGGTTTAAACATATTTATTTGGCTTATTCAGTTAACATACATATAAACATACATATAAACAAGTACTAGCTATGGGATTAGAATGGAAGCGATATGCTTATCAAGTTCTTCTCCCTGGATACCAACCTAAACACCAACAAAATTGCCTCTTGACCAATAAAATCTGTTACTTATTGACCAGATTTTGTCCCAAGAGTTATTAATAGGGCCTGTAAATTGCAATGCCCCGGGGTATTTATACAAGAGTATAAGAATCCATCATGAGAGTCCATGAAGGATAGGGAAATCTCAAATGAGGGGTCAAACTTGCAGCTAGGGAAGAGGCTTGCTGAGCTCCACTTTAAGCAGAACTCTAGTTTCAAAATGACTAAATGAACTCAATGATCCCAAAGAATCATGTTTGCCTGTTCTAAGATGGGGTTTATTTTGTGTTTCAGCTAAAATTGAATGAACTTGATGCTGTGGCTCATAAGCTGGACATCACAGTGGGAACCCATGGAGCCCAGAGCATTCCAGAGGTAAGCTGAAAATTGTATTTTAACCCTATTGCACTCAAAACAGCCAAAACTCTATGGAGTTTTGGCTGTTCTTTGTGCAATAGGGTTAAATAAAATTCTCTGTCTTTCTGTATTACGTTAAAAAATTGGTGACAGAGCTTTCATGGACGGACGCTCGGTGCCCCGTTACTGCGGCTATGGATACGTTCCGCTGAGGTGCGGGGGTAACGTCGATATGAGAATTGAAATATGATGACAGAGCTTTCAGATTTAGCTCTGTTTTGTGACTGCGAGGCACAAACTTCGGCAGAATTGTGAGATTATTTCCGTTAATACTCCATAAGAATATGTTGTGACCTATTTGAACTGCCTCAGCAATGGACTTGAAATGAGGGGACAGAATATACCGTAATCGACCCATTTACCGCACCGTGCGCTTAAGTTTTTCAAAATTGCAACAAAATGGTGTTGTTAAAAATGTATCTAATAACCGCACACTCTGAACAATAAAATGCAGGGTGACTGGAAAGAGACAACATGGAGTAGGACTGGAAATACTGTGAGTTTATATTTTCTATGGGGCAGAAAATGATACTCAAGCCTTGAGTTCGCTGTTGAAACAGTAATGACAGGTTGTTAGGTTTTGTGAGAGTTTCAAAAGGAAAAGCAGTGTGCGCTTGTGCATTTTAATTTCCGGAAATGGCCATGGTATGCGGGTATAGGGTCATGTGCGGTAAATGGGTTGATTACGGTACATTTTAGGAGTGAAATAAGACTTCAAGAAAATATTTTCCAAGCTTGTCTTATCTGAAGCTATGCAAAAGTACCCAAATATCAGTAGGGAAAAGAAAAGAGTTTGGTCAGAGAGTTTTGTGTCTGTCTGAGGGTGGCCACCCTCAGATTTGATACAGTGCCTCTTAGACGGGCCAGTTAATCAAAGCATCATCAGCTTAGCAAGGTAACAAAGTACACTTATATATTTTTTGTCAAACCACTGCAAAAACTCATTTTTTGGGGCGGAAAATGGCAGTTTTTGCATGCAATATAATTGAAAATGCAACATCTTGTTAATCAATGATGTTAGTTTTTAACAGCTTTGCCTTGGTGTATAGTATGTGTAAAAAATATTTAAAAAGTGCCTAAGATTGAAATCAAACATTTTTTTATCATATGAGGTAGCTGTTATTCATTGGATAATGTTGTGTCATAAAAATCATTTGACCACACATGTAATAACTCTTTGGCGCATACACATAACATCATTGACAACATCCGTGTCTACAATGCCTTTTCTTATTGAAAAAATGTTCAGTTTGAAAGTGAAAAAAAAATCCCATTTTAAGGGTCATATGATAAACAGAATCTGACACTGGTGGTCATTTCATATGAAATGTAAGAAACTCGCTGAAGGCTTGTTTCATAAATTTCATATGAAATGACCACTCGTGTATGCTCCTCTATATCTGTGACATTGCAATGTATTTTACAGCTGAACCAGATCTTGGATGAGATCAGAAGCCTAAAAGGGGCTGTAGGGGACAGAAATATCCGCATAGATGTCAACCCCGGATCTTATACACATGTCTGCAGGTTAGTGATTCAACTTAACACTTAATGCACCAAAAATGATACAGTTGAATTTGCAAACATCATAGATCCAGATGAGGCGGCTCATATCTGGATCTACAATGTTCACTTGCTAGTCTTTGAAGTCTCAATATAGTATAGCTTGGAGGAAATATTTTTTGAAATTTTCCAGATGTAAATTTTGTTGTCTGCTTTTTAGCTCGCCTGTACGAAAGTACAGAGAGCTATTGTTGTCACTTGGACGTCAGCATCGGTGTTGGCGTGGATGTCACACTTTAAAGTTTTATGTCAAAGTTTTTTATGTGATGGGCAAGGAACTGCAGGCGAGCTATCCTGTATGGGGACAGATCTTGTTTTTTTGGTCCTTTAACGGCTAGTTTATATAGGGATACCAATTTAATGTTCTTACTAATTCAATATCCTCCTCTCTATGGGAAGATATATTTGATAACCTGTTTCGCCAAACTCAATGTCAGATGCCTTAGCCAACCATGCAGAGGTGAAAAATGCATTTGGTGTATAAGATATTTTGATGGCTATGAGGCAATAAATGTCTTATGTAAATTGGTACACTTTCAGGGGAATCAACTCTGTCATTTTCGTTTTTCTTATCTCCTTTCTCAAATGGGGTCAATTCTTAACCCTATTGCACTCAGTACAGCCAAAACTCCATAGAGTTTTGACCGTTCTGAGTGCAATAGGGTT
Source organism: Ctena decussata (assembly GCA_963989385.1). Taxonomy (NCBI): domain Eukaryota; kingdom Metazoa; phylum Mollusca; class Bivalvia; order Lucinida; family Lucinidae; genus Ctena; species Ctena decussata. The sequence goes on along the minus strand of OZ022498.1, from coordinate 51,444,151 downwards.
AAAGGAAAGGATAGATTCTTTCCTTTAAAGACAAATATTCTCTACTATAGAGAACCCCCCCCCCCCCACCCACCCCAGTATTTTTTGGTTTTATGACCCTGTTATGTCATTACCTAGGTGAGATGGGGTATTTCCTTTGATGAAATGGCAGTGCCACTGTACTGTTGCATATTTGTCTTCAAGGATAGACCCCATTTTGAAAGGGCTTGGGTGTCCAGGAAGGCAAACAGGATGTCCCAACATTTGTTCCCGTTCATAAAGATGACAGAAAAACGTGGAGAGGTATCGATACACCATAAAGTTCATCAAGTGCATTAGTTAGGGATAGAGTTGCTAAGCATCAAAGTCTGTAATGTTACATGGATCAAAGAGACTCAACAAAGATGTTAGAGACATGAAGTCTAGTCTGGTTACGCAGGGATCAGCTTAGCAGTTAAGTGGTCTGTAACTTGATATTTGTCAGTATTAGCTCTGCGCCAGAGAACCAGTTGATAGGAATCAGATTATTAGGTTAATTTAGGTTAATTTGTTTGTTACCCATTCACTCCTAAATGTTTGGAATTGACTATGCCAGCTTAAGTTTGGACGTCCTATATTCAATAAGAGGTACAGTAAATCTTCAATGGCTCGAACCCTGATGGCTCATTAACTCTGCATGGCTAGAACTCTTTCTTTGTTCCCTAGAGGTCACATTATATAGAAACTAACCCTGGATGACTAGAACTACCCTTGGCTGGAACTAATTTTCATGGTCCCAAGCCAGTTTGAGCCAAATGAAGTTCTACTGTAGTTGAAAAATGAATAACATGAACACACTCAAAAAATGTAGGCAAATAAGGCCATAATCAGAATAGCAGAGACTGTGGAGTGAAATGAAACGGCTCAGTATGAGCTGACTTATCTTGATCTGCACTGTTGGCCAGTGTCAGTTCAAAGATTAAGTTACAGGGGTATACCTGTTTTTCTGCCATTTTTGCAAAGGGAGACAACTTTTGTTACTTCCTATTGTTGCTTCCATTGACAATCAAACCTTCCCAATAGGGGTCTACTCTTAAAGAAGTCCTAGATGAGCAAATTCTTTCCTTTAACCCTTAATGCGCCAAAAAGCAGACGACAAAATTAACGTCTGCAGAATTTCAAAAAATGTTTCGTCCAAGTGATATCATATTGAGAATTTGAACACTAGAGGGCAAACAGTGTAGATTCAGATGAGGTGGCCAATTCAACAATTTTAATTTTGGCGCTTTAAGGGTTAAGAGTTGACTCTTATTGTAGAGAGTGATTAAGAAGGAAATATCAGAGTGTCTTCCCCTGAATGTGTACCCATTCACCTCGACCATATGAGCCGCGACACAAGAAAACCAACAAAGTGGCATGTGCGCCCAGCGCACTCAGATCAGCTTGGAAAGCCACCCAGTCTGATCAGAGTCTTCATTTGCACTAAAAGGGTAGCTAAGGGTCTAAGTTAGCTCCATGCAGACAGCAAAGACTCTGATTAGACTGGACAGATGCCCAGGCTGATCTGAGTCTGTGCTGGGTGCACATACCACTTTGTTGGTTCTCATGTTGCTGCTCATTTGAAAATTGCCATCCCATATTTCAAGTATGAATCGCAAAGACTTCAAACCTGATTAAAAAGATAGAGTTGTGTAAGGCAATTTTCTCGTGCTGTGGGGATCATCATCTCTTAACAGATATTGGTGGTTAGTTTGATCAAGAGATCAGTTAGGTTTACAGAGTAAATGGAATTCTAACATGACAATAACAATAGTAAACAATAATTTGTAAGGTATAGTAAAATATTGCTAATTATCAGCTGTAATTATCACTACAAAAGTCACGGCTAGATGATGATCTTCTTATAATATGGCTTGAGAAAACCTGTATTATGACATGATATTATGTTGGAATTGACTATGTCTAGACTAGCCTGTACACATATGCAGTCTTGTTAGATTATTTGAAACCTGACAAGACTGTGCAAATAAATCTGCCCTACCAAAATGTGCATTTGGTCTTCACATGTTCAGTTTGCATATGACTTACGTTTTCTCATGAGATGGCTCAAGTAAACGGGACTGTACATGTGTAAAGATAAATGTTGGCATATGCAAAAACAGAGAGACAGACAAAACTGGGCATCTTTTTTTGCAGCCTGATGAGGGTATTTTCCTTTTGCTTAATACTGCAAACTTGGACCAGGAACACTTTCAGACATGGGGGGTTTACTGGATGTTAGAGGTCTGTTCTTCTCACATGGCTTTTTGTACCATTTCTAATGCACCTCTTCAAATATCAAAAAAGGGAACACATGCCATGGTTAGGGAGGAAAGATAAGACCAGCTTGCACAGCTGGTCTGTTTGCTCAGGATCATTACTGTCCACAGTTAACTTCCATGGGGTCAAACTACCTCAGTGAAAACTTTGATGAGTCTGGACTGAATGTATTGATGCGCATTTTGGTCTTTGTGTTCACTGGAAACTTAGGGCTGAAAACATGTTTTTGCGGGAATTAACTCAAATAATTTTGGGGTATTTAAATGATCTTTGCTGATACTGGAAAAAATGCAATGGTCCTATAGGTTGCTGTTCATTTAAAGTTCTGTTTTGGAATGACAGACATACTGGAAATTGTTCTGAAAATTCAACATTGTAGTTCCATAGTGACTCTTAATATTAGGACAGTGATCTCTGAGCAAACTGTGTAGACTCAGATCAGACTGCTCCATTAGGAGCAGTCTGATCAGTGTCTGCATTGTTTGCCATTCTACCATATTTTGACACAACATGATATGGTGAATAATTAACATTCAAATTTTGGAGTAAACTATATGATGGTTGCAATGTCTCAATATTTTGAAAAATTATAGTACTAAAGTTTACTCTGAACATTCCAAACTTAATTACAGTAAATCAACTTTCAAATGTTAATAACTATTTCGCATTGTTCAAACTTTGGATTTTAATTGCGATAATTATCATACAATATTTAGAGCATTTTTCGGACGCTATAATGGAGGAAATAAGAAAAAAGATGGTACTTTATGGATTTATGTAAGTTCAAATTTAATAAAAATAAGGGAATTAAGTTAATACTATCAGTATACCCCAGCATATGAAGTATGGTGAGGGGTATATAGCTTGTGTGTCTGTTTTTTTGTGTGTTTTTTTGCTGGTCCAGTCATTAATCTTTGTGCTAAAGCTTTGTGCCATATTTCCAAATTGCCAGACTGGAGCTACTTGATTTGTGACTAGGTTTACTTCTGTGTTTATGTAGACAGGCTGATGTCATCTGGATGCTGTTGCTAACCAAAGGTCAAGGTCAAAGGGTGTAACAAATGGGCTAAAATTTTGGATTCAGTATGTTTGCTATATTTTCATTTTTTTTTTATATTTGACTAGGGTAACTTCCATATTTATAAAGTTAAAGGTAGTCAGATCTTGGTCTACACTGTTTGCTCTTGCATTTTTTGCTGAATTATTGGATTAAAATATATGGGTACACTTCCATTTTTCTGCCATGTTTCAAAGGGAGACAACTTTTATGGCTTTCTATTAGCCCCCAGCGCAGACTCAGATCATCTTGGGCATCTGCCCAGTCTGATAAGAGTTTTCACTGTCCGCATTGAGCTTCCAAGGACAACAAAGGCATTCGAAAAAGGGATCTACCCTTAAAGGAAAGAATTTGCTGCAGAAGGAGCAAATTCTTTCCTTTAAGAGTTGATTCCACTGGGAAGGGTGCAAAAAATGAAAATGGCAGAGTTACTCTCCCTGACTGTAAATGCAGTAAAATTATTTGTTTTGTTCCTTTCAGTGATGCAGACAACAGCAGAACCTCGCCAGCCAGGCCCCATCACAACTCTCATCCCAGTCGTATTCCTGTAAGAAAGGGCTCGGGCTCTCAGCCGGGTGGTCTTCCAGATGATCTTGATCATCTCAAGAAGCTTGTGTCTGACCTGCAGGTCCGAAACAAAAATTTGGACAACACTTTGCAGGCCACAGAGGAAACAGTTCGTCTGCAGACGCAAAAAATGAAACATTACAAAAACATGCTGATTGACCATGGATTGTTGCCAAAAACTATGTCGAGGTCCAGCAGCGACCCCAATTTAGCAAAATGGTCACCATGCATGGACAAAAGGCTGTCACGGCAAAGTAGTAAATTTCATTCCACAGAAAACTTATCTAGTCAACGAAGTCAGTCTCCGTCTGGTGGCCTCAGAAATGGTTATCAGAATGGTTATCAAAATGAAGACTTCCAAAAACTTTACAGTGAAAATGAAAAGCTGAGAAATCAGATTGATGGGTATAAACGTGTGCTCAAAGTTTTTCAAGACAGAAATTCAACTGTACCAAATGACACCAAGGACAGTCAGGCCGGACCTCAGCCAATCAGCTCCGAGAGTGCCAGCTGTCTTCTTGACAACTGGTTGGATATGATTGATAAGTTCTTGTTGGAACTGAGCCAAGGGGATCAGAATGGACACATGCCAGTGACAGCGTCAACGACTGAGGTGTCGAGGCTTAGACGAGGGCTTTCTCAGGCTAGAGGTGCAATCAGGTCACTGTCACAAGGATCAGTAGGTAAGTACCCTAATGTGCTTATATATTGGGACACCTAAAAAACATTAATTTTTCATTTGGTACAAATGGAAAATTAACGGTTTCAGGTGTCCCAATACTTAAAGACACATTTTTGATTGCATAATACCCTAATGACCGTTTATTGAAACATGCTGCTCAGAGATAAAATATCCCAGAAGACTTTTCACTGAAGTACAGGTAGGGGGCCAGATAAAGGGAAATCAATTGTCAAGGGAAAAGACAGAATATAGTTATAAACAGATGATAATTGGATCAGACTGTTTTTGAAGACCCACATAGAGCTGTGTTGAACAGTGCTGCCATAATCTGCTCAAAACCTGTTTTTATGCCAAGGGCTACTAAAATATGCCATGCAAATATAGGTACTCATAAATTACAACGTTCGCGCATACAGAAGACTTAGATCAGCATGTGCAGTCTAATCAGTCAATCATGTTTGCATAAACAGTCTACGATTCCTAAAAAGCAAAATTGAAGACTATGACCAATCTACACAATGTGACAGCTGATTTGAATATTTACTGTTAATATTCAAGTTATGCCAAATCAGCCTGCACAGCTAAAAAGCAAACAAAAACCAAAAAAAAAACTGATTACGGTCTACATAGATGTGACATATTGTTCACACGAAAGTTACGTTATCAATGAGTATTCGAAATCAGCATGCACATTCTGTCTTTATTTTCGCCTTTTCAAGTTTTGGGCATATATATGTGTCTATGTTTATATAATTTTTCACAAAATATCACATAAAATCAGATCTAGAAAATAAAATTAAAATAATTATCTCTTTGTTTGGTTTGCAAGTTTTATATGACTGTTTTACATATGTCTAGCAAAAAGTCATTTTTATATTTTTTATAATGCCAGAAACTTTCATATGTTTAGCTTTTAGCAGACAGTGAAACCTTTTTTTTTTTTTTTTTGCATTTACTTTAACATAAAATAATCATAAACAAATCAAAGAAAAAAAAGGAAAACAGTTGTACAACCATTATCTCGGATCAGACAAAAAAAAAAAAAAAAATAAAACAATAAAGTCAAAAATAGATAAAATGAAAATTATAATATTTTTTTTTTCTTTATTATGAATTACTTTTTTTTAACTCATTAGTTTTTTGTTCTTGTTGTTAAATTGTTTAAAGTAGATGCATCTACAGGATAATATCAGTTTCCCCATAATAGGCCCCACTTTTGGAATTTGTAACTGGCATAATCCCCTCATAATCACCTAGATAAGACAATCCTTTGATGTAAGCTGTGGCCCTAAGCACTGTTTATTGGGAGCTATCAAAGTGTGCCACCCCAATTTGTTAAAGAAAAAAATGTGTCTTTAAGCATTTTACAGGTTGTTGAACCCCCCCCCCCCCCCCCCCCCCCCCCCCCCCCCCCCCCCGCCCCACCTCCCCCGCCCCACCTCCCCTCTCAAGAAAAATATGTTATTGCAGGTTTGCCATAGTCTGGGAAGAACTTATGGAAAACAATTTTTTTTTTTTTTTTCCAGGACGGGGAAAACTCAGGAAATTTTGTGATGGTTTCTAAGCAACCACTAGAGCTAAGATTTTGAAATTTGATACAAATGTTGGGTATGATTAAATAGCTTTCTCCATCTTATCATTCCCTTTGTTTGTCCAGTTTTTCTTTCTGTCCAATATCTCTCCAGTTATATTTCTGTCAAAGATTTCTCAGCAACCACTAGAGCTAGGATTTTGATATGTGGTACAAATGTTGGGTATGTCCAGTTGTACCATATAAGAGAGATTCAGCCTCCTGCTCTTGTCATTTCTATTGTTTGTCCTTTTTTTCTTTCTCTCCAATTAAATTTCTGTCAAACATTTCTCGGGAACCATTACAGCTAGGATTTTGAAATAAAGTATAAACATTGGGTATGTCTAGTTGTACCGTATAAGAGAGAATCAGCCTCCTGCTTCCTATCGTTTCTATTGTTTGTCCATTTTTTCTTTCTCTCCAATTAAATTTTTGTCACAGATTTCTCGGCTCCTGTCAGAAAGTGTGCATACATCTTGAAAATAGCCAAGTATATTGTGGGAAAGAAAAACAAAATGATGAGATTTATTTTGGCTCCTTTTTCCATTTTTCCATCTCTCACTCCAATGTAATAAATGGGAAAATTTATGTCAAAGACTTCTCAGATTGCTATGTTGCTAGGTTCAAGTAATAGTTAACATCATCTCGATGCTGCTGCTGACATTAGGTCAAAGTCACAGACATATAAGTTTATATAAATTTGTGTTGAAATTTTGTGTTAAATTTATACATTATTTTGCTTATTGCAAATTTTTAATAGAATGTTTTGGTATTACACCTGCGGAAGAAAATGCGTTTATTTTGTCATGACAATCACATGGAGCATTCGTGTGTCGTCATACTTTAATTTTGACTGACGCTTGATTCAAACTAAAGGCTTGCAGTAACGATCGATATTATTGGCTTAGCGCTTCAATTTTGCTGCAATCATTGCTACACCCCCTTTTTTTAAGGTCAGCCCTCGCTATACTGGTCGTTGTCAGTCATATACAAAACACACTTCATGACCTTGCCGAATGCGTGTGTCCAAAATTTCAGACCACAGTATAATGTCCGTCGCTACAAAGTATATTTCTGAGTGTTTTTATGGTTTTATAACCTTAAGGTGTATGATACATGTTTTCGGCCATTTTTACAAAGGGTAACAACTTTTGTTGTGACTACCTGTTTGCTTCCCTGCACGACATAGCCCTTCCAAACGGTGTCTAATCGTTAAGGAATGAAAAGGTCCATGAGGTCGCTATAGTGAAATATTTTTGCGTTCTCAAAGAATTGAGGTTGGGAAGAATTAAATACCGCGATTGCATTCGACTAAACCAGAAAACTTGCCAAAAGAAATATGTGGCCGACGACGAAGCCGCCTATGTTTTATGATTCACTTCTGCTAGTCGCAGACCAGACACAAACTGAAGATTTGTTTAAAGTCTAAGATACACCTTAAAATACTGACGTTATACACAGTCAGTCAAATTAGAATTATACGGATGGTCTTTCATCCGTATGTTTGTGCGTCACCATTTTTTCGTCATAATTTATAATTTTCTAACGGTTTATATGTAAATAAAATCAGAAAGACAATACAGTACACCACTAAACCACCCCTGTGTACCATACCTCAAACTCCTGAATAAACAGCAAAAAACCTGGTCTAATACCTTGACGAAACTCCGATTTTATTTTTGGATTGGTCTCCGTTACGTCTGCGGGTATTTCAGAAAATGACAAAATGAAAAAAACAATACCAGGAGTGCAATTTCGTTGCTCTAGAAAAGACCCAGATCAGACTGCTACAAGGAAGAACCTTATCAGGCACTATTCCCGATTCACATGGCTCTGTTCTTTGCGTTTATTTATTTTTTTTTTAGTTTGATAATCAACAATCGAGAATAAAATATGTGTAAGTAACAAGCTGCGAAACCCAAGAATAATGGAAAATCTTTTCTTTACGACAGTCTGCACACATGCGCAGTTTGGCCAGGGTGCACGCAAAAAATAAACTGAATAGTGCACATATTTAGGTGACTGAGTACACTTTAATCCCTTTTCAATTTTGCCATCGGGTCAAATTTTGATCCTCAAACAGCCACTTTTTGCATATGTTTAAGAAGCGTTTCATCGCCCAAGGCAGCAAAGAAAGTCAACACCGAATAAAGCTAATAGCATCGCAAAGGTCTCCAGTAATTAGTATTTTTTTTACCTTATATTAAGTAATTCCGATTTTGTGCTAATCCGAGTCTTCTCTGGCGTCATGGTGGATATTCTTTATTTTGACACTAACAAGCCACGTCGATTAGTTGTTTCCAGAAGCAATTATCAATTTTGATTAACTTTATTAATATTAGCAGTAGAGGTAGTAGTATTCATCCACAAAACATCTGCTAATTCACTCTCTATGAAAACACATGTCGTGGCATCTCAGATACAAATCTAGCGATTTCTCAACGTATGTTTTGTAAAAATGAGATTAAAAAAAAATTACCCCAGAATTACTATTACTTATTACAGGTCCAAAATTGACAAATGATAGCACGTCTAATACTAAATTAATGCAAAATTTTAATGGGCAGTTTAAAGTAGAGGCTGTACCTTTATGCCTTTGATCGTTTGAAGATTACAGTTTCTTTGATGTTTTCAGTAACTCACTGTGTTATTGGGATTTTTTTATTCAAGATCTATTTTCTTCGGGTAGTAAATATGATTGAAACACTTGACCTCCAACAGATTTCCTAATCTAGATATATACAATAACTATTGACTTTGGTGGTGATTATTTGAAGAGTCGGATGTAAATTTATTATGACATAATTATGCAAAAATTCATTTTAAAGAAAGCCTTGAATTATTATTTTTATGGTTACTTAATCTTTGGTGTGGAAAATGTCTTGCGAAAAGGTATGAGAAGCATCCCTCGCTTTTGCGTACTGATATTTCAATAGATTGTTCATGCGAATGGAGACGGCTCGTATCAGACTGCGCGAATGGCCAGGCTGATCTGAGTCTTTGCCATTCGCACTTTCCGTAGTATAGTTGAAATTATATACTCCACGATTTCAGAATAGTTTCATAATGACAATCTCATCACCGAACAAAATACGCACATGTACTTTTCATATTTTTAGACAGAGCAGTGTCTGGAAAGTCACGTGCTCCTTGTGAATGACAAGGTTATTTTTGGGTTTTTGTAAAACCACTAACGATTGGCTAAAGCTTTTGTTTCATCTACCCGTTACTTGTCTGGGTTGACGCACGCTAGCAGTAAAATAACACACGTCACATCAAGCAAACTCGATGCGATCTACATGGCAAAATAAACGGTATTTCTTCCGCAGGCTTAGTAGGCCTTTCACTGGGTTTGCTATTGTCCGTTTGTCTGTCTGTTATTTGACATTTGCTTTAAAGTTTTATATGAAGCGTGTTTTTATTAGGCGGTGGCGCTGGCCGGGGGTATACGTGAGCTACTGCTCACATGCTCTTGTTCTTTCCCTGGGCGCTCATGCCACTTTGTGGGTTTTGTTGTGTCGCGGCTCATATAAACTGTACTATGAGAATTGTATGCCTAAAATTTTGCAACTTTGACAAATCTATATGACATTATATTCTGAAAAAGAGAAAGGGGGCATCTATTAGAACAGGGGTGTTTATTAGATTAATAAGGTACATTGTTTTTTTTCAGCAACACAAGATGGTGCAGTGTCCAGCACAGGGGGGCAGTGGTCACCAGATTCTGGGCATGCTCAGCCCCACAGGTAGTCCATTTATTTATCTTAATCTCATTTAGTTAGCTTTTCAGGAGCGGCTGTAGTGCAGTGGATAACACGCCAGACTACCAATCCAGGGGTCGCAAGAGCGATCCCCCGCTTCTCCGGTCTTTCGGATGAGACTTTAAACCGAGGTCCCGTCTCCATATGACCTCGTTGTTGGTGGGACGTTAAACCCGAGTTCACTCACTCACTCACAGTTAGCTTTTCATGATGTTTTTGTCCTTTGACTTTGAGGCTTGAGAGATATCTAGTAATAAAGGGCTAGACTTCCAATCTATAGGTTGCATGTCCAAGTCCGTGGTCCTTCAGTTTTCGGGATTAGACAAATCCAGAGTCACCATATGACATGTATTGGTGGGATATTAAAGGCAAACTCACTCAACTCTTTGAAAGGGGGGTATCAATAAGGTGGGTTTTCTGCATCCTACCAAAGTTTTCTTTTTTTAACTGATGGTATACTCCAATGTGTCTAGTTTATTGGACCATATGTGACTTTGGTCTGAAAGCCCTACTTACTGAGCTATGGGTCCACAGAAGTGGGTGGGGTAATCCAACATGATTTTAGCCTGTCTTGTAAAAACATTCTCATTAGGTAGAAGAGTACAGCAGACAGACAGGATTTGATAAAATGATTAACAGAACATCTAAACTATATTTCCATATCATTTTATTTGGTTTAATTTGAACATATGTTGTCAAAAAAGACTTCCTTTGACATTCAGCATTTTTAGCTCACCTGAGCACGAAGTGCTCAAGGTGAGGTATTGTGATCGGTCTTTGTCCGGCGTCCGGCGTCAACTTTTGCTTTAAACGACTTCTTCTCCAAAACTACTTTACGGATTTTGAAATAATTTCACAGAAATGTCCCTTGGGGGACTCTCTACCAAAATTGCTCAAATGGTTCCGCTTCGCTGAACAATATGGCCGCCAGAGCTAAAAATAGAAAAACCTTTAAACGACTTCTCCTCCAAAACTGCTGGGCCAATTTTGAAATAATTTCACAGAAATGTTCCTTAGGAGACCTTCTACCAAAATTGCTCAAATGGTTTTGCTTCGCTGAACAATATGGCCGCCAGAGCTAAAAATAGAAAAACCTTTAAACGACTTCTCCAAAACTGCTGGGCCGATTTTGAAATAATTTCACAGAAATGTTCCTTGGGGGACTCTCTACCAAAATTGCTCAAATGGTTCCGCTCCGCTGAACAATATGGCCGCCAGAGTTAAAAATAGAAAAACCTTTAAACGACTTCTCCTCCAAAACTGCCAGGCCGATTTTGAAATAATTTCACAGAAATGTTTCTTAGGAGACCCTCTACCAAAATTGCTCAAACGGTTCCGCACCTCTGAACAATATGGCCGCCAGAGCTAAAAATAGAAAAACCTTTAAACAACTTCTCATCCAAAACTGCTGGGCCGATTTTGAAATAATTTCACAGAAATGTTCCTTAGGAGACCTTCTACAAAAATTGCTCGAATGGTTCTGCTTCGCTGAACAATATGGCCGCCAGAGCTAAAAATAGAAAAACCTTTAAACGACATCTCCTCCAAAACTGCTGGGCCGATTTTGAAATAATTTCACAGAAATGTTTCTTAGGAGACCCTCTACCAAAATTGCTCAAACGGTTCCGCTCTGCTGAACAATATGGCCGCCAGAGCTTACAATAGAAAAACCTTTAAACGACTTCTCCTCCAAAACTATTGGGCAGATTTTGAAATAATTTCACAGAAATGTTTCTTAGGAGACTGTCTACCAAAATTGCTCAAACGGTTCTGCTCTGCTGAACAATATGGCCACCAGAGCTAAAAATAGAAAAAAGCTTTAAACATCATCGTCTCTGAGCCCAATGGCTCGATTTCAAAAAATTTCACAGAAATGTTTTACTCATGACTCTGAACAAAATGTGTTAAAATGGTTCCACTCCGCTGAACAAAATGGCCGCCAGAGCTATAAATAGAAATAAATCTTAGAATGACACAGAGGACCTAGTTATGATCCAATCATCATGAAACTTTGTCAGAATGTTTATCTAAATGAAATCTAGACCATCTTTGAAACTGGGTCATGTAGGGTCAAAAACTAGGTCACTGGTTGTGCACACTCTAGAGGGCATAGTTATGATCCAATCTTCATGAAACTTTGTCAGAATGTTTATTTATATAAAATCTAGGCCTAAATTGAATCTGAGTCTTGTGGGGTCAAAAACTAGGTCACTAGGTCAAATCTTAGAAAAACCTTGTGTACACTCTAGAGGGCACAGTTATGAACCAATCTACGTGAAACATTGTCAGAATGTTTATTTTCATGAAATCTATACCAGATTTGAAACTGGGCCATGTCAGGTCAAAAACTAGGTCACTAAGTCAGTTCTTAGAAAAATAGTGTGAACGCTTTAGCGGACACAGTTTTGTTCTAATCTTCATGAGACTTTGTCAGAATGTTTGTTTCCAACAAATCTGGACCAAGGGTGCAACTTGGTTATGTTGGGTCAAAATGTAGGTCACTAGGTTAAACCTTAGAAAAACATTGTGTACACTCTAGAGGGCACAGTTTTGATAACTTTGTCAGAATGTTCATATCCAAGAAATCTAGACCAGGTTTGAAACTGGGTCATGTGGGGTCAAAATCTAGGTCATTAGGTTAAATCTTATAAAAAACCTTAGGTACACAATAAAGGGTTCATTTTCCATTTAATCTTTGTGAAACTCTGTCTGTCGGTCATATGGATGTCTCTGAGGTTAAGTTCACAGGATACTCAGGTGAGCGATCCAGGGCCATCATGGCCCTCTTGTTTGATATTTTTGTCATCAATTTTCAATATTTCTTGGCCTTATTGTTAAATAAACAGACCAGTTGTCATCAAACTCATGTCAAGGAAGCACCCCGACTAGGACATTCGGCTGAGGTGACCAGAATTTCACAATGACCTAGATTTCATGGTCGATTGAACACATAAACTTGCTTTGAAGATGTTTTTTCATTTAATTTTGTCCTAGAATTACGAACCTTTGGCCAAATTACTATTTCAACTGCTATATTATGCCCTACACCCCAGCCACTGAAGGTGAGAGAATACATATTGGCTTCAGATCGGATCTCCTTGGCGTCTGCATCTGTGTCTGTGTCACATACTTCGACCTTGGAAACAAGGTCAAGGTCATATTTTGATGACCTTGACCTTGTTTCCAAGGTCACAGGAGGACTTAATATGTGACACCTACACAAATGCAGATGCCAACGAGATCCGCACTGAAGCCAATATGTATTCCCTCACCTTTAGTGGCGGGGGCATGGGGCATAATGTAGCAGTTAAACTAGTAATTTGACCAAAGGTTCGTAATTCTAGGTCAAAACAGAAAGAAAACCATCTTCCAAGCAAGTTTATGTGTTCAGTCGACCATGAAAACTATGCCATTGTGAAATTCTGGTCACATCATCTGAATGTCCTTGTCAAGGTGCTTCCTTGACATGAGTTTGATTATAACATGTCTGTTTATTTAACAATAAGGCCAAGAAATATTGAAAATTGAGGTCAAAAATATTAAAAAATGCTGAATGTCAAAGGAAGTCTTTTTTGACAACATATGTTCAAATTAAACCATATAAAATGATATGGAAATATAGTTTAGATGTTCTGTTAATCATTTTATTAAATCCTGTCGTCTGCTATACTCTTCTACCAAATGAGAATGTTTTTACAAGACAGGCTAAAACCATGCTTGATTACCCCACCCACTTCTGTGGACTCATAGCTCAGTAAGTAGGGCTTTCCGACCAAAGTCACATATGGTCCAATAAACTAGACACATTGGAGTATACCATCAGCTAAAAAAAGAAAACTTTGGTAGGATGCAGAAAACCCACCTTATTGATACCCCCATCTTTGAATAATACTCATTAATGCTGCTTTAAAACAATTGCAGTCATATTGAATGCTTGGCCTATAATCAATTTTAATTGATATACAGAAAACTAAAGGTATCTCAAACACAGACATCACAGAGTACCCTCTTATATCAAAGAACATAGTTTGGACACATTTCCTCCATTTATCTCAAACTACTGATATCTCAAAGTTAATTTTCTGGGACCAGAAAATTTATTTTGATTTTCTGGGACCAGAAAATTTACTTTGAGATAACAGTAATTTGGGATGAATTTAGGCTTTGAGATATCAAAAGTTGACTGTTTATACATGTAATTGAGAATTAGAAAAATGATGCCCATTGTGAACTTTAAAGCTGTTATTCGTCTCCCATTTTATTGGAGCCATCTCTTAAAGGGAAGTACTTGATCCCTCAGGGAGCAAAATCCTTTCCTTAAAGAGTAGCCTCTATTTGAGACTGACTTTGTTGTCCAACCAAGCAAACAGGAAGTTTCAAAAGTTGTTTCTCTTGGATAAAATGGCATATCCATTTACCTTAAACTAGATCATCTATCAAACTTAATAACTTTTATCATACCATCTCTTTCACTTTCAGCAAATCCCCAACATCATCCAGTAGTAGCTCTGTTTCCTGTCACAGTCCACAGTTTGCCGATTTTCCACCCAACAAACCAGTCAGTGGCTTTGCTGACTCCAGGTTCTCTGTTCAGCAAATTGAGGACCAGTCTGTTGAAAGATTACGTCACTGCAGTGAGTCAACAAACCGGGGTCCAGCCAGTATGATCAGTGATTTCTCAGAAATGGACAATAGTGTGTTTTCTACTCAGACTAAAGGGAATGGCATTAGAAGTCTGAGAGACATTCCAGATGATAACACTATGTTTAAGGAACCTCTGCCAAAAGTTACACTAAGTGGTGTATCAGGCGTTAGTTTTAGAGACAGGACTCTGGATATGACCGATGGGCTCTTACCTCCAAATGGAGGCAGTGAGGCTACTGAAAGGTCTTCCCCATCGAAGTCTTCCCCAACAAATGGCAATAGAACATATGGCAGTTTCTATGACAAAACTTTTTCATCTAGTTTCATAGGAAACCAACACCCAAGTTATGACTCAATAAATGAGAGTGCATTTGAAGCTACTCATATTTTGGAGCATGATAGTAAATCAAAGCGAAAAGATGAAGGTCAAGGGTCACAATATGAATTGGATAGATTACGCAGTCGTTTAATGGCTATGGAAAAATTACACACCATGATGAAAAATGAGGTGGAGATATACAGGAAGGTAGCGGATCAGAACAAGGCAAAATCTGACAGTCCATTGTTGCAGCATCTAGAAGAGTTACGACAGACGAGACTTAATCTAGAGAGAGAGCTGAGAGAGAAAGAGAAAGATTTTGAAACTGGTGAGTTGAGTTTAAATTTATATTAACCCTAAAAGTGTCTAAAAAGCAGACAACAAAATTTGCGTCAGAAAATTTTCACAAAATATTTAATTCAAGGTATATCATATTGAGAATTTGAAGACTAGATGGCAACCAGTGTAGATCCAGATGAGGTGGCTCATTATGAGCCACCTCATCTGGATCTACCTACCCTGTTTGCAACTTTGTCTATTTTCATTTTCGGCGCTTTAAGTTTTAAGGTGTCTGGGTTCACCTCCAAGGGAGATTAATCTGATTTAGAAGTAGGTACTCTTCTTACTGGGGGCTAAGTCGGAAGTATTTACCTCCCTTCATATTAGAAGCTACTCTTTAAGGAAAGGATTTGCTGAGAAAGGATTCACAGAGCTCTAGATAAGAGGGAGTATTTGGTGATGATCAGGGATAATTTTTTTAATTCTGCATTAAAACATATGTTGTGACCCATCATCTGAACCGTCTCGTCGAGACGGTTCAGATGAGGGGTCACAACATATGGTTTCGATGAGAAATAAAAAAAATTATCTTTAATCATCATCAAATACTCCCTCTTATCTAGAGCTCTGATTCACCTACCAGGGAAGCAAAAACTTAAGTTTTAAAACATTGTCTCCCCTTTAAAAATGGTGGCCAAACTATAGCGACCGAATCATAAACCTTAAATTTGTCCTTTAATGTGGATATCTGTGCATTGAGCTTGTCTCATATGCTTTTGTAGTCTGTTATTGAAGCAAGGGAGCTAATTATTGAAATGTATAAGCTTGCCCTATGGCAGTTTTTTACCATTTGAGCCACAACACAACAAAAACAACAAAGTGGCATGTGTGCCATGCGAAGGCTTAGATCAGCCGGGGCGGTTGCCCAGTCTGATCAGTCTTTGGTGTTATCGTGGGGATAACTTACACCCTTACCTACCCTTTAGGTGCACAGCAAAGACTCTGACCAATCAGATTGGGGGATGCCTAGACTGGGCTGAGCCTTTACTGGGCCCACATGCCACTTTGTTGGCTTTGTCTTGTTGCGGCTTATATGATATGTTGTATTGCAGAAAAAAAAGCAGAACTCTTAAAACAAGAAGCAAAAATACAAGAACTGAGAGACTTAATTCTTCAGCTACAAAATCAGCTCGCTGATAGTCAAAGTAACCTCCACGAAAAAATCATTATTATAAATGAGAAAGAAAAAACAGTCAGTGAGACTAATATATTGTTGGCCAAGGAGAGAGACAGTGCTAAAAAAGGAGTGCAAGATTTAGAAGCTTACAAGAGAAAAGTGCAGAATGTGGAACAGGAGTTAAGTGACAATAAAGCAAGTGTTGCAAAATTGACAGAAATGATGAAAAAACTCAAAACTGCTTTAGAACAGTACAAGAGAAGAGAGGGCCAATTAGAAGGTGATCTCAGACAGCATATGGAGGTAGCAAATAAATATCAAAGAGCAGCAAATGAGGTAGAACTTAAACTTCAGGAGGGTAAAGAAATAATTAGCAGACAAAACAGTGAGTTAGAAAAGTTGAAAGAAAAACTTGGTTCATTGGAGGAAGAGTGTGGACAGTGTAAGACTACAGAGGAGCAGTATAAGACAATGTTAGGTGAGGGAAGGATCAAGGTTTGTGAACTTTCTGAATGTGTGAAATTGCTCAATGAAGAAGCACAACAAAAGGAGGCAGAAATTGAAGAACTTCGGAAAGAAATAGATCAGTGTTCTCTTACTATTGATAGTCAAACTAGAGAAATACAAGAAAAAGATGACTTCATTAAAAGTCAAAACAGAAAAATGAAAGAAAGAGAAGATATTATACAAATGAAAGAGCAGTGTGTGAAAGAGCAAATGAAACAGTTAGAAGGACAAGGAGTGATAAACACTGAGTTGAGTTCAAGGTTAGAGCAGCAAAAAAATATGTGTTCAGAACAGAATGATACTATTGAAAAACAGACTAAAGTTATAAAAGATCTGGAAAACAAACTTATAGTGTTAGAAAAATCTGAGTCTTCCAACATAAATAAACTCAGGGATGATTATGAGAAAAGACTTGCAAAGAAAAATTCTGATATGAGAAAGATACTGCAGGTCAAAGAGGAGATTGAAGCAAAGTTAATAAAGTGTTCAAATGAAAAAGAAGATGTCTTAAAGAAGAGGGATAAATATCTGAATAATCTGAAAGCTGTTTACCCAGAATACAAAAAGTAAGTTTTTATAACCACACTGGGTAGGTGGCAATCGAAAACACTGGGGCAGTCGACGAACGCGGATCAAAAACAGTTAGAAACAGCGGTTTCGATTGCAAATTGGCGACAATTTGCAATTGAAAACGCTGTTTTGCAATCAAAAACGCTGTTTTTGATCTGTGTTAATCGATTGTTAAAGAATTTTTCGATTGTCGCCTACCGGGTGTGATAACAGTATCCTTAACCTTTAAAGCACCACAAATAAAGAGAGTTGAATTCGCGAACAATATACCCGGTAGGTCCAGGTGAGGTGGCTCTTCGTTGATCTACACTGTTTGCTGTCTGTTCTTTGATTTCTCAATATGACATAGCTTTGACTGAACATTTCTGAAACTTTGAAGAGGTAAATAGCGATGTCAACTTTTTGGAGCTTTAAAGGTTATGAAATAAGGGGTCCAAATGATGGTGGGTTTGGAGTATAATTGTGACTTAATTTCTGTTCATACTCTTTAAAATTATTATTGATACCCGCAACAAGAACTGCCTTGATGAGTCACACAGCCTATGTGTTGGTTGAGAAATTAAAATCATTATCCAAAAAGTGCTTCTGTCTTTTAGTAGTCTAATAATTGATTCTGATTATGAACATTTAAATGAGGAATTGGACCTCTGAGGATAAATCTGAGATAACTTAAAAAAAAAATGTTATGACCCCTCATAAAGACCCATCTCGGTAAGACGGTACTAATAGGGGACTCAGCATTTTTTTAATGGAGAATTATCCCAAACTTAGCCCTGTAACCCCTTCTTACGTGGAACACTAGTGGTTAAAGGATCATATGCAACAACAATACAATTTTTGTGTGGCATTCACATGTGCAGTGCTTTTTAGCTCGCCTGAACAAAGTTCAGGAAGAGCTTTTGTACTACCCCCGGAGGCGGCGTCAGCGGCTGTGACGGCGTTAGCAAAATGTTAAAGTTTTACGTTAAAGTTTTTTAGGTGATGGGCAAGGTGATGTGCAAGGCGCTGTCAGGCGAGCTATCCTGTCCCGGTGACAGGTCTTGTTGCCCTGAAAGTACATAGCCAGTTACAAACACAAATAAATAAGTTTGTTTGAAGATTAAATGAGAGCGGTCCAGATTATATATCACACAAAAATAATAGCTAGCATGGATTAACATCCAGACAGCATAAATATCTTTGTTTTATGTTTATGACATCTAAATTTGTTACAAAATAGAATCCAGAGCTCAATAGCTTACAATAATTATGTTGAATGTTGAAATGCAGAGAAAGTTTATTTAGATTTTTATGTTAATATAACCGTCATATTTAAACGCTAGCCATTTGCATTTTTGTCACCAGTATGCTTTGCAGTTTCTTTTAATATATGAGCTGGGACATGACAAAACCAACAAAGTGGATGTGCGCTCAGCGAAGATTTAGCATCTTCCCATCCTCCCTGTCTGATCAGTCTTTACTGTTCGCTTAAATGGTAGCTATGGGGCTAAGCTACATTCGTACCAACAGGGAAGACTCTGATCAGACTGGGTGGAGCCCCTGGCTGATCTGAGTCTTTGCTGAGTGCACATGCCACTTCGTTGGTTTTGTTGTGTCACTGCTCAATTATGATAATAGAGATTGTAAATTATACTTAATTGATCGTGCATGTGATATTTTTTGTTTTATAGGAAGTGTGAAGAGCTTGAAGACGCTGTGAGAGACATGAAGAAGTAAGTGCAGCGTAACCTTATCATAGCTCTGGGCCCAGTTGTTCAAAGCAATGTTAGTCTTACAAGCTTGTTAAGAGGTCAACTCGCTAAATGTTTTATGACTTTATAACCAAATACACTGACATTTTTGTTGAAAAAATACGAGAACCTTTTGCAGTGCAAAAGCTTCTCACATTTTTCAACAAAAAATATTGACGTATTTGAGATATTAAAGTTTGAAATTTTAGCGAAACATTAACTAATGATGTTGTTAGTTTTGAACAACTGGCCCTTGTTCATTATGATTCTATTTTGATATAACACTATTGTCATAGAAAAAATGTCATGCTGTGGAGGAAGATCAAATCGGGGTCCTCTTTATCTCTAGGCAAACACTCTAACACATTGCAGTGAAAGCCAGCTTGTGTCTCAGGGCAGTACAAGTGTATGATACATACCCTGTGACATTCTCTCCCTTCATATTGAATTTGTCTCTATTACTTTTCTGGCGGTGCCATTGGCAGTGTAAACTTTGCTGCATCAAGTATTCTAGTTTAGCTATGTTTGTTATAATGCACAGTCAGACGAAACATACCATTCCATGGCTTGTTACAATAGGAACAACTGGAATGAAATGCTGCCGGTGAAGGAAATGATTTGCTCTCTAAAGAGCAAATTCTTTTCTTTACCAGTAGCCCCATGGATGTGAGGGAAATATATGTAGGTCAGAATAATCTTCCTTTCAAGTGTGTCCATAGGCTTTCATGAAAACTCAGGATGAAGATTTCAGATGCAGGAATTCATTGTCTGGAAAATTTTCATAATGTGAATGTACATGTACATGAAGTAAATGGGTACTTTTTCAGGGGAAGTAACTCTGCCATTTTCAGTTTTGCCTTCCTTTTCAATGGAGCCAACTCTTAAATGAAATAATTTCTCCTAGAGGAGCTGATTCTTTCTTTTAAGAGACTCTCTTTTGGCAGGGCATCTATTTCCAGGGAAGCAAACAGGAAGTCACTAAAATTATTCACCTTTGTAAAAATGGTGAAAAAAAAATAGGGAGGTATACACAGTCACCTATAGAAATGTTATAGGGGTTGAGGTGGATTGGGGTGGGGGCAGGGGGTAGAGAGAGGGAGGGGCTAAATTGATGTGAAAAATTTATAGGTCTTACAAATAAACCTATCACTGTTATCTTAAATTTTCTCATTTTAGATACCGGTCAGAATGGCTGCGTTATCAGGAGCAGTTAGAAGAAATGTCAGACATGAACAGAACTCTTAAGTTAGAGATCAGTGTCCATGAAACATTGTCTGCTGAAAAACCAGGTCAGTGCAGCTTCAGTAAACTTAACTAGTGTGAACCTGTTAAGTTGGAAATGTTTATGGTTTGTGGTTATGTTTTGATTAGACAAATTAATTTGCTGTAGCAGAGATCAGCTAGTCTAGTTCAAGATAAACAAAGGAATCATTCATTAGCTTGCCTGCACAAAAGTATTCAGGAAGAATTGTTTCACCCACCATGGCATCCCTGTCCCACTTTACATAAAAGTTTTGATTAAAGTTGTTGTTTTTTGTGATAGGCAAGATACTTTTAGGCAAGCTATCCTGTTTGCTGACATTCAACCAGAATCAGGTCTTGATTCTAATCTTCAGAGGACATTATTCTGATGCATTTTAGAATTGTCTGTAATGAAAGACTAGCAGTCAAACAGCGTAGACCTAGCTGAGGTGGCTCATAAATGAGCCGCCTCATCTGGATCTATGCTGTTTGCAAATTCAACTATTTTGGTGTTCCACGCTTTGAGTGTAAAGCTCTGTTTGTAACTATTGTAGTGAGTGAGGGAGACAGACAGTACATTATCGTACAGCTACTGGCCGAGATCAAGAAACTGAAAGAGATCATGGAGGTGTACATAGAACGACAGAAGAAACAGCGAGAACAACATCAGAAATTGTTGGATGAGCTGAACAGGCACAAGAGACAGAACCAAGGTAACAAACAGAATATGTCTCTTCTATATCTTTTAGGTTAGCAACTGGATGTTATAGTGACTCCCATAATGGTGCATGCTAGTATGCCAGTGTAATAATGTGACTCATTTTGCATTTAATCAAAACCACCGTCAGTGGTAGTGGCTATCTTTGTACAACACTTAATGGACCTATTGCCGTAGTTATGAGAAGTTCTTAAAATTTGCATTATCTCATGTTGGTTTAGCTCAGTTTACAAAGGAGCTGTCTGCAAGAGAATTGGGAAAAAAAAGTTACAAACAGAATGTCACTACAAAGTGCCATAAGTCTTGTTTATGATGTAACAAGTATATTGCTCAAAAATTTATATTCATACAAAAAAAAAATCCTGAGAAAACTTGCAGACCATACGTTTTCATAAAATAGCCCCCTTTTCAACAAGGGGACTTTATATTGCCAGATTTTAAGGGAGAAGGTCAACTACAGAACAGGTTGAGGTCTACAAACTTTGGGATAGTAATTTTACTGCAAAGATTGCAATACAATATAGAGTAAAAGGCCATCGGCCAAGTGTCACCCAACATTTGAAATGAGACACAACTGCAGCCCTTTATTAAGTTTCAGAGTTTCTATATGGCCAAAAACAGAAAATATGTGTATTACAGAACCTGGTAAGCAAATAATAACTGAAGCATATGCAAAGATATATACCCAGTTACTGGGCCACTAGAAAGGGGCATATATGAGTAAAAGTAGGTGATTGAAACCTTAGGCCCTTACAGAATGCCCATAACCTCAAGACTGTATACCCAGTAACAAAATAACAAGGACCATAACCCTGCCTATATGAATTTGATGAAAAATGAACAATGCAATTATGAAAATTCAGCCCATTAATATGAGTAGTTCTGCAGTTATCCTTTTACCTTTAAGTGAAAGTCTATTATCTATGAAAGGGGAATAACTCTATCATTAATCAATTTAGCACATCCTAACAATAATCAGAATAATCAATATACCAAATACAAGGGTTGGTCCAGAAGTAATGTCACTGTGTCCATTCCGCGCTTGCTCATCGTAGCATTATTATAAAAATTATATCAAGACACACTGTAATTCAGTTCTAATTAACAGAAACCGTCCCGACATGACCTTAGTTGTTTACCGTGGACGTTAAGCATCAAATCAACCAACCAACTAATTAACAGAATAAATATAAAGTTGGAATCTTTTCCCGTTCTAATTATATAGGCGTTCAAAGTATGCCTACGTCGCCATCGCGCCGCACGTTAGAATAACATTAATTACATGAACATGATTTTCAAAGGCAAACCTAAATCAAAATCAAGCTAACGCGCCAAATCAGATGAAACTTTGATACGATGACGAAATATATTCCTGCCACCCGCTGTTGAAACTTTTATATCGTCATTGCAGTTTGAAGTTCGCCAGGAAGTGCTAATGCTTGTAACTGCCGAGTGAAAAAATGCTGACTTCTGACAAACGCGTCTGGAGATACATACATATGCAGTTTTGCCACAAATTAGAAATATCGCCTTTAGAAACTCTAGGCTGTTTAATTAGACCTGCGGTTATATAACCATGATTATGAGGCTTGTGTAACTGTGCAATCAGCGCTGTAAGGGTACAGATGAGTCGCTAGAGGATCGTCCGAATACCGGAAGATCTTTATGTGCAATGTCAGACAATAACGTCACTCTTGTTTGGACCCCGTATATGAAGGTCGATGTTCTGCAATTCGAAGATTGTGTATATTCTTGAACATGAGCTGCGGGTCTGTTCAAATAATATTGAAAGATGAGATGAACAAGGGTAAACAGACATAAATGCTATGCTAGAACAATGAATATGCTACTTAAGACATGACACAATAGCCAAACTTCGTCTGGAACGTCAACAACATCATTGACGTGCGGCGCGTGTCGTTACTATGCCTTCTGTCTATCATGATATCTTGATAACTGTGCACTATACTTTAATGACATTTTCAGACCATACTGCAAATAGAATAAGGTACATAGCTACGAAATTTTGTTGCTCTCTCTTTATTCTTCACGATTTTATAGCTGCAGTGACACTACTTCTGGATCAACCCTCGTACTAATAGCATACCAAATTTCAGCTCTCTCGGTCAAACAAAAATCAAAAACCACGTGCACATTTTCATATCATATCAATACAATCTGTAAAATTTTAAATCAATCCGATGAAAGACGTTGGAGGAGATGCGGGGAAAAGATTTCGGAAGGACGGACGGATGCACACACGGACGGACGTGGGTCATTTCTATAGTCCCCTCCGCCAACGTCAGGTGACAAAGAGCATACAGGGCGCCATCTGTACTCCCCTTTCCCTTCCATCCCGTTCTTCCAAAATAACCCCAAATGTCTAAACCTATCTTTTGTAATTCTACTGTAAAATGGGTTGTTTTTTGCTTCCAAACTATCCCAAAAATCTAGATCTGTCTATAAGATGGATCTAGATTTTTGGGGTGGTTATTGAGGGAAAAATCCAGTCTTTCGGCTAAATAAATAGTGATCACAGTACAGCATAGAAGGACCATAGTGGACATGTAATACAAATACTGTAATGTGCAAATGACCTTGAAAGCAAATTACATCTTACATGTATCTGTTCACAGTTCCTGAAGCTATGGATGGCCAGCCAACCCCTGAGCGACCCCAGACCCTGGGAGACCAGCCAGATGGTGGTACTGTCCACAAAGAGACGGTGATACATACTGTGACGCATGACTTTGAACATCGTATCAACCTGCTGCAGTCACCTGACACTACAGCTAGCTCAGATAGTGGAAATATAGATGAGCCAGGTATAGTTTAATGTTTATGACAAACCTGTGTCTTTTATGATTGCTTCTTAATATTGGTGTAATTTTCATAGGTCTAACTCTTTAACTCTTTCAGCGCCATTGTGGCCCAGATGCAACTGCCAGGCAGAGTGCCATTGTCGCTTTAATGTGACCGGCACAGTCCCATTAAATATCTCAATTTTATGACATTACCAAGGGAAATAATTCACAGTCTATGACCAGATTATGGCAAACAAAGATTTTCTTTGCGAGAAAAACAAAATTTGGCTGTTTTGATGAAATTTAGAGACTTTCAAGAGTTTTATTTACCAGAAACACCCAATATTTAGTTTTCTGGTAAACGCATTTCTGTATAAACTTAGTGCCGGAAGAGTTAAAGTGATTAGAGATACTCTTTCATGGAGAGCAGCAAGTTGTCAAGATACCCTTTCATTAGAGCATTCCTGCTTTTTCATTTTTACTGCCCTTACCATTGGATGTCAACTCATTAAGGAAAGAATTTGCTCCCATAGTAGCACAATCTCTCCTTTGAGAGTAGACTTCTTTTGGGAAGAGTTTCATTGGCCAAAAAAAAGCAAACAGGAAGTCAGAAAAATTGTTTCCCATTGTAAGAATGGAGGAAAAACGTTTCTGCGTACACATTCACTTTTAAAGATTTGAAAATCTGTAGGTGCAGCTTTGATAATACATGTACTTCTTATGGTGCAGGATTTGTGTTGTAGGGTGTTGGAACTAACATTCTTTTCTAGAAACTTTCTGTTTTTACTTGGTCCGAATACATTTACTCGATGCAAACCTTTGGCGATCTGAAATAGTAATGGCTCTGGTAGAACTATTGACAGTCTGAACTACTAATGGCTCAGTAATCATGTCATGATTCATGGCAGCCAAAATCCAAATATTTTGCTTTATAAGTCTTCCTATATGACACTATTCACATATATTAACTAGGCTTTCAGATGGAACCAATGTGAATCCTGTTGTTCAAAGCATCGTTAGCTGAACAAAGTTGTTAGTCACGGATTCATTACGTCTTCTAGTACACATAAATTCAAGTGTACTAATAACTTTGCTGAAAAAATATAAGAAGCTTTTGCACTGCAAAAACTCCTTACATTGATTTCGGCAAAAAAAAAAAGGTATTGTTTTTGTTTACATAAGTTCGAAAATATGCTGTCTTGTTAACTAAAGACATTGACAGTTTTGAACAACCTGGAGCAGGCATTACAAAGGGTGTGTACTGTAGTTTTCTCTGGTAACCATATAACCTGTTTGCTGTGAAGGTAGTCACCCCTGGTTAACTGTGTATAAAAGGGCTGTCCAAACAAAAAATAGTCCTTGTTCCCAAACAAACTGGTCATCGTGGCTAAACAGATTTGTTTAGCCTTGTGGCTAAACAAATTTGTTTAGTCACAATGACCAGGCAGTTTTGGAACTATGACTTTTTCAAATTCCATTTCGTAACAGCTCTTTTTTGTTTCGTAACAGCCTTGGAAACATAGTTTACCAGGTGTGGTAATGGCTGGTGTATACCTTTATGTATCTGTTTGATGTGTTTTAAACTAATAGATCAGATGGGATTTACTGGCAATGTTACGTGGCCGAGGGACCAGGACAGAGTTTCAGGGGACCATCAAGATATTGACAGTTTGTCGTCAAGTTTGCCATTTGAGTCTGGTCGATCAGTTAGTGGGAAAAATAGTCTGGAGTTAGAGGAAGACAATGATATGAGTTCTCCAAGAAACTTCAGTGTTCCAGGGCCCTTGTATAAGCAGGGCATCACGGACCAGTGTTTACATTATAACGTTAATGATAGTCCAAAATACTTAGCAAGTATGTATTCTTTAAAGGATAGTTTAGCTTTTCTTTTAAGTGAGTAGTATGCCTTGTAGGTATACATTTCTTTCATAGATTTTACATTTCTTATTAAACTGATTTGGTTTAATAAAGAAATATTTATACTTGCTGCCGACTGTCGTTGATTGAACCTCTTTGGAGCAATTTTATTGGCCATCACAACATTTGAATAGCATCCTACTGTGGTTAAGGCTGTTTGACCTTAAAGTGAAATGTGATTGTTATAAACTTTCTGTACTAGTAAACTAAGTATTTTTCAATCTACCGGTTGTTGTATGAATCATATGTAGCTTAAGATAAAGTGTAAATATAAGAATTGATATTTTACTTGTCGATGTTTATCAGCTGATGAAGCTGGTGGCTGCCACTAAAATTCTTCTTTAAGTACAAAAGCAATTCTTCCACTAGCTTCACCTGATGAATATCATAAAATAAAATTTCGGTTCTTAAATAAAATGTTTCTAAATGCATCAGATGCAGAAGTATTGTTGTCAGAGTTCATGTGTCGATAATAATTCTTGGATAATTTTCTTTTTTTTCTCTGTAAAAACATAGTCATGACCCTTCCATTATAAACGGCAATTATAAACAACTCATTGAAGCTGTTGTAAGGAGGGGCTCACAACAGAGCGGTCTGAGCAAACAGTGTAGGCTCAGATCAGACCGCTCTCTAGGAGCGGTCTGATCAGGGTCTACACTGTTTGCCATTGCATTTGCATCTTTTGGACGCATTGCGCTGCATAGTTAACCAAACTGTTCCATTTGTAGGACAATTATGGTATGTTATTTTAGTTGTCCAACTTTGATTTTTTACGGTATCCTAGAAATGTCATCAAAGCCCCACCTTATCTGGAGCTATGAGTTGCTACATCAAATTGTGAATTCTTTTTGTAGCATGCATCATAGAAACATTAGAGAAGCCATGACACAAAAAAAAAAAACATAGTGGCATGTGCACCCAGCAAAGACTGATTAGACTGGGTGGATGCCCTGGCTGATCTGAGTATTCATTTGGCGCACACCCTACTTTGTTGGTTTTGTCGTGTTGTGGCTCAAATCTTCATAAACTTTTATATACTCTTGTAGGTCTTACACAGATCCGCATAGATTCTGATGACAGGACACTGTTTGCTGTCGGTATGATTGACCATTTTGAAAAACTTCAGAAAGAGGTTAATGAATGTCATGTGATCTTGAGAGGCATGGCAACCAGGGTCAAAGAGAGGCTGAAGATATTTGGTACAATGCCAGCTTCAGAGGTAAGCTTGAAATTCTCAATTATAGTAAAGTGAAACTGTTTGTTAGTCACAGCTTTAGTCATCAAGGAATAATTTGGCTTTTAAGTCTCTAAAGACCTTTAACCCATTTATGCCTAGTGGACTCTTCTATCCTTATAAACTTGATGAGTCAATTTGTCATTCTAGGGGTGACTGGTTTATTTATTCTTTGTCATTTTTTGAAATTGATGTAAATTTCATGCAAAGAGTATAGACCCTGATTAGAGGCTGTGCTTTATGGCATCTGATCTGGGTCTGCACTGTTTTTATGTGATGCTAGGCATAAATAGGTTAATTAAAGTTCTTAACAGATTGAATAAACCACCTTGTTAGTAGATGGTACCAAATTTTGACATTTGCTGTAGTTTACATGCCATAGTGCAAAAGTACATTTTCAGCCAAGGCAATACTGTATTTAGTCTAGATCATGGAACACCATAACCATTTCGTATAGTTATCATATACAAAACAAGTTGATTTCCAGCAATGTATAGAAAAAACGGGCACAATTGCAGACAGTGTAGACCTAATCAGACCTCCTTTTGGAGCAGTTTGATCTTTGTCTACACTGTTTGAGGCATTTCTGATCCACTAGGGGCCTCGGTAAGTTAAAGGTTGGCCTGTCTCAAATCCCACTGGAGTTGGAATTCATTTTAACTGTAACTGAGGTTTCTATTGCACACATCCTTTCATTACCACCCTTTCATCAGCTTGATAACTTTGACTGAAATACTGTTGAAAGGGCCGCAAAAGCACAAGTCATCCACCCATCTGTTCCTCTATTTAGCTTTATAATGTAGTTAAGCCTACAAAACTTACGCAAGGTGCACATTCACGCAGTACAATCTTTAGGCCCAATATTTACGGGCGTTGAAAGAATTAGGCGAACTTCCGGGTAAGTGAGGCTACAAAATGTATGTAAACAAATCGAGGATTGATTTAGCTGCAAGGTAAAACTTATATTTTACACACTTCCTAGGAGAAACATTGCATGTCCGTGTGTGCAGTCTAAAGTTAATTGATGTGACTTGTCAATGAAGTCGATGAGAGAGTATAAGATCACACAGTTTTGTTGTGTAAACTGTCGAAAAATTTGAGTTGAAGCCGTGGTTGTCGCCTGTCCTGTCAACTGACGTCAAGATATGACGAATTCCAATTTTCTGTATTCTCTGTGTTCTACATTCTTAATCCATCATCAGTTTTGTGCAATACACAGTAAACGAACATGAAGTGACGTTATAAAATACAGTGCCGTTAATTTTGTTTTGGTATAAGCGATTTTATGGGCGGTGATGAATGGTGTACGACATGGTTAACGCGGAGGTTGCTTAGAATGTCTCAGATGTCAGCAGACATTCTGGGTCTAGTTGTTCAAAACATCGTTAGCTAGAGATGCCATTAGTGGTCGATACTTTAAGTTACGCACTGATTATAGGATAAAATACAGCGACTTTTAAATAAAAGAATGAGACTCTCCTTTTGTCTTCACAAATTTCAATTTTTATAGCTCTTCATTTAAAAATTTCTTGGCTAACTCCATCCTTTGTTTCAAATAGGTTTTTAACAGCCTATACTGAACAACAACAAAGACAAATACTTTAACTCTGTATTGGCCATCATGAGTCATTTTGGTCACCTTCTCCGAGACCCAGAGAAAATTATAAAATATGCAAGCTCAGCTGTCATCCGTCTAAATTTTAACGACTGAAACCTCTGCAACAACTAGGAGCCCCGGTAGCTCGGTAGGTTAAGCGCTGGCCTACTGATCTAGCGATCCCGGGTTCGAGTCCTGCTGTAGGCGGGAATCATTTCAATCGTAAACGGGGTTCCCTTGCACACAACATTCCATTATCACCTATCCTTCGTCCTGATATGACTGTAGGACGTAAAAAGGACGTAAAATCGCGAGCCATCCATCCATTTATCCGAAACGCTTGGCCGATAGTAACCAAATTCCACACGGTGTATTCATGGGTTGAATGAAACAAAATATGTAAAAACAATTCTTTTAGTATGATCAATATGGCCACCATCCCCATACATGGTTAAAACTTTTAAAACCTTTTTAAGATCCAATAGATTGATGGTCTCGAAACTTCGTTCGTACCATTGAGTACTCCAAAGCATGTTCAAATGATGACCTTGGGTCGATTAGGACCTTTTCTAGGCAAGGCTAAATTGGAAAAGGCTACATGTAAATGAATTTGTTTGATATCTTGCTTTAAGACAGGCATTATCTGCAGAATCGAGTAAAATTATAACAATTCTAAAGCTTGATTGTACACCAGATCACATAGCATTATGCAAACGATAACTTTCTAAAAACGATGTAATGAAATAAAGGCTAAGAATAACTTTTTAATTTTCCTAAAATCGCCATAAAATCGTACAGTATCTGAGAAACAGTTAAGAACATTGACAGGATCATGAACGCGATGACGGAAAAGTTAAATGAATTTAAAGGAATAGAATGTTTTTCAGCCTGTCTTATGTAAGACTCCAAATAGTTTAGCTCTAGCACTAAAATGCTGAGTAATAAATCACAGTTTGTAGATAAGTTGTAAGAAGATATACCACTAGCGCTCCGCGCTCGTGATATTACCTACTTTACTACTACCCTCAAGCTGTGACTTATTACTTAACATTAACTGCTAGGGCTGATCTATTTCTGAAATATTTTATTGAGTCGAGCTCTCCTAATAGCTATGTTGAAGCTGGACAACGTTCTTCACTATCATGCACTGATACTGTTTATTATCGCATGTTTGGAGGGAAATTATCTCGTGCCTTATTCAAATGAGCTATATCTAAGGCCTTAAAAGGCCGATTTTTATGTTATAAAACGCAGTTACCCCGCCCATTGTACTTTGTGTATACCAAATGCCGTCATTTTATGAAATAAAGCTCCGAATTTGACACTTCGAAGGATTGATAATGAGATCAGTTTTGGAAAGTGTCCTGGTAATAAACCAATTACCTCAGTCAAACACCATTAGCACGGGGTAACCCTTTATGCGACATTGAGATCGGCTTCATAAGACCTGAGATATATATTTATTCTGTTTCCAGATGATTTGGGTCAAAGAAAATTTTCTTTTGAAACACATGACATTTTCCGTTATAAGCACGTGATGATGACATACGTTGACCATCCTGTATGTCTAAAAACCCAAAATCCATATGTTAATAATGCATGGCTTAGGGTATTTGCTTAATATACAAGCATCAAGACCATTAACCACCCTTAAATAAATAAAAAAATAAATTCGAAAATGAGCTGATTCTAAACATCATTTCGGATAAATTAGGTGTTGAAGTTTAGAATCCAGTGACAATTGTAAGAGAATGTGACCGGCAACACGAGAAAACCAACTAAGTGGTTGTGCGCATAGCGCAGACTAAGATCAGCCTGGGCATCCGCCCAGTCTGATGAGAGTCTTGGCAGTGCGCTTTAAGGGCAGTTAAGGGCCTGAGCTACCTCCGTGCGGACAGCGAAGACTGATCAGACTGAGTGAATGCCCATGTTGATCTGAGTCTGCGCTGGGCGCGCACTTTGTTCTCGTGTCGCCGCTCATATGTTGTTTTAACGTGTGAACATTACTACAATTTTGTTACATTTTAAGAAGAATAACATGAGAAGCTTTCTGTGGTCAGAGTGCTACTAGGTAAAGCTTAAACAGACCTGGTCTTGTAAAAAAACTTTTCTGTATTCTTTGAACCGTGGCAGTATATCTGGTTATGACGTGAACATGTGTTTTCACTTTATTATTTGACCATGGCATATCTTAATTTTCATATAAAAATGCTATTTTCTCTAGTCACAACGTTTTAACCGGTGACACGAATTTCAACGCAGTAAATGTTGGCCTAGCTATAGCCTCACCGTCCAAGATATGCCATAGCAATGTTTGCCTTTTATTCTTTCTGAGGCCTTTTACTTTTGGGGGGGGGGGGGATTTCCACTCTACATATCTAGAAAATATCCAAACTAAGCAAAACTTACCTTGCTGTTAGACAACGTCCAGCTTTTCAAACTTTTTAATCGAAAATGACGGTACTAGTGTCAGTCGTTCACACGAGACTTGTGACATTTACTAACTTGTAACAGACTCACCGTTTGCACGAGACAAGAGATTACCATAATGATTATTAAATTCTTGTCTATTTTATATGTAGTAAAGACTGCACTTAGTTTAATCTAAAACAATAAATGCGAACGCATGATTTTATGTGATTTTCTGGTGCCATTTGGGAATCTCCGGCGAAAAAACGGCCGTAATTCTACCTCACCTTTACGCTTTGGGATTAAAGATTGTACTGCGTGACATTGCTTTTATTGTTGTCATTGGTATTTGGTGTTAACATGAATCTCAGGAAATGTTCCCAGGGAACCAAGTTAATGCAGGTCAACACTTTACAGACAAAATTAGTACAGAACCATCTCATATGATTCTGAAGTAGTAGTTGCCACCAGGGCTCGGGAAATATTGAAAAATAAATCGGTCCAGCCGATGACATCATCACCTAACTAATTTCCATAGGAAAAAAATTTGATACTTGTCACGAAAACTAATGACAATAAGCGAAGTCCTATGAATTAATCCCGATTTCCGTACAATGGTCGTACATTATTGTGTTTGGTTGAGTTCTTGGTTTCAAACATTTTAAGAGTTTAACTATGCATGTTAAGGCAAATACAAGACTAGAACGTGTTCGTAGGCAGAGCGGACGTGATAGAAGACATCATACTTGATTGACAGGTGGACAGGGGAGACAACCTGATATGGCTGAGAGTATAATTACAGGGACCATAAGACTCCGGGACATGCAGTGTAGCTAGAGACTCTGTTTAGTGCCATGTGCAAACCGTTCGGATGCGCATCTAGTCCAAGCCTTTGCTGGCTTCAAAAGCCATCACATTTAGCCTTTAAATTTACTAACTTCATACAAGATAATCGTCAATTATGCAATTAGACCGACACCTTTTGCTCAATAGTACACTGAGCCATAAAAGGCTAGTGGTAGTGAAGCAATAATTACCTGTACAGGTGGCATGATGACCTGAGGCTGTAAATATTTATCCCATCTATGATAATAGGTGTTATTTTCCGACATGAAACTGGAGCATGCATTTTTTGATTTCAAATAATAGAGGGATACTTGTAGTAAATTTTCTCCATCGGCACCTTATTTTTCTTTCAAAAAAATCCGATTTTTCGCATAATCGAAATTCGAATTTGCGGAAGTGTTTTTGCATAGAATTAATGGGCTTACAATCGGGCCGTGTTTCAAAAACTTCGAAAAATCCAGTAGTTTCGAAAAATCGGCTTCCGAACTACCGAGATTCAACTGTATAACACATCAAAGAGTCTTTAAACTTCAGTAATAGCGCCCAAAGCTAATTACTTTCAGACGGCCACTGTAATCTCGCGAGATTCTAGAAAACGCGATGAGCTATGAGATCTCAGGTCATTCACCCGAGGCGATTATTGGATTAGTCATGTGTAATTAACGGATTGACATCTGAGCTAGGGAAGTATATCTGACAGAATCGGAGAAAATTTCCTAAGTATTGGGCCAGTATGGGACCGATTTTTGGGGGCTTTGAGCTGTTTCCAATCGGTCCCAATTTCTGAATTTCGGTCTGGGACCTAAAGAAATCTGGTTTTCCCGAGCCCTGGTTGCCACAACAGTCGTTGTTTTTCTTTAGTTACTGTGGCTGTCTGGGCCTTAAATTTGAAATACTGTAAATAGTTATTATTCTTAAGAGATTTATTTTTGCTTCATGCATCCGTTGGCTAGCCAATTCAAACATCTCGCCAACACATTGTTTAACTGTGACTAAATGGAAATATCCCATTGAAAGTTGACATTTAAAAAAAAAAAAAAGTTTTTGAATTTTCGACCAAGCAAAATTGTTGTCAACAGGCTATTTCTTAAAGAAAAAAAAAAAAAAAACAGAAATAAAAATCTTGCTAAATGATTTCAGAAGTAGAAAATTGCCAAATAAAAACACGATAAAATAATGTGATTTACAGTACATGTATGTTTAGTTGAGTTTAATTTCTTAGCAGTGTCATGGTAAGAATTATGTACAATGGATAGGACATATAAATGTGAGGTTTCAGAATATTTTTCACATAGAAATGTCAGTGTTTTAATTATGTGATACACAAATTCATCAGTATTTCACATTTCTTCACTTTGAGTCATGCTGTCTTCATGCTAAAAGGTGCTTATCAAGTTCAGTTGGCTGAACAGTTGGCTGGGCATAGACCATCCTGCACTTTCTAAATAAAAATGCTGTGAATAGTGACTGCAGTGATCAGACTTGAAGATCCTGATGCAGATACAGATCATCACATGATAAATTTCCTTTTGGCCAGAAGTCATTTAGGGATAACTACTGAAAATTGTCATTTGGGGAGGTAAATCGTTGGTTTTATGGTCGCAAATTTCGTTTTACGGTGACGCGTCAGCGGAGCAGTAAAGCACAAATTGCATAAAACCGACGATTTACCTCCCCAACTGACAATTTTCAATACAGTTATCCCCATTCTAATGCACTTTTACATATTTTCACCTTTAAAAGTGTACTAATTTCCATGCAAAGCAATTGCTTTTAGGAACGTAACACCAAACTTCAGCCAATGAGAAGCGACTTTTCATAATGACGTCGGGTTTGTGACAGTATATCGCAGGATATACTGTTGCAAATTTTTGACATTATCCAGTCAGACGTAAGTGTATTAGAATTATGCATAGCTTCAGATAAAGGGATGATTTGATGATAGTTTTACTATTTCAGTATAAAATCATATTTTATGGCCTTTCATTACGGTGAATATGTACACTTCCAGAGGAAGTTAATCTGCTATCTTAATTTTTTACCTCCATTCTCAATTGGGGTCAGCTTTGAAAGCAAAGAATTTGCTCATGGGAGCAAAGCAAATTCTTTCCTTTAAGGATAGACTCCTTGCTGGAAGGACTTTGTTGCCCAAGGAAGCAAACAGGGAGTCACAACAGTTATTCCTCTTTGTAAAAATGGTATAAAAGCATGAATGTTAATCCATTCACCATAACTGCCTCAGTAATGCATGGGAGCTAGAATGAGGGGCATACTTATATGTTTTTATTAAACATTGACAAGTTATACTGGAATAAGTATTGTTTTTGAAAACTCTCATCATATCTGTTGTACATTTTATATTGTCATCAATCTGTTTCACCTTTTCACTTTCTCACCATTCACCACAGATGATTAAGGTAACACTGCCTGTACTGTCATGAAACTGCATGTGAGCCATGAGATTAGTGACTTTTGGGCATGAGTGAACAGTGAAGACTTGGATCAGCCTGCCTACTCATGCAGTCTGATTAGACCCTTATAGATTCCTCAGGACAGGACAGAGCTCTAGATAAGAGGGGTATTTGATGATAATTGAGGGATAATTTTTTTTATTTCTCATTGAAACCATATGTTGTGACCCCTTCTCTGAACCGTCTCGTCGAGACGGTTCAGATGAGGGGTCACAACATATGTTATTATGCAGAATTAACAAAAATTATCTCTAATTATCACCAAATACTCCCCCTTATCTAGAGCTCTGAAAACAGAAAAGAGGATGATCAACAAGGAAGCCCTTTAATGATTGGCCGAATGCATACTTAATTTGAATCATCCATAGGTGAAACACTGATCGGTATTGATACTCAGTTCAGTTGTTTGAAGATTTTTGGCTCTGCTTAAAGAACAGTGATAATTTTTGGGGGTGTTCACTTTTGTCCGTTTTTGGAACATTTACCCATGATTCAGCTCTTCCCTGTTCACACATGCCAAAAGTCACCTGTTCTCATTGTGTATCTGTTGTTTACCTTGCATCTTATGTTTACCTTCATTATCCCTATAGATTCAGAGCTGCATATTACCTATCAGAGCTATTTGGAATAAAAGTTGACTTATTGTTTCCATTTCCATGTCCATCTCTTTGAAGACATAACATTATCAGATCAGGCCCCGAGGTTATAAAACTTGAGTACATTCTCAAACTCAAAATAAAGCACACTGATTGGCTGCTTCCGAGCACATGCTCGGAAGCAGCCAATCAGTGTGCTTTATTTTGAGTTTGAGATTATTCACAAGTTTTATAACCTCGAGCCCTGCACAAGTTTTATAACCTCGAGCCCTGATTCCAATAGTGTCATGAAAAGGAAAAAATAAAATGTTCCGGCCCAAAATTTTGGTCTCGAAATGTTTCTGTATCTGGAGCTCTGACGTTAGATAATGGTGCTTGCATGTTTGTACATAAATGTACATGTATGTGAAAAATTGCTTGACTTTGGTGGAAGGAAAATAAAGTACATGTATTCAATCAGGAGCTAAAGTAAACTGTTAATATCATGTTTATAAACCTGTAGAAATGCTGGCAGAAATTCTAATGATGCTTCTTAAACCTCATATTGGGATGTGGTTGCATGTTTCTGTGTATGTATTGCATGTACAAAGAAAAAATCATATACTGTAAAGAGTAAAGGATATGATATTTTTTCCTATGCAAGTCAAATATATCGAAGGCTATACTCTTCTGTTCTTATGCTGGATGGTGGTGAAATTATAATAGGTAGCATAGATTTATGCATGAATCTTTTATCCCCTGTAGAAAATGTATATTTCATTCTCACCATGAAGTTAGACCTAAAAACTTGAGCTCCCACATGACAAAGCCAACAAAGTGGCATGTGCACCCACGAAGACACAGATCAGCCTGGGCACCCACCCAGTCTGAGCAGAGTTTTAGCTGTCAGCATGGAGGTAGCCTAGACACTTAGCTACCCTTCAAGCACTCAGGGAAGACTCTGATTAGACTGAGTCATAGCTGGGCGTACATGCCCCTTAGTTGGTTGGCTCATGTATTTGTGTTTACATGCAGCAAGTATATGTACATACATATGTGAAAAGCTGTGTAACCTGCTATTCTTGTCAAAAATTTGGACACATGTCCTATCAGATGCTTTTACGTGTATGGGTGCACCTCCGTTTCAACAAAGGAGAACAACTTTTGTGATTTTCCTATTTGCTTTGCTGAATGACATAGCCCTCTAAAAATGGGTTGTACTCGAAAGGGAAAGAATTTGGTACAAGAGAAGTAACTTTTTATCAGATTTTACCTGAGTCGAAGCAAGTTCTGCATCATTGATCAGGCATATTTGCTCGAAAAATAGGACAAATATTGGAAGTCATCAAGAGTAGAATGTGAACATGCTTCCTGACTGTATGAAGAGGTGAATAACAGTGCTAGAAATTAACATACGTACATCACTTGCAATTATAGTATCACTTTATTGCAGCTTCAGCAATATTTTAATAGCTGGAATTACAACTGTTCTAGTATCTCATAGCTGGGTCATAAAGTTTTAACTGCATGTTTTCGATCCCCCGCTTCTCCGGTCTTTCGGATGAGACTTTAAACCGAGGTCCCGTCTCCATATGACCTCGTTGTTGGCGGGACGTTAAACCCGAGTTCACTCACTCACTCACTTAACTGCATGTTGATTTCATGCAGCAATTTACATGCATTTCGTTAGAATATTTTATCTGTTGCTGCTGTTGAACAGTTTATAGCACTATTTTATGAGAACATTGGAATTTTAAAGAAACATCTTAGTTGAAAGACCTATTAGAAATTTTTCTGGCTGAAGAGTTAGATTTTGTAGATTCAAGTATAGGGACTGTTTACTTTTCATGTAAGGAGCCCTGTAGCTCAATAGGTTAAGTGCTGGCCTGCTGATCTAGCAGTCCCATGTTCGAGCCCTGCTGTAGGCGGGAATCTTTTCAATTGTAAACTTGGTTCCATTGCGTACAGCCTTTTATTATCACCCACCCAATGTCCTGATATGAGTGAAAATCTATTAAAAAGGATGTAAAATCGCAAGACATCCATCCATCCATTATCATTCAAGTAATGTTTGCTCGGATTAATTAGGATCTTGACTTCTAGCATTGCGGACAAGAAACTTACTTAGTTTTATGCAAGGAGCTTATTTTGTAATCAGACTAACGACTCAGATGTCCAGATCGAGGGAGTCTAATTATTCCAAGATTATTTCTGTTCAGTCTCTGAGAAACATGTTTGGCCCCTCATTAGAACTGTCTCAGTGAGGCAGTTAGTGAGGGGCCATAACAGGTATCTTCATAGCAAATAACATGTATCTTTATGGTGAAATAGTAAGAACTGTGCTGAATTATTCTCCGATACTACCCTGATGTGCTTAAGTATTGGGACACCTAAAACCATAAATTTTGCATTTGTCCCAAATGGAAAATCAATGGTTTTTAGCTCACCTGAGCCAGCGGCTCCGGGGGAGCTTATAGGATGGTAAGGCTCCGTCGTCCGTCGTCGTCCGTCCGTCCGTCGTCCGTCGTCCGTCCACAATTTCAAACGACTTCTCCTCTGAAACCGCTGGGCCAATTGTAACCAAATTTCATATGTGGCCTCCAGAGGAAGGGGGAACGAAAAATTGTTCAAATGGTCTTGGTCACATGACCAACATGGCCGCCATGCCCATATATGGTAAAAACCTTTAAAAATCTTCTTCTCCAGAACCAATGGGCCAATGGCCTTGAAACTTAGTATGTAGCATTGGGTACGCGAGTACTACCAAGATTGTTCAAATTATGACCTTGGGTTGACCTTGACCTTTTTTACGGTAAGGTCAAATTTGCTTCCTTGTGCTGTTATATGGCAAAATGCTAGAACTTAAGATATCTTGGAAACTGTTGAATATTTTGGGCTGAAAATTGGTATCTACAGTCATCTAAATGAGTACATGAAGATTCATGAGTATAAGAGGTCAAGGTCATTCTTTGACCTTTGACCCAGGACTCTGATATTTTGACAATTTCAAACAATCTCCTCAAAAGCCACTGGACCATTTGTAACCAAATTTCATATGTGGCCTCCAGGGGTTGAGGGAACAAAAATTTATTCATACCGTCTATGTCACATGACCAACATGGCCGCCACGCCCATATATGGTAAAAACCTTTAAAAATCTTCTTCTCCAGAACCAATGGACCGATGGCCTTGAAACTTGGCATGTAGCATTGGGAACTTGAGTACTACTAAGATTGTTCAAATTATGACCTTGGGTTGACCTTGACCTTTTTTATGGCAAGGTCAAATAAAGGAAAATGCTAGAAAATAAGATTTTTTGGAAAGCTTTGAAGATTAAGGCCTAAAAATTGGTATACACAGTCATCTTATTGAGTATATGAAGATTTGTGAGTACAAGAGGTCAAGGTCATTCTTTGACCTTTGACCCAGAACTCTCATATTTTTACAATTTCAAACAATCTCCTCAAAAACCACTGGACCAATTGTAATCAAATTTCATATAGAGCTTTCAGGTGTTGAAGGAATGAAATTTTGTTCAAACGGCCCAGGTCACATGACCAACATGGCCGCCACGCCCATATATGGTAAAAACCTTTAAAAATCTTCTCCTCCAGAACCAATTGACCGATGGCCTTGAAACTTGGTATGTAGCATTGGGTACTCTAGTACTATCAAGTTTGTTCAAAATGATGACCTTGGATTGACCTTGAATATTTTACGGCAAGGTCAAATATGGGAAAATGCTAGAACATAAGATTTCATGGAAAGTTTTGAAGATTTAGGCCTAAAAATTGGTATATACAGTTATCTTTATGAGT
Source organism: Ctena decussata (assembly GCA_963989385.1). Lineage (NCBI taxonomy): Eukaryota > Metazoa > Mollusca > Bivalvia > Lucinida > Lucinidae > Ctena > Ctena decussata. Next base: position 51,405,379 of record OZ022498.1, on the reverse strand, counting down.
ACAAGAGGTCATGGTCATTCTTTGACTTTTGACCCAAGACTCATAGTTTGACAATTTCAGACTTAAGAAAAAGCCACTTTGCCAATTGCTCGGGTGAGCGATTCAGGGCCACATGGCCCTCTTGTTAGTTGTCCCAATGGAAAATCAATAGATTTTCGGCTTCTCAATATTTCAGTGCATTAGGGTAGTATCTTTAACTGGACATGGCTTCTGTGTGCATTTGCTTATTGCACATGTCAGCTGTTGTTGTTGTTTTCAACCATGCTATCAAATTCTCTTGTATCTGTTACAGAGTATGGAGTACAGTACATTGAAAGAGTTGTCCCTGGCAGCCGAAAACCTCCGTATCTGTTTAGAGGAAGAGAAGTCACTGATTGGTTGTTTCTGGATGTCAGAGCTACCTGCCCCTAATGAGAAGGGAGAGTTTGTCAATAAGAAACAGCTTAATGAGGTAATTGGCATACCATAATTATTCAGCTATGAGAGTTTTCCCCTCCAAAGTAGCCTATAGCTCTAGATAAGAGGGAGTATTTGGGGATAATTAGGGCTAAGTTTTGTTAATTCAGCATAAAAACATATGTTGTGACCCCTCAGCTGAACCATCTCATTATAAAAATATAATGTTGTGATCCCTCATCTGAACCGTCTCAATGAGACGGTTCAGATGAGGGGTAACAACATATGGTTTTAATGAGAAATAAGAAAAATTATCCCTTAATTATCGTCAAGCACTCCATTTTTTCTAGAGCTATGATAACCCCCATAATCTAGAGTCGGCTTATAAGATGGATGAAGATTTTTGGGATTGTTTTGGAAGAGAAAACCCCATCTTATAGCTAAATTACACAAGACTGAATGATTCAGAAATTATTAGTGTTTTTGCACTTCTTGTTTGTGTCAGCATCCCTAAGTGTTCAAGTTTTACTCTGTGGTGTTTTATATTTTAAAAAAGTTCGAGCTCAAGTAACAAGTGACAGGTCTTGTTTTTGTGATGCCTGCAACTACCAGAAGCAAGTCACAGGTGTTACTTTTCAGGCATCTGTGTTATCGGCAGTGGTGTAAACTGTCTTCAAATTTTCTGGTTTAGCCCTGTTTTGTGACAGTGCACAGACAGGCGAGATATAACGGTCCACAACTTGTTTGTTAATTTTCTTCTATAGATTGCAAAGATAGTTTAGATGTATGAATCTGGTTTTATTTGTGCCTACAGATAGGAGAACTGAAGGATGAGTTAGCAGCCCTGCAAGAGAAGTATAAGTTTATGTGTGAAAAGATGAACACCGCCAGTCAACGTCTCTATCAGACCAACATGCAGAGAATGATGTCGGAAGAAGAAATCTCACGATCATGTAAGTGGGCATCAAGTATGAAAGTAATAGCTATGAATCCGAGATGGGGTCAACAATGTGAGGTGGTCGAAAGTTGTGCAACATACTACCAGTACATCAAGTGCCTGTGAGAGCTCACATTGTAGGACCCACCTCTGATAATCTTGCTTGTCCCCTCAAGGTAACGAATAGTACCGAGACATTATTTGTTTGATTTTCCGTTGACCAATCAGAAGAACTTTCTGCGATTTTTTGTTGTGATTTTCTGTTGACCAATCAGAGCAGGGGACCTAAATAGTTATGAGATACGTAATTAATAGATCTACTGTAAACTGGGTAATTTTTGCAAATGCTGCTTAATGGCCACACTTTCAGGGAGAGAAATTCTTCCTTTTTCTTCTATACCTCCCTTCTCTTTGAATCAGTAACGGCCATAAGTATTTCATGACAAGTATTTTTTCATGAAAGTTCCAGCTTTCAAACTTTTGTAACCGAGAAGATACTGCTGGTAGCATATTTCTAAATTTCTCATGATGACGTCATTGTTCTTTTTCTAGTACAAAGCACAACAGATGTGATCACACAAGCCCGCCACAACCTAGAACAGTCTCAAAAACGAAGAAACAGCCCAAGATCTAGTCCAAAAGCTGCCTACAAACATTGACAACTTTCAAATTATAGGACACCCTCACAGATATCATAGTCTAAATATGTACAGACTGAAATATTTCCTTCACTATGTTTTAGTTTTGTGTGAATGTATGTTTGTGAGGAAAATTTGTGCCTGTTCATAATTTCATAACACAGTTTGAGACAAAGTCTAACATAATTTCAGCTTCGTGACTCAGAATTGGAGAGATTTCCAGAACTTACCTAAACTTGACATTATAGTCGAAACTTCAGTAGAACCTTGATATACTTCAAACTCCTAATTCAAAGTACATGTAGTGGATTGTCAAAATTGTTTTGAAGTCGGCAGTGTAACAAATGCATAGAATTTCACCCTCAGTAATTCAGTCTTCATAATTCAAACAGATTTGACATTTCTTTACATACAGTGGCACCTGGATAATTCAAAGTCCAAGTGACATGTCACTCCAAGTGACATGTCACTTGGACTTCGAGTCACTCCAAGACTTTGAGTCACTCCACTTGGACTTTGAATTATCCAGGTGCTACTGTACCGGTATTTATATTGCAGAAAAGTACAAATTTTCTGACATTTCAGAGAAAGTTAAGTTATGATCTTCCTTTTTTTCATTGAATCTCTTTAAAAAACAATTATCAGATCTCACATAAAGTAGTGCATGTATGGCTTGAAGATCACAAGAAGTGAGTAAGAGAATGTGAGCTTATTTATTTGTTAGGGGGCGGAATGATAAGGAGGGGATGAGGTGGGATTAGGCCAGGTTTTGGTTTGGGTGTCTATACTTGTATTTACAATGCATAAAGGGGCCAATGGTATGTATAGCTATGCTTAATATGCTAATGTTGAGGTGGGATGTTTAAGTTCAAGAATTTCTCAAGTAGTGCTGATTGCTTCCTTGTATTTTTGCCTGCCAAACCATTTTACTCTTCAAAAAGACGGCAGGTTTTCCATTTCATTTTTTTTCTGCCTTATAAGGCAGATCTAGATTTTGGAATTGTTTTTTGGACGTACACATGCCGTGCAACTGTGGTTACTTACCGCTGAGCCACTTGGTGAACGTCGTTAGGAGAATTGAACTGAACTGAACTGGGATTGTTTTGAAAAGGAAAAAAAACCTATCTTAGCAAAGGTTCAGACATTTGGGTCATTCTACATGGGGAAAGCCGGTCTTATAGCTGAATAAATTAGCCACGACACGAGAAAACAAACAAAGTGGTTGTGCACCCAGAGGAGGATCAGATCAGCCTGGGCATCTGCCCAGTCTGATCAGACTCTTCTCAAAGTGCTTAAAGGGTAGCTAAGGGTCTAAGCTACATCAATGCGGACAGCCAATACTCTGATCAGACTGGGCGGATGCCCAGGCTGATCTGAGTCCGCGCTGTGCTTACAACCACTTTGTTGGTTTTCTGGTGTCGTGGCTCAAATAAGGTATTTTCTGTGGAGAGCTGTTAAAAAATTGTTCGGTAGATATCATTAACTACTCTCCTTATCTGGAGCACTAAGTATACATTTACTTGTAAATAGATGTTCATATTTTTTTGTGTTAAGATATTAGTGTAATGTTAAGATAGTAAATTGGTAGGACCAGGCTTTCTTACGGTGTATATATGTTACAGTATATTTATGTCTTCCTTCTTGTACAGTTAATGTAAAGGTGCTTTTTGTCAGTAAACAGAACTCACAAATTTTGGGTGTGGGGTGATATATACATGGATGATGATAGTTCATTGATAATCAGTGCTTCAGATAAGAGGGAGTAACAGGGATAATTTTGGGATGTTTTTCCATATTTATCCATAAAAACACATGTTGTGACCCCACATCAGAATCCTGTCACTGAGACGGTTCTAATGAGGGGTCACAACGTAAGTTTTCATTGAGAAATAAGAAAAATTATCTCAGAATTATCCTCAAAAACTCCTCTTATTTGGAGCTCTGGATAACTTCTTTTCAGTCTGCATCTTAATAAATGCATAGAATTTCTGATTAGAATGGCCTAAGCTGTCTTTATGAAGCTAAAGTTACAAGAATGATAGTCAATTGTCCCCTTTTTCTGGATTTCTTATGAACCTTGAATTGACAATATTTGATGATGAGTTGTTTGTTTTCCATGTCTCTTGCTGTTACAGTGGCAGATGTTTTCCATGTCTCTTGCTGTTACGGTGGCAGAGGTATGCATGGCACACCCTTGCCACCTTAACATCTGGGCCCAGTTGTTCAAAGTACCGTTTGCCTAACAAGCTCATTAAGAGGTCAACTTGGTTAAGTGTTTTAAGACTTTGTAGCCAAATACACTGATATTTTTTGTTGAAAATATGTGAGAAACTTTTGCTCTGCAAACAGAAAATATTGGCATATTTGAGACATTAATGTTGGAAGTTTTAACGTCTTGTTAAGTATCGAGGTCGTTAGCTTTGAACAACTGGGCCTAGATCAAGTTTGACTTTAAAATTTAGAGAAAAAAACACTTGGATACATTACACCTCTTGTATTTAAGAGATTTCAGCATAATAATCATAATATGATAAGCCTTCACCTTCAACATTACAACAGGCCTAAAATGTGTTCAGCAATCCTTGATGCCAAAGTAGCCTATACTTTTTGTATACCATTCTTGCTGAATGAAATCAAAAGAAGCTGGTTTCCCAGTTTGTCAGTTTTTCAACCAGTACGGCCTAATGCTCTCAAAGAAGGGAATCTTACCAGTATTTTAGCAATATCATAATAATATTACTGATAAATTTACAGTAATGACCCTAGATATTCAGACAGACAGGTCTGAGCAAATATTGAAGATCCAGATCAAACTGTTTCTAAGGAGCAGTTTGATCAGGGCTTCAATGTTTTGCCATTCACTAAGCATCATCTGGATGCATAAAAGTGTGTAAAATCCACTTCCTCAGAATTTTCGAACAATAGTTGTCTGACTTTCCGAAACTTTAGGGTCATTACGGTACGTCTTCATGTGATATAGAGTTCTTTTTTTCTTATTTCATTTATTGGCCTATAGCATGTGTTCAACAATCCATGTTGCCAAACTAGCCTATTCTGTTTTGCTCAGACGTTTTGTATATTTTGTATTTTGAAGAACTGTTGTAGACTTCCTGGTATTTTTATGTGCCAAAACTGCCAAATATTAGGCCTACTATGTTTGAGACATCATGTAAACATAGCCTATGCGCAATATGATCAAAACGTACAGCATGATCAGGCAGTAATTTGCCATCATAGAATTTCAATGGTAAACTGTACAAGCCATAACCAGACTGCATGGTCATGGGTTGTGTAGTTTGCGTATTCTCTTAAGCAATTTTTCTCACAATGCAGAAGGTATTAATAGAGAATTAGCTTCAGGTAAAGGAAAACAGTTATCTCATGAGGTGGCTTACATGTATGTTTGACTTACATGTTGTCTTGGATTGACACCTTTTTCTCTTTTCACTGCCTTAATGTATATATATGTGTTCCTTTATAGAGCTAAAAACAGTAGTCAGAGTATTTACATGTGTAATTTTCTTTGAAATATGTATGCAGTAAAATATTATACTCATGAATCAAGGTGAATCGATGTACTTTCAGGGGAAGCAACTCGATCAGTTTTATGTACCCCACCCTTCTAAATGGAGGCCAAATCTTAAAGGGAAGAATTTGTTCCTAGAAGAGCAAATTCTTCCCTTTAAGAGTAGTCCTCATTTTGAAACTGCCATATCATCTAGGGAAGCAAACAAGACGTAAACAAGGCAGAAAAAAAAACATGAAGGTGTATCCATACACCTTAACATCTTAAAGGCACGCATAAGAAGTCTGTCATGTAATGCAAAGTTGGTACATAATTAGTAGCTGGTCCTATGAACATTATAAACTTGTGCATACCCTGACCAGACAGGGCAGACTATTCACCCCAAGTATCTTTGTCTTCCTATACATACCTACCGGTATGCTGATTTTTCATAAACAGAGATGCCATTTACGTATAAGAAGTATATGTAAAGCTCTTGTCTGTCACCTTTTATGACTGAACATATTAATTGAAGTAGACGGATCATCATGGCTTTTGCTTTTGGAGAGTCATTTCAATGTTAGTAAAATTTAGAAATGATACAGCAGTCTTTTCCAAGTCCAGCACTCAGAAAAGAAGTATCTGGCATAAATCAAATTAAAACAGGCAAACAGTGTAGACCTTGATGAGATAGCACATTATAAGCCGTTTCAGCTGGGTTTACACCATTTGCAAAAGTTCCTACCTATACATGCCCCAAACATACCAAATTTTATATCTTACATAGATGGGAGGTGTGGCTAGAAAAATCCATCTCGAAAGTTACTGTTTGGCATAACAAGGCTTGCCAAGTGACGCCAAGTGACCCTGAAGGACAAATTTTTCCATCCACTCCTCACACCCTTGATAGAAACAGATGTTTTTTCTTCGTGCATACAATTTGATTTACAACATTTGATTTTAAAGGTGGAACTTGCTGAATAGCATAATTTTAGAATTCCAGAGGTTCCTATAAAATTTTGAAAGAATCCAATACCGGCGGACGTTTGGTTCTCTATTTTGACACCTGGTGTAGCATAATCTTACTTTAATTTTGCTGTTTTTATTTCATCATAGTTTGTAAGCTACCAGTGTCATGACAATGCAGAGATGTTACTCATATACAACCAATGCACTGGCTTTGGGCGGAATAAAGGGTGTTATAGATTTTCAAGCACTGGTTAAAATGCAGAAAACATTGTCAGGTATGCAAGAAATTTTGGTTTATCTGGAATTCTGTTGTCATCTTACATCATACAAGAACTGTTCATCGTTTAATGAGTTTGATATAGGCTTCACAGTGTATAATTGTGCAGTGTACATTTGTCTTCCAATTTTGACAAAGACTTGGCTTAAGTCTTATAATATCTTTGACGGATTTAATTCTCTCACCGTTGCACTGTGATATTTATGCAAAGAAATGTTATCACCCACAGAAATATACGTATAGTTTTGTATCACATTTACAATATTTTCATGATCAGTTTTCATTGCATCTGTACATACGTTTGGCAAAAAAATGTCAATAAAATTGCTTGATATTTATAAGCTGTTGAACTTTGCTTCCAGACCATACATCAGTATGCCTAGAGTTCCCAGGATGCCACATCTATTTGTAAAATGAGCCGCGACACGAGAAAACCAACAATGTGGTTGTGTGCCCAGCGCAGACTCAGATCAGCCTGGGCATCCGCCCAGTCTGATCAGAGTCTTTGCTGTCCGCATGGAGGTAGCTTAGACCCTTAGCTACCCCATAAGCGCAAAGCGAAGAGTCTGATCAGACTGGGTGGATGCCCAGGCTGATCTGAGTCTGCGCTGGGCGCACAACCGCATTGTTGGTTTTCTCGCGTGGCGGCTCAAATGGAGTTTTTCTTCCTTTAGAAAGAGCTGGGGTGGTGTAGTGGTAATATGCTAGACCATTAGTCCCGGGGTTGCAGGTTTGACTCCCAGCTCCACCGGTCTCTGATGAGACTTTAAACTGAGGTCTCTCTATATAACCATTGTGTAGGTAGGACTTTAAACCCTGAATTCACTCACTCACCCTCTAGAATGACACCAGATATTCTAATCAGTGTTGTTTAATTCTGTCATAAGCACGACTTTTCCCTTCCAAAACAATCCCAAAATCTAGATCTGTCTTATAAGACAGATGAAGTTTTTGGGTGGTTTTGGAGGGAAAATATCCACTTCTTATACATGTGTGTATGTAAGTTACTGGTACTTTGTTTATACACTGGACAAGAGATTACTTTCAGAACTAGTGAAGATTACTTGCCTTTCCCATAGGTTTACGCAGATGAATTCAGATCAGTCTCCAGGGAGGAGTTGCAGTTGTAGGAAATGTTGCAAAACTTTTCCTTTTGTGAGCCTGCATTTATGTCTGAAAGGAGTTAAAATGTCATTGTTAGATTGCAAACAGTGTAGACCTTGATCAGTTTGCTCCTCTGGAGCCGCCTGATCTGGGTCTGCATTGTTTGGAAATGCAGTTTAGTCACTACCAGTACTTTCTGATTCCTGTAAGTAAAAAAGTACCTACTAGCCTGAAAAAGAGCAAGTCTAAAATTTCCCCTGGTTAACTATGTATATACAAGGGCTGTTACAAAAATTACCAAACAACATGATGACCAGGTTGTTTGGTAACTATGACTTTTTCATTTCTTAACAGCTCTTTTTCATTTTGTAACATCCTTGAAAATATAGTCAACCAGATGTGAAAGTGGGAGCACAGCAAATTTTAAAGTTTTTATGCTCCCCGAAGGGTGAGCATATAGTCGCCACTTTGTCCATCTGCCCGTCCTGTCTGTCTGTCCTTCCATCTGTTTGTTACACTTTATCCGTAGTGTATCTATCTCTGAATGTATTAGAGGGAACTCAATGAAACTTCACACACTGAAATGGGGCAAAGTGCAGAACCAAAGAACCATAACTCTACTACAAGTAATTACAAAGTTATCTCCCTTCCTAGTTTTTACATTATTTGACTTGTCTGGATCATATCTCTGAAAGTATTAAAAGGAACTAAATGAAACTTCATACATTGATAGAGGGCAATGAGTAGTGCAGAGTGCAAGAACCATGACCCTATCACAAGTAATTACAAAGTTACCTTCCTTCTTAGATTTTTCAGTATTTGGCTTGTCCGGAGCATATCTCTGAAAGTGTTAAAGGGAACTAAATGAAACTTCATACATTGACAAAGGGCAATGAGGAGAAGTGCAGAGTGCAAGAACTATAACTCTATCACAAGTATTTACAAAGTTATTTCCCTTCTTAGATATTTCAGTATTTGGCTTGTCCGGAGCATATCTATGAAAGTGTTAAAGGGAACTACATGGAACTTCACACATTGACAGATGGCAATTAAAAGAAGTGCAGAGCACAAATGAACCGTAACCCTATCACAAGTAATTACAGATTTACTTCCCTTTGTAGTTTTTCCACTAATTTGCTTGTCTGGAGCATATCTCTTTAAGTATTGAAGTGAACTAAATGAAACTTCACACATTGATAGAGGGCACTGAGAGGAAGTGCAGAGCACAATAACCATAACTCTATCACATGTAATTACGGAGTTAGCTCCATTCCTAGTTTTTCCAATATTTTGCTTGACGGGAATACATCTCTTAAATTGTTGAAGGAAATGTAATGAAACTTAAAATGTTGATAGAGGACAATGAGGGCACGCAGAACATTAGAACCATACCCTATTTTAAATCATTTCTGAGTTACTTCCCTTATTTTTTTCACTAAATATTTAAAGGATAAAATGAAATTTCACACATTAATAGAGGACAATGAGAGGAAGTACAGAGCACAAAAAACAATCCTATTGCAAGTAATTTTGGAGTTGTCCCCTTTTTATCCTCATTCATTTGCTTGTCCGGGGCATATCTCTTAAAGTATGTAAGGTACCTAAATGAAATTTCACATATTAATAGAGGGCAGTTTCATAAGGATACCCATTTTACTATTACACACTTTCAGGGAGCATCCATCGGTTCCACTGATTCTCTTGTTAAGGATGGCCTCAATCAAGACCATATCAAAGGTCACCGTGACATAGTCACATGAAATTAAATGCAGCTGGAGTTCAATGTATATGGGCCCCAGTGCCACAAAATTCCATAAGTGTTTACTTCAGATCGCTCAGTGTCAGTTGCCATTGAACTCGCTGTGTGTGATTTTAAAGATTTCCATATCTTTTGATCATTTTCTTTTTAAATTCTGTGGGTCCTAGTGCCACCAGAATTCATCAGCTCATGCATCTGATCATTTAAGATCACTTACCTTGAAGCCAGCTTATCCTGTTTCACTGATCTGCTGCCTTGAAATTCAAAGCCATAACATTAAAATCTTAAAAAGTTCCTTCAAGAGCAGAGAATACATACAGAAGTAGGAACATGGTCCAGACTACGTAGTTCCGGCTAATAAAGCCTCGTCAGTGACCCTGACAATATCTGGTGACGAAACCAGAAAAAAGCATACTGTAATTTCTCAATTTTAATTGGGCAGTTGATTCAAAGACTGATTAATTTCAAAAGGCTCCAAATAATACCAGAGGACCAATGGTCCTGTAGCGCTCACCTGAGAACTGGTCTTTTCTGTAAAAGTTTTATTTATCAGGGGGCACTGATTCTGTGAGTACTGAGACTGTCATCAGAATGCATTCTGTTGCTTGACTGAATATTTAGGGCAAATAGAGTACCTTAAATTATTAGTATATCCATATTATTGTCTGGTCAACACCATGGACATACACATTTTAAAAGGTCTAAACATGAAGTAGAACGAAGACTGAGATCAAGGCTCTGATGCCTCTACCACCACTTCGTAGTTTTTCCTTTTCGAAAGGAAATAACTACATATCATGATTTGGTGAACTTTCTTCAGCTGATTATTCTATTAAGACATATCTTTTAGGATGGATGGATGGATGGATGACTTGGGATTTTACTTGTTTTTACCAGTATTCAGAACTACTGGGAGGAAGGTGGGGCCAATGCTGACAGTTATATACTGTATTAATCCAAACAAATGTCCACTGTCTCTTTTCCAAACAAAAAAGTGTTATACTTCCAACTTCCTTGTTTTCCATCTGTTTTACAATTAACCCAATCACGGTTGATAACTTTGCTGCACTCTTTAATTGCACACCGGGGGATCGGTCGTCAGACTCTATGATGGCCCCGACCTAAAGCTATATATTGTAGTTGGTTGGGACCGGAGCCTTTTTGTCTGTTGCTTGGTCCACCGGGGCTCAACTGGTGACCTTCTTTTGCTTCAGATTTCCAGTGGGGTTGTTTGGCAGGACAGGGATCTCCACCTGTCAGACGGCCCGTTGTATCTGTTGAGTCCTCGTCTTTGCTTCTTCATGGTGTTGAAATTTGATTTATGTGTTTACCGTGATGATTCATTGACGAGTTAGAGGGTTATCATGCGAACCGAACAACCAACTAAATGTTTTGTACCACTTCAGAAACTGAGGGTGAGGTTGGGCCTGTAAAATCGATTTAAGCCCCCCAGTAATTCATTACTGACCGTTCCAAGGCGGTAGTTCTGTTGTGGTTCTCTGTTGCCTGTTTTTGGTGTCAGAGTTTCTGTGATGTTTTACCTTATGTATGTTCTTATTATTTTTGGTTCGGTTTGGGTTGCTGAGTGGCCACCTTTTGGGAACAAGCTGCTCACTCGGTTGGCCATATGTTCTCTGTATCTTGATTATTTGTAATCTTAGTTGTTTCCAACTATGGTTTGAGGGCTGGATTTGGATTTTGATTGTTTCAGTTCCTGGTCTTTGCATACTTTTTACTTTTAGCAGGATGAATTCCTGTTTGCTTCTTCGCAGGACGTAGCTCTACCAAATGCAGTTGACTCTTCAAGGAAAATTTAGGCCTCCTTTCATAAAATGCAACACCCCTCTGTCATTTTATAGGATTAAACTGTTACAGTATATGAGTCATTTGCTTGATTTCATTGCTATTCAGTGGTCACAAAATTTATATGGCATGTTGACAAGTAAAAGGGTTTTTTTAAAGAAAACAAAGGTTCTGAATTTGTTATCATTTTTTTCAACATTATTTTATTATCAAACTACAAAATTTCTACACATGTATATATAACAAGACAGCTTCGTAAAAACTGTCAAAATAGAGCTTTTACTGAGAACTGTTACACAACTTGTAATCCTTCAAACAAACATCTGTCAATATTATCATTGTGTGATATATTTTAGACAAGTTCATTCTTTTGTGATAATTTAACAAATCTTAATCTTTTTCAACAGTACTCACAGCATACCAGGATGATACAAAGATTACTGGAGCTATATTTAAGAGAAATTCATTGTTGTAGAAAGTACATGGATGATTTGGCATATCTCTATCCTTTCCAACAGGACTCACATCATACTACCATGATGACACAAAGATTGCTGGGAAGACTGTGCTCACTGCAGCCTCATTTAGGTCCAGAAAGAACTTCGTTAACTGCGGAATTCTAATCTTGACCATTATCGGCCGGGAATTGTTCAGCCTCACAGACCTCTGTTGATAGGGCACAAATTAGACATCACATAGTGTTTAGATTTAAGCATGTGATGATAATTTCAATTCAGATAATACAATGTAATTATGCATTAAGATGAAAGAAATCCATTTTCCTCACAATACATAAAAAATCAATTAATACATTATTCTGAAACAGAAATATAATGCAATAAAGGGAAAAAAATGTCTAAAGATGATTATGAACTTAGCATACCAACAAATGCTAAAGTTTGCACAAAAGTTGGAGACAATACATCAAAATGATGAGGTATCCTGAATGATATAACAACAACAAATGTTGTTTGTTTAACTTTATGCACTTAGTAGTAAATATTTTGTGGTGTATCGTAACATAATCATACATGTAAATTTAAATAAATGGACATTCAAAACTAAACATCTATTAACTATGAGTGCTATCAAAATTTTCTACCTGGTAACCCTAGTCCTTTTGCAAACCACCTGATAAAAATATCTAATTTAACAGCTTCTTGACCCATTAGATAAAAAGCTTACATTGCACAGACTCCATATCCTGATCATAATAAACATCACATTTTAAATTAAAACAACAATGTACAAATTCCTTCTGTTGTAGAGGGTACAAAAAGTACAATGATAATTTAACATACAGTACTTTAAACCTTTTCATCAGTACCCACATTATACCAGGATGATACAACCATTAATGGAGCTATACTTTAGAGAAATTCATTTTTGTAGAAGGCATGTGGATATTTTGGCATATCTTTATCCTTTCCAACAGTATTCACAACATACCAGGATGACACAAAGATCTCTCGGAAGATTGTGCTCACTGCAGCCTCATTCAGTTCCAGAAAGAATTTCGTTAACTGTGAAATTCTGATCTAAAAACCATTATCAGCTGGGCATTGTTCAGCGTCACAGACCTCTGTTGGTAAGGCACAAATTCGACTTCACATAATATTTAGATTCAAGCATGCGCACATCATTTCAAACCAGATATTACAATGCATTATATATGCCTTAAGGTTAAAGAAATTCATTTTCCTCACAATACATGAAAATTATTAGTAAAGGCATTATCTTGAAACAGAAATATGATGCATTACCAGAAACAAAAAATGTCTAAAGATGATTATGAACTTAGCATACCAACAAATGCTAAAGTTTGCACAAAAGTTGGAGACAGTACATCAATACAATGAGCTAACTTGAATAACATAACACTAACTATAAATGTAGGTTTTTTAACTGAATGCACTTAGAAGTAAATATATATGTGTGTGTAACATAATCATATAAATAAATTTAAATAAATGGCTTTCCAAAACTAAACATCATTTAACTATGAGTAATATTAAAATTTCCTAGGTGGTAACCCCAGACCTTTTGCAAACCACCTGATAAAAATATCTAATTTAACAGCTTCTTCAGACCCATTACATAAAAAATTAACATTGCAAAGAGTAAATACATAGCCAACATCCTGATCATAATAAACAGGACACATACATGTAATTAATAAAACAACAATATACAATAATTAAGACTGCAGGTATGAACATAAAGTTAATGTCTTTATAATCTTAATTTATAACAGCAAAACTATAGTATAATAAAAACCCCATTGTTTTAAATGTCTGCCTCACTTTTTTATGGAAAAAAGGTAGCCAAATGCCAGCAAAATTCACTTTCGGACACCAATATTTAATTTTTCCAAATTTGCTCAAGAATGTCATTTTTATGACGTGAATTGCAGATCCCCTGGGGTTTTATTTATTAGAAAACATACAGGTGTATTAAACAAGAATGTATGAACTGAGAAGCTGTTGAATTAGAAAAAAAAGTGCTGCATCATGAGAAAAGGGCCTCCATGTTGTAGCAAATTATCACAGAAGTGCATATTTTCCAATTACAAGGGTCAAACTCCTCTGCTTTTTGTTTAAAATTTCTTCTATGCCCAATCCCTGCACAAGAAAACAGGGAAGGCTGTAATGGAATGCTATAATGGCATTGTGATGATTCACAATGCCATAAATATAGCCATCATTATAGATGCAATAATAACCCTTTTCTCATGAAGCAACTCATATAATTTGGAACCTTTGTGGGGTTGTGCCAATGATATTAACTTTATTTATTTGTACAAATTATCACATTAATACTAGATATTACATGGACACAAATAATTTATACAAAAGATATTCAGAAAAAAAAATGTCAAAGTACCATGTTTCAGATCAAATAGCTAGAACATATCAGGGTTTAGTATCACATTTTATTTTGGGCAGGAATAATGGATGTAATCTTTATGACATTCTGTGGAGACCTGTTAATTAGTTTTTGATAAACACCATGGTTCATTGCAGATACCAAGAACATAACAACGTTTTTGTAAGTTTAAGACACTGACTTTCAGGACATTGGCAAGGGTGGGAATGGTATCGGCAAAGATTTTGATTCAGTATATATCAAGTCATATTATATACCACAGACACTGGGGAAGTGAATGTTGTCACTCCTGCTTGTCATGGAACTGCTTACAACATTAATACTTTTCATGACATTGTTCCATAAGGCATTTAAGTTTCTAGGGCACAATATACAAGTTTGTGATCAGTCCAGTAAGCCTCGATAACATTACAAAAGGCATGGCAATTTGCAAATATCAGATCTAATATTGACCCAGAGTCAGATGTAGGTTGTTGGATTTGTTGCACACAACTGAATAGTGTCTCCATAAACTGTACAAAGTTTGAATTGACACAATCTATTTGTATATTAAAGTCACCCAATATGACTAATTTTGCAGTCAGATCTACTACAGGTCTGAGATGACACTGAATGTCATTTTTAAAATCAGTTTGTGAACTTTTTGGGTATTTGTACAATACAACAACTTGAAAGGATCCTTTCTGCATGCTGTGCAACGCAGTTAGAATGAATTCACATGAATGACAATGCAATTTCACAACTTTCTGAACTTCAAAATACTCTTTTACATACAAAGCAAGCCCATGATGTGGCCTGTTGAGTGACTCATGTTTGGTTTCATCTAGTCTAATTAGGGTGAATCTTTTAAGAGCATAATGAACTTTTTCATCCCTTTTACAAAGCCTAGATTCAGCAAAACCAATGACATCTGCTGCCAAGACATTTGGTTCATGCTCGATGTCCTTAAAATGTTTATGCAATGACCTTGCATTGTTGAATGCAATCTTGATTTTGCATGGATCTATTTTGTACAAAGGCACATAACAGAGATCTAACTGTGCTTCAATCCGCAGTCTCTGCATCTCTTTAGTCACTTGCTCGTCTAAAGCCATAGCAGCTTCATTCATATTCAAAATGTATAAATCTTCAAGTCTCCTTACTCTGCTAAAAGCAACATAATGAATATGTGGTACTTTCCTTACCACTTTTTGGGACAAATCAACAACTACTTTTTCTACTGTGGCCCCTTGAGCTTTGTGTACTGTTTTACCTGCAGCTGGTCTCAAAGGGAACTGAATTCTCTGAAATGTTTTGTAATTCCGTATAAATGTTCGTTCTACATCAAATACGGGAGTCCATTCTCTTTGGATACTAGCATTGTATAACCCTCTGTTAAAAAACTTTTCACGTGTTAACTTGCCAATTCGAGGATCATCAAACAAAACCCAAATAATACTTGGACGATCTGTTCCTTCTATTCTGTACTCAACGAAGTGTATTACTCCAGTAGCACCATTTGTTAAACCATCTTCTACATTAACATTTACTGTCATAACATAAATCATACCAACAGCTACTGTCAAAGACTTCATTAAATTGCCTGTTTTTGAGAAATCATCTGGAAGTGAACTGATAAGCTCTTGGCACCTTTTGGCTGGAATATTTGCTGAAACAACAGAGTCATGACATGGTATAACAGCTTTTTCTCCTGTCATTTGGTTCAAAATTTTATCATTATGTTTGTTCACACCAGCATTTTCAGCAAACAAATGAAGGGCATCTTTAGGATAGTCATCACCGCAAGGGTCAACAATACATGTCTGCAACATGTTTTTGTCACCTTCGGTCATTTCATTCAGACGAAGTCGATTCAGTAACAGGGCAAACTCAAGATCATCCTTTTGCCTCATGATTTCAACTAATTCATACATTTTGAAATTGTCTTTCCATAAATTCTGTGCTAGTGAAGCTGGTCCCTTTTGCAAATCATGAAATATCCAATAGTCACCCACTGGCTTGAGTTGGTATAAATCACCAACAGCAATAATGCTTAAACCACCAAAACGTAAATTTGTTCCAGTCAGCTGCTGCAGTCGTGTATCTATAAAGCTCAGGTGCTGATTGCCTACCATAGATATTTCATCAATAATAACCACTTTTAGATGTCTGTACTTTATCCTGAATGTATTTAACTCATCAGCTGACAAATGTTCTGTGCCTTGATATATCTTTTTGTGGAAAGCAGAACAAATGGTTTGACCACTTATGTTGAAAGCAGCAAAGCCCATATAAGCACAAAGTAGAATCCTTACATCATCTGGATTTTCTCCTTCTCTCAAATTTAAAATTCTATACAGACTTTGATAAAGTGCTCTAATTACTACAGATTTTCCAACTCCTGCACCACCTGATAAAAAAGCATAGATGGGTTCGTCTTTATATTGTATCCAATGTACTACATGATTAAAGAATTCTCTTTGCCTTAAATTAAGACTTCTGAGTAGATCTAAGTATTCTTCATCTGGCAACATGACACCAGTTGTTTCTACTGGTGGCACTGAGCAAGTGGACTGCAGTTCTATACCAATATCATAGTGTCTATGCTCTACTACTCTATCTGGATTGAAATATACAAAATTTTCAGCTTCTTTTGGCCCTTCTTCTTCTGCCTCCCTGTTTTCTTGTTCTGCATTTGGTGCAACTTGATCATAAGTATTTTCCTCAGCTTCCATCATTTGTCTTGCAAGTTCCAGTTCTTCAGTGTGATGTTCATACTCATTTCTTTTAGATTCCAGAGATGATTTCATGGATGTGTAATGTGCCTCATATGTGTCAAAAGAACCAAGTAAATCTTTTTGTTCATTCCGCCATGGAATAAAAAGCATGAGCTGTTCTCTGAAGTAATTTTCTGTATCTTTTTTCTTATTGTATCTTACGTACCGTATTATTCTTGGTACTTTCCTATTCTTATATTTTATTCCAGTCTTTGTTTTGTACAACAAGTCTGTACTAGAACTGTCATTTGCATCATTTTCTTCTTCAAGACTATCTTCATTTTCATCACTTGAATGACATTCGCTAGTACTGTCATCATTTTTATCTTCATTTCTCTCTGGCAATTTATTTCCTTTAGGATAAATGACATCAACTTTTGAGACATAATCAGCTAAGCAAAATCTCTGAAGTTGTCTGGGTCTTTTAGAATACCGCTGAATTATATTATCTGATTCTATGTCAGTAGATTCAGCAGGTAGTTCATCTAAGACAGATTTAGGTTTCAGCAAAAATACTCGTTCGTTTGGAGTAGATGTATTGATGAAAACAATGTTTCTTGTGCATTTGGTCAAAGGAATTTGCAGAGAAAGGTAAACTGCCTCTTGGGCACTCACTTCCACACAATTTGAAAAGACGTTCCCAATATGTCTTACTTGTTTTTTTATGTCACAGTTTCCTTTTCGGGCCTCTTTTGCTGCGGAATCAAGCTGTGCACTCATACCTCTCTGAGATTTACTTATATAACCAACAATATAGGATGCACAACCATATGGTTCTAGAACAACTTGAATGTCGAGATTGGCCTTCCAGGCAAGAAGAATTTTTCCATTAAATAAATTGATTCTCATTTCATTTGGCTTCCTTTTTAAAAACACTTTTGGAGCCTTTAGTGAGCTTCTTATACATCTAATGTAATCTTCGAACTCTGTCTTTGCCACTTTCTCCAAAAATTCATCAAAAGTCATTTGTACATCATCTTTATGCTCATTCATTGCTTTTTGGAGCTCTGCATATTTCTGTTTGTACTTTTCAACTTCCTCATCAAGAGGATACAACAACATTGTTCTGGGGAGAGGGGGCAATGGAAATCCAAATCGACATATTGGTTTTCCTTTTTTTCTACATGTTCTTGAGTGCTTATGTGTTTGTAAGTTAACCAGATTGGCAGTTTCATCATTTTCAGCACTACATGTAAGATACTGATCAACGAACTGGACTATTTCCTCTTCCGATTTTTTTTCTAATGTTGGAGCATTTTCTATCCAAACGAGCATGTGGATATGAGGAGAACCACGTTGCTGAAACTCAACTCTGTAAAAATAGTCTTTCAGCTTTCCAACTGGCTCACAATGACTTTGAAGAACTATGTTCATGAATTCTTGTACTCTGTGATCAAAGTACCTTGAACATGTTACTGGATCTTTTTGAACAAGTTTTGTTTTCTCCTGCCATGTCAAATCTTGTATATCTTTCTCTGAGTATTCTAAACCATCATTCAGTTTTGCTAACATCTTCAATAGATCAGTCCATCTAGTATCAGCTGCTGACAGTGACATAAACCAAGTGGGCAAAGAAAGCTGTCTTATCATTGCAAAAATATCTTTTTTTCGGGCTTCCAAATAAGCAGGTGAATTTCTAAGCTGGCGAAATATGTAATAGCCTTCATCAAGTTTGACAAGCTTGTCCAAATATGTAGAATCTCGGGCTTCAGCTGCCGTAATTTTTTGGCCACTATTTTTACATCTTCTAACACACAAGTTTACTTTGTCACTGATTTGTTTCATCTGTAACTTTTTATGCTTAAAAAAAATGTTTGGAACCGATTGAGCAGCTCTCCTATCAACACTTCGTAATTCCCATTTCACAATATCACTATAATGAACTAGAACAGGTCGTTCATCTTTACTAGGTGGTCTCTGACCACAGAATATAGAAGGAAAGCACAAATATTCTGCATCTTTATCTTGATATAAACTTAGAGGATGTTGTCCTTCTCCAGGTGCAAAAGTAAACACTTGATCATATTTGCTTTCAATATTTGCATCATCCACTAATGTGTCTACATTGCCGACATGATCATTGACATCTACCTCGCTGTATGCATCAGAATCATAACCATCAGCTTGAGCACCATCTACAGGAAAAGTAGCATTATCCATATCTGCTTCATTCATATGGCTGTCTATGCTTTTTTTGTCCTTTGTTTGATAGGTTGACACTTCCAAAAATTCTCTTACAGTATCCTCTGCACTTTCAGTAACTTTCTGAAACCAACTGTCATCCAGTACTATGCTTGATTTCTTATACAATTCACTGTTATTAAGCAGCCAATGTAATGCAGTCAAGACTCTTAATGGTCTTACATTTTCCTTAAAGTCAACTTTCTTATATGACAATTTCTTTTTAAGCTGCACAGCAACTGTAAAGTTTGCATCCATTGGTCTTGGAAGACAGTTTACTGTAGGCTGAATATCAACAGGCACATTAATAACGTTGCCTTTCACAGAGTATTGACCCCCACGTGGCAATTCTCTAATTTGCATAAATGGGATACGTAGTGCTATCAATCTTTCTTCAAGTTCATGTAAGTTAAGTTCTGGCGGCTTCTTTGGCCATTTCATTCCATTTGCTACAGAACGTTTTGGAACTTTACTATATCTTAATGCACTCAAGCAAGTGTGACAAACCCATTCTTTATTATCAACAGATGTATATTCCGTGCAGTAAAGTCTTAAACTTTGTGCTGGAATGTGTGTGTTCTTCAACAAGGAAACACTTTTTCTAAACCATGTTTGATGACAGCATGTACACACATATAATGGTCCAATAGCAATATTTGAATGAAACTGTTTAATGCATTCTTCAATACTTTTAATACCTTTCTGGCCAAATACTTTATATGATTTATGGTCATCCTTAACACTTTTAAATCTTTTAGCGTGTATGTCTGAACTCAACATCTCTTCTAGCTTTCGCTTCTGCTGCCTACACTGCTGTTGTTTAATTCTTTCACATTCCAATACGAATGGATCTTTTCTTGCATTCTGTTTGGATGTACGCTGGTACACCATCTCTCTTGCTTTAAAAGCCTGGTCCTTTCTTGCAGTCTCCTTTTTAGCACGTTCTTTTGCTAGTACATCTGGCTTCCGTCTGGCATTCTGTTTTGATGCACATTCATGTATTTTTTCGCTAGCTCTAATATTAGAGTTTTGTCTTGCTATCTGTTTTGCAGCACATTCTTTTGCTAGTACACCTGGCTTCCGTCTGGCATTCTGCTTTGATGCACACTGATGTAACTTTTCGCTAGCTCTAAAATCAGGGTTTTGTCTTGCTGTCTGTTTTGCAGCACATTCCTTAGCTAATACACCTGGCATTTTTCTAGCAATCTGTTTTGCAGCACATTCTTTTGCTAGTACACCTGGCTTCTGTCTGGCATTTTGCTTTGATGCACACTGATGTACTTTTTCACTTGCTCTAAAATCAGGGCATTTTCTTGCTATTTGTTTTGCAGCACATTCTTTTGCTAATACACCTGGCTTTTTTCTAGCAATCTGTTTTGCAGCACATTCTTTTGCTAATACACTTTCCTTACTTCTTTGTTTTCTTTTCACCATTTTATAGTACTCAGTGCGGCTTTTGTTTTTCTTTTTCTTGGCTGCTGAGGTTTCTTTTGCTAAATTTATGCATCTTATCTTTCTCTGTGCTTTCTTAGCCTGACGAAATTTTTGATCCTCGAAATAAGTTTCCATACAACGTGTCAACTGATCTTTACAACTCCTGTTTTTGTCACACTTTTTGACATTGACTGGCTGCAAACTGGTAGCTATAGTCATGCTGTCATCTTGGATTTCACACTCTTGTCTACTACTTTTTATAGTAACTGGCAAGAAATCATATTGTAATCCCATGTCAATGCCCAAACTATTATAAAAAGCATATAGATATGTTACTAGATCATCCAGAGTTTTGAATGATATCAAAACTGACCTCCCATCACATACTGACAGTCCATTTTCTCCATGTGAATGAGAATCAAAGAAAAAGAATGAATTATGTGATTTAAAGACTGCAGAACAAATAGCTCCAATGATCAAAAGACCACATGAAGAGGCAGTGAAGCCTGATTGTAAAGCACAATGAAGTGTTGGCAACTCACTTTCAATACCAGTTTCGATTAGAATGCCACTAACAATAGGCTCTTTTTCAATTGTATATATTCTGTCACCAATACTGAATATATCTGGAATCTCTTCTAAGTTTAAAAGTGGATTGATGAATTTCCCTTCCATTTTCAACTTGTGAATTAAGGTTTTGTATAAGGCATCGCCATTACAGAGAATGGTATCTAAAAAGGACCTGCTGAATTCTTCATGGCAAGCAAAGGACAACATACAAAGTGCATTAGCTGTACACTGAAAGCCTCTAGATTCAGCAGAAAACCTTTGATTGTTCTGGTGGAAACTTCCAAAAATTATCTGACATGCATTCCAATACTGTGAATTTGTGCTAGCAACCTGTTCAACATCATTGCTTAAATCTATTTCTCTATTTTCATCACATAAAGCCCCTTTTGCCTGATCATGTTTTCTTGTTGTAACATTGTCTTTCACTATTATGATATCATTTGTATTCAAACTGGTAATATCATTGTCATTCACTTGTTTAATTTCTGTAATATAATTGTCAAGACATGTTTGTGCCTGCATCCTTTCAGGACTTTTTGCCTGCTTCCTTTCAGGACTTTGTGCCTGCTTCCTTTCAGGACTTTGTGCCTGCTTTCTTTCAGGACTTTTTGCCTGCTTCCTTACAGGACTTTCTGCCTGCTTCCTTACAGGACTTTCAGCCTGCTTCCTTACAGGACTTTCATCAGCTTCTTCACTCTCGATATAACTCCTCTTCCTCCACTCAGCTCTCCTACTGTCTGCTTTCCGCCAATGCTTTCTACGTGGCATGGTCTTTCACCTGAAAATAGAAAAATAGACTCATGTGTAGGACTGTTAGATACTCCAACCATATGCATTTCTCTAAGGCCAGAGTTTTTTTATTATTATTATTATCAATTTTAGATTTACAGAAGAGCCCACCCTATGGTTTAAGTCCCTCAGAAAAGCTAAAATTAGCAAATGGAATTTTAGTTTTGTTTTGTATCCCTACCATTCAGATTTGGGACTGAAACATTGCTTGTATTTTTGTTAAATTTGTATTTTTCTTTTATTCCTTCCTCCTAACAGCAACATTTTAGGAAATCTATCGTAATCTCAAGATTATAAAAACTGTGGCCTAGAGTAACTTCTGTGACTACTGCTTTCATTTTTTAATGCAGTTGCATGGTACCTGATATAGACAAACAGGGCAATTGGCCCACTGATTCTGGAGAAGAAAAGTTTTTTAAGTTTTTAGCATTTATGGGCATGGTAGCCATTTTGGTCATATGTTCCCTATAGTACTTCCTAGAGATATGCTCCAGACAAGCAAAATACTAGGAAAATTTGAAAGGAGCTAGCTCCCTAAAACAACTTATGACAGTTTTATTGTTCTTGTGCTCTACGCTTCCTCTCATTGCCCTCTGTCAGTATAAGAAGTTTCATTCAGCTAACTCTGTAATTACGAGTGACAGGGTTATTATTCTTTTGCTCTGCACTTCATGTCACTGCCTTCTATTAGTGTCTGAAGTTTCATTCAGTTGTTTTTAATACTGTCAGAGGATGGATGGATGGATGACTTGCGATTTTACGTCCTTTTCAACAGTATTTCAGTCATATCAGGACGATGGGACGATGATAATGAAAGGCTGTGTGCAATGGAACCCCGTTTACGGTAGGAAAGATTCTCGCCTCGAGCGGGATTCGAACCCGGGTCCGCTAGGTCAGTAGGCCAGCGCTTAACCCACTGAGCTACCGGGGCTCCTACTGTCAGAGGTATGCTACAGACAAGCAAATACTGAAAAAAAAAAAAAAAACATTTGAAGGGAGCTTACTGTGTAATAACTTCTGATAGGGTTATGGTTCTTTTACTCTGCACTACCTCTTATCGACCTCTATCAGTGTGTGAAGTTTCATTTAGTGCCGTAAAATATTTTCAGAGATATGCTCCAGACAAGCAAACTACTACAAAAAAATAGACAATCACTCAAGGTGATGAATGCCCCCGCCATATGCCTCACTGGATTAGTAATGTGTTAAGACATATTTGAGTGAAGTTATATAAAAAAAACTGTCAATAAATAAAGGTGCTAGAGGGATGACTAAGTTTTTTTTCTCTAAATATAGCAACTGTGACCTTGACCTTGGATCTACAACCCTGAAAGGTGTACTAGTCCAAGATATCGTCATACTTAATAATTGTGTGAAGTTATATCAAAATCAGTTAACATATATAAGCGCTAGAACCATGACAAAGTTATACATGTACCTATAATAGCATCTGTGACCTTGACCTTGAACCTACAATGCTGAAACATGAATTTGTCCCAGATATTGTCATGCTAAATATTTCTGTCAAGTTATGTCAAAATCATTCCAGAGGGATGACAATGTATTTTCTAAAAAAAAAGAAGCAAATGTGACCTTGACCTTGACCCTAAAATTCTGGATTGTGAACTTGTCCAAGTTATTGTCACACTAAACATTTGGGTGAAGTTACATCAAAATCTGACAATTAATAAAGGGGCTAGAGGGATGATAAATTTTTTCTAAAAATAGCAACTGTGACCTTGACCATGGACCTGCAATGCTGAAACAGTAATTTATTCAAAATATTGTCATACTTAACATTTGTGTGAAGTTATATCAAAATCAAACCAAAAATAAAAGCGCTAGAGTGATGCCCAAATTTCTCTGAAAATAGCAACTGTGACCTTGACCTTAATCTTACCAACCTGAAAAACAAACTTGTTTGAGGTATTGTCATACCCAATGTGACTGTGATGTAATATCAAAAGCAGTTAATAAATGAGGCCGCTAGAGTGATGACAAAAGGTGAGCTTGTATATAAGCAATGGAAATATGGTAAAAATGTTTGTCATTCAAGGGGACATAACTCTACAATACAGACTTTAATCAAAGTTCTGTTTCCTTTATGCACATGTTCAATGTATGTCTGAACTGTGTTGCAAAATTCAAATCCCTACATCAAATACTACTGAAGGAGTTGCAGAGACAAGATCAGTACTACTAAGTGTTAATTATGGTCAAAACATGTATGTCATTCAAGGGGATATAATGCTGCCATAATGACCTGGATCAAAGTTCTGTTTCCTTTATGCACATGTTTGATGCATGTCAGAACTGTGTTGCAAGTTTCAACTCCCTGCATTAAATACTGTAGAAAGAGTTGCAGAGACACAAACAGTACTACAAGTGTGAAATATGGTCAAAATATGTATGTTATTCAAGGGGACATAATTTTGCAATATAGACCTGATTTAAAGCTCAGTTTCCTTTAAACACATGTTCAAGTTTCAAATCTCTGCATCAAATCCTGTAGGAGTTGCCGAGACATGAACAGTACTAGAAAGTGTGACGGATGTATGCACGGACATACGGATGGATGTATGGACGGATGGACATACAGACAAGGGTAAAACTATATGCCCCTCCCCACTTCGTGGCGGGGGCATAAAAATTAGAAAGGGAGCTAACTCCATAGTTTCTTGTGACAGGGTTATGGTCCCAGAGCTCTGCACTTCCCCTCATTGCCCTCTATCACTTTGTGAAGTTTCATTCAGTTGCCTTTAACACTTTCAGAGATATGCTCTGGACGAAAGTGTGACAAAAGCTGGATGGATGGAAGGACAAAGCTCCCACTACATGCTCACCCAATGGATGGGTGCTACAGACGAAAGTTGGTCGCGGCCTATGACAACAGACTAATGCCTATCCTATAAGCTCAACCTGAAACCTGAAGCTGGCGAGCTGAAAATCAGTAATAAGAAAGACAAAACAAATTCAAATTTATTCCACACGGGACACACAGTTCCAGCCATATAGAATATCTCTAGTGTTATATAAGACTGAACAAAACTAAGTCAATAAAACCCACAGCATTTCATGTTCTTATTGACATCATATGTACTGTGTTTATCAACAGAGATGGGGCTCAAGCACAATTCTGGATGCACATGTTTACCTAAAAAGCCTTAGTGCCCCTCCTTTTTCCCACCAACAACCCCCTGAGATAAAGACTAACAAGGGCCCAGTAGCTGGGCCCCTGAAATTTTGGAGGAAATGCCCATGCCCCTAATGTTAAATTTTGACTTTTGGCAGTGTGGGCCCCTGAGTCAAAATTCTTAGTCTTTAACCCTGAATTATCCCCCTTCACTGCCACACAAGTGACCATCACCACTACCATCACCAACAGCAATAACAACCACCACCCTTTTTTCAAATGCCAAAATATATCATTAGTTGAGTCAATGCTGCTGCAACAATTACTGTATGTCTGCTGCAGCAGCTGCTAGTTTGAAATCCAATCTAAGAAAAAGATCTTTCATTTAAATTTGATAGAGAAAAACTTTCTAGCAGCAGATTGGCAAATTGACCTTAATAAGACAACTTGGTTGTACATGTAAATGAATATTAAAATTTTAAAAGCCTCTATGTTCCACAAAAAGAAATGTCAAGAACAAAATATATTTTCAAATTAAAGGATACACCACAGTAAGTTCTTGTAGACATGTAGTAAAATTATTTTGATCACTTCATTATATGTGAATACAAATCAAACTTTTTTTGCAAGAAGAAAATGGACATTGAAATATTTGGCAAAACAAGCATAAAACTTTCTCACTTTACATTTTTCTAAAAAGTTGTTTTCAAAATGCCCTTGCTTTTCATTGAGAGTCTTCTGTGGAATTCCCCAGTTTGTATCTACCCTGTTAATATTACTCTAAGATTTCATCTGATCCTCTAGGGTATCATCAGACCCTGTTTTATATATCAAATCTTTGGTCATTACTCTTTTTTTGCATTCAAACTGATAATATCACGGCTATTCACTTCTGTAATGTGGTTGTCATTCATTTCTGTAATATAATTATCATAACTTGTTTGTCCACATTTTGTGCCTGCTTCCTTTCAGGACTTAGTGCCTGCTTCCTTTCAGTACTTTTTGCCTGCATCCCTTCAGGACTTAGTGCCTGCTTCTTTTCAGGACTTTGTGCCTGCTTCCTTTCAGGACTTTGTGCCTGCTTCCTTTCAGGACTTTGTGTCTGCTTCTTTTCAGGGCGTTTTGCTTAAATGACCTTGACCTTTCAAATTCAGAGGAGTTGAATTTTGCTGCATTTCCATATCACAGGGTACAATGGCAACAGAAAAATGCACTTTTCAACTTTTCCCATTCAAAAGCCTAAGGGACCAAGTTTGACCTTGTCATAAAATAGGTCAAGGTCAACCCAGGGTCATCATTTATATATACTTAGTAGTACTAGAGTCCCAGATGCTACATACCAAGTTTCAAGGCAATCAGCCCAGTGGTTTTGGAGAAGAAGAATTTTTAAGGTTTTTACCATATATGGGCATGGCCATCATCTTGGTCATGTGACCTAAACCAAGTATATACGTTTTCTTTCCCCCTTTACCTGATGGCTGTATATGCAATTTAAATAAAATTGGCCCAGTAGTTTCAGAGGAAGAGTTCTTTGAAAATGTTGACAAAGGATGGACAACTGACCTTTGGCCAAGGTCACTAAATGACCTTGACCTTTCAAATTCAGAGGAGTTGAATTTTGCTGCATTTCCTCATCACAGAGTACAATGGCAACAGAAAAATGCACTTTTTCAGCTGTTCCCATTCAAAAGCCTCAGGGACCAAGTTTGACCTTGTCATAAAATAGGTCAAGGTCAACCCAGGGTCATCATTTATATAAACTTTGTAGTACTAGATTTCCAAATGCTACATACCAAGTTTCAAGGCAATCGGTCCAGTGGTTCTGGAGAAGAAGATTTTTTAAGGTTTTTACCATATATGGGCATGGCGGCCATCTTGGTCATGTGACCTGGACCAAATATATAAACTTTTGTTCCCCCATCCTGTAAAGGCTCCATATGAAATTTGACTTCAATTGGCCCAGTGGTTTCTGAGAAGAAGATGTTTAAAGAGTGTGGACGACGACGGACGACGACGGACGACGGACGACGGAGGCCTGCCTATACTATAAGCTCACCTTTGAGCCTTTGGCTCAGGTGAGCTAATAAAAGACAACGATCTAGAATAATGGTCTAAATCGATATCAAATATTAGATTTCTCAGAATCTATCCTCTGATCTCAAAGGATGTAAATAAAATATAATCTGCACTATGGATGATGTACGGGGAGACGTTTTACGGCCGCCACACTAGGAGAGGTCATGAAAAGTACTGTACAACACATATTTGGCGGAAACTTAATTTTGATACTTTTGACAGAATAGACAAAATCCACCAATATTCAGATTCAATGTAGCAAAATACCTGTATGTTTTAAATAACTATTGTGAAAGCACCAAAATTAAATTGCGGCAATTTGCCATTCTCATTGAATGGCTAAACTTACAGTGCAGACATTACAAGAAATCCACAATAAATTATGACAATTTCAGAATAAAGATTGATTTCTACAGCAAGAAAAATGCTGGAACCCCCATGCAATCATTCCTTTTAAGGGGAAGAAAATTGTGTTACTGTGAATGCTGTCCTACAAGAAGCAACTCTCTTGAAATTCTTTTTGATTTCAACTGGTCTGCTCATATTGATCACATATGTTCTGTCATCTCTTCACGAGTATACCTTCTGTCTAAAATAAAACATTATTTAAATCTTGATGCCAGGAAACTTTATGCCGGGCCAGGTAGCGCAATCGGTAGGGCACCTGACTCGTAAGTCAGAGGTCCTGGGTTCGAATCCCGGTCTGGCCACATACTTTCGTTTCTCCTTCCGCTGATTCAAGAAGGGTATTTGTCTGTTACTGGCGAAAGTATGTGCACTTAGTACTGGTTAACCGCTTAGGAGGTCTAAGCCTGCCCAGGAATAGTGTGGTTAGGTTAACTGACCGTCCCGACATGACCTTAGTTGTTTACCGTGGACGTTAAGCATCAAATCAACCAACCAACCAGGAAACTTTATTGCAATGGATATATATTGCCTCTTATAGATTACTGCTGCACTGTTTGGGGCAACTGCTCTGAGGACTGCCTCAACAGACTGCTAAAGCTACAGAAAAGAGCAGCAAGAATCGCTCTCGATTCAGATCCCCTAGCACCATCAGAACCACTCTTTAGAGAACTGCACTGGATGAATGTCAAAACAAGGATTCAGTATCATAAACTGATGCTAGTTTTTAAATCTTTACACAACCAAGCACCTGAATACTTGTCAAAAAATCTAAAATATGTTGGGGAAAATAATCCATACTGTCTTAGAAATGTTATGAAAGGTAACTTGCATGTCGAAAAACCAAAAACTGAACTTTACAAGAAATCTTTTCAATACTCAGCTTCAGTTTTGTGGAATGATTTACCAGTGGAAATTCGACACTCTTCTACTTTACATGATTTCAAAAGAAGACTGAAATGCCATCTACTGGGTACCAGACACTGACTGAAAAATTTCCTACATACTGTATATGCAGTTACTTTTGTTTCAGTCTTTTTGAAGTTTACTAAAATTCATCTACCCTAAAATCAAGTCATGCACTTGCCTTTTAGAATTGTATGATCTGAAATTTATTACCTGCTATATTACTGTAGTAGATCTATACTATTTTTTTTTTTTTTTTGCATGCTTTTTTTCTATCAATTTACATGTATTATAATGTTCTATGTTTGTACTGAGGGCCATAGGGAAGATTAGTTTTACTAACTATGTCACCCTCTTTAAATAAAGTATTAAATAAATAAAATTTGATATTCAGATATCCAATTTCTGTAGGGATAATGCCATTTGGCTAATAGTTATTTCTGTGTTTTTTTTAATCTGTTTTTTTTTTTCCTTTTTTTCTGTTAAGAGATATCTGTATTCTCTAATAGGTACAGAAATATTTCTATAAAGAGAGTTTTAAAATGACATCACTCAACAAGAGTTATCTTTTTTCTGGAGACACCCAGGCAGAATTTAAAGAGAATCATGATGTACTTTGGACACACGAGGGCTCAGTGCAATACTGGTCTAACTATTTTTCACAAATTTCCTTTTTTGCAGTTTTGAAAACTTGATGGTCAAATACACATTCTTTGAAAATATTAAGATACATGTTTTTGCAAAAAAATGCTTTTATTCCTAATTTGAAAATAGTCTAGGAGCCAAATGAGCCAAATCTTTAGCGCAAGACTAGTGTAACTACAATGAGACCAATTTGATTTTAAAGAGCATACTATGGATAAATGGCTAAGTTTTCAGTTTTATAAATTTAGATGTAAGTTCTTATAGTCTTTAATTGTTTATAGGTCTAGGTACAGTGTTTTCTTAACACTTAAGTAAACAGTTTTTCGGTAGTAAAACATGCAATCTTTTCATTTCAAAATATTTTCCTCATTTTTCTTAGTGCAAGACTAGTCTATCTTGAGAAGTTGAGATAGACTAGTATTGCGCTAAGAAAAAGTGAATTTGAAGTTAGCCTAGTTTTGCATTAAAAAAAAAAAAATTATATAAATAGTCCTTTTTAAATGTTTAAAGTTGTTAAATAGCTATTTCACAGCTCATGCTTATTGAGTTTTTGCCTTCAAACTGTAAAAATTGTTAAAATTTATTTTATAGTGCACTTACATTTTGCATTTGAAAAAAAAAGTCTATCTCAAGTTAGACTACCGGTAGTCTTGCAATAAACTTTTCAGCGCAAAAGTAGTCTAAGTCACAAAAACCTAATTTAACAAAAATAAATTAATAAAAATGAATAATGTAAGCATTTCTTTCCATATTTTATGTAAATGTGTCAAATTTCATATTAATATTTTGTTTATGTACTGTAATAATCAGTTTTTTGTTTCTCCTGAAAAGTTTCAAAATATGGAGTTAGACTAGTTTTGCATATTTTTCTTGTCTGTTGGAGAAGTTTGATGTATTTTTCAAGGTGAAATTTTTAATGCTTTCAAAATAAGTATGAATAAATTCACAGATATCATTAGTTTCAATACAGCTGTCTATATTTAAAATAGAGATACATGGTATCTAGTTTCAGATAGAGGTATCTAACTTAAAATTAGAGGTATCTATATTAAAATAAAATTAAAGATATTTTTGTTAAAAATAGAAGAAGAGATATCTCTAATAAAGCAACAGAAATAGATACATGTATATCTGTTTTCAAATAGAGGCACAGTATATTTATTTGTAACAGATATTTTTATTCAAATTTGTAATATAGATCATCAGCATACAGTCATAACCTATGAAACTTGTTAAAATCAAGCCAGACACTTTCAGTTTCAAACATATTTTCTAAATTAATTTTTTATTTTGTGTTTTCATGCAAGAAACAAACATATGGCTTCATTTTGTATTACTTCTTAAAATCGTGATGGATGGATTGAAAAGAGATTTGAAATCTTATGGGAAATGACATCCTGATTAGGGCAAATCTCATCGAGACTTTGCATATATGTATCTCAATATAAAAATGTTTAAATAACCTTAAACATTCCGTTCTTCTCAGTCCTTTGGAGCTCTCAAGCAGCCCAAAATAACTAAAATACTGTTCTCCCAAATCAGTTATAAAGATCAAATAATTAACTCTTTAAGCCCCAGTGACAAAATAAGCAATTTTTGGAAACAACGTAGATCCTGATGAGGCGGCTCATAATGAGCCGCTTCATCTAGATCTACACTGTTTGCCCTCTAGTCTTTGAATTCTCAATATGAAATGTCTTGGACAAGGCATTTTTATTAATTTTTGCAGATGTAAATTTTGTCGACTGCTTTTTAGTAAAGCAGTGTTATGCTTATTTATTTATTTATGTAAATTTTATTTCAAGACAAGGCAACTCTATTACAGTTTAATGAGGTCTCATTAACTACAATGAGGACTGCTTAATGAGGTGCATAGGCCTTATACACCTCAATTATGAGACCTCATTAACTGTAATAGGCCTACATTGAGCGTGTCGAAATGTAAATATAACCTTTGACCTTTAGTATCGACGTCAAATCGTAGCTCGCTGATTGGATAGTCGCCGGCCTCATTCCCACGTGTGCGATAACAAAGCAAGTGAAAGGAGGTGGAGAAGGGCATTGTTCTGAGGATTTACCCTCGGTTACCTTTTGTTAGCCCGATTTAGGATCGAGAACATAATCTAGGCCCTAGAATACATGGCAGGATTTAAACTAGGGATTGTGCGACTGGGCAGAGCTGGAGGAAAGGTGAGCACATCTTGTCGAAAGTGAAATTGTTTTCTGTGGAGGCCATTTTTGTGCTTGGTTTGACCGCTATCAGATTATTGATTTATTTATGAATATGTCTGTGTCATTCTTTTTCTTTTACAATGTGCAGTATGTCTTGTTGATATATATGTATATTCTGGGAAAATGCTTTCCTAGCTGTCAAACCCATTGTATTTAGTGTTTTTGAGGCTAGAAATGAAAAACCGTAAACATGCTAAAAATATATCGCTGAGTTGGGGAGAGTCGGGTAACTTCGGACAGCGGGTAAATTCGGACAGTGGCATTGTTACCTTTATTTGTCAGTTGTTTGGCACTAAAACAAAAATAACTAGCCAAACAGTGAAAATCCAGCTGAGACGGCTCATTATGAAAATCCTGATGAGACGGGTCTCAGCTGGATTTTCACTGATGTGTTTGCGGGGGGTGCCTAAATACCGGAAAGACGCAAAAAGACGCGGAAAGACGCAAAAAGACCCGGAAAGACGCAAAAAGACGCGGAAAGATGCAAAAATGGCAAAAAGACCCAAAAATATAGCAAAAAGACCCCCTAAAATATAATTGATTAGGGTTTTATCGTCAATAAATAGATTACAAACAAAAAATACAAGAAAAAGGACGTAGTAGTCTACTTTACCTTATTTTAAACTGATTTTTTTTTCATATCTTTTTTACTTTGAATACAAGTCTGTTAAATTTTGCTAAGACATACACAAATCGTCAAGCAAATCATCATATATTTTATATATACACGCTGATTCCCACTAATTAGTTTTCCTCTAAATAGATTTTTTTTACAAAATATTTTTTTTTTTTTTGCGACAGCAAAAAGACAAAAAGAGTTGGCAAAAAGACCATTCAATGCAGCAAAAAGACCAGTTAAATTTTGTTTAAATAAGCAAACAGTGTTATGAATCAGTTAACAACTTTTTCCAATATCATTTTTATATTACGTGTATTTTCAACAACGAAGTAAAATGACACTAAGAGAGAAACACTTGCAAAAAAGACTAGAGACACGTCAAAAAGTCCATTGAAAACAGCAAAAAGGCACATAGCCGGACGGCAAAAAGACCCTTAAAAGCAACAAAAAGACCAACCAAATTCTGTTAAAATATAGAAATGGTAATGTGTATTAATCATTTGCTTCGCTTTATTATTTACAAATGAAGATTATTCAAACTTACTTATCAAAAAGACCGAAAAAATGAAGCAAAAAGACTAAAAAAGACTTTAAAAAGATAAACATGTAAAGGTTCTGTTTTTCAACGCGTAAAAGATAGATATTCTTCTTTGCCCAGTCACGTCGGCCTACATGAAAAATCTCACTGAATTCTGAATATGCAGTGTCCAGTTGGTATTGCGTGGAGGTGTGACAAGGACTTATTGTAAGGACACTATATTTTTCTTTTCTTTTTTCTACAAGAGAGAGAAAGAGAAAGAGAGAGAGAGAGGGGGAGGGAGGGAGGGAGAGAGAGAGAGAGAGAGAGAGAGAGAGAGAAAAGAAAAGACCATGAGAGGTTAGTGGACTATTCCACCTAACAGAACGGACAGGTTCATTTCCAAGTCATGAGATCGTTCATTCAAGGCAAACAGAGTAGACCTAAATAAGCAACTGCTCTATGCGGCGCTAAGTATACAGTGCTTTTTTTTCTGAACAAATGATCATTATTTCTATTTTAATATTGCACCTCACTTATGAGGGCGCATGGGGCAAATTTCCTAATATATAAGCGTGTTATCATCGAATTAGCCTAAGTTTCAAAGAAATCTTTTAAGGAGGGCTTGTACATATGGAGAGAACATGAAAAGCTTACAGACGGACGAACATGCGTATCATTTTACTACGTTATGACCGCATCCCATCAAGAGATGCCAACTTAAATTATTTTTGCTGCAACACGGCTGCTATCCCCACAGTCACAACAGTTAGCATAGATTTAACAAAACAGGGACAGCTTTTTACTTTTTATGATTTTGGATATAATTGTTTCTAATTAGAATTTTATTTCTGCAAATATAAACACATTCGTGAATACTAACGGTAAAGAGTCAGAATAGTCTGCTGTCGGGGCTCCAGAATAGGGAAGTACCTTTCAAACGATTCACTGCTGTGATGCTAAAAATAAAAAAAAAATATATAATAAAAAAAGGCTAACTCAGTTTTTGGGACTAGCTAAATACAAAAACAGCCTGATCATGGTCTGCAAAGTTTAGTATTTAGCTAATCGTTTCATTATACAAACCAAAAGAGCTTTAATTGAATTATCGACACGCGGTATCGATTAATGTAGGTGTGATGAATCGATTACGTTTGGCGTGATCGATTACTCAAAGGTGAGATTTTTTAATACTGCGAGATGTTGTCTTTAATTCAATTATTACTTCCTAAAGCGGTAAAATGCCTTACATTGTCTTACTTTAAGAAAACACTCTTGAGACAAGACAAATGACATAACTAAACTAAAATGAAATAAAGCGAAATTAAATTCAAGCTAGAAAAAAAAAAGATGACGGAAAAAAAGATAAAAAATAAGAAGAAATGAAACCATTTTATCATATATGAATATCTTTATACAGCTAATCTGCGAGAAGTCGTTAGAAAATAGTCATGCGCAGAACCAGACCAGTGAGAGTCATTTACTAATCTGTGTATGCGCATTGGGCATATATATTTTAATGCATGCTGTCGCTCGGCGCGGCAAATACTTTTCTCTGAATATTTACGCATTTTAGCTGGTCCGTTTGCTGCCATTGTAGGTCTTTTTGCCGCCTTATTTTGTAATCTCCCTGCGTCTTTTTGCCGTCTCGCTGCGCATTTTTGCTACCTCCATTAGACATTTTGTGGCCGCTCTGCAGATTTTAAAAATATTCCATAATATTTTTTTTTCTGAATTTCAAAATACTCTGGTTGGTCTTTTTGTCGCCATTTTATTCTTTTTGCCATCTTTTAACGTCTCCCTGGGTCTTTTTGCCGTCTCTCTGCGTCTATCTATTACCTCCATTAGACTTTTTTGTGGTCGCTCTGCACCTTTTTTGGTAGTATCTAATACAAGAAGAAATGAAATTTGAAAAGATTTTTAAACTATTCCATAATATTTTCACTGAATTTTGAACTATTTTAGCTGGTCTTTTTGCTGACTTCAGATGTCTTTTTGCCATCTCTCTACGTCGT
The DNA here is from genome assembly GCA_963989385.1 of Ctena decussata. NCBI lineage: Eukaryota > Metazoa > Mollusca > Bivalvia > Lucinida > Lucinidae > Ctena > Ctena decussata. The sequence goes on along the minus strand of OZ022498.1, from coordinate 51,370,827 downwards.
TTTGCTGTATCCATTTAACTTTTTGTCGTCCCTCTGCGCACTTTTTTTCTGTGTAGTGTCTAACATTAGATATGATAGTGGAGAAGACTTAAACTGTTCTAGATTTTTTTTCAAGATTTTAAGATATTTTTGGTGGTCTTTTTCCTGCCATTATTGGTCTTTTTGCCATCCAATGGCTCTCTGAGTCTTTTTGCTGTCTTCTTTGGACCGTTTTGCCGCCGATCTGCGTTTTTTTTTTTTTTTTTTTTTTTTTTTTCAATAGTAAAACAGAATAAAATAAAAAAAACGATATTTTGATATGAGGTTTTTATACTAGTCCTTATATTTTTTTTCGAAAAATAATATAGTTTGGATGGTATTTTTGCTGCCCACAAAGGCCCGTATTTTGGTGTCCTGTTGCGCTTTTTGCTGTTTTCACTAAGATTTTTGCCGGCGCTAGTAGTAAATAAATCGGAAAAAAGAAAGTAGATGAAGAAGAAGAACAAGATATGTAATATCTAATATTTACTATCTCATCCACAATTCTGTTGTTCCTCATTTGCATCATAATTCGTTTGCGCTATTTGTTGTTTTCAAGGGTCTTTTTGCTGGCTCTCTGCATTTTTTTTCTGTCGCAAAGTTTTTTTTATGACCATTAAACATGTGACAACAATTTTAATGATTAGTTGAAAAATAATATTAATGATTAGTTAAAAACAAACAGAAAAAAGTCAGCATGTAATCTGTAATCACGAAACTGCAAACTTTTATTATAAACTATTTATGTTTTAGCCAATGTTTTTTAAGGGTTTGATTAAAAATATAATAACATAGAACATAAATGTACAACAAAATAGTTTAGGGGGTCTTTTTGCTATCTTTCCTGGTCTTTTTGCCGTCTTTCCGGGTCTTTTTGCCGTCTTTCTGGGTCTTTTTGCGTCTTTCCGGGTCTTTTTGCGTCTTTCCGGTATTTAGGTACCCCGGTGTTTGCAGTGGTATGTCCGAATCTACCCCCATGTCCGATGTAACCCGACTCTACACTAACTAGGGTCAAGTCAGGTAAATTCGGACAGCAGGTTAATTGGGACAGTGACATTTTTTCCTTTTGGAATTAAAACAAAATTAACTGGGCAAACAGTGAATATATCTTGATGAGACAGCTCATTTTGAGCCGTCTCATCTGGATTTTCACTGTTTGCAATGGTATATATGCATGTCCCGAATTTACCTGCTGTCTGAGTTGCCTGACTCTACCCTAAAGAGATGATTAATTGGATTATCAATTATATTTTTACATGAGAAGCGCAGTGGCTCAGTGGTTAGTGCACTTGACTCTGAAGCCAGAGGTCGTATGCTAACAAGTGTGCCGTCCTTCGGATCGGGACCTTAACTGGAGGCCTCCTGTGCAGGGAGAGTCACCCCCTGTGCAGGTTAAAGATCCCTGATATAGCTACATGGCTATATGTAGGCTTTCATCCTGCAACACTGGAGTGTACAAAAGTACACCTGCTCATAATACTCTGAAAAGAGGGTGTAGCAGTAAATATAGAAAGAAAGAAAGAGATCTAACTGCCAGGTTTATATTGTCACATTCTCTTTTTCTTTCTCGGAGTTTCTCCCTCTCTTGGGAGGTGGCTCGATACCGACTGAAATACTGTCTCAAATAGCTGTGAAACTCAAAACAACAAACTAACATATTGTCACATGATTTTTTTCCGCCTATTGAGCAGATTTCAGTCAATTCAGCAGTGGCGCCTTTGTAGTGTCCCCAACTCATGATCAGAAGGTCCAAAGTTTGAATCCTGCTCTTTGTGACATTGAGCATGTCACATTTTCATAGCCCAGCTTCAGTATATGTATATACTGAGACAGTTCTAATGAGGGGCCACCACATGTTTTTATGGAAAATGAGAAAAATCATCCCTAAATTATCCCTGTTATCCCATCTTATCTGGAGCTTTAGAAATTAAACTGTTATTCATCTACAGGCTGATCTGCATGTACTGCATTAAAACGAGATACATTTTCACATGGGAACTTATAACTGGTGACTGCAAATTTTTTAAAATGTGTCTGTAACTATCACATGTACCGGTACCAGCCTTACTTAACCCCTAAACTAATCCTAACATTAAACCTAACATTAACCTCACCAAAACTTAATCTTCACTCAATTTTCACTCTAAACTAACCTTAATAATAATTCCAATTCTTATCAGTGTGAGACTCTAAAGCTGGCACTTAGAGTACTGGCTTCCATACTGAAGTACTAACTTATTGTGATTGAAAATTTACCATACAGACAGTCTGAGTTTCCGACTCACTGATATTATGTAAGAAAATTTTACAGACTTCAAGATATTGCAAAAAGATTTGAGGAAGTATATATGACTCCAGGGTTTAAAGTAAGGACTGAATCAGAACTGGTCTGCAGGACCAGCCGAAATTGGGTTGAGATGGTCCTGCCAGCTCGCCTTGTGGTCTTTAGTATTCCCCTTTCACATCATACTGAAAATCAACTGGTTTTAAGGACCAGCTACATGTCAACTCAACTGGGCTGGCATAAAAGCCCCATTTTCCAGTACCAATGGATCTGGCTCTCAGACTTCTATTAATTGCAGGGGTTTCATTAACATTTTTGGCAACTGGGGGTCAAGGCAAAGTAGGCGGGGGATTTCATACGTTTTCCATACAACTCCTATACAAATTTCCAAATTATAGGCAGGGATAAGGCCTGAGTAGAAAGGGAAAATCCCCGCCTCCTGCCTCTTAATGACACCCCTATAATTAGTTCAAGTGCTGGACTAACAGAGCTCAGAACTGCAGCTGCATTGTTTTCATGAAGTAAGAATAATGTAGCTGTAAATAGGTTGTTGGGTTGGGCAATGATACTGGGGCATTCTACCAATTTTGATAACAGTAAGGCAAGGGCTTCTTACACTTGCTGCAGGTGCAGGATGTGGTTATTTGGAGTTTTGCTGTAGTCTATCCTATCTTCCTTTCCTTTCTCCCTCTCTCTCCTCAACATATACCCTCTCAAAGAGTGTTAAACCAAAAACAAACAAATGTAGCCATAAAGGCTATTGTCAGTTTTATGTATGTGAAGGTAAAGTTATCAGTGGATATTGCTTAAGAGATAAAGACCAGGGCCTAGTCATTCAAAGCATCCTTAGTAGTCCAGGATTGGTTAAGTCTTACAGCACTCACAAAATCAATGGCGGTAATATTTTTTTCAGAAAAATTGTTAGGAGCTTTTGCACTGCGAAAGCTCCTTACATTTTTTTGGCGAAAAATGGTAGTGTTTTCCGTAATATTATGATAGAGGTCATATTAAACTAACGGCGTTGTTAGTTTTGAACAACCGGGGCCTGATGACAGTTGAAGATGGTTCCACTCCCCAGTGTATATTGAGCTGATATATGAACCAAGGCCTGGGTGCTCAAATTATAGTTAGATTATAATGAAGTGGTTGATCAAGGATTCATTTAGTCTTATTGTACACATATATCAAGGAGTGTGTTGATTTTTAATGTAAAAATGTGAGAAGCTTTCACAAAATGTTGTTTTTCCCATTTGTGTAGCGATGCTCCCCAGGAGGTTCAACTCAAGAGAACAAGTCCATAGTTGCACACACCTAGCACCAAAGTCCAACCCTTTTTGCAAAATGATGGTCACAGTTCTTTGTGCATCCCAATTTGATCTCCCATATGTTACCTGTCACATGTTGCCATGGATATTTTAAAGTGTCGCCATGTTTGTTTGTTATTGGTTGGTGGCTGACAGTCTACCTCTTTGTTTGTACATGCTGTTGCAAACAAAACCATCCCCAGAAACCAATATTGCCACAAATAGAGCTCAAGATAAGCCAAATATTTGGGGACAAAATATTGGAAATATTATTAATGTCCACAAAAATTGTGATATTCCTTCCCCTTCTTACACTCTTAAGTTGCTTAGTAATGCCTCTTTGTTTTATTGTCCCCCGCCTTTTCGAAGAAAAGCTGAGGGACATAGTTTTCGGCATTCCGTCCTTCCGTCCGTCCGTCCGTCCTTCCGTCCTTATTTCCGTCCTTACACACCGACTCCTTTGATCTCTGTATGTTCGAATTTTCTATACCACCTCGCGGACAGGTGGTATACGGGTTACACTTCACTTGAGGTAGGTTGTTCACCGTGAACAACCTACCTCCAGCGAACCGACTCATTCTGCTTAGCACATGCAAAACAGAAACAGAAATGAGCCGCAGCACGCAAAAAGGAAACTTACGTATTTGCAAGTAGCGACTTGCGATGCAAGAACCTTCATTTTGCGAGTAGATTTCTCGCGGTCCATACATGTTGAGACTCGGATCACACTGGGCGGATATGCGTCCAGCGAAGACTCAGCTCAGCCTGGGCATCTGCCCAGTCTGATCAGAATCTTCGCTGTCCGTATTGAGCTAGCTTAGACCCTTAGATACTTTTTAAGCGCACAGCAAAGACCCAGAGTGTACTCGGTTGATCAGAGTGTTCGCTGGGCACAATAGCCACTACATGTTTGTTGGTTTTGTAGTGTCGCGGCTCAAATATTCTTGTGTTTCTCAGCTTTGGTTGCGGTCAGTCTGACAGAGATATTATCGCGAGTGGATGACTTGCGATCTTACGTCCTTTATAATGTAGTATTTCAGTCATATCAGGACGATTGGAGATTGGAAGGTGATAATGGAAGGCTATATGCAATGGAGTCCCGTTTACGGGGTTGGGGGGAGGGGAGCTTTTTTAGTGTAGGAGGTTTAATTTAATCATATTTTATTGCGTATGAAACAAGCAATGGGGTCGGGCTGCAAGTTAATATAACATAAGTTACTGCCCCTCTTCTTAGAGTGGAAGGGCGGGTGTGGGTGTCATAAACTTTATTGTAACCTACAGGGGGAGGAGAGGGGGGGGGGGGGCGTTAAAAATCTTGTGAAAGCGGGGGTGCCGTAAAAAATTTGTGAATATAAAATGTACGCACCCCCTCCGCGCAACCACCCTCCCAACACCTCCCCCCCCCCTCCCCCATCCCAACTTATAATAAATGACGGCCCTTATATATAAAAGAAAAAAAAACACACACAAATAAATCTAAGCAGTCTGATCCGAGTCTTCTCGATTCGTGCACGTCCGTAAGTAGGTTTTTATGTGACACAACTAGATGTTAACGAACTCTCGTGAACAATAATACATGAATATGCTGATGCGCCCACTAAGAACCGACTCGGCAAGGGCCTAATGAGGGACCACACATCATCATCAGCTCAGTACCTATAACAGTGTTTGCCGAGAGGTAATAATCCAAAAAGTGCAAGCTCAGCAGGAGGGAACCCCGATAGCTCTGTAGGTTAAGTGCTGGCCTACTGATCTGGCGATCCCAGATTCGAGCCCTGCTCTAGGCTGAAATCTTTCCAATCGTAAATGGTCCATTGCACGTACCCTTCCACCGTCCTGATATGACTGAAATACTGTTGAAAAGGACGTAAAATCGCAAGTCATCCATCCTATTGCAAGCTCAGCCCAGTTTGTGATACTTGCGATGTTTACCTCATCAACACGATCACTATTATTTTGACTACATGTATAAAAATGTATATAAGACACTTTACGATAAATAGGAAAGTTCGCATAAATCATTTCACCTGGTAAATGTGTTACATCCGATCTGCGACTCCATTCTCTATACATGTTCTGTCAGCGTTGCTATTCGGTGTGTAAGTCGGATATAGACCTTGTCCTCGATGTCCATCCAGTGGAAAGACCTGCTCGTGCGAATCGAAACACCTCCCGCGCTTCGCGCGGTCGGTGTCTCGATCCGCACGTGCAGGTCTTTCCATTGGATGAACACCTCGGACAAGGTCGATATCCTATACTTCCGTCCCCCTAAAGTAGTAGGTACCTTGTGTGTGCAACTCCTCCTACAGTTTTATGCCGATTCTTTCGAAACTTTACAGCTGTTTTTGTCATGGTCTGAAGATACGCATGTGGTTTGGATATAATCCTCACATTATTTTTTGTCACTTTTTCCACAAGTTGAACTTAGTCATTTTATAGGCGTTTTACTATCAAAGTGACTAGATAGTGGGTACCTTGTGTGCGCAACTCCTCCAACAGTTTTATGCTGATGCCTTTGAAACTTCACAGGTGTTTTGGTCATGGTCTGAAGATATGCATGTGGTTTGGATATAATCCTCACATTATTTTTTGTCACTTTTTCCACAAGTTGAACTTAGTCATTTTATAGTCGTTTTTACTATCAAAGTGACTAGATAGTGGGTACCTTGTGTGCGCAACTCCTCCAACAGTTTTATGCCGATGCCTTTGAAACTTCACAGGTGTTTTGGTCATGGTCTGAAGATTTGCATGTGGTTAGAATATAATCCTCACATTATTTTTTGTCACTTTTTCCACAAGTTGAACTCAGTCATTTTTTAGGCGTTTTTACTTTCATAGTGACTTGATGGTGGGTACCTTGTGTGCGCAACTCCTCATACAGTTTTATGCCGATGCCTTTGAAACTTCACAGGCGTTTGGTCATGGTCTGAAGATATGCATGTGGTTGGGATATAATCTTCACATTTTTTTTTATAACTTTTTTCGCAAATTGAACTTAGCCATTTTTTATACATTTTTACTATCAAAGTGAATAGATAGTGGGTACCTTGTGTGTGCAACTCCTCCTACAGTTTTATGCTGATTCCTTTGAAACTTCACAGGTGTTTTAATCATGGTCTGAAGATTTGCATGTGGTTTGGATATAATCCTCACATTATTTTTTTTTTTTACTTTTTTCACATTTTTAATTTAGCCGCTTTTCCAGCTCAAACACTAAGTGTATATACAGTGGAGACCTAGTTTCCAAGGCGGGGGACATAAATTCCTCGAATTTGCTTGTTATTACTAGGGTCAAGGAGTCTAGGTCATATCCTGGTGTTTCTTACCCTTTTAGAATATATTTAAGTTCATGTATGTCCTGTTGTGTGTTGACAAATGTTATCTAACCTTCAATAATCAAGCCATGATAGGTTGCTCTACTAATTCATGGCTCTGTTTAAACTGTTTAATTAAGGAATGAATTTCATTTTTCTGAGGTTTATCGAAGTGTAAACTACATTGGGTCACGTGCAAAGTGAATGACCCCGAAGGGGTTCATGTAAACTTTGCTAGTGACCCAATGTAGTTTACACTTCGATAAACATCAGAAAAATTAAGTTCATTGCTTATATTTATCCCCTCACACCACGAAGTGGTGAGGGGATATAGGTTTTGTCCCGTACGTAAGTACGTACGTACGTATGTTCACCTTTTGTCATCACTCTAGCACTTACATTTCTCAACGGATTTTGAAATAACTTCACACAAATGTAGGGCATGACAATATCTCGAGCAAGTTCGACTTTCAGGGTGCTGCGCCCAAGGTCAAGGTCACTGTGGCTATTTGTAGAAAAACTTTGTCAGCGCTCTAGCGCCTACATTTCTCAATTGATTTTGAAATAACTTCACGCAAGTGTAGGGCATGACAATATCTCGAGCAAGTTTGACTTTCAGGGTGCTGCGCCCAAGGTCAAGGTCACTGTGGCTATTTTTAGAAAAACTTTGTCATCGCTCTAGCGCCTACATTTCTCAACGGATTTTGAAATAACTACACACAAATGTAGGGCATGACAATATCTCAAGCAAGTTCCACTTTCAGGGTGCTGCGCCCAAGGTCAAGGTCACTGTGGCTATTTTTAGCTCACCTGAGCCGAAGGCTCAGAGGTGAGCTTATAGGATGGGAGTCGAGCTGTCGTCCGTCCGTGGGTGCGTGGGTGCGTCAACACTTTCAAACATAAATATCTCAGAGAAGTGGGCCGATCGCAATCAAATTTTATCAGAAGCATCATTTGGGTGGGGGAAAGGCTGCATTAGGTTTTGGTGCCTATCAGCTCAGAACTCTGGTTTCCATGGCAACAGATAGCCCCCATAGGGTTATAATGGGGAAAACGGCGTCATCACGTTTTCTCAACTGTTTTTGATTAGATCCTTATCATACTTGCAGGTAATGATGACTTACACAAGAGCTTGGATGAGTTCGAAATTTGGTCGGATTCGAGCACAGACTACGGAGTTAGCTGCCCTTGAGCGTTTGAAAAAAATCCCATAGGGTTATAATGGGGAAAATGGCGTCATCACGTTTTCTCAACTGTTTTTGCTTAGATCCTTATCATACCTGCAGGTAATGATGACATACATAAGAGCTTGGATGAGTTCGAAATTTGGCCGGATTCGAGCACAGACTACGGAGTTAGCTGCCCCTGAGCATTTGAAAAAAATCCCATAGTGTTATAATGGAGAAAACTACGTCATCACATATTTTTAGAAAAACTTTGTCATCGCTCTATTGCCTACATTTCTCAACGGATTTTTAGCTCACCTGAGCTGAAGGCTCAGAGGTGAGCTTATAGGATGGGAGTCGAGCCGTCGTCCGTCCGTCCGTGGGTGCGTGGGTGGGTGCGTCAACACTTTCAAACATAAATATCTCAGAGACCAGTGGGCCGATCACAATCAAATTATATCTGAAGCATCATTTGGGTGGGGGAAAGGCTGCATTAGGTTTTGGTGCCGATCAGCTTAGAACTCTGGTTTCCATGGCAACAGACAGCCCCCATAGGGTGATAATGGGGAAAACGGCGTCATCACGTTTTCTCGACTGTTTTTGATTAGATCCTTATCAAACTTGCAGGTAATGAAGACATACACAAGAGCTTGGATGAGTTCGAAATGTGGTCGGATTCGAGCACAGACTACGGAGTTAGCTGCCCTTGAGCGTTTGAAAAAAATTCCATAGGGTTATAATGGGGAAAATGGCGTCATCACGTTTTCTCAACTGTTTTTGCTTAGATCCTTATCATACTTGCAGGTAATGATGACATACATAAGAGCTTGGATGAGTTCGAAATTTGGCAGGATTTGAGCACAGACTACGGAGTTAGCTGCCCTTGAGCGTTTGAAAAAAATCCCATAGTGTCATAATGGAGAAAACAATGTCATCACATATTTTTAGAAAAACTTTGTCATCGCTCTATTGCCTACATTTCTCAACGGATTTTAAAATAACTTCACACAAATGTTGGGCGTGACAATAAATCGAGCAAGTTTGACTTTCAGGATGCTGCGCCCAAGGTCAAGGTCACTGTGGCTATTTTTAGAAAAACTTTGTCAGCGCTCTAGCACCTACATTTCTCAATGGATTTAAAAATAACTTCACACAAATGTAGGGCATGACAATATCTCAAGCAAGTTCGACTTTCAGGGTGCTGTGCCCAAGGTCAAGGTCACTGTGGCTATTTTTAGAAAATCTTTGTCATCACTCTAGCACCTACATTTCTCCATGGATTTTAAAATAACTTCACACAAATGTAGGGCATGACAATATCTCGAGCAAGTTTGACTTTCAGGATGCTTCGCCCAAGGTCAAGGTCACTGTGGCTATTTTTAGAAAAACTTTGTCAGCGCTCTAGCACCTACATTTCTCAGCAGATTTTAAAATAACTTCACACAAATGTAGGGAATGACAATATCTCGAGCAAGTTTGACTTTTAGGGTGCTGCACCTAAGGTCAAGGTCACTGTGGCTATTTTTAGAAAAACTTTGTCATCGCCCTAGCACTTTCATTTCTCCATGGATTTTTAAATAAATTCACACAAATGTAGGGCATGACAATATCTCAAGCAAATTCGACTTTCAGGGTGCTGTGCCCAAGGTCAAGGTCACTGTGGCTATTTTTAGAAAATCTTTGTCATTGCCCTAGCACCTTCATTTCTCCATGGATTTTGAAATAACTTGACACAAATGTAGGGTATGACAATATCTCAAGCAAGTTCGACTTTCAGGATGCTGTGCCCAAGGTCAAGGTCACTGTGGGTATTTTTAGAAAAACTTTGTCATCGCTCTATTGCCTACATTTCTCAACGGATTTTAAAATAACTTCACACAAGTGTAGGGCATGACAATATCTCGAGCCGGTTTGACTTTCAGGGTGCTGCAATCAAGGTTTTTGATTAGATCCTTATCATACTTGCAGGTAATGATGACTTACATAAGAGCTTGGATGAGTTCGAAATTTGGCCGGATTTGAGCACAGACTACGGAGTTAGCTGCCCTTGAGCATTTGAAAAAAATCCCATAGTCTTATAATGGAGAAAACAACATCATCACATTTTCATTTTTCATCGGATCTTCTTCATACTTGCAGGTAATGAGGTTATGCATAAAAGCTTGGATTAGTTAGCATTTCGGCTAGATCCCACCACAGACTATGGAGTACCTGCCCTGAGCATCCAAAAAATCAATGTCGCCACTTTTTCTTGGTTTCTACTGATCCGATCCTTTTCAAACTTGCAGGTAATGAGGAAATGCATAATATCTTAAAGAAGTTAAAATTTTGGCCAGATGAGGCCAACCACTACGAAGTTAGCTGCCCTTGACAGCTCTGTCTATTGTGCTCTTGATCGGATACTTTTTAAACTTGCATATATTAAATGAGTGCATACATAATGTTTTGGATGAGTTTAATTTTCAGCCTGATTGGACCACTGACTGTGGAGTTAGCTGCCCTTGAGCATCTTAAATATCCCTATAGGTTTACAATGTCTCTCAGGTGAGCAATTGTTGCCCTTTGGGCTACTTGTTAGAAAAACTTTGTCATCGCTCTAGCGCCTACATTTCTCAACGGATTTTGAAATAACTTCACACAAATGTAGGGCATGACAATATCTCGAGCAAATTTGACTTTCAGGGTGCTGCGCCCAAGGTCAAGGTCACTGTGGCTATTTTTAGAAAAACTTTGTCATCACTCTAGCGCCTACATTTCTCAACGGATTTTGAAGTAACTTCACACGTAGGTAGGGCATGACATTATCTCGAGCAAGTTCGACTTTAAGGGTGCTGTACCCAAGGTCAAGGTCACTGTGGCTATTTTTAGAAAAACTTTGTCAGCGCTCTAGCGCCTACATTTCTCAACCGATTTTAAAATAACTTCACACAAATGTAGGGCAAGACAATATCTCGAGCAAGTTAGACTTTCAGGTTGCTGCGCCAAAGGTCAAGGTCACTGTGCAGTGCTGGAAACTCCCAAGTTTTATGTGGTGGCCCAAAAACTTAGCAGGCCTAACTTTCAGTGGCCCAAATTATCCTCTAGCTAAAGTCCCCATTCATTTAGTATTGTCAGAAAGATAAATTTGGGCCACTAAAGGTCATATTTTGGAGATTTCTGGTAGCCCGAAACAAAAATTAGGAGCATTTGGCCACCGGGCCACTGGCCGTTTCCAGCACTGCTGTGGCTAATTTCAGAAAAACATTTGTCATCGCTCTAGCGCCTACATTTCTCAACGGATTTTAAAATAACTTCACACAAATGTAGGGCAAGACAATATCTCGAGCAAGTTCGACTTTCAGGGTGCTGCGCCCAAGGTCAAGGTCACTGTGGCTATTTTTAGAAAAACTTTGTCATCGTTGTAGCACCTACATTTCTCAACGGATTTTAAAATAACTTCACACAAATGTAGGGCAAGACAATATCTCGAGCAAGAACGACTCACAGGGTTGTGCGCCCAAGGTCAAGGTCAATGTGACTATTTTTAGAAAAACTTTGTCAGCGATCAAGTGCCTTTATTTCTCAATGGATTTTGAAATAACTTCACACAAATGTAGGGCATGACAATATCTCGAGCAAGTTCGACTTTTAGGGTGCTGCGCTTAAAAGGTCAAGGTCACTGTAGCTATTTTAGAAAAACTTTGTCATCGCTCTAGCGCCTTCATTTCTCCATGGATTTTTAAATAACTTCACACAAATGTAGGGTATGACAATATCTCGAGCGAGTAGTCTTGTGTGAGGGGATTTGTATCGCCTGCGATGCCTTGTTACATTCGTTTCAATCAGATCTTTCATGAAAAATCTTATATAAGCGCTAAAATTGAAGCAATAAAACATGTACATGCATTTTTTCTGCTAACAGCAGAACGGCATGCATGACGTCATGACGTTGCTAACGTCCAATCGGGTTGTAGAGAGCCATTGTTTATCTTTACGTCATTGACGTCGGATGTCTCAATGTAATTATTGGAATGTAAACTACATTACGTTCCAATGGTTTACTATAGGGCTTTTCATTAAATACACCAAGAATGTAAATATTGCGTTTTGATCAGCTGAAAAAAGTATAATTAAACCAGTGATATTTGTGGCAGATCGTAATAGTAAACCAGACTGTGTCACAGGTATAGTTTGTACTTTCCCACTGACTTTTTCTGTGAAAAGACCTGGCCAAATTGGCCCAATGCTTGAACATTTTATTGCTTTCAGTGCAATAAAGTTTTACAAAAGCTATTGATAAAACCATGGTTCTTATCAACTACCATAATGTGCGTACATAATGGGACACCCAAAAATAATGAATTTTCCATTTGGGACAAATGGAAAATTTATTTTAGGTGTCCCAATACTTAAGCACATTAAGGGTATATTAGTTTAGAAAATTACTGTATCTCTTCCAATAAATGCCCCAGTGCCTAACAGTGCAAACCCTGATCAGACAATTTTTTAACTGGGTTTACACTGTTTCTACAGGCAGTTACCATGACATCTCAATATTTAGGGTCATTTGATGTATAAGTCCTACTGAACAGAACAGAACAAAACTTTATTGCTAAACATAAGACTCCGGCCACTCTACTAATTTTACATTTCACTGCAAAAAAAAATTGGACAAGTTATCAATATGTTCAAAATATTTGGACAAAAGTATCAAAATGAACAGATCAAGGTCTGTGCTGTTTGCCATTATTTGCAATTTTTGATACATTGAGATAGTGAAATATATTATGATAATTTATAGGTATGGAAAAAAAATAATTCCTAACATTTTGGGTTATTAAATTTAAAATATTTCATTTGTACAGGTAAAACAAAAGTGAAAGAGGCTTTGTTTGAGCTTGACTTAACGAAATTGATACCTGTAATTCTTCATAATTAAGTTCAAGTGTTTGCCAATAATTTTCATTGTTGATATGAGAATTGTGGGTATAGCGGCCCTGGCTTTTAGGGCTATAATCATGGTAGGTATTGAGGGGCAGGATGGCTTGCAGGTCTTCTCATGTTGTGCGAGAGCGAATTTTGATATGTCAGGCTGTTAGCCATAACAAGCTAATGATGGCTATTTGATCTCACATTTAATTAATGACTGTAAAACATTCTATTATAGTATTACTATTGGATATAACTTGAGGACATGTGATATAAATATTTTGACACATCAGTCATTTCTTGAATGGACTCTACTGTCCACAAATTTTGGCAGTTCAGATCATCTTGTATTGCAGAAAGTTGGCAAACATTGCAGACCCCGATCAGACTGCTCCTTAGGAGCAGTCTGACCTGGGTCTGAATTGCTTGCTGGGGTATTTTTTTTTTGTCGGAATGTTCGTGGGAAAAACGGTACAACCTGTTGTTAGTTTGTCGGCTTTACAGCATGGTCATAGTGCACCTGTCATGGTGAGGTGAAAATACAACTAATTATGGTAAACTGTTTACAGGGCTTCAGATAAAGGGATTTTTTGATAATTTTTAGATAATTTTTTCTAATCTTTTCAGAAAATAAAGATACAATTTGATAATGTTGTGCTTTCTGAATTAGAATTGTTGTGGCCCAGAGAGTCACAACCCACACCTAATATGTTCCTATAAGAATAGAACGAAATTGTCTTAGAATTTTTATCCAAAAAATACACACAAAAAACATAGTTATTTAGAGCCCTGCTTAATGAAGTAAATGGCTTAGTAATAATGACTAATTAGAAAAAAGAGTATGTACATTGTAACTAAAATGCACTGCCATAAAAACTAAGGGACAAATTAACCAGTAGCTGAAGGAGCCCCAATAGCTCAGAAGATAGTGAGCTTTGTCTCTAGACTGCCTATGATATAATGATCATATATGATTGAATCAGAGTATGAAGGGAGAAAACCCAGCCACCAGTTTTGCCTATTGAACAAAGGAATGACAAACAGTGCAGGCCCTGGCTCAATCCATCTGCTGATAGAGAATAGCAAAGCAATTTGCACCCCCCCCTCCCCCCACACCTCTTCTTTGATGGGCTTCAGGCTTCAATATTGAGGTACATGTAATTACCTTAGTCTCAGAAACTTAAGTGGGGTTAGACGGACACACGGCACCAAGTGTGTGCAACTATGGTTACGTACCGCTGAGCCACTTGGGGAGCGTCATTAGGAGAACTGAACTGAACTTAAGTGGTATTTTAACATGTCAGTGATATTTTACTTTTTAAGACGTGATTGAATGCTGCTCTAGGGGCTTAAGTACTAAGTTGGTCATAACTCTAGCTATAAATGTAAATATCTGAGGTTTTCTTTTTCATCATTAGTGGAAGCCATTAAGTTTTATGAAACCATTTGTCCAATACAATATCCTTGAGCGAAGAGACCTCAGTGTAAGTAATTTATTGTGTAGAGGTTTAATGAAAAGTGGCGCTAAGATACCATGATTACTTTATATACATTTTGTACCAAAATGTCAATAAACGTGATTAAGGTAAAGAGTATAGACCCAGATTAGACTGTTCAGGAAAAGCCCAATCAGAATCTGCACTATCGTTTACAGTTTTATCAGGTACCATATGATTTGGTTATAAGACAGATATTTTTCCCCCTATAAAACAAACCAAAAAATCTAATTCTGTCATATAAGACAAGTCACTAAAATCATAAATGAATGTAAATGTGTGCTGGTGTTATTTCTGTGGAGAAATGAGAAAACTTTAAGAATAGGAGCAGGAGTTGTGAAACTCTTAAAGTTAAAGCTTTATTTGACTTCCCTTGTTTGGAAAGCTTAACTCTTTAAGCCCCAGTGACGCAATTAGCAAAATTTGCAAACAGCGTAGATCCTGATGAGGCGGCTCATAATGAGCCGCCTCATCTAGATCTACACTGTTTGCCCTCTAGTCTCTGAATTCTCAATATAAAAAGTCTTGGACAAGGCATTTTTTTAATTTTTGCAGAAGTAAATTTTGTCGTCTGCTTTTTGGTAGTGAAAGAGTTAAGTGAACACATTTTTGAAGGCGCACATTTTGACATTCTGTGGTTTTATATGACAGATGAAACCAGAGAACTTGAAGAATTCCACAGAAAGCAACCTGTATACTAAGGCCTGTCACATGTCATTGCTGGGTGTCAAACACAGGCTGCAGTGGTAACAAAGAAGACATCTTCCCCAGTGCAATGCAGGCCTCACTTTTATAAGACACTTTCTACTTTCAGATAAAGTATACCTTGCTGGATGAAGGGGATATACCATTGATTGAGAATCATGTGTTTGAGGTAAGGGTTTGTAGAAAGTGCTTGTTTTAATTTGACATAAACTGTACATGTACTTTGGGTGTTTATGGTTTCCAGGGAGTCCATGAGAATGACAAGTGATAATTATGACCCCCCACCATGGTAGCAGGGGGGGGGACATATTGTTTTTGGTTTGGATCCCGTTAGTGTCGGCATAGCTTCTTGTCTGGACTCTATCTTCTGAAGAGATGGATGGATTTTGACCAAACTTGCACAGATACATCACTGAGTGGGGGAAAACTGATTAGATTTTGGTGACCTTGACCTTATTTTCAAAGTCATAGGAGGTCAAATCATGATGAAAAATGACTTGTCTACACAATATCTCCTGAAGGAATGGATGGATTTTTACCAAACTGGCACAGATACATTTCTAGATAACAGAAAGTTTTGATGCACAAATTACATTTACATGTATATAAAGAAACAGATATTGTCTTTAATTGCCTCAAAAGTGCTGTTTGCTTTCACAGTATTCTTGTTATCACAGGAGTCCTTGTAGCTCAGTGGGTTAAGTAATGGTCTGCTGACCTAGCAGTCCAGGGTTTGATTGACACCCAAGACGGAAATCTTTTCAAATGTTTACATGGTAACTGGGTTCCATCGCACACAGTCTTGCATTATTACCCTCTTGACATGACTGAAATACTGTTGAACTTGAAAAGGAAGTAAAATTGCAAGTCATCCATCCATTCGTCCATCACGTTATAACATCAGATGTAACTAGATTTGTCAAACAACTAGTTGCCTGGCAAACAGTCTAGGCCCTGATCAGGCTGCACAGAAACAGTGCCTATGCAGACACGTCTGTCCTAATAGTCAGGATGATTACCAAGTTCTTGTTCAATATTTATTTAGTTATAAGACTGGAGTTTATCCTTCCAAAATTACCGCAGATATGTAATTCAGTCTAGTGTAATTCAGCTATAAAACAGGCTTTTCAGAAGAGAAATGTTCTCTTCCAAAACAATTTCAAAGATCTAGATCCATGTTAAAAGATGGATCTAGATCTTTGAGATTGTTTTGAAAGGGAAAAACTCAATAAATTGAATACATGAATAATTATGCAATATGGTAGTTGGTTCCAAAATTTTCTGACCCTTAACTATTATGTTTTTTCAGGCAAGGCTTGAAATGGACAAAGATGGAAATGGTGCAAAGATTTATGCTTACACTTATGACTTATTCAAGGGGAGAAGCTCGGGTCAATACTTACATGAACTCTTATGGTGAGGAACCATTATTATTAGTAACAAATCACAGTTTCTTTTTCCTCAGATTTTCTCAGTTCTAGATAGTGAGTGTCTGAAAGAAAGTGATATTCAAAAGAGTAGCAGCATTTTGCATTTTCTGTGTATGTAGAAATGGCAGAAATAATCAAATGTCTGTCTGTCTAAAGCAGTAAAAGGCTGTAACACAAGATTGATAGATCTGAGTCAGTACCTTTGATGCAGCCATAGATGGTGACATTTTCAAGGGTGATAGTACATGTATAAATTGTTTAATATTCACAATAGCTTTATACATTAAAACCTGTCTAAGTGGCCACCTGTATTAAGCAAGCAACCTGTATTAAGCAAGCATGTATTCATATCCCGAAAAAGGCAAACACATTGAAATGTACCTGTATTAAGCAAGTACCTGTCTTAAGCAAGCACATTTTGATTATCCCTTAGGTGCTTGCTGAATACAGGTTGGACTGTATTTGCTAAGTTTTATTAGTCTCCTGGCTTGGGAGTTCAAGAATCTTGCCAATATCTAACCAAATGAGCCGCAACATGAGAAGTCAACAAAGTGGCATGTGGGCTTAGTGAAGACTCAGATCAGCTTGGGCATCTGCCCAGTCTGATCAGAGTCATCACTGTGCACTTAAAGGGTAGCTAAGGGTCCAGTCTACCTCCATGCTGACAGCAAAGACTCTGAACAGACTGGGCGGGTGCCCAGGCTGATCCGAGTCTTTGCTGGGCACACATGCCACTTGGTTTTGTTGTTTGGCGGCTCAAATGATGACAAAAGGAAAATTGCTGATTGGCAACTTACTGGTCACAAATTCAAGAATGCACCAATATCTCTAAACTTGAAAAATCAAGATATAAATAACACAGGACAAATAGTGTGATGCATAATGCTTAGAAGAATGCTGCTTTACGATATCTACAGGTAAGTTTACAAATGTAGCTCTATGACATGCTCAAGGATTCTGTAGTTTGCATTATTTGCTCAAAAATATAAATTAATGTTGACCATTTGGATAGATAAATATAGTTTTGTAACAAAGCTTTCTTCAAGAATTGCAAGTCTTGCATACATGCATATATGTCAATGATGTTTTCAGCTGAAGGATCTGCCAGCTCTACTGATTGCTATTTTTCCATTTCGGCATCTTATCCATTTGTGCTATGCACACTTATCCATTTGTGCTATGCACACTTACCCATCTTTGAATTTGTTGTAGTCTATATGATGTTTTATATGGTCTTTTATAAAATATTGGCAAATCATATAAGCTCTGAGCAGACTGCTCCTCTTCTGCACTATTTGCTGAGTAATGTTCAAAACTTTGCTCGGTAATGTTCAAACTTCAAAACTAACAACATCGTAAGTTAACGTTTCGTTAAGATTTCAAATGTTAATATCTCAACCAAGTCAATTTTTTTTATGGAAAAATGTGAGAATCTTTTGCAATGCAAAAGCTTCTCACATTTTTTTTTCAACAAAAAATGTCAGTGAATTAGGTCATTAAGTCATTAAACACTTGATGAGTTGATCTCTTAACAAGCTCATTAAGCTAAGGATGCTTTGAACAACTTTGCCCTGACCTATATCTGCCAATGCTTAGGTAGAGTCCTGTAGATGTTTGTATTTTTCAGGGAGAAACACTGTGGTGGGATAGCTCAGGGTTGGAAGGTGGTTCATAAAAACAATGTGACAGTGGATAACAGAATGGACAATTTAGTGCTAGTGCCAGAAAACTGTTCTTACAAACATTTTGAGGAACCTTCTAACAAGTTTAATAGGGAACAAAGTTTATATTGGATAGCTGTGCAGCATTTACTCATAGATTCTTTAGATGTGGTATGTTATTTATTGTACCATACTTATTCCATTATAAGACAGGTTTTCCCCGCCCTCTTCTAAAAACAATGTAAAAAGATTTCTCCCTCTCCCATCTTAAAGCCAAATAACCTCTATATTAGATTTCAAAGTTTCACAAACAGGGACTTCCGTACAGCACAGATTTGTGAGTTTGGCTGCAGAGTTTGCTTTCTAGCAGGAACCTTTCCATTAAATTCAAACTAGGCATCAAAATTTTTTTTCTAATTTTGAACCTCTTCCCATAAGTACAGGCGAACATCAGTGACTGAAACACTCCAGGGCCCGAGGTTATAAAAATAATTTCATGCTCAACTCAGCTGAGCATGAATTTTTTTCAGCTCATAAATGTTAAAATGCCAACAGTTGTTGGCATTTTAACATTTAAGAGCAGGAAAAATAGCCTTCTTCGCTCATCTGAGCCTGAGAAATGCTGAATTTCTTAGTATTTTTATGTATATTTGCATTTTAAATTTCATGCTCAGCTGAGTTGAGCATGAAATTTTTTTTATAACCTCGGGGCCAGGTACTTTAAAAATGAGTTGTAATTAGAAAAGTTCAGAGCCTGGTTGTTCAGAAAACCAATGATTTTGTTGGTTAACAAGATTTTCTTTTATACTTTTCAATGAATTATAGAGATTTCTCGGTGAAATCGAAACTGATAATCTCACTGTTTCAAACAGTGAAATTATCACTTTCGATTTCACTGTTTCAGAAATAGGAGTTTTGTGAAATAGCCTCAAGTTTTTTGTTGATTAATTGGCTAAAACTTATCTGGCTTGACAAAAATTACGTCACGCATGTTTGCACGTCATCACGACGTTGATGACGTCACTTAAAGCGTCAACGTAACATTGTAACTGCACGCGACGTCAGGCCGCCTTAGTCTCCTGTAAGCATTCTTTCTTGGCAATTTTTTTGAGATCTGTTCATCAAAATGACATTTTAAGCTATTTTTCAGTTGCAAACTCGTTTACAACCAATATCATACCCAATAAACACGCTGGAAGCATCAAATTTGACGCAAAACGGCTCGAAAAAAGTCGTGTTTCTGTCGTGATGGCTGACGCTCTTAAATAATCAGAATTATCGCGATTTTCAAGCATAAAAGAAATAGAAAATTTGACTTTTTTCAGTGTAAGATGAATTTTTATTTCACTCATGAACACCAAAAGTGGTATTTTCACTCATGGCTTCGCCACTCGTGAAAATACTGCTTTTGGTGTTCATTCGGTGAAATAAAAATCGATCTTACACTGAAAAAGTCAAATATCCTCTATATCATCCAATTGATGTATGCAAAAACACTTCAGATTTTCTTTTTTCAGCAAAAAGTATTGAGCCGCGACGCGACAAAACCAACAATGTGGTCGTGCGCCCAGCGCAGACTCAGATCAGCCTGGGCATCCGCCCAGTCTGATCAGAGTCTTCGCTGTCCGCATGAAGGTAGCTTAGTCCCTTGGCTACCTTTTAAGCGCTTAGCGAAGAGTCTAGCCAGACTCGGCAGATGCCCAGGCTGATCTGAGTCTGCGTAGGGCGCACAACCACATTGTTGGTTTTGTCTATTACTATGCTTGATTTTATGTCTACAAGAAGACTTAAAGAATCCTCATTAAGCTATTGATGTTTCAGACATCTTGCCTTGATTATCGATTTTAGAATTCTATATGAATTGAGCTTTACATGCTGAAAAATTAGTTCGTTAGCTATGATTGTTGTCAAGGTTTTGTATTAGTCTGCCATTCAGTTTTAAGGAATCTATATACACTTCAAAAAGCATTTTTGTCGCACCTGCTTTAGCAAGGTGCGATATAGATATAGACGTCCGGTTTTCCGTCCGCCTGTCCGTCAACCCGTTTGTCCGTCCGTCCGTTCACATTTACGTCAACCCTAAATTTTAAGCCCGTTCTCTGAACCACTGCACCCATGGTTCTCAAATTTCACATGCTGCATGACCAGACTGCAGGGCTTCTGAATGACAAAATTCAGCTTGGTCCAGAATCCAAGATGGCCGCTGTTACTAAAAATAGCATAAACAATAAAATCACTTTTTTCTCCAGAACCACTGGGTATATTTGGCTGAAATTTTATCTGGAGCATTAATGGGACCTTGGTTTTAAAAATTATCAAAATGAAAAAAATCTGTAGCGGAATTAGGTCACAGTGACCTGCTTTCTGTTTACGAGTCCGAGTTTGCAAAAACACTAATAGTCAAAAATACCTGAACATATTTAGGTCAAATTTAGTCAGAATGGTCCTTAAATGGAGTTTTTGTCACCCGACGTAGGCGGAGGGGGACTATAGAAATGACCCTCGTCCGTCCGTGTGTCAGTCCGTCCGTCTGTCCGTCCATCCGTCCTTCTGTCCGTCCGTCCGAAATCTTGTCCCCGCAACTCCTCCTACGCCTTTCATGGGATTGATTTGAAATTTTACAGATTGTATTCTTATGATATGAAGATGTGCATGTGGTTTTGGATTTTGTTTCGGCCATTTTTGATGGAGTTAAGGCCCTTGCTGACTCAGACCTTGTCCCCGCAACTTCTGCCACATATTTTATCAGATTGACTTGAAATTTTGCAGAATGTTTCATCATGATCTGAAGATGTGCATGTGATTTTGGAATTTCAATTGCCCTATATTTTACAAAGTTATGGCCCTTTGTCGTTTTTGGCATTTTCTGTCCATCCGAAATCTTGTCCCCGCAACTCCTCCTACATCTTTCATCGGATTGATTTGAAATTTTACAGATTGTATTCTTATGATATGAAGATGTGCATGTGGTTTTGGATTTTTGTTTCGGCCATATTTGATGGAGTTACGGCCCTTGCTGACTCAGACCTTGTCCCCGCAACTCCTGCCACATCTTTTATCAGATCAACATGAAATTGTGCAGAATGTTTCATCATGATCTGAAGATGTGCATGTGATTTTGGAATTTCAATTGCCCAATATTTTACAAAGTAATGGCCCTTTGTCATTTTTGGCAATTTTCCAACTTTTGAACCGTTTGACCGAGAGAGCTGAAATTTAGTATGCTATTAGCATTAGGTAAATTGAGTATTCTGATTATTGTTAGGATATGCTAAATTTATTAGTGACAGAGTTATTCCCCTTTCATAGATAATAGACATTCACTTTAAGGTAAAAGGATAACTCAAGAACTATTCATATTAATGGGCTGAATCTTCATAAATGCAATGTTCATTTTTCATCAGATTCATATTAGGAGGAATATGGCCCTTGTTATTTTGTTATTGGGTATATGGTCTTGATGTTTAGGCATTCTGTAAGGGCCTAAAGTTTCAGTAACCTGATTTTACACACATACGCCCAGTCCTGAACTTAAGTATTTTGTAACCTCATAGAGGCCCAGTAATTGGGTATATGTCTTTGCTTATGCTTCAATTATTATTTCCTTACCAGATTCTGTTGTACACATATTTTCTGGTTTTGGCCATACAGTTACTCTGAAACTTAATAAAGGGCTGCTGTTTGTGACACATTTCAAACGTCGGGTGACACTTGGCCGATGGCCTTTTATTTTAAATTTAAGCGAATTGAGACCATCCAAGATGGCCGCCAGCCACTGTTACTAAAAATAGAACAATATGAAAAATGACAATATCTCAAGAGGCCCTGAATGGAATTGGACTAAATGTGTATCAAAATGATCCTTGCATGAAGCTGTTTCATGATTTTTTCAAATTAACCGTCCAAGATGGCAACCATCCACCGTTACTAAAAATAGCAAAAAACATGAAAACAATAATATCTCGTAAACTACTGAATGGATTTTGACCAAATATGTTTCAAAATGACACTTTTATCAAGTTCTTAAAGTGAAGGTGCAAATCAGGTGCGACATAGCGTTCCGCGGAATTCTTGTTATATTTTAAAACTGTGTAAACAAATAGTGATATTTATTTACTTTTCATTTGCAGCATTTCCCAGAACCACCTAGAAACAGATTATTGAACTGCAATGGGGATCTTATGGAAGAAGATGGTATGGACCATGTCAAGTTTTAAAAATGTGTCTTTAATCAAGTGTTCCCAGTGAAGGCTCAGATCAGCCAGTGCATCTGTACAGTCTTATCAGAGCCTCTGCTATGCCCATTATGGACAGCCAAGGATCCAAGGCTTCTGGTGGACAGCCAAGACTCTGAGCAGACTGCCCAGATGGGCAGGCTGATCTGAGTTCTTGCTGGGTGTAAAGGTCATGAGCCATATTTTTGTGTGACCCTGCTGTATATATCTAAGCAAAACTTTTGATATGCAGAAGTTTTGACCATTATTCTGTGATATTTTCTATTTCTGTATATTAAGAAATATGAATACTGCCCACTCAGTAGAAGCTCACAGGAGCAATCTTACTGATAATCTAAAGAAATTCTGTTTGCTTCGTGTAGTTTAGTACATGGTTGACACTTTCTCTAAAAGGATCTGTCGAAGAACAATGATTGAATTGAAAGTTAAGTTATTAATGAAGAGACCTGTTACAGTATTTACTTTACATATTAGGACATCTTGACCCATTACTGTAGTATAAGCCTAAATGTTGAACAAGTTTGATTTACTTTCTGAAAATGTGTCAGAACACTATTGACAGA
This sequence comes from Ctena decussata, assembly GCA_963989385.1. NCBI lineage: Eukaryota > Metazoa > Mollusca > Bivalvia > Lucinida > Lucinidae > Ctena > Ctena decussata. Next base: position 51,347,743 of record OZ022498.1, on the reverse strand, counting down.
TTGGCAAACAGTGCAGACCATGATTAGACTGCTACTCACAGAGCAGTCTAATCATGGTCTGCTCTGTTTCTTCAGGTGTGTCTGTCCCAATATTTAGGGTTGATATGGTACCGTGTGGTTTTACCATACTAATATGTTAAAACTGATGTTATTTTCAGTACCAGGTTGTGTTTACTATGAGTGCCATTATCCTCCATGTACCAACTTAGAGAAACATGTCAGGGAGTTCAGTATATGTGGCCAGTGTCAGGCTGTCAGGTTAGTACCTCTAGTTATACTCTAGAGCAACTTGCCAGGGAGTTCAGTTGGGCTGTCAGATTAGTACCATTTGCTTATACTAGAGAAACATGTCAGAGACTTCAACACCAATAGTTACTGTCAGGATGTCATGTTAAGTGCTGCTACTTGTACTAGAGAAACATGTCAGGGAGTTCAGCTTCTGTGGCCAGTGTCAGACTCTCCGGTTTATTGCTGCCAATTATACTACAGAAACACGTCATGGAGCAGCATCTGCCGACTGTGTTAGCATGTCAGATCAATACTACTACCTATCAGAGAAACTTGTCAGGGAGTTTAGCATCTGAGGCCAGTGTCGGGCTGTCAGGTAAGTACTGATACTTACACTAAAGAAACATGTCAAGGAGTTGCCATCTGTGGCCAATGTCAGGCTGTTAGGTTAGTACTGATACTCTAGAGAAATATGTCGGGGATTTAAGCCCATATAAAGCTGTCAGGTTAGTACTGCTACCAGTACTTATACTACAGAAACATGCCAGGGGGTACAGCATCTGTGGACTGTGTCAGGTTGTCAGACTAGTACTGTTACACAGAGAAACATGTTAAGGATTTCAGCATCTGTGCCCAATATCAGGCCAGTACTGTTACTAACACCAGAGAAACATGACAGGGAGTTCAGTATCTGTGGTCAGTTTCAGGCTGTCAGGTTAGTATTGGTACTTACACTAAAGAAATATGTCCGGTAGGTAGCATCTTTGGTCAGTGTCAGGCTGTCTAGTTAGCACTGCTACTTATACTAGAGAAACATGTCAGGGAAATGAGAATCTGTGGCCAGTGTCAGGTATATACAGTCGCTTATGTCAGGGAGTTCAGCATCAGGCCAGCCTTTGTCAGGCTGTCATGTTGGTACTGCTGCTTCTACTTAGAGAAATATGGTTGGGACTTTGGCAATTTTGGCCATTGTCAGGCTGTCAAGCCAGTATTGCTACATTTTATCAAATGAACTGTTATTCTCACAAGTTTTACCTTTGAAAATGCTCATGCCAACATCATCTCTTGTAGCAAATTCTTTAAGATCATATTCCTTTTCTGAAGGGTTTAATTACCTATAGAAGGAAACCGGTCACAAAAGTTGTCTTTTTTATAAAAAGGGCCAAAAAAAAGTAACAAACAAAAAAATAACAAAAAAAAAAAAGTACATGAAGGTATTTCCATACACAAGTGAGAATATTATGCTAGTCTTTCATAACACTTTGTCATGGACCTCCAAACAGGGCACTATAAAGGCACTATACTGTATTTTGTATATTTCCAGGTACTGTGGTGCATATTGTCAACAGAAGGACTGGCTAGTACACAAACAGTATTGTCGCGAGAGAGTGCCGCCCACAATGGAAGATAATCTGCCTGATCGATAGATCTGAAACTTAACCTTAGATTTATTTACTACTGTGTTCAATAGAAAGTTTCAGAGCTCCAGAAAAGGGGAATATTTGAGGATAGTTTGGAGATAATTTTTGTTATTGCTTTATAAAAATGAATGTTGATACCCCTTATTAAGGGTTATACTGTGACGCCACAACAGAATGCCTCCGTGAGGCGGTTCTGTTGCAGGGTCACAATATTGTTGCTAATGCGTTACTGAATATTGAGACCAGAGCTCTTGATAAGAAAGAGTATTCGATGATAATTGAGGGATAATTTTCCTTTTTTCTCATTGAAACCATATGTTGTTACCCCTCATCTGAACCGTCTCGACAAGATGGTTCAAGTGAGGGATCACAACATACGTTTTTGCAGAAATAACAAAAATTATCCCTTATTTCACCAAATACTCCCTCTTATCTAGAGCTATGTGAGACTTTACAGAAATTCCCTTAGAAATATCATCAGTTAATCCCCTTCTCTGAAGCTCTGATTGAATCACATACCAAAAATTTCTGTCTCATTAAATCTCAGATTTATTACGCAATCTAAGTGATATAGATACATATTATTCTCATACCAATGTCTCCATTTCTAGTATCTCAAAGTAGTAATCTGTTAAACCTCAGAAAGTTACTGTTGTAAAGATCAAGAGCAATTGACGCTGTATAACACGTTTTCATAGTTCACCACAATTTTTACAAAGGGAAACAGTGTTCATGACTTACTGTTAGCTTCCCATGGACCCTGCCAAAAAGGGGTCTTCTCATTACAGAATGAACTTATCATAGGAGAGTAAATGCTTTCCTTTAAGAGCGCCGGGCCGGGTAGCGCAATCGGTAGGGCACCTGACTCGTAAGTCAGAGGTCCTGGGTTCGAATCCCGGTCTGGCCACATACTTTCGTTTCTCCTTCCGCTGATTCAAGAAGGGCAGTTGTCAGTTACTGGCGAAAGTATGTGCACTTAGTACTGGTTAACCGCTTAGGAGGTCTAAGCCTGCCCAGGAATAGTGTGGTTAGGTTAACTGACCGTCCCGACATGACCTTAGTTGTTTACCGTGGACGTTAAGCATCAAATCAACCAACCAATCCTTTAAGAGCAGACCCCGTTTTGGAAAGGTTTCATAGTGAAGGGAAGCCAACAGGGAGTTACAAAAGTTGTTGCCCTTTAAAAAAATGATGCAAAAACATGGAGGCATCCCCATACGTCATTAGATCTCACAGAGTTTGTGCTGTTTTACAAAGTAATTTCAGGTGGTGTCAGAGATCAAATGGATGCTGTGGCCCAAATGGCTCCTTTTCTTCCATTTTGACCTACACCAATCTGTTTTGAATATGTATACAATACAGAGCTCGAGATAAGAGGGAGTATTTGGTTATAGTTAGGGATAATTTTTGTTAATTCTGCATATAAACCTATGTTGTGACCCCTCATCTGAACCGTCTCGATGAGACGGTTCAGATGAGTGGTCACAACATATGGTTTTAATGAGAAATAGGGAAAGTTATCCCTCAATTATCATCAAATACTTCCTCTTATCTAGAGCTCTGTAAAACAGTTTTGTGTTATTAGAGTTTACATCAAGATTAAGTGTTGTTATATCAGAAAATGTTTGTTTGCTTTTAGAATTATTTTAATCTCTAAATCTCTGGCGCTTTGTTTAAAACAGCTGAAATATTTATACAGAATCATCTTTGTGACGGAGTTGAGCTGTATGTTTAAAACTTAAGGGGATATATCAAATATTGGGACACCAAAACAAAAATAATTTTGTGGCACCTGCTTTAGGCGTCCGGTTTTCCATCCGTCAGTCCGTCCGTTCACAATTTATGTCAACCCTAGCATTTTAATCCATTCAAATGACTTATTCTCTGCAACCACTGCATCCATGGTTCTCAAATTTCACATGCAGCATGATCAGACAGCAAGGCTTCAGAGATAAAATTCAGGCTTGTCGAGAATCCAAGATGGCTGCCGTTACTAAAAATAGCAAAACCATTAAAATCAACTTTTTCTCCAGAACCACTTGGTATATATGGCAGAAATTTTGTATGAGGCATAAGTCGGACCTTGGTATTCAGAATTATCAAAACGAAAAAAATCTGTAGCGGAATTAGGTCACAGTGACCTTACGTCGACCCTAGAATAATTTACGTTGACCCTAGCTTTTAAGTCCATTCAAATGACTTTTTCTCTGAAACCAATGCATCCATGGTTCTCAAATTTCATATGCAGCGTGATCAGATTGCAGGGCTTCAGAGTGATAAAATTCAGGCGGGTCGAGAATCCAAGATGGTCGTCTTTACTAAAACTAGCAAAACCAATAAAATCAATTTTTTCACAGAACCACTCGGTATATTTGGCTAAAATTTTGTATGAAGCATAAGTTGCGCCTTGGTATTCAGAATTATCAAAATGAAAAACATCTGTAGTGGAATTAGGTCACAATGACCTTACGTCGACCCTAGAATAATTTACGTCAATTCTAGCATTTTAAGTCCATTCAAATGACTTATTCTCTGAAACCACTGCATCCATGGTTCTCAAATTTAACATGCAGCATGATCAGACTGCAGGGCTTCAGAATGATAAAATTTGGGCGGATCGAGAATCCAAGATGGTCACCGTTACTAAAAATAGCAAAACCAATAAAATCAACTTTTTTCTCCAGAACCACTTGGTATATTCATTGAGTTGTTCATGTGAAGGCACACAGCAGGTGTGACAAAGCATTCCGTGAAATTCTTGTTTTCATTTGGGACAAATGGAAAACTAATTATATCAGGTGTCCCAATATGGAAAACTATTTTAGGTGTCACAATATGAAAAATTAATTATTTTCTGTCCCAATATAGAAAATTATTTTCTTGTCCCAATATGAAAACTCAATATAGAAAATTATTTTAGGTGTCCCAATATGGAAAATTAATTATTTTACATGTCCCAGTATGAAAAATTAATTATTTTAGCTGTGGCAAAACATACATTAGTTACGGTATATCAAATACATGTACCATAGTGAAGGTACATATTGAGACAAAGCAGTGTAGAGCCAGATTATTCCGCTCTTAAAGGGGCAGTCTGATCAAGGTCATTAATGTGCCATTCTGCCAGCAGTATCTTGACACATTGCTTGATAGAACCATCATCTGGTTCAAATTTTCAGAAAATGAGTAATTTAACAATAATATGAGCCGCGACACGAGAAAACCAACAATGTGGTTGTGCGCCCAGCGCAGACTCAGATCAGCCTGGGCATCCGCCCAGTCTGATCAGAGTCTTCGCTGTCCGCACGAAGATAGCTTAGACCCTTAGCTACCCTTTAAGCACAAAGCAAAGACTCTGATCAGACTGGGCGGATGCCTAGGCTGATCTGAGTCAACGCTGGGCGCACAACCACATTGTTGGTTTTCTCGCGTCGCGGCTCATATCTTAAAGTTCAGTTTCATGAAAATTTCTACAGCTACCAGTGTGATGATAAATTACCCTAGTCAATTTTAATTTTGAGTTCAAATACATTCCACTTACTTAAGAATTAAAACACTACATTCCAGAAATACAAAATTGTAGACTCACCTGTTTTTAGTTACAAAGTTTTCAAAAAATATATTTAAGTCATTGGAAGAGCTATTGCTTTCATGATGACCAAAATGTAGCTAAGATGTCTGTTGAGCCAGCATTATTGCAGCTTGATGAGACACAGTGCTCCAGATAAGAAGGGGTCTCACTGATAATTTAGGGATAATTCTTCATATTTCTCCATAAAACATATGAGCCGCGACACGAGAAAACCAACAATGTGGTTGTGCGCCCAGCGCAGACTCAGATCAGCCTGGGCATCCGCCCAGTCTGATCAGAGTCTTCGCTGTCCGCATGGAGGTAGCTTAGATCCTTAGCTATTCTTTAAGCGCTTAACACAGAGTCTGATCAGACTTAGCGGATGCCCAGGCTGATCAGAGTCTGCGCTGGGCGCACAACCACATTGTTGGTTTTCTCGCGTTGCGGCTCATATGTTGTGACCCCTCATTAGTACCGTCTCACTGAAACTGTTCTAATGAGGGTTCACAACATAAATTTTGGTTGAGAAATAAGAAAAATTATCTCTGAATTATCCTCAATACCCCACCTTATCTGAAACTCGGAGATATACATGTATCTAATTTTCTGCCATTGCAGCTGTCTGTAAGTGTATTCCTAGTCATGAAAATGTATACAAGTGTAGAACAGTTTCAGAGCTCCAGATAAGGTGGAGTTTTGAGGATAACTAAGATAATTTTCATTATTTCTAAATGAAAACATATGTTGTGATCCATCTGAGCATGACAATGCCAATGAGGGGTCACAACATAAGTTTTCATTTAGAAATAAGAAAAATTATCCCATAATATTCCTCAAAATCCCATCTTATCTGGAGCTCTATAATATATGTGTGTAATATAATATAAAGATCAAATTTTATTAAAAGCTTTTGGATTAATCTATCAACAATTATAATATTCCAGTTTTCAAAAAATAATGTTATTAAGTGGCCTAAGAATATGGAAACAGGTCTCATATTTCCAAGACAGCAAATCAAAGAACTTTGTTCATCTGTTTGTTGGCTGTATTAATGTTAGTTTCTTTTTTGTTTTAACCTTTGCAATGATTATCTTTACATTATCTACGCATGTTTATGTTGTTTTTTTCCCCCCACTGTTTTAATGTATTGAACAGAGCTCCAGATAAGAGGGGTTATTGAGGATATTTCAAAGATCCTCTTTTTTTATTTCACAACGAAAACGTGTTGTGACCCCTCATTAGAACTTGTCTCGGCAAGACAGTTCTAATGAGGGGTAACAATGTATGTTTTTATGGAGAAATATCCCTAAATTATCCCTGTTACCCCTTCTTATCTGGAGTACTGTTGAAACTGGTTTTAGTTGGGAAAAGGGTGGAGTGTGACCCACAGTAATTTTGGAAAGTATTCATTATCTTGACACCTTTAGAGGGTTATGTAGGATTATGTTTATTTCACTGTATCACTTATCTTATTTGATTATGTACTTGTTTGTGCCATGTAGTGATTGGACAATATTAGTCTCAGTAATGTGAAAGGTGATTGAGCCACCTTATTTGGGAAAGGTCTTTTTGTATATTTCAAGTAGTGAAGACTTGATTCAGGCTGTGTATGCAGTTAGAACGGAGTTTTTCCTATTTACAGAACAGATTCATCTGGTGAGTCTAACATTCTTGAGACCCTGATTAGCAGTCTGATTATAGTCATCACTGTTCGCACAGTCCACAAGATAGTTTTACTGGTGTAAGGGCTCAGTTGTAGCACTATGAGCCAACAGCCCTACTTGATTTGTGTCATATGGAAACGTATTTTAGGATGTGCAAACTGCAAAGACTCAGATCAGCCTGTGCAATTGCGCAGTCTGATCTGAGTCTTCCCTTTTAGACAATCTATGAATCAAGGGTTTCTTTATGTGAACAAGAATTCAGTGGAACTCTGTGTCCAGCCTTTCTGGTCATTGTCACAAAACTGCTAAACCAGAAAACTCAACAAAAATTGACATGGCTGATGTGCTGCCATCAAAGATGCCTTAAAAGTAATACCTGTGTCTTGCTTCGGCCTCAAGACAAAAGTGAAGACTGTTAATTGAGTGATTCAGCTCTTGCACATCTATATCATATGTTGAAACTAGTGATAGCATGGAAGTTTTAAAGAAGAATGAGAAGCTAGCAGGAATCTGAAGTTTTGATACATGGTTATGATTTTTAGCTCACCTGAGCCGAAGGCTCACAGGTGAGCTTATAGTATAGGCAGGCATCCGTCGTCCGTCGTCCGTCGTACGTCGTCCGTCGTCCGTCCGTCCGTCCGTCCGTCCGTCAACATTTTCAAACGACATCTCCTCTGAAACTACAAGGCCCATTGTTACCAAATTTCATGTGTAGCATCTATAGGCAGGGGGAACCAATAATACTGTTTTTTATCTAAATCGCTTTGGAACTTTGGTTGCTATGGCAACTTAAAGTTGCCATTGACTTGTATGGGAAAAAATGAAAATTTGCATTTATTGCTATGTCACTGCAGATATTTTGACAAAACTTTTATAGAAATGTTCATTTAGTAGTCCTCTATCAACCACATGAAATTTATATAAATTGCACAATTTGGCTGGTTGCCATGGCAACAGAATGGTTAAAAATAGAAAAAATATTCAAAAATCATCTCCTCAGAAACTATGCAAGCAATAAAGCTCAAACTTCACAGAAAGGATCTTGGTACTAGCCTCTATAAAAGTACTGTTTTTCTTGGCAATTGCTTTAGCAGTTTGGTTGCTATGGGAACTTAAAGTTGCCATTGACTTACAATGGCAAAATGGAAAATTTGCATTTATTGCTATGTCACTGCAGATATTTTGACAGAACTTTCATTGAAATGTCCCATGAGTAGTCCCGAACCAGCCATATTAAATTACGGCAAAATGTTCAATTTGACTGGTTGCCATAGCAACCGAATAGTTAAAAATAGAAAAATATTAAAAAATCATCTCCACAGAAACTCTGTGGCCAATAAAGCTCAAACTTTACAGAAATGATCTTAGTACTAACCTCTATAGAATTACTGTTTTTCATGGCAATTGCTCCAGCAGTTTGGTTGCTATGGCAACTTATAATTACCATTGACTTATAATGGGGAAAATGGAAATTGGCAATTTTTGCTATCTCACTGCAGTTATTTGGATTTTTTTTTTCCACAGAAATGTTTCTTGAGTAGTCTTCTACGATTCGTTTGAATTTTGACAGAATCGCTGAATTTGATTTGTTGCAATGGCAAAATATAGGGTAAATTTTAGACTAAAATATTCAAAAATCTTCTCCTCAGAAGGCATAAGAGGTATGAAGCTGATACTTTGCATACATGTAAATGACATTAGCCTCTACATAAATTATGTTTTTTTCTTCCAATCCCATAAGAACTCTGGTTGCTATGGCAACTTATAGTTTCCATTGACTTATAATGGGGAAAGTGAAAATTGGCAATTTTTGCTGTCTCACTCCAGTTATTTAGAATTTTTTTCTATAAAAATGTTCCTTGGGTAGTCTTCTATGATTCAAATGAATTTTGCTGAATTTGATTGGTCGCCATGGCAAAATAAAGGGTAAATTTTTGAAAATATTACAAAATCTTTTCCTCAGAAGCCATAAAAGGGATGAAGGTGATACTTTGCATACATGTCAATTACATTAGCCTCTCTCTAAATTATGTTTTATTTTACCGTTGCTGATGTGAATTTGTTGCTTTGGCAACTTAGAGTTTCCACAGACTTACAATGGGGAAATTGGAAATATTGCATTTGTTTCTGTGTTACTGCAGATATTTTGATAAAGCTTTACAGAAATGTTTCTGGAGTAGTCCTCTACCAGCCATATGAATTTTGCCTAAATCCCTGATTTTGATTGGTTGCCATGGCAACTGAAAGGCAAGATTTTCATTTTTTTATTGCTGTTGGGCGTGTGGTTTTGTTGCTATTTTTCCAACATAACCTCAGTGCTCAGGTGAGCGATATAGGGCCATTGGCCCTCTGGTTATCTAGCAGAAGTGACATAAGGGTCACTTTTGGGCAGCAGCCTTGTCATTGTCATCAAATACATTAAATTTTGAGACGTGACACGACAAAACCAACAAAATGATATGTGCACCCTGCTAAGACTTGTATCAGCCTGGGCATCCGCCCTGTCTGATTAGAGTTATCACCTGGTGCTTGAATGGTATCTAAGGGTCTAAACTACCTCCATGCGGACAGCGAAGACTTATCAGACTGGGCAGATGCCCAGGCTGATTGGAGTCTTCAATGGCCGCACATGCCACTTTGTTGGTTTTGTCGTGTCATCAACTGTTTATCTGTTGCTTTTTGGCTGAAATCTTTGAGTATCTTTGCAGTGGCAATGTAGTCTTAGAATTCTTGCCCGTACGAAGATATCTGAAAATAAGATCAGACAATATGCAGTTTTATGAGTTTTATAAGGAAAGACATTTGCTTTTATTCATAAGTCAAAACAGGTATCAGTGCATTAATACTTTTTAAAACAAAATGAAATCATTTTTAGACTGTCTCTTCGTGAAAAAGAAAAACAGGAAAAAAACACAAGATTTATGAACATTTATTCATTCATACTACATAAGTCCCTTTATAGAGCAATTTTGCTGAGGATACATAACATAGGTTTTGCAGCAAAAAAGGAAAAAAAAAAGATGCTAGGCAATTTGTGACAGGACTTAACCATTATATTTGTTCCTGTAAAACAAGTTGCTTCTTAATTTGTGCTCTAATAGTTAATTTACCAATTATCTGTATCATATTGTTGATTGACATATTTTAGTAAGTATTTAAATGTTAGTGTTAATAAATAATTATGTAGTTAGTGTTTTGTTACTAACAAAGTTTGCCGTTCCTGCGCTAACCCTAGTCATATTTAATTTATAATTACTGTTTTATATTTTAAATCATAGATTGGTGTGCCACTTTTGTTGTATACACTTGTGTAAATGAAATTTTATTGTTTTAACCCATTCACCCCTGCATATGTCTGAAATTCAGTTTGGATTTCTCCAAATTCGAAAACGGAAGAATCAAGTATTGATTCTTCCATTTTTGAATTTTGAGAAATGCAATAGTTGATTCTTCCATTTTCAGATGTGGAGAAATGCAATAATTGATTCTTCCATTTTCGAATTTGGAGAAATACAATTATTGATTCTTCAGTTTCAAATTTGGAGAAATGCAATAATTGAATCTTCCATTTTTGAACTTGGAGAAATCTTCCAGTTTTGAATTTGGAGAAATCCAGTTATTGTTTCACATTTGAAATTTGGAGAAAACGTTTAATTATTTAGAAAAAAATCATTTAAGAGAAAAGAAAATCAGAAACAGATTGGCAAACTGTATACCACCAGATGAGTTGCCATGGAATATGGATTGGCTCTGTTTTCAAAGGTTTTAGCGTAATCTTGTGAGCAGTTTGAAAGGGTTAAAGGCACTTATAACTGGAAAGTAAATGATTTGAGCATAAATGAGCCGCGACACGAGAAAATCAACAATGTGATTGTGTGCCCTGCACAGACTCAGATCAGCCTGGCCATCCGCCCAGTCTGATCAGTCTTTGCTGAGCACTTTAAAGGGTAGCTGAGCTACCTCCATGGAGAGAGTGCAGACTCTGATCAGACTGGGCAGATGCCCAGGCTGATCTGAGTCTGCGCTGGGCGCACAAACACTTTGTTGGTTTTCTCGTGTCACGGCTCAAATTGTTTGTGCGGGAGGTTTATTTCTCTTTGATTATGCAAAAATCACATGCCATTACAGTAGATGCAGATATGTATAGCCTGTGGACGACATTGTAGCCCTTGTTATCGTAGACACTAGTAATGTTATACATGCATGTTAAAAACACATTTCTGACATTACTACAATGTCACTATGAGATCGACAGTAGCTGCTAGGGTGTGCTGTATATACCAGCAAGGGTTGTCAGCATAGGCCGATACAGTCACAAACTCATAAGAGAAAGTGAAACCCCAGAGCTCAAGTCATATTATTTCATATTTCATGTGAATGAAGTTAAATTGTGCTTCAAGGGTTATATTAGTAACAAAAGTCATGCATTCCTTTTTGAACTGCAGAGAAAACTTGTCTTAAGAGTATGTGATCTGTAGATCCACAGACCATTTTGCTCATATGCAGTCTGTTCAGGGCATGTGCAGAGTTCATCCTTACTGGGAATTGCTGCAAAAAAATAAATGAGCCGCGACACGAGAAAACCAACAATGTGGTTGTGCGCCCAGCGCAGACTCAGATCAGCCTGGGCATCCGCCCAGTCTGATCAGAGTCTTCGCTGTCCGCATGGAAGTAGCTTAGACCCTTAGCTACCCTTTAAGCGCTTAACGAAGAGTCTGATTAGACTGGGGGGATGCCCAGGCTGATCTGAGTCTGCGCTGGGCGCACAACCACATTGTTGGTTTTCTCGCGTCGCGGCTCAAATAAAAAAGAAATGGCAGAGTTGCTGCCCATGAACGTTTACCCATAATCCTTTGGACAGAGGTTCGCCTGATGCGGTTCTTTATAAAAATGTGGCCATATTTCTTTTTGTAAGTTCCCTGTATACACAGACAAGATGGAGTTTTGATGAGAATTGTGGTGTCATTGAATAGCTTGGACAAGCATTTTGTTAGGTTTTGCAGACGTAAATTTTGTTGTATGCTTTTTTGGCACTTTAAAGAAAAGAACTCAGTCTTGAGCTTTTGATACTACTACGCAGAAGGCTATGAAGGAAAGTAGAAAGAAAAAAAAAACATGTTTGTAATCACATGTTTGCTTCCTTTCATATATGAATTTGTTCCACTTACGAAGCAAAGAAAATCTCTTTTTTGAAGGCGAATTTGATTCAAGTCTGTCTGGAAAATGGTGCAATCCTTTAGTTGTCTCCAGTTTCAGTTTGTTTCATTTTTTAGACTATTAAGGTGCTACGCAATTATTTATTTTACTTTTGGCATGTATTTTTCCCCATTTTCTTTCCCCATTTTATTTCCCCATTTGAGCCAAGACACGAGAAAACCAACAAAGTGGTTGTGCGCCCAGCGCAGACTCAGATCAGCCTGGGCATAAGCCCAGTCTGATCAGAGTCTTCTCTAAGCGCTCAAAGGGTAGCTAAGGATCTAAGCTACATTCATGTGGACAGCGAAGACTCTGATCAGACTGGGCGGATGCCCAGGCTGATCTGAGTCTGTGCTGGGCCCACAACCACTTTGTTGGTTTTCTCGCATCGCAGCTCATTTTATTTGTTGTGCTTAATTCCAATAACAGAAGATCTAGATAAGGAGGGTTTTGAGGATAATTACGAGATGAATTCTGTTCCGGCTCTGTAAAAAGGTATGTTGTGGCTCGTCATTAACACAGAATGAAGGCAGAGCCCCCTTATTAGAACTGCAAGAGGTAACTCCAATGAAGGGTCACAACATGATTTCGGTGATATGAAAAGTAACCTCAGAATTATCCTAAAATCTTACCTTATCTGGGGCCGTATTCATAAAACGACTTAAGTGGTTGCTATGCTGTTGCTAAGGCTAAATTTCTTTGAAGGAGATTCCCTACAACTATGAAATTTGGTCTGGAGGAACAGTCTTTGTTAATTCCCTACAACTATGAAATTTGGTCTGGAGGAACACAGTCTTTGTAAGACTGTTCCTCCAGACCAAATTTCATAGTTGTAGGGAATCTCCTTTATAGATATTTAGTCTTAGCAACCGCATAGCAACGACTTAAGTGGCTTTATGAATACGGCCCCAGGATCTATGTAAACTGTGTTTTATCACTTAATTTATTCCAATCATTAGATTCATTTGAGGTGTAGCTCAAGGAGTAAAGCCTAACCTTGCATACAGTCATCTACCAAGGCCACAAAAATCAGAGCTGTAGTTAAGAGGGAGTATTTGATGATATTTACGGATAATTTTTCTTATTTCTCAACGAAACCATATGTTGTGACCCCTCATCTGAACCGTCTCGCTGAGACGGTTCAGATGAGGGGTCACAACATATGTTTTTAAGCAGAATTATAAAAAATTATCCCTATTTATCACCAAATACTCCCTCTTATCTAGAGCTCTGAAAAATGTAAGAAAAGGTCAGTATTTGATGCTCGATTCGGTCAAAACTTAAAAATGGCAGCCAAACCCTGGGTATGTATTTATACACCTTAGTTGTCAGTTAGGCACTCAATGGGTTCAGTGCTGGCCTTCTAAGCTAGCAGTCTGGGATTGAATTCTGCTAAAGGTGGATATCTTTTGAACCTTAAACAGGGTTCCATTACACTTAGCCTGTCATTATAACTCTTCCATTTGCTCGATATGATTGAAGCACTGTAGAAGGCCGTAAAGCTTAAGTCATGAGCTCTGTTAGTGACGGTCAAGCCTGGTCTGGGTAGGTATTTAAAGGTTTTATGTACTGTTTCTGATCTACACCTTGTTATTTTACTAACATTCCACTTTATTATTCCATTTATAGTTCACTTTGTACAATTAAAAGAATTGGAAGAAAGATAGGTTCTTCTCTTTTATTTCCTTTGATAGTGTTGATACTACCGTAATCGACCTTATTAGCGCCCTGTGCGCTTAACTTTTTCAAAATGGCGGCAAATACTTGTAGTAAACTTTCTTTCATAAATGCGCACATTCTAATAGGTTATTATATATTGAAGGGAACGAATTTTAAGGTAAAGCATCAGAGAAAAGCTGCTTATAAGCAGCTTTTCTCTGATGCTTAACCTTTAAATTCGTATGGATATACATGTAGAAGGATAGAGAAGATTTAGAAGTAAAAACTTAAATATTCTATTGCATTTTCAGCTCTTGTAAACGAGAAAGCAAAGGGATAAACCAGTAAAAATATGTGCATTAATAGTCCTATGCCTCACAACTTGCCATGGCGTGCGCTTATAGAGGCATGTGCGCTAATTAGGTAGGATACGGTAGATGGTATGGTGAAAATTCTTTCACTAGGAACATTACATCTAGAAAAATCAAGAGCTGTTGTCTGACAGCATAGCTTCTCTGAAATGGTGCTTGCCCATTATGTAAGCAAAGTTTTTATGACACTAACTTACATGTTACATAGGGTAGGGAAGGAGGTTTTGTGTAAATTTTAACTCAAACCATAGACCGACACAGCAGCTAAAAGTTGTGTAAGATATATATTTTTTTTTGGTTTCATTTAGGCTGAATGTATCCAGACATTCTATGGGTCTCAGATATCTTCATAAAAATGTTTTATATGGAATTGCTAAGTCTGTGACCATGATCTGAAGGTCACAGAATGGGATAGAGTAATACTTTACAGATTTCGGACCAGTTTCTAACATCTATCCAAACTTCAGTTGAATCCATACTGACATCATGAAACTGTAAGCCTTTAAAAAATTAAGCCAAAAACTGTTACACAATAATTTTGAGTATGTAACCTGAACAATTTCTGACCCCTGAGGGACATAATTAGAACAATCTTGGTAAAGGACTACAAATGTAGCTACAAACCAATCCTGGAAGATCTGACTTCTGTAGTTGCTGACAAGAAGATTTTTAAAGGTTTTACCCAATATGAGCCTATGTAAAACATGTGACCCCCAGGGCGGGGCCATTTTTGACCCCAGGGGCATAATTTGAACAATCTTGGTAAAGGTCTACCAAATGAAGCTAAATACTAAATCTGACTCTTGTAGTTTCTGATGAAGATTTATTAAGATTTACCCTATTTGAGCCTATGTAAAACATGTGACCCCTGGGGCGGGGCCATATTTTACCCCAGGGGCATAATTTGAACAATCTTGGTAGAGGTACACTAGATGAAGCTACATACAAAGTTAGACAGACCTGTCCCTTGTAGTTTTCTGACGAAGATTTTTTAAGATTTACCTTATATGAGCCTATGTTGAACATGTGACCCCTGGGGCGGGGCCATTTTTGACCCCAGGGGCATAATTTGAACAATCTTGGTAGAGGTACACAAGATTAAGCTACATACAAAGTTAGACCTGGCCCTTGTAGTTTTCTGACAAGAAGATTTTTTAAGATTTACCTTATATGAGCCTTTGTAAAACATGCGACCCCCGGGGTGGGGCCATTTTTGATCCCAGGGGCATAATTTGAACGATCTTGGTAGAGGTCCACAAGATGAAGCTACATACCAAATGAGACAGACCTGGCTCTTGTAGTTTCTGACAAAAAATTTAAAGATTGTCTTCAAAATTAACCCATGAAATTCAGAGTTCTGCTTGGATTTCAAATCTTTGAACAATTTCCAGTCAGCGCCACCCAATGATCATTACTGTAAAGTTTCGGCCAAATCGGCCCAGTGGTTTAGGAGGAGATGTCAAATGTTAACAAACGTCGGACGGACGCCGGATGCTTGCCTATTGAGCACTAGGTGCTCAGGTGAGCTAAAAACGTTAGCATATAGTCGGATCTCAAAAGTACAACATAATGGGGAAAAACGAAAAGGAAAAATAGTACAAACACTTGTCAAGCAGTACTCAAGGTGTACGCCAAAATAAATAAGACCCAAAAAAGTCTAATAGTATCAGAAGAAAGTCATAGCATAGCCCAAAATCGCATGTATGTCTTCAGAAAATATAAAAGCTGCCCGCAGGTTTCAAATTGATCAGTATGGCTCGGTTGGAGGAGTTCAGCACACAACGGCTGCAATCAATATGAATTGTGCATGGCCATATTTAACGACTTAGATATAAATTGCGAAAAAGCAATAAACTGACGGTTATTATATCAAAGACATCTTCAGATCATGCAGGAACCAAGCGGGCACATGACATCGTACTGACGTCGATGCGACGTACTGACGTCGATGCAGTAATAACGTCGGTTTGACGACAGGACGACGTCATTATGGCGTCATGTGCCTATTGGGGAAAATCCTGTAGTGTTTGAATACTGAAAAAGGAAATTCTGCGCACAATACAGCAACCATATGTAGGCCTTATCTGATCTCTATTCACGCAGACCTACAAGTCGGAATAGCGTTATCAGTATAGGAGACGCGGCGGCTCCAAATTATGTAGAATCTAGTTTAAACAAGTTTTCAGATGATGCGAAAATCAGCTATAATTAAGGTTTAGAACAAAGGGGGAAGAAAACCGATTTTTTTTACCCAAACTTCCCCCCTTCCCACCCCATCTCCCCTCTAAAAAAATAAAACAAATAAATAAATAAATAAAATAGATACATAAATAAACAAAGTAACAAGAAATTAATCTGAGGTCGTTGTCATCTTCATTCTTGAAGAAAACAAATGTCTGTAAAATTTCAGACTAATCCATTAAGAAATATGTCTGTAAATGCATTGTTTTTATATCCCATGATGCTCCAACGAGCCCAAAATTTGACTAAGTTCATATTACTCAGTTCAAAGCTAAAAAAAACGTGATTGTATCAAATCCAGCCATAAGGCAAGACCTGCAATCGTTACATTTGAGCATAAACTGATTCAAAATAAAAGAAGATTTTGTTCTCTTGCGAACCCGCCGCGTCGGGACAGCCTCTGCTGACTAGCTGCCAGTTGGCGAGACGAAGCCTGATCACCCACTCGTCCGTCGCTAATAAACCTGTACACTTTTTGAACCCAAATGAAAACAAAAGGTGAATGTGTACACTTTCAAGGGAAGCAACTTTGTCATTTTCAGTTTTGCCCCTTTTCTCGAGAGGGATCAACATTGAAAGGAAAGAATTTGCTGCTTGAAGAGCAGGTCCCTTTTGAAAGGGGTTCATTGCCAAGGAAAGCAAACATGAAGTAACAAAATGTGTCCCCCTTCATAGAAACTGCGTGAAAACATGGTGGCGTACCCATACACAAGCTATATATCACAGGGTATAATCGATTCCACTTATTTTCGCTTCCTGCAGAGACTGTACATCATATTTGGCTTCCGCCGAGACTGTCCGCGAACTCTTGCTTCCTGCAGCGACTACTGTCCTCGAGAAATGGCTACCTGCCGAGACTGTCCGCGTGACTCTGCTTCCTGCCGAGGCTCTCACACACGGACAGTCTCGGCAGGAAGCCATTTATCATGTACAGAAGTCTCGACAGGAAGCAAGAGATCGCGGACAGTCTCGGTGGAAGCCAAATATGATGTACAGTCTCTGCAGGAAGCGAAAATTAGCGGAATCGATTATACCCTGTGTATATGCACGCACATGCATCAGTTCCTTTTTTCACCACGTGACATACCCATACCATGCATACACCGGCTACATGTGAACGCACATGCATCCGAGTTCGTTCTTTCAACACCAAGATGACGAAACGCACACTGGATTACCAGCCAATAGCTTTTGCGACTGAAGCCATTGCTAGACGAGAGAAATGACCGACATGTAGCTTGCACAGCGTCATCTCAAAACAAGAGTTCTAAGTCTACTTTGTCCTTACGTACAGGAACAAATTGGACTTAGTACTCTTGGCGTGCAAATACGCTGAAACAGGAGATGATGAAAAAACTTGTCTAGTCTTTTGGGCACCACAGATGACTCTACAACAATTCCTTTCTATAAAAAAAGGTCGTTTGTAAAAAAAAGTGGATGCAAAAAATTGATTTTATCCCTTTACTATTCAATTAATTTTCATGAAACTTTGCATGCCTTAATCTGTTACCCATACGACCCCAGGCAAGGAAATTCAGAATTTTCTGACTGGTAAATAAAAAGTGGTCAGATCAACTACATGTTAAAAAATGTCTCTAATCTTTGAGATCGTTCGCTTGTTTGGTGCAGTTTTGGACAGCCAGTATTGTACAGACTAATAATATGCATCCCTTATATGGGCATTTACTCCCTATTAAGTAAAACCTATAAGAAAATCCTTTTCAAGTGATTGGCTAATTATTGCTAACCCTCTTTTTTACCTGGTAGTGAGTGAACACATTTCAGACCACATGGTAATTAGTATTAGTATAGTAACTATAGAAGCAACCTTTATGGTTACCTCCAATGTAAGAATGGCATAAAACTGAGAAGACAAATGGTAACCCCTCTCATAGCAATTAAGTAACTTTTTATCTAAATTCAAAAAATTCTAAATTTCCTTGCCTTACTTCGTATAGATAATAGAGTCATGTATGAAAAGAGTTTCATGAAAATCTATTCGGTAAAGAAGAAATCAAATCTTTTTTTTTTGCCCTCCACCTTTTCACAAACGACCTAGTCCCGTCTTCAGCTGCCCTAGTGGAGGTAGCAAAATCCGCCCCCGTCCACTCTTTAATATTGTTTCCCCACCTCTTCCTCTCTCTTTGCTCCGAGCAATATTCTGTCCATCTGCTGAAAATCTCTTGTTTTTTCTGTTATACACTTCCCAGACTTGTCCTGGATAGTTGTGGATCTGCCCTGCTTCTCTGATCCTTCACCAGCTGATAGGCTTTCTTGCTATTGTTTTTGTTCAGGCAAGTCTCGATCTACTCGCAGTGAATACCTATCCAGTCTTCATTTGCTTTCTCCATTGCCTTCTGGACCTTCTTTCTAGCTTTTCTGTATTCTTTCGCTCCTTCTGCTTCATACCCCCTCTTCAAGTTCTTCAAGTCACCCTCCAGAAAACTTGTAGGGAAATCGAAGCAATGTAACAGAATCACAAACAAAATCTAGTCTTTCCGGAGCTCGTATTTTCTGGTAAATTTCATACAAATGGCCATGATAAAATATGACCAGTAGGCCTATGATCACCGTCAAATGGTGATAATATCCTGAACGTTTGATGGAAATCTGTTTAAACTGGAGAAGGAGTTGCGGCCACAAGTATAAAGGGTCCGTAACCCTGGCAGAAGCGTTCATGACCCCGATAAAATATTATCAACGTGTTGGTAAATCTGTCCGGATAGCTTCATGATATTTGGTTGGTTGTTGATTTGATGCTTAACGTCCACGGTAAACAACTAAGGTCATGTCGGGACGGTCAGTTAACCTAACCACACTATTCCTGGGCAGGCTTAGACCTCCTAAGCGGTTAACCAGTACTAAGTGCACATACTTTCGCCAGTAACTGACGACTGCCCTTCTTGAATCAGCGGAAGGAGAAACGAAAGTATGTGGCCAGACCGGGATTCGAACCCAGGACCTCTGACTTACGAGTCAGGTGCCCTACCGATAGCTTCATAATAACCCTATAGACCTTTTCAAACGCAACAAAAGACGTGTAAAAGCCACTAAAATGTGAAGGCAAATGCTTCCCTAGTCTGTTGGCCGTAGGGGCGGTCCATCGTTTTTGGCCACATCATATGTCAGACAGATGCGAATATTAATTCACAACTGCCTCGGAAATTGATCCCTCCACTAAAATGACCTGTGTTCCTACAACGCGCGCAAGTCCATCAGGCAGCAGCCCTCTGCACCTTCTCCGGTCGTCCTATGTGCACGACCGTCATGCAAATAGCCTATGGTAGGATAAATTGTTAGCGATAAAATTAGTCAAGTCACCGTATTGAAATTGAAAGTAGAACTTAGAGGTCTTTTATTTTCTTTCTTAGAAGATTTGGTTTCATTTTGCTGATTAAAAGGATGGCAGATGATCCACCAGAAAGAGATGTTAAGGTACAAATATGATCTTAATTTTTGGAGAACGTTTGAACCATTTTAAAGAGCCGAATAGCAGGCTTCATTACACTACCGAGTGGGTGGGGAATGGTTTGAGAACTGAAAAAACAGGTTAGGGAGAAGCTCAAATGGAGAGCTATATAGCCCGATCGAGCTATATAGCCTGATCGAGGTATAAAAATGAGTGGAAATTAAAGCATTGCTGCTGCATTGCACTGAAGCTGAACTGCAGAATTTGATATGGACAACAGTATAAAGGGTGACCAGAGAGTAATACTTAGGAATGGACATTCCGAGTGGAAACAGGTCATAAGCGGAGTGCCGCAGGGCTCAATATTGGGGCCTATTTTATTTCTTATTTTTGTCAATGATCTGCCTGCCACAGTTGAAAGCGTTGCTAAACTTTTTGCCGATGACACCAAATTATATAGACCTATTCAAGAACAGAAAGATTGTGAGTTACTGCAGCAGGATTTAAATGTTTTGGCTGCATGGTCAAAAACTTGGTTGATGAAATTTAATGCCTTAAAATGTGTTGTTTTAAAGTTACGCGAGTCCTTATCATATATTTATACGTTAAACGGATATGACCTACAGCAAGTGCATGAGCAAAGAGATTTAGGTGTAATTATATCTGATGATCTTCATCCACGTAAACATATACTGGAAATCACAAAGAAAGCAAATCAAAGAATTGGAATGATACGGAGATGCTTTTCAAATATTACACAGAGGAAAATCTCCATACTTTATATAACAACTGTAAGACCACTATTGGAATATGCATCAGTAGTATGGAGTCCTTGGTTTAAAACTGATATTGACTTGTTAGAAAAAGTGCAACGACGATGTCTTGCCTTGTGCAGTGATCCACCAGTCTTACAATCATTGGAGTCGAGGAGAAAATATACAGACTTAGCTGAAACCTATAAATTACTAAATAATGAATATCGTACCAATCCACTGACTCTCTTTAACACTCCAAACAGAAATTTAAGGGGCCATGATTATAAACTGCATAAGGAGCATGTTAAAACTGAGGTGAAGAAAAATTTCTTCACATCCAGAGTGATAACTCCATGGAATAATCTGTCTCAGGACGTCGTTGGAGCTTCCAGTGGAACATCCTTCAGAAACAGACTGCGAGCTGCGCCTAAGTGATGAAGCAGCTTAGGGGCCAATGGTAAATGGTAAATGGACCAACCTTTTATGATTTTGTAAAAAAATTGAACTTCCACCGTTGCGTTTTATGCAAATTGAGGAAAATTTAAATATGAGAATATCTTTGAGATGGGTTACTAGAGTTACCGGAATATACGGTAATTCTTCTAAAACTTCGCACACTCTAAAATTTCGGACACCAAAAATTATTCCCGAAAATAATTTCTGAAAGGTCTCCAAAATTTCGATCAGTGGAAAGGTGAATTTCTAAAATTTCGAGCAAAAATATGGGACCTCGGTTTTTACTTATCTCGGCTATCTTTTTTATATGTATACTTTAAAGTCTGAGAACTGTTGCTTGTTATTCTGCACGTGCGTTAAAGCGCGGGCGGCGAAAGGTATGCGAGTCGGGATTTATTTGGGCCGTGCATCGGAAAATGTGCTTTACACTGAATGCGAACAGCGAAACCCGGATCAGCCTACACATCTGTGCAGTCACATTAACGTGGTATCTGTCCGCATCAACAATCTATCATGGGAATCTAGAAATTAACCCGAGAACGAGGTTGCGGGAATGCGCAGGCTGAAGTGGGTCTTTGCTTTTCGTACATGCGATAAGGCGCCATTTCTCAAAGCAATTCATTTTTTGGCGGGAAATGTGCACGTGCGCCAAACTACGTAAGCATTTTTTTTCTTTTAACTTTTGTTAAAGATGCATGAACGTAAGATGAGAAACCAGGGTTGCAAAAGAATATAAACTGCCAGAACGAAAAATTCGTCTTTGTCGTATCTTGTCTGTGCGAACGCATGCGCAAATGCTCCGAGAGCACCGACCAGCTGTATGCACGGTCTCTGCATTCAAAGTTCGCACTTCCACTGGCACATTTGGCCCGAGTCCTTGATTTGACCATAAACAGTTTCAGCTTCGAGTTTCTGAGACAGCAATCGTATAAATAAACAGACAGTCCGTGTTGAAATGCGGCGTCTCAAAGACATTAGAACATGTCCGATTAGCAAATGATATAAACATTTGCGAACACTGAACAATCTTACAAATCTCCGGAATTCGCTGACAGTTTTCAACGCATAAACTGTGGCTTCCCAGATCGTTTATGTCAAAAGAGAATCACTGATCAGCCTGTGCCGACATACAAGCTTTTCTTGTCATGCCGTAAGATACCTCTGATCTATGTGGGCAAATTATTTAAAATTACACTTGCGTATATATTTTACAACGGCGCATGCCCAGGATAGCCTGCGCACATGCGCAGTGTGTATGAGACATTTTGCACTGATCAGCCTGTGCCGACACACAGGCTTCCCGTGTCATGCCGTAAAATACTCCGATCTATTAGGGCAAATTACGTTAAGGTAAATTTCATCGACTTTTCTTTTTCCTTATTAAATTACCTTGTGTGAATGATTTTATTTGTATTAACCATGATATCGTTTTTAAATATATTCTAACAACTGCGCATGTCCCGGATTGCTTGCGCACATGCGCATTGTGGTTGGGGCATTCACAGCCCGTCCAGCGAATGACGCCCGGTCTGCGCATGCGTAGGTTGCATCCGTACGGGCTGGTGAAGGCAAACATACGCCTGTATACAATTTTTCTAAGAACGCGACACTCACTTGCGTACATGAGATTGTCAAATTCTAGTGCCGGTATAAACGGTGTGTATTGCAAGACTGGCACTAAACAAGGTTTCGCCGCATGTCAAATTTGTCTCGTGGAGGTCTACTGGGAACCGGTAGTCAGAGGCGCTAGATACAGAGCCTGGGAATGATGGCGAAATACATGGAGACAATAAAAAGGGGCATGATGACTGTGGTCATGTTCCCTAAGAGATATCGTTGCTGGTAAATACTTTATCAGAAGTTTAGAGGCGGCTTAGAGGTGCCATGCCATTATATACTTTCAAGATAAATGGAAAAGACGTAAAAGCAAACTGAAAAAAAAAAAACGTTTCTAAATGCGGCAGACGGTTCTGTTACATACAAAACTGCCTTTTTTCAGGGCAACCTCACACTTTTGAAAGAAAACTTTTATGTTATGCATGTTGGGTGCAAGATATTTTCCCCCTGATCTGTCGTGAGTGGCACACGGCTGCTTCTGTCCTTCTATTGAACATGTAACGGTCTGCCGATTATTAAATAAACGATTATTAAATAAACGGTCAGATTTAATTAGGCCACATTAGACTGACATGATTTTCTTTCATTTTGGGATTACACCTGCTGTGAAGATAAGTACTTCTTAACAATATACAATACAATACAATAGAGTTTATTGGACTTAAACAGCACAGTGTTTCTCGTCCTACAATACCAACTCAGTGGCGGCACGAGAAGAGCAGGACAACATGGTACATTTTACATTCGTAACAATAACACAAATCTAACATAACTTATAAAATTGACAAAAACAAAACAAAACACTATTTCATTAAATTAATACGCTTTTCATTCGCTAAATAAATGTATTTTCCTATTTTTTTCAATATTCCAGTTTGGCTAGCACCTAATAATTTGATGAACAAGGTTCCCGCTGTGACCTGCCGGGAGATATGATTTATTCTCGCATAGTGCACTGTGATATAACCTGTTCCTGCAGAGTCCGAAATACCGCGGTAATGTACAGACTCTAAAATTTCGAGCACTGACAAAAATGCGAAATCGTAATTTCTAAAATTTCGGACAGCAAATAAAATAATTATTTTTTTCTGTGCGAAATTTTAGAAGAACTACCGTACCTTATTACCGGAATATACCGGAATACACCAAAATAAACATTTTTATTATCAAAATTAACTTAAATATTGGTAGAATAGATAAATAAGAACTATTTCCAGCTCAGATATTGCTATTTTTGCATCTGCAGTGAGAATAAATGGACCAGGGTATGGGCCTTGGATAGGTATCACTGTGCAGATTGCAAGCTGGTTAGGGTCTTTGTATGGGTCATTCACTTGCCGTTTTTTACATGCAGCTGTTACTAAAAGACATATTTTGGATAATATTACATTTATTCTGGTAATATAATAGTGTATTTCGGTAAATAAAAATCTTTATTTTGGTATATACCGGTAGATTCCGGTATATTCCGGTGTATTTTGGTATATTCCGGTAATTAAGTGTATTCCGGTATTTCTAGTAACCGCTTTGAGATGCCCCCTCAAACTGGACAGATATATCCACTTCTGTGTCATGGTTTACATGCCTGCTACGCTGGGATCATCTCAGAGGTATCATTGGACTGCAATTATACTTAATTAATTATAATTTATAGAAATGTCAGGGGAATGGGAAGAAACATGTTTACATAAATGTGTGGTTCTTTCACAAAAACGCAATGGCAGAAAAGTCAAATTGCTTTGCATTCCAACATGATTTTCATCAATATTGAAAGCACAGTACTCAAAATTTTGCAATTATATTCAAAATGGATTCTGGTGAAGAATCTTCAAATTATAATGCAATTTCTATACCTCGATCAGGCTACATAGCTCGATTGGGCTATATAGCTCCATTTGAGCTTCTCCCTAACCTGAAAAAGTCTGTTTTAGATGAGAAATTTGCAGTTTTGCTTTTTCCAATTGTTATAGTTCTGTGTGTTAGCTTAATTCCCCGGCAGATTCTCTTTTTTCTGCTGCTGAGTGTGTGGCGGATTCAATTACTAAGCCGGTTAGGGAGTAGAAACAAGCCAAGTCTCCAAAAGTGTATTCTTCAGAGAGTGAACTATTTCAGCATTTGTGTTATTGATGCATGGAATGATTTACCAGAAAGTGTCATATCAGCACCAGGAATTAATGTGTTCAAAAACAGACTAGACCGATACAATTTTATAGAAGTAGACATGGGCACAAGGGGCATCTGCCTAACTTAAAACCCCCATCATCCTAACCTAACCTAGAAATGAAAATCACTATCTTCGCCTCCATACCATCTGCATGGTAGTGAATGGAAAAGATCTTTGCCATGTAGCAAGAAATACAGTATGTGATTCACATATCTGCCTTTTGAGATGGCTGCTGGTATTTTCGTATGGAAATACATACTGTCATAGAAAATTAAACTGACATGTTTTCTTCAAAATACAACCTTTTCTTACTCCAGAATTGACATAAAAGCATCTAAAAAAACACACTCTTAAATGTCTAATTTGGCATTCATTACCAAGTCTCAGAGCCCTAGATAAGAGGGAGTATTTGATGATAATTAGGGATAATTTTTGTTAATTCTGGATAAAAACATACCGTAATCGCCCCATTTAACGCACATGCCCCTATAACCGCACACCAAGGCCATTTCAGGAAAAAAATTCACAAGCGCACACTGCTTTTTCCATTTGACACTCACAAACGCATCAAGCTCAACTTACCATTACTGTTTCAACAGCGACAGTGTTTTCAGTTTTGTTTTCCCGACGCAATGTGCGAAGTCGGTCTAAATGTCAACCGGGCATCCTCGCCGATATTTTACGGAGTTGGCTGAAGTGTTATGATGTGTACGAGTGCGAACAGCGGACTCGGATCAGCTTACACATCTGCGCAGTCTGATTAGCATATTCTCTATCTGCATCAACATTGGGAATGTACATGTTGATCCGAGAAGGATCAAGCTTACGAAGTTATGAGGTTGCGGGGTTGCGCAGGCTGAACTGAGTCTTTGCCTTTCGTACATGCGAAAAGGCGCCATGTCTCAGAGCAATTCTTGTCGTATGTAGCGATAATGTGCATGTGCCCCAAAGTACGTTTGGGAAAGATACATGAACGACAGATGAGAAACCCGGGTTGCAAAAGAAATAAATTGTCAGAACGACAAACTCTTGTTTCCTGACAAAATCAGTCTGAATACATGCGCAAACTGAATGAAGCGACCAGGCTGCGCATATGCATGGTCTGTGCATTTAAACAAAGTTCGCAGTAGCCATAGGATAGGTTTATCATTGGCTTAGCTGGCCCGTGGGCCTCAAAAGGGCCTCAGGACACATCCGATCAGCAAACACCCGCATCATACAGTGCATTTGCGAACATTGACCAGTCTAACAAATCTCCAGGATTCGCCTATAGTTTGCAAAATAGTTGTTTGAAGATGCGCAGACTGGTCTAAGGCTTTGCTGTTTGCACATGTAATACGGTACCTTTCTCATGACACGCTACCAATATTTCTGTACCCTTGGACGTAATATAGGACACACAGAAATAGGGAAGATCAAAGGGACCGCATCTTCCAGAATTAGAATGTGTGTGTTATTAATAGAAGCCCGTGAATTTAAAGCAGACCCCTTGCGGTGAATGAATAGCCAGAGCACTGACAAACTTACCTGACGTGTTTAATAAACAATCACATATATATTAGGTCATCGTAAATGTGTTGAAATACTTTCCTTTCTTTCGGAATATTTATTTGGAATATTGAAGAAGGATGAAGAGAATGAAATACATGCATAATGAGGACATATTTAATACTGAGAGGTATGAGATATCATGAGATTGTTTTTCTCCCGGAAATTGGCAATTCAAATAGTTCAAACACTAAATATTTTCATGACACTTCGAACACCCCGATTAACTGTTCGAACTAAATGAGAATTTACCGTATCGATTTTCCTTAACATCTTTAAAGTAGACAATGGCTGTTTGTTGTTTTTTTCATTCTTTATTAAACTGAGCGTGCGGTTATTAGAAACGTTTTTAACCACACCTTTTTGTTGCAATTTTGAAAAAGTTAAGCGCACCGTGCGGTAAATGGGGCGATTACGGTATGTTGTGACCCCTCATCTGAACCATCTAGATGAGACGGTTCAGATGAGGGGTCACAACATATGGTTTTGATGAGAAATAAAGAAAATTATCCCTCAATTATCATCAGATACCCCTCTTATCTAGAGCTCTGAAGTCTGCTAAAAATCCAATACAGCTGCCGAAAAGGTCAGTTTATGCTTCCACAATACAGAAACCTGTGAAGCTTTTTGCTTACTAGGACAACTTCTTGAAATTTTCATCAGCGAATAGTAAGGACTTCTCAAAGCAGAACCCAGCTACATTTAAAAAATTTTATGAAAATTTTTGCTATACTGTTGTAAAATGGATCCCTTCATTACGGAAAATGGCCATTTTAGGTAACCCAGAGTTCACGAAAGTCTGCCACAGTTTACAGGACCGAATCTGGTAAAATGATTAAAATGCATTTGAAAATTCTGAATATTTTTACCAGACCGAATTAATTTTTACCAGACATGTCAGGCGGTCAGACGGGATTTCGTGAAGACTGGTAACCACATTATTTCTATTGAGGGAGAAACTTAGATCGCATACTATGTTATCGCAGGTTCTATGTTACTGCGGCATTGACATTTCTTGAAATATTCACATTGTATATTCTTTGTAAATACAGACATTTGTTGCATATCATGAGCAAGGCCTAACCTCACTGATGCATTACGTAACCACATTATTTTTAGTGAGGGAGAAACTTAGATCGCATCCTATGTTATCGCAGGTTCTATGTTACTGCGGCATTGACATTTCTTGAAATATTCACATTCTATATTTTTTGTAAATACAGACATATGTTGCATATCATGAGCAAGGCCTAACCTCACTGAAGCATTATAATTTTATAAATATTAAAACTGAAATCTAAACATATAAAACCATTTCTGGCAGGCTTAATTATGTTCATGTGAAAATGCTGTATACCCCTTCCCAATAAAATACACACTGGTTTCTTAACATTTGCATTAAAAATGTTTTTCTATGTGTTATATTAAAGTGAAGGTCTTTGAAGATGAAACAAATATAACAGCTACTTTCTTTCAGCGTCAGGTTCACCCTCAGGTTAACCAAATAAAATACAGTTCATTGCGTTGCATATTTGTTTCGTGCATTTCATCAGGGCACAAAATTGACAATGTCAGAGTCGAAATTTAAAATGAATGAAAGTTTTTATTGTTTTGTGAAAGTTTGTATATTACAAAACCTTATGTGGATAAGCTTTGGGGAAAAATAATAATGCATAAGTTTTTTACTCCGATTTAATTTACTGGTGGATGCCCAGGCTGATCTGAGTCTTGGCTGGGCAGACATACCAGTCTGCCTGTTTTGTCATGTCACGACTCATATTCTGAGCTCGGGTGCTTTACTTTATCACTTTTTCTGTCTCTTGCTGTTTCAGGATTTTCAGTTTCAGCAGCTCTGTAAAGTGCGAGTATCAGCAAGTCCGAGCAGCATTCCTGCTAAAAGAGTACAGTTGCTGACATCATCATCTAAGTTTGGCTTGACATTTGTAGCAACAGAGAATGGTAACTATCATAAAACTGATGTTATTGTCAACTAAAAATGGAATTTAGTCAAGCCCCCCCCCTTCCCCTACCTATTATGGACTCACCCAAAATAATGACAAGATTTGGACAACAAATTTTATTTTCTAACACTTGTAGACTGATTATTAATTCTATCAATACTAATGACAAGGAAAATCAGTCTGAGAATCAGTGTAAAATTGCAAGTTACAAAGAAATATTTACTACATCTTCTCCATGTAATACATATATTTATAACACGGTTGTTTTGATCCCAGCCCTGATCTCAGCCCAAGTTGACGGTATCGGCCCGAGTCCGAAGGGCGAGGGCTGATACCGTCCAAGGCCTGAGATCAGGGCTGGGATCAAAACAACTGTGTTATGATCTTTTTATCATATTCTTTCTTCTTATAGGAATTGAACTTCTGTAAGAAATATTGCAATATTTTTCATTCCAATAAAATTCGTCTGTTTTTCCCTTTTTATTGGATGAAATAACATGAAGATGATCGAGTCTGAAGATCATGGATGGTGAGCCGCGATGCCATTTTTCATTTAGCTGGATGTACAACTGAGCATGAAATCAAGGAAACACAACTTAATTGTAAGGTATTTTAATTGTAAATGGCTCAAATAGGGCTGCGTACCGGTACACAGTTTATATCGGATATACCAGTTAATGAGGTTCGATAGATACACTGAATCAAACATTCGCGTATCGAACAAAATATCGATCATCAATTTAAGAAGTTTTGCACTGTTTCCTGCTGCCCAAAATCTGTTATTTCCTCGCATAAATTCTAAGTAATTTCTCATTTTAAAAGAAGGAAGCTAGTTTCTCGTCTCTGGTTGTCTGTGTCGGCCATTGTTGCTGTTGTTTTTCATTCAAAGAGTTCTGCCATTGTCTTATTGGCGCACCCAGCTAACCGGTAAAAGTGTTTATTTATGATAAAAGTTAAAGCTCCTTCACCTGTGACTAATCCACCACCAATGAACGTAAATATACTTATACACAACACTGAAGTGTTTCTTTATAGTCCTCGACCGATTTTGTCATTGTTGTTGTTGTTGTTGTATAATTTCTGCCTTTATAAGCACACGGTGCAGAAACAAATAGAATTTGGTATAGCCCACCACCAGTGGGTATTAAAAAACGTCAGGTACAGATAACCACTCACCACACAAGCTTGTTACAAGCAAGTTAGCATGAGATAGAGGGTGACTTAAAGGAATACACAGTGTGGATATTACAAAGTACTAAAGCCCTCTAGAAAGCAGGTTAATATCATAGGCAGAAAGTGGGTGTACAACTGAGCATAAAATCAAGGAAACACAACTTAATTGTTAGGTATTTTAATTGTAAATGGCTCAAATAGGGCTGCGTACCGGTACACACAGTACAACAATATCATACGCAGGAAGTGACTAAAAGCCAACAGGTAAAGATATCTACAAAGCACTACAATATAACAAAGTGTAGATATTACACTAGAAAGCAGGCTTATATAGGAAGCAAAAAGTATCAAATGATACATCGAATATCGATCATTTTGTATCGATACAAATATCGTATCGAAAAATTTGACCGATATGCAGCCCTAGGCTCAAATTACAAAATAAAACTTACCGAGAATAGTTTTCTGGTATTAGAACAAGCTACACAGCCTCTGCGTGTCCACTTCCAACCAGTCAACGTGCGGCAGTAAAACATAGCGACAGACGTTGTTTAGCCCGCTGAATTGTTTAGATGACGTCGGCGACAATACTTGACGTTGGCGCCAAATTTGAGGGCCGATACAAGGGCTGAGATATTTCTGTCCCCCCCCTACATGTGAGGTGATCTCGGCCCTACACGTGACTTTTGGACAACAGGGCTGGACAGTGCTTTCTGACAGGGCTATAATGGTTGGGCCAAATACCTCGTATCAAGGGCAATACTAGTGAAAGTATATGATACAAATACATACAAAGAAATATTTCAGTTACTAAGTGTACTTACTTTGGCCAGTAACTGACAAGAAGGGCAGTTGTCAGTAATGGCAAAAGTTAAGTGCACTTATTATCATATACTTTCACTCGTATTGCCCTTGATACTAGATATTTGGCCCAACCAGAATAGCCCTGTCAGAAAGTGCTGTCCAGCCCTGTTGTCCAAAGGTCACGTGTAGGGCCGAGATCACCTCTTGTATAGGTTGGGACAGAATTATCTCAGCCCTTGTATCGGCCCTGAAATTTGGCACTAATGTCAAGTATTGTCGCTGACGTCATTAAAACAATTCAGCGGGCTAAAAGACGCCTGAAGCCATTGTTTTATTGCCACATGTCGACTGGTTGAAAGTGAATATGCAGAGGCTGTATAGTCTGTTCTAACACTAGAAAACCATTCTCGGTAAGTTTTATTTTGTAATTTGAGCCATTTACATTTAAACTACCTAACAATTTTGTTGTGTACTCCTGATGTTATACTCAGTTGACTTCCAGGTGAAAGAAAAATGGTGCTCACCATCCATGATCTTTCGACTCAACCATCTTCGAGTTATTTAATTCATCCAATAAAAAGAGAAAAACAGACATATTTTATTGGAGCAAAAGAAATAAGGTAACTATTTCTTACAGAAGTTCAATTTCTATAAGAAAGTATGTGTTAAAAAAATGATAACACGATTGTTTTGATCCCAGCCCTGATCTCAGCCCTCAGAGGGTATCAGCCATCGCCCTTCAGGCCCGGGCCGATACCGTCAACTCGGACTGAGATCAGGGCTGGGATAAAAACAACTGTGTAATAATCTCCATGTACTGGTTAACCACTTCACGGGTGGTAAACCTAGGAACTACCACGAAATTGTGTTAACGTAATTTTGTTCCCAAGCCACATACGGGACATAACGGGGTAGTTTCCAGGCCGAAAAATTGATAAACAAAGGTTGGTGTCATTTTGTTTTTTGTTTTATTTTACTACTAAGAACGAACAATGGTGAAATCGGCCAATATGGTTCCGTGTTAATATGTCTCAGCGTCCCCTCTAGCCCCAAATTTTATATGAAAAGTTATTTTCTTTCTTTGGATTTTTGCGCCCGCACTGAGTATCTGGTCAATTTTCCATAAAGTACAGTGCCAATTCGAAGGAATTGAGCTCGTATCCATCAAATTATATTGAATTTGATATCATTTGCCGATGAAAATGATACAAAGACCCTTACTAAACGTTCCTGCATAGAAAACAGAAGCCAAGACTTTACTCGTAAAAGATTCAGGCCCCGTTTGTCCTGTGTGGTAGTTTCCAACTCACCGTGGTAGTTAAAATGCTATCGTGGTAGTTGCCAAGACTTTGTAGGATTGTAGTAGTAGTTCCCATCAGCAGATGTTCACTACTCAGGGGCTACTTCAAATTTTTAAAGACGGGGTGTTCGGGCCGAACCTTGAATACCCCTCTTATTCATACAAAGACCTTTTCAAACAACCTTTTGTCGGATAAAATTTGTCGACTGCCTGAATTTTAAATTTAGTGGGCTATTGAAATGATGAGAAGAATGAAAAGAAGGGATATTCACATAGCTAATTTGTTGTTGAATAAACATGCCTTATAATTATCATATAACATGCCCGTTCATCGTCGCACTCACATGTATATAAAAAGTGACCCAACCCGAGGGACCATCGAATTACCGCAAACCACTGCAAACCACCGCAAACCACCCCAAACCACCGCAAACCACTTTTGAAATAGGTTTCCTGATATGAGGAGAATATAGAATATGCTTTAGCATAACGTTTTGGGTGATCAACGTAATGATTTTACCATAAGCAGCATCACCACCCCGATCACCGCAAACCACTATGAAAATGTATTACTTGGTATGTAATAGGCATAAGTGTTCTATTTTCGGTTAACAAAATACTGGTTTAATTTCGCCCTGTCACTTTAGCCTAAAGTTAAGATTTTTTATATACTTATATTCAGAGTACCCCCTCTCCCTGGGTTATGAAGTTCAAATTGTAAAAAATTAACAACCTACCATACTTTATACAATCTTTCTTGATCTATAGCTATCTCATTATCTATAGATGTAATATCAGTCTCGTCCGCCTATAATTTTCCATCACCCTCAATACCAATACTAGCGAATCGTAGTGTCAGAGGTGCTCTTATTCTAGCACTTTCACATCCATTTTCACCCTTTTACATTGTTATCATATATAAAAAAAAAGGTGGTTTGGGGTGGTTTGCGGTGGTTTGTGGTGGTTTGCGATAGTTCGACGGCGCGCAACCTGAGGATATCCCCCTTTTTTCTGAAGCGCAAATACTAACAATACTTTGGGCCAGTAGTCTTAGCTTGCCATTTTATCTTATAGTTGACTGAACATGGAACTACCACGTGGCGAGTGACGCAAATTTTATATCAAACTTTTTTGTCTGTTGTTTGGTCCACCGGGGCTCAACTTATGACCTTCTTTTGCTTCAGATTTCCAGAGGTGTTGCTTGGCAGTCCAGGGATCTCCAACTGTCACGCAGCTCGTTGTCTTTTGTTTACCGTGATGATTCATTGACGAGTTGGAGGGTTATCATGGGAAACGAACAACCAACTAAACATGTATTTAAACGAGCAAACAATATGACAGACCACATTTTGGAAAGGGGCTGCTTCTTACAACTGTATAAGCTCTTAGTTTTATGGGTATTATTTCTCTCAGTGAAACGCATATCAATTATAAAATTGAGTCACGACTGGTCCCAATGCACCTATCAATGTTTTCCCCCAGAGGGAGGCGGCGGGATACCCATGGGGAATAAGACAATTTTGAAAACTCTCGCTCCGATTCCCTACCCATAAGCAAATATGTGGTGTCACAAATTCCTTTGGTGGGCCATCAAATTTGTTATAAAATCTAATTTAGAACTTCCAGAAAAGTATCAAATGTCCCAACCCCGTTTTTATGTGCTCTATCTAATTCCCATGGGTTGGGATTTTTTGGCTGTCTAATCCCCATGGTATCCCCCCCACCCCCTGGGGGAAAATATTGATAGGTGCACTAGTATTGGCGATTCTTAAACGAGCGGAAAATCTGTTGATGGGAACTACTACATAGTCTTGGCAACTACCACGATAGCATTTTAACTACCACGATGCGCTGGAAACTACCACACAGGACAAACGGGACATGAATCTTTTACGAGTAAACGCTCGGATTTTTTTTTCTGTGTAGAAACGTCTATTAAGGGTCTTTTTATCATTTTCATCGGCAAATGATATCACATTCAATTTAATTTGACAGATACGGGCTAAAATCCTTCGAACTGGCACTGTACGTTGGGGAAAGTTGGTCCGATGCTCAGTGGGGAAACAAAAATCTAAAGAAAGAAAATAACTTTTCATATAAAATTTGGCGCTAGAGGGGACGCTGAGACATATTTACACGGAACTATATTGGCCGATTTCACCATTGTTCGTTCTTAGTAGTAAAATAAAACAAAAACCAAAATGACACCCACCTTTGTTTATCAATTTTTCGGCCTGGAAACTACCCCGTTATGTCCCGTATGTGGCTTGGGAACAAAATTACGTTAACACAATTTCGTGGTAGTTCCTAGGTTAGGAGGTCTATGCCTGTCCATGAATGGTGTGGTAAGGTTAACTGACCATCCCAACATGACCATAGCTGTTTACTGTGGATGTAAAGCAGCAAAACAACAACCTTTTCACTGACAATATTTATATTTTTATAGGATTCAAAGTGTTTAAAACCGAAGACTTCAGTCAACAGGCACAAGACCACACGGTGGACCGTCTACAGCATGTTGTCACAGATTTTCCAGTTTTAGCCTCCGTAACTGTCGGAGGAATCGTCAGCCATATCACATTGAGCTGTGATGATCTCACACTTGCTGTGGCAGTTTCTCAGCCAGATGTGTCTGTTCTGCACTTTTATGACGTCAGATTTTTTGCAAATCAGGTTTGTTAACACATACAGAGGCAGAAATGAAAATACATGTAGTTGAATTTGCAAATAGCGTAGATACAGATGAGGCGGCTCATAATGAGCCGACTCATCTAGATCTACACTGTTTGTCCTTCATTCTTTGAATTCTCAAGATGATACAGCTTGGACGAAACTTGTTTTGAAATTTTGTAGATGTTAATTTTGTCATCTGCTTTTTTGGCACTTTAAAGGTTTAATGTTGTTTCGGGACTACTACATTCATACATGGCATAAGCTGTGGGCTGCAGTCTGTGAGACCTGACAAATGAATTCGATAAAATTAATGAGACCTTTACAAAAATTTCATCCAAGCTAACCTTTATCATAACCTTTTTTGGTGCCTTTTATGCAGACACAAAAATAGTAGTTTGCAGTTCTTATTTAGCACTTAAAGCACCAAAAATTAAAAGAGTTGAATTTGTAAACATTGTAGCTCCAGGTGTGGAGGCTCATAATAAGCAGTCTCATCTGAACCTGTTTGCCTTCTAGTCTTCGAATTCTCAGTATGTTATAGCTTTTGGGAAACATACCATCCAAGTTTACATTTTAATAAAAAATTAGCCGGAACTGTATATTGAAAAATAAATTACATTTGAAAATTGAATATCTCTGAATCAACTTTCAGAAGGCAAGAGAATTAAGAGTTAGTGTGTGTGCACATTCTTCCATTAACACTCCTATTTCATTTATTTGACTGCAGCGTTGTAATAGACTATAACTACAAAGCATTTTGCACTACATGTATTTTTTTTTCTTCAAATGAATATGTTGATGTACCAATAGTTACCATTTATATAGCCTCCGATAGTTGTCTTCTATCTTTATATGTCTGTACATGATGGACAGATCTTCTTGTTTTTTCAGGTAACCTCCAATCTGACTTCGTTCCTGACTGCTAGATTGAATGGAAGTCCCGGTTCCTCCCTGCTAGACCTGGCCTGGAACCCTGCAGTACCCACTCTACTTGTAACATGCTTGTCTGATGGTAGGCTGGATATGTTTGAGATCACGGATACACTCGGGATGAAGGCAAATGTACCTGCAGCTAATGCCAGATGTTGTAAGTAATCTTAAAGGAAAAGGCTTGCAAAAACAATAATATATTTGAACTTAAAGATCAATGGAAGCTGAAAACATTAGTGCATGTTTTATCAAAATCCATTGAAAAGTATGAAAGTTATGGGTAAATGAAGACTGTGTATAAGACTGTCATAGAGCCTGCATTATTACGAGTATGTGGTGTCATAAGACCCTGCATTATGATGAGTATGTGGTGTTATAAACTCGTGATTAAATATACATAAACTGAATATTCTGATTTTTTTTCTTTTTAAAAATCAGGCCTCATTAAATATTCAAAATAGCCACACCCATGCTTACATGTATAAAAGCTAAAAACTCTAATGCATGTACTTTCCTTATTCCTAGATGAAATTTGATCAAATGTACAAAAATGCTCATTTATGAGACATACTTTTTACTTTGACAGTGTTTCAGTTTAAGGTTAATGACTATATGAATTAATGAATTTTGCTTAAAACTATTTATCATAAATTCATTCATTTTTGACATGCTGCTGTTTGTACAGAAATCCTACCCCAGCCCTAGAGTATAAGTACTATATTTGACCTAATTAGCACACATGCCCCAACAAGCACACATTGTGGGAATTTCTGTGGCATATGAACATCAGCGAACATATTTTACCGGTTTATTCCTTTGATTGCTTGTTTACAAGTGCTGAAAAAATTGTAGTTCTCTTTAAGTTTTCGCTTACAAAGCTTCTCGCCGGGCCGGGTAGCGCAATCAGTAGGGCACCTGACTCGTAAGTCAGAGGTCCTGGGTTCGAATCCCGGTCTGGCCACATACTTTCGTTTCTCCTTCCGCTGATTCAAGAAGGGCAGTTGTCAGTTACTGGCGAAAGTATGTGCACTTAGTACTGGTTAACCGCTTAGGAGGTCTAAGCCTGCCCAGGAATAGTGTGGTTAGGTTAACTGACCATCCCGACATGACCTTAGTTGTTTACCGTGGACGTTAAGCATCAAATCAACCAACCAACCAAAATACAAAGCTTCTCCATCCTTCATGACTATAAGCAGCTTTTCTCTGATGCTGTAAACATTAAATTCTATATATAATAATTCTTTGAAATGTGAGCTTATTGGGAAGAACGTCTACTGCAAGTATTTAATGCCTTTTGAAACTGTTAAGCGCATATTGGGCTAAAAAGGTTGAATAGGGTAAGTGGAGACTCTTTGGTGAACAGTTTTAGTTGCTGCTGTGTTTGTTTTCAGTGTGTTGGAGTCCTAAAGGGAAACA
Organism: Ctena decussata; assembly: GCA_963989385.1. Classification (NCBI taxonomy): domain Eukaryota; kingdom Metazoa; phylum Mollusca; class Bivalvia; order Lucinida; family Lucinidae; genus Ctena; species Ctena decussata. Next base: position 51,311,186 of record OZ022498.1, on the reverse strand, counting down.
GCTGGTGGCTGGCCGGGAAGACGGTACCCTGATGCAATTTGACCCTGACCTCAAGGAGAAGAGGAAATGGGACTACCCGACTATATTCTCTGATGACTCATATCAAGGTGTGTTTTGCTTAACCCATTCCAATCGGGATACCTCTTTAGGGGTATCTGGATAAACAGTTTGGTTCCAGATCAGGCCCCACAAAAGTGGGGCCTGATCTGAGATCCAAACTGTTTGTTGCTAAGACATCATTTCTGCAAAAGTTAGACCAATATTGTCAGAATTTTCTTCCATTTTTGATGCAGACAACAATTTCAGCAGACGACAAAAAATACCCAGAATGCAATGGGTTAAGGTGTATACTATAAATCTGTGGTTATAAGATGTGTTTTTCCCTTCCAAAACAATCCCAAAAATCTAGATCCATCTTAAAATTCAGATTTAGATGTTTCCGATTGATTTAGAAGGGAAAAAGGCATCTCATAGTTGAATATCATAGGACAAATTTTGTTATTTAGGGCCATTCTAGAGATTGAAAACCCTGTCATAGCTGAATAAATACAGTAACTATACATACATGTCCAAGGGGGATCACTCTGATCAGGAAGTATGTCCGTTTTCTCAAAGAGAGCAACCCCTAAAGGAAGTTCTCTCTATTGAGAGCAGCCCCTTATAGAGAAGGGATTTACTCGCCAGAAAATAATGTATTGTCTCCTTTGTAGCATATATGCATGTACTGCGCATCTCCCAGGAGAAGCATTCTGACATGAGTATTTACCTTCCTTTTTATGATATGGGTTACTCTTAAAGGGAAGAGTTTGCTCTCAGAGAGACCAAATTTTTTCCTTAAAGAGTAGCCTCCATTGGAGACGGGAGAAGGCTTCTTGGGATGCAAACACTGTTGTGTTACAGTTGTGTCTCTAAAAAGGTGGTTAACAATGGTGATATATCTGAACACCGTGAAAAAATTAAACAAGTGAGGACATGTGAGAAGATGCTTTTATAGTTTGTTCAAACAGAAAAGATAAGATGAGGCTAAACATGTGTATGATGGTCAAGAGTATGATTCAGGTGAATTATCCTGTATGCGGACAGATCTTGTTATGTGGAGATCCATGTATAAGAACAATAAGAAAAAGAAAACACGGCAGAGTTATTGTCAGCTGCCTCCGTTCTCTTTTCCCCTTGCACACCTCTCAGGAGCTCTTATTGCTGTAATTTCAGCCCTGGATATTGCATGGCTTTCAACGTACACCTTCCTAGTAGCCTATATCTCTAAGGGAGCTGATTGTAGTGACCAGCCACAAGTCATCTTGATCAACGGAGGAGTAAGTGCATTTTTTTACTGGAACATATGAAAGTACAAAACAGCTGCAGCAGTCTTATTGGTGTCCCACTTAACACATAAAGTGTCAAAAATGAAAACAGTTTAATTTCCAAATAGTGTAGGTCCAGATGGGGTGGCTCATGATGAGCCACCTCATCTGGATCTACACTGTCTGTCCTCTAATCTTTGAATTCTCAGTGTGATATAGCTTGGATGTAACATTTTTTTTTTTAAATTCATCAGAGGCAAATTTTGTTGTTTGCTTTTTTGCACTTGAAGGGTTAAAACAGGCTGTCACATCAGTGAGGCTGTTATAGTGATGTGCTACACTGTGAACATAATGAAGCAGTTGTACTGTATTTCTTTGGTTTTAAGATGGGGATTTTTTTTCTGTCCAAAACGACAAAATTTACTTTCATTTCTTAATTTATGATAAAATTATGATTTCTGAAATTATGCTTTAATTTCTTAAATTATGATCTTGAATTACTGTAAGTTTACACTGCACAATTTTAATTAGAACTACAGTAACTTTTAATAATTTGATTATTATACTTCCTGTTGACATATTACCAATTTTGTGTTTGATTTACAGTAATAATGGTTGGTTTTTGGACATAAATATCAAGCTGAACAATATAGACCCAAATCAGATAGTTCCTACAGTGGGGTCTGATCAGGGTCTACATTGTTTGCATTCAACAAATATTACCATAACTGTCAGTTAAATATACCATGTGATTCCTTAACCTCATGCGCCATTAGCTCTACATGTATGTATGGAAATCCATGGACAGACTAAAGGCACAGACAAACTGACTAAAGTAGTATTAAAGCAGTATTCCTGCTCAAAATGACCCATTCCATTTATTATTTAAAATGATTGTTAACTTATCTTTTTAGCCTTTTAGAAAGCTTAAACACTTTTGGGCAGATGGAAACATGCTCAATTTGTGTGTAATCCCAGTTGAGTAACATACACACAGTACATGCTTCTGTGTGTATTGACTTTTTTTCAGGTCACTAAAAATAAAACAGACTAACACTAACACCATTCCTGTTTGTAAATGAGTCCTGAGGTGAATGGAAATCAGAGTTATAATGGCTTTACTTGCATAAAAACACTCTACACAAAGATTTTGGGAATATAAAATTTGGGCAGGATCACTGCTTTAAAGGCGATAGGATCTTTTTCAGAAAATAATAGGATAAGAATGAACGTCTTTTCACATACTGTTATTAGGTTAATATCAAATTTAAGGTGAATGGATACACTTTCAGGGATAGCAGCTCTGCCACCTTCATTTTTGTCTTCCTTCTCAGTTGGTGTCAACTGTTAAAGGAAAGAATTTGCTCCAGTGGAGCAAATTCTTCCCTATAAAAGTAGACCCCATTTTGGAAAAGTGATGTTGTTTAGGATAGTAAACAGGAAGTTACAAAAAGTTGTTCCCCTTTGTAGAAATTGTGGGAAAATATCAAGATGTACACATACACCTTAAAGAATGTATTTTCTTGTTTTTTCTTTATATAGAAAGATACACCAGCCACTTATGCCAGTTTTGATGATGTTTGTTATGGCACCGGTGAAGAAAGGCAGAGAAAATATTTTTTCAGTTTTATACCTAAGTGGTATGTCCATAGTTCCAATACTTTGAAACCTTGTTTGCTAGAAGTCTGATGACCTTTATCTTAATGGTCAACTGGAAACGATTTTCCAGTCTGTTACAATCAGTTCAATTAAATTCTTCCATTAATAACTGGAAATAATTTTGTGAACTCCAGAGCTGTTCCAGGCACAGTATGGCTGTATTCAGTATCACAAAGGACAACCTACTTTCACAACATTCTAACTGTAAATAATTAAAATTAAGAAGGAAAATAGTCTCCATACAGAGCTCTAGATAAGAGGGAGTATTTGATGATAATTAAGGATAATTTTTTTTTTTTTTCGTCCAAACCATATGTTGTGACCCCTCATCTGAACCGTCTCGTTGAGACGGTTCAGATGAGGGGTCACAACATATTTTTTATGCAGAATTAACAAAAATTATCCCTAATTATCACCAAATACTCCCTCTTATCTACAGCTCTGTGGACCATATCTGTAAGAAAATTTGTCGTATCTCAGGTCTTCCTAGGTGGGGTGTAGGGTTAGATATAAAGTCTGCATTGGCATGTTATTAAAAGTCCTTAGTGAGGATCCCAAGTGAGGACAGTTATAAAGAGTTTCTGGTATATTTTAAAAGAAGAAAGTAGAAAAAATAATTTAAACTGATTTTTCCAAAATGTCAGCTTGTCAGGAAATCAGTAGTAGATTTAAGATGTATTCATGAATATACCTCTAAAGGGGATCACTCTTAGGTGTATTTGCCTTTCTTCTCGTAGGGGTGGGGTGGGGGTGTGTGGGGGGCTACTCTTAAAGAAAAGAATTTGCTCTCTGGAGAGCAAATTCTTTCCTTTAAAAGTTGCTCTCACTTGGAGAAGGCTTCACTGCCCACGGAAGCAAATACTGTTAGCTAAAGTTGTTCCCCTTGTATACTGGCTCCCAGTCCATGATGGTGAAGCCATATGCCTTTGACTTGCTGTATTGCACAGGGACACGGTACTAGCGGGATCAAGTAATGCCTCAGAGATTGGGATTGTTGGGAAACATTATGAAAATAAGGTAAGTAAAGCGTCATTATCTTGCAGAAGGAGCTGCATGTGGTATGTATCATATCAGTCCCTGCAGATAGGAAGTGTGATCAGGGTTTGTCCTGTGTGCAGTCGTTGAAACAGTAATTTTAGCTAATGTTAAGTCTAAGCAGGCCATATGCACTAATTACTAGGTAGCCATTTGTCAGAGAAAAGTCAGTGAGTATCAGTGTATTTTCAAGTTAAGGGAAAAATCAGTGATTTTCGGAAAGTGGTCAGGGAAATTGTGAATACCAATTGTGAATGTACAAGCTTCAGAGTATGATTATCCATAAATCACAGTCCACTGACTTAGGACAAGCCAATTTTGCAAGGTTAAGATTTTTGTAAGAGGTAGGTTTCAGGGTTCCTATTGTTGTAGCAACTTGAAATTTTGTATGAGAATTTACATCATAAGTACAACTGGAATACACAAGAATCAGGGCATAATGCTCCATATGACACGGTCCACTGACAAGACTTAAGCCAATTTCGCAAAGTTAAAATTTTTGTAAGAGGTAGGTTGCATGGTTCCTATCATTGTAGCAGCTTGAAATTTTGTATGAGGATTAAATCTATAAGTACAACTGGAATACACAAGAATCAGGGCATAATGCTCCATATGACGTATTTTATGGAGCTTGGAAACATTTGTCTCCCTTCTCAAAAGGGGGTTGGGGCGGTGGTTTGGAGGGTGGGGGAGTGCTACTCTTAAAGGAAAGAATTTGCTCTCTCAGAGAGCAAATTCTTTGCTTTAAGAGTAGCATCATGTAGAGAAAGGATTTGTCTTCAAGGGAAGCAAATACCATTCTGCAGAAGTTGTGTCTCTTGTAAAAAATTATCGCCAGACCAGTGAGTGCCGAACCTTGAAGGTGCATCCATACACCATGAAAATTTTCCTATTTTGAAACTTTTCAGACGGCCTGGGAGCACTGGAATCTGGATGACTCAGCCAGAGCTGAGTGTCCACTTACAGATGACTACGTTGACACATATCCCATGGGTGTGACCGTGGATTTTACCTCACAGACTCCCATACCCAGAGGTAAGCTTTAGAGACTGAATCAATAACTGCATATATAAAATATCACTTTTCTGACTTTTTTGAAGGTGAAGAGATATCCATGTTTTTCTGATATTTTTTTCCACGGAGATAACTTCATTAGTTTAGTACTAAATGAGACAAACCTATCAATTCGAAAGTCAAATTTGAATGTTTGCTTTAACAATCTCTATAGAAATTTGCTTGGGCTGTTTTATTACAATAATAGAAGATTGTTTTCTGAAGTTTTTCAAATCGAAATAAGGCTGTAAGTCAGTTTTATCAAATTACAGTACAACCTGCAAATGTTATCACTTCTGTTAAGAGGCCATCTCTATCTAACAGACAATTTCAGTGTGCCTTTTCAAATGTCAAGGAGTGCTTTTGCCATACCCCTGTCATGGTAGCCAGAGTAGTCACTGGCATTAGGATTCATGTCAGCATCTATGATCAAGTAAATGTATGTTAGCAATTATGTTTCAATTTAAAGAGACCCAATAGCACCCCTGGTTATTAACTAAGTATATACAAGGGCTGTTACGAAATGAAAAAGAGCTGTTACAAAACAAGAAAGAGTCATACCCGTAGTTACCAAACGACCTGATGACCAGTTCGTTTGGTTACTATGACTCTTTTTCTTTTCGTAAAAGCTCTATTTGGTTTTGTAACATCCTTGAATACATAATTAACCAGGGGTTAAAAGGAATGCTTTATTGTCCTCTGCCAAAGTCTTGTTTTTTAAGATTAATGGAATACAGTCAAATCTCGATAGTTCAAATGCTGATTTTTCGAAACTACTGGATTTTTCGAAGTTGAAACACGGTCCCGATCGTAAGCCCATTAATTCTATGCAAAAACACTTCTGCAAATTGGAATTTCGATTATTTGAAAAATCGGATTTTTGAAAGAAAAATTAATTCCCGATTCATAGATGAATGTCAGTAAATTCATTACTAATATCCCTCTATTATTCAAAATCAAAATTCATGCTCCAATTTCATGCCATATAATAACACCTTTTTGTCATCGATGAGATAGATATTAACAGCCTCAGGTCATCACTGCCACCTGTACAGGTAATTATTGCTTCCCGACCTCTAACATTTTGATGGCTAAGTCAATTATATTCTGTTGAGCAAAAGGAGTCTGCTTGATTGCATAATTGATGGGGATTATCTTGTATGAAGTTTGTAAATTTAAAGGTCAAATGTGATGGCTTTTGTAACCAGCAAAGGCTGAAACAAGCATGTGCATCCGAACTTTGGTTCTATTAGTTTATGATCATACGGATATGGTTTGCGCACGGATCATACGGTTTGCACACGGCACTAAACAGAGACTCTTGCTACATTGCGCAGACTTACAGGCAGGTGTGAGTATTCGTTGTTCCCAAATACATTGACTCCGAATGACTGAGCAACCTTTTCCATGACACGGCTGAGACGAAAGTAGCCCAGTTTTCGGAAACATAAACAGAAAGTGAAAGTACAGTAAAGTCGAAGATAGAAATAAGTCTATGTTAAGCAGCTAGTTTGTTTCCATTCAGTCTGGCTTTGATCTTCGCCGGCACTGCATAGTCATAAACAGTTGATTTGCAGAGCTGGGGAAATGTTTGGCAGCTTTGCTTCTTTCTGACCATACACATGTACATGTGCCAAATACGAGGGGTAGTCTCACAATATTAAATGATCGTGGATGTTTTGGATGTTTCTGGTATGTAATGTAAATTATTCTACGTTCTTATTCTGTTTTTCATAGATGAATGTCAGTAAGCATAGAAAAATAAAGGATTGGACTGTCTGAAAACCGCTGTAATAACGAATTCCGGAAATGTATGGAAATGAACAGGAAAGGCCGAATTCGAAAATTCGAACTTTGGATAATTCGAATGAAATAGTGAGGTTCCTGTCATTTCGAATTATCGAGGTTTGACTGTATATTGCAAATGAATATGTATAACCTGCCACGCTTTGTCTTTCCCTAGGCTGGCCCTTTGATTTGGGTTTGACTGTTTACTAGAAACATGATCATCTGTGCTCTAGATATTAAAGTGGGAGAATTTAGTGGTCTTAAGGGATAATTTCTGTCAATCTGTGTAAAAATGTATCTTGTGACCCTTCGTCTGAAGAGGTCCAGAAGAAGGGTCACAGTGTATGTTTTAAGCCATTGCATTCTGGGTATTTTTTGCCGTCTGCTGAAATTGTTGTCTCCATCAAAATCAAGAAAATTCTGACAATATTGGTCTAACTAACTCATGCAGAAATGATGTCTAAGCAACAAAACAGTTTGGATCTTAGATCAGGCCCCACTTTGTGGGGCCTGATCTGGATCCAAACTGTTTGTCCAGATACCCCTTTAATGAAATGGGTTAAAGGAGAAATAATCAAATTTTCCTTAAATCGACATCAAATACTCCTTCATGATCATCATTGCAGCCGAGAACCAGACCTACCCACCAAGTCCACTGCTACTGGTTCTGACCACAGATGGACTCATCATACCATATTACATGATTTATTCTCACAAGGACACCCCTGTGATAACAGCCCCGAAAGAACAGCTCACCAGCACCGGCATGAGAAAACCTCTTGGTAAATATTTTTCTCTTACTTTCAGCAGACTTTTAGACCAAAATTGTATTAAGCTTAAATGCGGAAAAGTGCTAACTTTCAGCTAGTGATCTGAAGTTTTAGGCAGTCCAGTGTGTTTCAAAGTTGTAAAAAAGGGTACAAACACTGGGAATTTGTAAAAAAAAAACATCACCTTAGCTCTATTTGTATTGTCTTGCTGAGAGTAGCAGAAGCAAGACAGGTATTGTTGTCTTCATCTGCAGAATCAAGTTGCTAATGACATTGCTTGTCAGCATTTGGTGATGTCATCAAAAGGAAATGATGTCACTTTTATGCATATTGCCTTGAAATACAGTATTTCTTTGGTTGTAAGATGGAGGATTTTCCCTTCAGAAACAATTCCAAAAATCTAGATCTGTGTTATAAGATGGATGTAGATTTTCAGGATAGTTTTGGAAAGGAAAAAAAAGCCATCTTATAGCAGCATTTCGTAAGACAGATTTAGATATTTCGGGTCATTCTAGAGAGGTGAAACCCCTATTTTATAGCTGAGTAAATACAGTTTATTTGTGTAGTTCACGTTATAAATATGACCTGGTAGTCCAACAAAGTTTTCCAGATTTGAAAATAGTAGAGATAAATAAAGTAAATAGAAGAGTAAAGAGTAAGCTGCCACAGTATAAATTTACAGAATATGCTTATTTTCCTGAATTTGAGTTAGAGAAATATCCATGAAGTTTTGAATTCATGATTATACTCCCGACATACGAAGTATGTCAGGGGGTATATAGTTTTTGTCATTCCATGTGTTCGCCCGTTAGTCCGTCCTTCCGTCTGTCCATTCGTCAACTTTGCGTCAAAGTTTTGTGTTAAACCTTTTCGGATTGCTCATATCGCTGTAACCACAGTTCAGATTGTTTTCGTATTTGATTCATGGTATCTGTATAGCATTACCTTTGATCTGAACTACATAAGCCCATGGGTCGGGCCCTAGGGTGGGGCCAGGGGTCAGTAATTAGGACTCAGCAATTTCATTACGTCAGAGTTTTATGTTAAACCTTTCTGATTGCTCATATCTCTGTAACTGCTTTTAAGATTCCTTCCATATTTGGTTCATGATATCTCTGTAGCATTGCTTTTGATGTGGACTCAAAAGCTGCTGGTTAGGCTCATGGGTCGGGGCAGGGGTCAATAACTAGGACTTTGCCATTTGTTGTGTTTTATTTGCTTCTCTTAATATACTTAAATGTACCCTAATGGTGCTTGACTGGTTGTATTTCCGATACTTGTTTACATCATATTGGATGCTGCTGCTGGCTGAAGATCAAGGTCACAGACTTTGAATTTTGTAAATGTATTTTGCATTGAAGTTTTGAAACTGTGTTGAACATATGCTTTCATTAGGCGGTGGCACTGGTCGGGGGTATACGTGAGCCCCTGCTCACTTGCTCTAGTTCTTATTATGGTTGTTTGGATTGCTAAAAGCCAAAAGCATTTCGAATAGTTTTATTTTCATGAAACTTCGTAAATTGGAAAATTTCATGAAAATAAAACTTTTGCAAATATTTCTCGATTTACGGTAAACATTAAAGTTAATGAATGGATTCTCTGGTTTTAAAAAAAATGATACACCATGTTTTTCCACAGTTGTTGCAGAGGGGAGCAAGTATCCTGTTTGGTTGTCTTGATGAAAAAGTCTTTCCAAACTTGGGTAAATTCTTAAAGGAATGAATCTGCTCCCTGGGGAGCAGATTCATTCCTTTAAGAGTTTACCCCCATTGAGAAGGGGGGCACTTATGAAAATGACAGAGTTGCTTGCCCTGAACATATTTTCATATACCTTAAAGGTCAACCATCAACAGAGACAGGAGCTCCAAGTAGCCAATCAGGAGGTCCGAAATTATTTCCTGGATCAGTACAAGTCCTACCTGCAGCCAGCCAATCAGAAGCCAAGCCTGCATTTGGTGCTGGAGCAACTTTCTTCAGTTTCAAAGCACCCACATCAGCTGGCTCACAGGGTCAGTCATTTGCATTTAGCGGAACAACTGAGTCTTCATCAACCAGTTTTACTTTTAAACCAGACAAAAACGCTACATCTACGCCTAAAAGTACACTTGTGGTTGCATCAGGTAACTCTGTTATTTTATATCTATTAGCTTTTTTCAGTCAAATTTCTTGATTTTGCAAACTTTTGTTCAGGATGGACCCGAGGAAATAAGCTTATATACAACTTCTCTTGTATATTATGCTAATTGAACAAAAAATGCATTGTTTAAGATTGAAACTGTCTGTTTCTATGTTTGTTGAGGTCCATTTAGGTGACTGCATGGACAGCCAAGGGAGATCCTTCTAACGTTGAAATATTTGCCTGCCTTTTCATGGGCTGCTGTTAAAGAAATTGCTCCCAAAGAAGTGGGGATGGCATAGTTTGGGAGGGGAGGGGTCATGATGGAGGAAATTTTTCCATTAAAGAGATGCTGTTGAAAGAAATTGCGCCCAGTAGAGGGAGAAGGGAAGCAAATTCTTCTATTCAGGAGCGAGCTCCTTGAGAAAAAATTCAGACATGTTTCTGCGAAAGAGATTTGTTCCTGGTAGAATGACCTCTTTAAGGTGAATGGGCTCACCTACATATTTTCCTGCCATTTTGACAATTTGCTCTTGTGGATGACATAGTCCTATGTAAAAAGGAGTCTACTCTTAAAGAAAAGAATTTGCTTCCTGGGGAGCAAATTCTTTGCTTTAAGAGTGGACCCTATTAGGAAAGGAAGGCAGCAATGAAAGCCTAGAGTTGCTGCTCCTGAAAATACACCCATTCACATTAAAAGGAAGGCAAAACTTTTTAGCTTATACACATTCTTGCACTTTTAAGTGTACCCGTCATCTTAAGGTGAATGGGTACACTTTCAAGGGAAGCAACTCTGCTATTTTCACCTTTGCCTCCTTTCTCAGTGTGAGTCGGCTCTTAAGGAGAAATTCTTTTATTTAAGAGTAGATCCATATATAGAAGGACTTTGTTGCCAAAGAATGCATACAGAAAGTCACAAAAGTTGTTTTCCTTTGAGAAAAATGCTAGAAAGACATTGAGGTATACCCATTCACTTTAAAATTGGATTTTCCTTATTTTAGCAGATTCAACAGTGCCTCCTGCCAAGCCAGCTTCTGTAGCCCCTAATGTAAGCCTGTTTAAACCAGCTGACACTACAGCCCAGCCACTGAATTTGGGCCTCGGCAGAGGAACAGCACAGCCAGCAACATTTCAGTTTGGACAACCCTCAGATGTTGCTAACAGTTCTTCAGCAAAGCCTTTTGCATTTGGGACATTAGCAACGGATGCAGCACCTACAGGCTTCAGTGCTTTAGCATCTGCTTCAACAAGCAAACCATTTGGAACTCAGCCGACAACCACACCATTATCTGGCTTCGGCTTGTCAGCAGCTACAACTCAGAAGCCGTTTACATTTTCCACAACAACTTCCAGTGAACCAACTATTGCTACAACAAAATCAGCTACAACTGCAGTTGGTGGGCTAGGTACAACAGCAGCCCTTGTTACTTTTGGAACTTCTACAAGTACACCTTCTGCGGGAACCCAGAAACCTAAGCCAACTTTACTTGGAACTCCTACAACACAACCTGTATCACTGGGAACCAGTGTTGCCAAGACAACTGTTTCTAATTTTGGAATCAAGACTAGTACCACTGTCTCTTCTGGTGCTGGAGCCAAGAGAGAGATATCTGGGGAACCAGGCAGAACAGGGTTTAGTGGGATTGGCTCAGTCTTGGGAACAGCTGGAGCAGGTTAGTTTGAGATGGGTAGATGGACAGAAGGATGTATGGATGATTTGTGGTTTTACAACCTATTAAAAAGCATTTCAGTCATTTTGAGCTGAGGGGGAATGGGTGAGATGTCAATGAAATGATCCAGAAGCAAGAGGAATTCACAGCCTGATGTTTATTTTATTTTTTTAAAATATAGATACTTGCAGACACCTATTGAAAGATGTAATTATAGGGACAGGTAACACAGTCTGAAGGAATAATGAATTTTACAGGTTGGGAATTGATGAAAAATATCTTGGATCCTAGATTTCAGTGGCAACGGATAAATCAGGGTTGATTGAAAATATGTTCATCCATTTGCCTGAGACAAGTGAACAGCAAAAACAATTTTGATCTTGTCTTGTGTAATCTAGTCTATCCCACAATTTTGCAAGTTCATTTGGGTGCTACAGAATGACTTTAAAACAATCCTTTTCCACCTAGTTCTGACTTGTCTGCCCTTGTTGTGTTGGCAAAGTCCAGCCCTGTCCGCTCTTTAATATTGTCTTCCCACCTCTTTTTCTGTCAACTTATTCATCGATTCCAGTCACTGTGCCCTGTAATTTTTTTTAGACAGTCTCAGTTTTGATCAGCCCTGGCTCATCAGATGTATGAGCATTAAAGGTATCAACTCTTAGATGACATTGTATATAGGATGTTTCTTACATTACAGGAGCCAAACCTCCTCCTCCCCCATACATGGCCTCTGCAAGGGAACCAGCAAAAACACCACAAGCAAGTGAGTAAAACTTAAGACTGAATCATAACTGAATCATAGTGATGAGATTAATCATGTCAGGCACATGAAGGACTTTTATTAGGCAAACTTGTTGCATCATACTCTTCATCTCTAAGTTTTAGAATGATAAATGCAGTCTCAAACCTTAATGGTAATCACACATGGTAAATGTGCTATTTCATCTCCACCTGGAAATTAAAAATTTACCCAGCAGGGACATGATGTTGAATTGACATCAAACAGATGTCGATGCAATGTGATGTGACATCACATCGCATCAGTATCAGTGTGACATCATTATGACGTCATGTGTCTGCAGGCACATTACGTCACATTGACATTGAACTGACATTGATGTGACGTGATGTGGCATCACGTCACATCAACGTCAGTGCAATGTCATTACGACATCATGTGTCTGCTGGGTAGGCTTCAGCAAACAGTCATCCAAAATTAAAAAATGCTACTTGACTCATACTTGTGCACAGTTTTTGCTTTGAAGTGACCACAGGGTATAATCGATTCCACTAATTTTCGCTTCCTGCAGAGACTGTACATCATATTTGGCTTCCGCCAAGACTGTCCACGAACTCTTGCTTCCTGCAGAGACTACTGTCCTCGAACATTGGTTTCCTGCCGAGACTGTCCGTGTTACTCTGCTTCCTGCCGAGAGCCTCGGCAGGAAGCAGAATCACGCGGACAGTCTCTGCAGGAAGCCATTTATCATGTACAGAAGTCTCGACAGGAAGCAAGAGTTCGTGGACAGTCTCGGCGGAAGCCAAATATGATGTACAGTCTCTGCAGGAAGCGAAAATTAGCGGAATCGTTTATACCCTGTGGTGAAAGAACTGATGGAATTATTGTAAAACTCCTGGAAGTGGGCAAAACTCAAATTTGGTTTGCCACTTCGGGGTTTTGTGAGAACTTTCACCAGTTTGTCATTTTACAAAACTGAAATGTTTGTATTAATATCTTTACATTCAAAATCTTATGAGTCAAATAGCCTTGTAATATTTTGCATAAGAATGCAAATTTCTGCTGCATAACGAATACAAATTACTGTCACCCATGCTTACACTTTAGAGACCACGATTTCATGGTAGAAACAAGGTCATCATTTCTTATTTCACCCACTACAAATCACAGTCTGTAGATCTGGGTCCAAGTGTTCAAAGCATTAGCTTAACGAAGTCATTACAAGGATTCATATTATCTTATAGAACATGTAATATGAAGTGTGCTTATATTTATTTGCTAAAAAATGCTAGGAGCTTTTGAAACCCTTCAAGAAGGAACCTACTCACAAAGGAAAGAATTTGCTCCATCACATTTTTTAGGCAAAAAAAAAAAAAAAAAGGCAGCATTTAGCCTCACCTCACATTTGATATTTTACAGGAAGTGGGTCACCAGTTCAAGCCCCTTCCGGTGATCAGGACCCATCCATCACAGCCTCTGTTGACCACTCCTTCTCCAAAAGTATCTCTGAAGAGGTATGTATATGAATATATGAGCCGCGACACGACAAAACCAACAAAGTGGCCTGTGTGCGTCGCAGACTCATATCAGCCTGGGCATCAGCCCGGTCTGATCCGAGTCTTCATTGTGCACTTTAAGAGCCTGTGCATCAGTCCAGTCTGAATGGAGTTTTCATTGTGCACTTTAAGGGTACCTAAGGGTCTAAACTACATCCGTGCCTACAGTGAAGACTCTGATCAGATTGGGTGGATGCCCAGGCTGATCTGAGTCTTCGCTGGGGTGCACATGTCAGTTTGTTGGTTTCGTTGTATCAGGGCTCATATACTTAATTGAATTAAAATGCATCGCCATTTTATGTTTTTGCATCCTTTCTCAATGAGGGTCACTCTTAAAGGAAAGAGTTTGCTTCTCTTGGAGAAAACTCTTTCCTTTATGAGTAGGTTCCTTCTTGGAAAAGTTTCATCTACAAGGGGAGCAAACAAGAAGTCAAAAAAGTTGTTCCCCTTTGTAAAAAATGGTGTAAAAAATATGGAGATGTAGCCATACACCTTTTCTACAGGCAAATTATGATAACTAGATCTCTTTTATATCTCGTTCATTGTGGCTGATTAGAACTAAGCTTCAAGTCTGTAAGGGTGAATTTATGCTGAACCTTAAACTCGGTAACTGAAACTGCCCATTACAAGAACTAATTTAAAGGTCAGAAGGGTGTTCCAGTTATAAAAGTATAACCGTAGTTGCTTTCATGGAATTGTACAAATATGACCCAGACTAGACTGCTTCTTCAGGAGCAGTCTGATGATGGATTCTGTTTTGGACACATCTCCATGACTTGCATCATTAGCATAACATAGCCATAACTCAAGGATTCTTTAAGTCTTCTAGTTCATGTAAAATCAGTGTGTTAATGGTTTAGTGAAAAAATTGTGAGGCGCTTTTGCACTGCAGAGCTCATTACATTTTTTGGCAAAAGAATTGTAAGGTTATTTGCATATAATACATTTGAAGATATAATTTGAAGTTGCTTGTTAACCAGTTATGTTTTTAGTTTTAGGTCCTGATAGTAAAATCATTTTGCTTAAAGTTTAGGATGTTCAGGAGTCTGTTTATTTAGGAGATATTATTATGACTCTCTTTTTTCAAATAAAACAGTGTCAGAAAGAAATGCAAATTATGATGACATGGGCATCTGGGAATATGTTTATCGTAGGAGTTATTTTTGTGCTTTTCTTTAGCAGAGAGGCACATAATTGAGTGGTTAGTGGTGCTCAGTTATGGTGCAGAAGGTCGTGGGTTGGGATTGCCTCTCGGCCAGCCAGTGACTGGAACCCAGCAGTAAATGGGTACTTTTTATCCCCCGACCGAAAGGTTCGGGGGATATAGCGATGAGCCTGGCGTCCGTCCGTCCGTCCGTCCGTCTGTCCGTCCGTAAACACTTTCTTGTCCGCTCTATATCTTGAATACCCTTTGGAATATTTTCATGATACTTCACAGTTATGTAGAACAGGTCATGACGATGTGTCGCGTACAAGAATGGTAACTCTTGCTATTGTACTTTTTGAATTATCTCCCCCTTGGTGATTTTTTGGCAGATTCGTGTCCGCTCTGTAACTTGAATACCCTTTGGAATATTTTCATGATACTTCACAGAAATGTAGAACAGGTCATGACGATGTGTCGCGAACAAGAATGACAACTCTTGCTTTCTTACTTTTTGAGTTATTTCCCCTTGATAGTTTTAGGTGTGATTTTTTGGCAGATTCGTGTCCGCTCTATAACTAGAATACCCTTTGGAATATTCTCATGATACTTCACAGATATGTAGAACAGGCCATGACGGTGTGTCGCGAAAAAGAATGACAACTCTTGCTTTCTTACTTTTTGAGTTATTTCCCTTTGATCATTTTAGGTATGATTTCATGTCCGCTCTATAACTTGAATACCTTTTGGAATATTTTCATGATACTTCACAGATATGTAGAACAGGTCATGACGATGTGTCGTGAACAAGAATGACAACTCCTGCTTTCTTACTTTTTGAGTTATTTCCCCTTGATGGTTTTCGGTCTGATTTCGTGTCCGCTCTATAACTTGAATACCTTTTGGAATATTTTCATGATACTTCACAGATATGTAGAACAGGTCATGATGATGTGTCACGAATAAGAATGACAACTCTTGCTTTCTTACTTTTGGAGTTATTTCCCTTTGATGATTTGAGGTGTCCGCTCCATAGCTTGAATACCTTTTGAAATATTTTCATGATACTTCACAGATATGCAGAACAGATCATGGCAATTTGTCTCATACATGAATGCTAACTCTTGCTTTTAGACTCAGTGAATTATTTCCCTTTGGTAGTTTGAGCTGCTGTTTGAGTCTCAGCTCCATAACTGTATAACCCTGGCCAGCTCCAGAATTTGAATAACCGTGTACCTTTTAGAATATTGATGATCATGCTGTGATATCTTATCAGTGTTCCTAACTCTCTCTTACCCCTCCACATTCCCGTGACCCCTCCTGCATCCCCCCCCCCCCCCCCCCCCCCAAAAAAAAATTTTTTTTTTTTTTTCCAGATTTGGATTCTTTGTCCAAATTCACTTACTAGAGAGCTCAAAATTAGATTTGTAGGGCTTGTACTTTAGAAGTTATTCACACATTTTGAAAGTTGAATGTATCGTATGCTATACATTTGTGTATATGGTGGCTGTTTGAGATATTACCTCTTTTTAGCAGTCAAGCATACTGTTTTAATCTGAGTGTTAGATAATCATGCATCTGTTAACAGTTAATGTCAATCTGAAGCATAAAAGAACGACAATATATTACTAATATGTGTTTTGAAGTGCTCCCTTTTTACCAAGGCCCATGGGGGTCTTCGGTCGTGGGATTTGCCATCTCCTCTGATGGCTATTTTTATAGATACTGTAGCTTTCTCCTAAAATGTGTAAATAATGTCCGAGTTTCCTTATTAAAAATTATATTGAAGGATATCAATTAATTTTGACAGGTTTGGGGGAAGTTGTTTTATTATCCCCCGACCGTAAGGTTCGGGGGATATAGCGTTACGGTCGGGGGATATAGCGATGAGCCTGGCATCCGTCCGTCCGTCCGTCTGTCCGTCCGTCCGTCCGTAAACACTTTCTTGTCCGCTTTATATCTTGAATACCCTTTGGAATATTTTCATGATACTTCACAGTTATGTAGAATAGGTCATGGCGATGTGTCGCGTACAAGAATGGTAACTCTTGCTATTGCACTTTTTGAGTTATCTCCCCTTTGGTGATTTTTTGGTAGATTTCGTGTCCGCTCTGTAACTTGAATACCCTTTGGAATATTTTCATGATACTTCACAGATATGAAGAACAGGTCATGACAATGTGTTGCGAACAAGAATGACAACTCTTGCTTTCTTACTTTTTAAGTTATTTCCCCTTGATGTTTTTAGGTGTGATTTTTAGGCAGATTCGTGTCCGCTCTGTAACTTGAATACCATTTGGAATATTTTCATGATACATTACAGATATGTAGAACAGATCATGGCGATGTGTCGCGAACAAGAATGACAACTCTTGCTTTCATACTTTTTGAGTTATTTCCCCTTGATGGTTTTAGGTGTGATTTCGTGTCCGCTCTATAACTTGAATACCTTTTGAAATATTTTCTTGATACTTCACAGATATGTAGAACAGATCATGGCGATGTGTCGCGAACAAGAATGACAACTCTTGCTTTCATACTTTTTGAGTTATTTCCCCTTGATGGTTTTAGGTGTGATTTCGTGTCCGCTCTATAACTTGATTATCTTTTGAAATATTTTCTTGATACTTCACAGATATTTAGAACAGGTCATGGCGGTGTGTCGCGAACAAGAATGACAACTCTTGCTTTCTTACTTTTTGAGTTATTTCCCTTTGATGATTTTAGGTGTCTGTTCCATAGCTTGAATACCTTTTGAAGTATTTTCATGATACTTCAAATATATGCAGAACAGGTCATGACGATTTTTCTCATACATGAATGACAACTCTTGCTTTTATACTTTATGAGTTGTTTCCCTTTGGTAGTTTGAGCTGCTGTTTGAGCCTCTACTCCATTTCTGTATAATCCTGGCCTACTCCACCATTTTAATAACCTTATACCTTTTAGAATATTGCTGTGATATCTTATCAGTGTTCCTACCTCTCTCTGACACCTCCACATACCCCCCCCCCCCCCCAAAAAAAAAAAAAAAATTTTTTTCTCCAGATTTGGATTCTTTGTCCAAATTCACTTACTAGAGAGCTCAAAATTAGGTTTGTAGGGCTTGTACTTTAGAAGTTATTCACACATTTTGAATGTTGAGTGTATCATATGCTATACATTTGTGTATATGGTGGCTGTTTGAGATATTACGTCTTTTTAGCAGTCAGGCATACTGTTTTAGTGTGAGTGTTAGATAATCATGCATCTGTTAAACAGATAATGTCAATCAGAAGCATTAAAGAATGACAATATATTACTTATATGTGTTTTGAAGAGCACCCTTTTTATCCCCCGACCGAAAGGTTCGGGGGATATAGCGACCGAAAGGTTCGGGGGATATAGCGATGAGCCTGGCGTCCGTCCGTCCGTCCGTCTGTCCGTCCGTCCGTCCGTCCGTAAACACTTTCTTGTCCGCTCTATATCTTGAATACCCTTTGGAATATTTTCATGATACTTCACAGTTATGTAGAACAGGTCATGAGGATGTGTCGCATACAAGAATGGTAACTCTTGCTATTGTACTTTTTGAATTATCTCCCCTTTGGTGATTTTTTGGCAGATTCGTGTCCGCTCTGTAACTTGAATACCCTCTGGAATATTTTCATGATACTTCACAGAAATGTAGAACAGGTCATGACGATGTGTCGCGAACAAGAATGACAACTCTTGCTTTCTTACTTTTTGAGTTATTTCCCCTTGATAGTTTTAGGTGTGATTTTTTGGCAGATTCATGTCCGCTCTATAACTAGAATACCCTTTGGAATATTCTCATGATACTTCACAGATATGTAGAACAGGTCATGATGGTGTGTCGCGAACAAGAATGACAACTCTTGCTTTCTTACTTTTTGAGTTATTTCCCCTTGATCATTTTAGGTATGATTTCGTGTCCGCTCTATAACTTGAATACCTTTAGGAATATTTTCATGATACTTCACAGATATGTAGAACAGGTCATGACGATGTGTCGCGAACAAGAAAGACAACTCCTGCTTTCTTACTTTTTGAGTTATTACCCCTTGATGGTTTTAGGTGTGATTTCGTGTCCGCTCTATAACTTGAATACCTTTTGGAATATTTTCATGATACTTCACAGATATGTAGAACAGGTCATGATGATGTGTCGCGAACAAGAATGACAACTCTTGCTTTTTTACTTTTGGAGTTATTTCCCTTTGATGATTTTAAGTGTCCGCTCCATAGCTTGAATACCTTTTGAAATATTTTCATGATACTTCACAGATATGCAGAACAGGTCATGACAATTTATCTCATACATGAATGATAACTCTTGCTTTTAGACCTAGTGAATTATTTCCCTTTGGTAGTTTGAGCTGCTGTTTGAGTCTCTGCTCCATAACTGTATAACCCTGGCCAGCTCCAGAATTTGAATAACCGTGAACCTTTTAGAATATTGATGATCATGCTGTGATATCTTATCAGTGTTCCTAACTCTCTCACCCCTCCGCATTCCCGTGCCCCCTCCCCCCCCCCCCACCCCCTCCCCCCCCAAAAAAAAAAAAAAAAAAATTTTTTTTCCAGATTTGGATTCTTTGTCCCAATTCACTTACTAGAGAGCTCAAAATTAGGTTTGTAGGGCTTGTACTTTAGAAGTTATTCACACACTTTGACAGTTGAATGTATCGTATGCTATACATTTGTGTATATGGTGGCTGTTTGAGATATTACCTCTTTTTAGCAGTCAAGCATACTGTTTTAGTCTGAGTGTTAGATAATCATGCATCTGTTAACAGTTAATGTCAATCAGAAGCATAAAAGAATGACAATATATTACTAATATGTGTTTTGAAGTGCACCCTTTTTACCAAGGCCCATGGGGGTCTTCGGTCGGGGGATTTGCCATCTCCTCTGATGGCTATTTTTATGAACCAGGGAGGGATAAGGCAGGGAAAGGAGAGGGATGGGCTCTGCCTTTCATATGCTATGTCCAAGATACAATGGGCCTCCAACCCCCACTGCCGCAATGGCCACTAGACTACAGGAAACTTTTACCGTTTCTTTTTCAGATAGAACATTTTCAGAAAGAAATGCAAGATCTTAAGACAAGAGCATCTGGGAGTATGTTTGTAGTAGGAGACAGGGAGGAAATGGTTCAACTGAAGAGACAGACAGAAACAATTGGCAATTTCTGGAACCAGATCAGAGATACCACGCAAGTAGGTCACTGCAATCTGGCCTCAAGGTTATAAAACTTTTTTTGTGCTCAGCTCAGCTGAGCATGAAATTTTCTCTGCTGTTAAATATGAAAATGCCAACTAATGTTGGCATTTTCATATTCATAAGCAGAGAAAATTTCATATTCAGCTAAACTGAGCTAGAAAACAACTGTACTTATCAGTAATTTGCTGTTTATTAGCAGGTAAAATTGCATGCACAGCTGAGCTGAGCATGAAAAAAGTTTTATAACCTTCGGGCCTTCGTGGGCTCCTCAAAACATTGTTAGCTTGACAAACCTATTAGTCGGGATTTGTTAAGGCTTCTAGTAAACATGAAATGAAATATGCTAATTTTTTTTTTTGCTGAAAAAATGTTAGGAGCTTTTGCAGTGTAAAACTGCCTCACATTTTTTGGCAAAAATGACATGGATGACATTGTTTCTGCATATAATATGTTGAAAATTAACATCTAGTTAACTAATGATGTTATTAGATTTTGACAGCTGGAGCCAGGCTGCCAGATAAGTTGGATTTTTTCTGTCTTGCGTGTGACCAGAAACAGGTAGACATAGGTGCTGCTTTCCTAATATTGGCAGTGTAAAATTTTATTGAATTTTCTGGTTAGCTCTGTTTTTTGACAGTGACAGGCGAGACACAGCCTTCCGCAGAATTGTTATTGATGATAATTCTTTGATAACTTTTCTTCTAATGAGGGTTACAATTAATGTGAATTGTCCTCAAAACTTCACCTTGTCTGAAGCTCTGAGTCAAGGATATCATTAGTTTTCACAGCTGATAGAGTATATATTAAATGGTCATATGACCAGCACATTTTTAGCTCGCCTGTACAGGGAGCTATTGTTGTCACTCTGACGTTGGTGTGGATGTGAGTGTTGGCGTGGGTGTCACACTTTAAAGTTTTACTTTAAAGTTATTTAGTGTGATGGGCAAGACACTGCAGGTGAGCTATCCTGTACGCGGACAGGTCTTGTTTCAAGACCCATTGTGAAAGAAGACATATTTATTTTTGTCTCACCTGGGACTTAGCAGAAGCCTACACAAACACACCTACTGTTTTTCTTATGGTGGCATAATTTTTGTTGAGCTTTCTGGCTTAGCTCTAGTAACAAAATGCACAAAAGTGAGACAAAGCATTCCAAAGAATTCTTGTTATGTCTAGAAATAAGTCGGTTGTAGCTTTTCCACCAGACTTTTCCAATAAAATATGGCTTATTGAGGTTTTAAAAATTTCTTAATTTTCCTAATTTCCTATGGTAGCAAATTCGCTCCTATAATAGTTGACCCCCATTGAGAAGGGAAGCAAAAAATGTGAAAATTGTAGATTTACCTCCCCTGAAAGTGTGTTTTTTCACCTTAATAGGAACAGAGTAAAGAGGTTCAAGACCAGAGGAGCTTGTGCCTTGACATGTTTGC
Source organism: Ctena decussata (assembly GCA_963989385.1). Lineage (NCBI taxonomy): Eukaryota > Metazoa > Mollusca > Bivalvia > Lucinida > Lucinidae > Ctena > Ctena decussata. The sequence continues at coordinate 51,289,696 of OZ022498.1, read as the reverse complement.
CATGGCTGAGGAGTGTCGCTCTCGTGAACAGTTGAACTCTGACCCCAGATACTCGCACCTGCTCAAGATTCAGGCCCTGGACCCCGGTAGCCTGGATAAGTTACAGCAACTACAGTTACAGTATCAGGTTTTAGACCAGGGGATAAAGGATGTCGACCTCATATTGGATACTCAGTGGGAGGAGTACCAACAGCGGAAGAAAAATAAAACTAACAGGTAGCCAGATAAATACTAGCGATATTTTAGTTTTTGTGAAACTTAGCAGACGCAGAAATGTACAGAAAATAAAACTAAGGCAAAATGCTTATGGCCATTATCAGTTCAAATAACCATTATGAAAATCATAAAATAATGTTTCTTTAAAGCCAGTGGGGGACAACTCTGCCATTTTAAGTTTTGCCGCCATTTTTAGCTCACCTGGCCCGAAGGGCCATAGTGAGCTATTGTCATACCAATGCGTCCGGCGTGCGTTGTGCGTCGTGCGTCGTCACGGAATTTGTCTGTCAACACCTAAAAACAAATATTCAAACATCTTCTTCTGTAAAACTACTGGTCCCATGGTTCTCAAATTTCACATGGAGCATGACCTGACACCAGGGTCTCAGAATTGTAAAATTGGGTCAGGTTGAAAATCCAAGATGGCCGCTGTTACTAAAAATAGCAAAAACAACAAAATAAACTTCTTCTCCAGAACCACTGGGTATATTTGTCTGAATTTTGGCATGGAACATCAGTGAAACCTTGGTATTCAAAATTATAAAAATGAAAAAAATCTGTAGCGGAGTTTTGTCACAGTGACCTACTTTCTGTTTACGAGTGTAATTTTGCTCAAATGCCACTGTCAGAAAACACCTTATTCAAACAACTTCAAACGACTTCTTCTGTAAAACCACTGAACCCATAGGTCTCAAATTTCACATGGAGCATGACCAGACTGCAGGGTTTCAAAATTGTAAAATTAAGTCAGGTCAATAATTCAAGATGGCCGCCATTACTAAAAATAGCAAAAACAACAAAATCAACTTCTTCTCCAGAACCATTTGGTATATTTGGTTGAAAGTTTGCATGGAACATGAATGGAACCTTGGGATTAGAAATTGTAAAAATGAAAAAATCTATAACGGAATTAGGTCACAGTGACCTACTTAGCGCTTACATGACCGATTTTGCTCAAATGTCATTATCTTAAGAAAACACAATAGATTCTGGTCAGATTTGGTCTGAAATGGTCCTTGAATGGAATTATTTCAGTTTTGTGACAGTTGACTATCCAAGATGGCCACCATGGGGGCCGTTACTAAAAATAGCACAAACATAAAAATGACAATTACTCAAGAACCCTTGAATGGAATTGGACCAATTTTGTGTCAGAATGTTCTTTACATGAAGCCGTTTCGATTAATTGCAATTTGGCATTCCAAGATGGCCGCCATCTGCCGTTACTAAAAATAGCACAAACATAAAATGACAATTACTCAGTAACCCTTGAATGGAATTGGACCAATTTTGTGTCAGAATGTTCCTTGCATGAAGCCATGTCGATTAATTGCAATTTGGCATTCCAAGATGGCCGCCATCTGTCGTTACTAAAAATAGGGCAAAACATGAAAATGACAATATCTCAGTAACCGCTGAATGGATTTTGACGAAATTTGTGTCAAAATGATTCTTGCATTGAGATGTTTAAAAAATAACTAACTATAGACCAGTCATATCGGCTACTGTTACTAAAAATAGACAAATGTGAAAATTAGAAAATCTCAATGGAATTGGACTGATTTTCTATCAGAATGGTCCTTTCATTAAGCTCTTTCGATTTTTTGCATTTTGGCATTCCAAGATGGCCGCCAACTGCCGTTACTAAAAATAGCACAAAACATGAAAATGACAATATCTCAGTAACGGCTGAATTGATTTTGACGAAATTTGTGTCAAAATGATTCTTGCATTGAGATGTTTAAAAATAATTAACTGTGGACCAGACATATTGGCCACTGTTACTAAAAATAGAAAAATATGAAATTAGAAAATCTCAATGGAATTGGACTAATTTTCTATCAGAATGGTCCTTTCATTAAGCCTTTTTGATTTTTTGCATTTTGGCATTCCAAGATTGCCGCCATCTGCCGTTAATAAAAATAGCACAAAACATGAAAATGACAATATTTCATTAACCGCTGAATTGATTTAGACGAAATTTGTGGCAAAATGATTTTTGCTTGAGTCGTTTAAAAAGTTAACAAATATAGACCAGTCAAGTTGGCCTCTGTTACTTAAAATAGCAAAATATAAAAATTAGAAAATTACAATGGAACTGGATCATTTGTGTGTCAAAATAGTCCTTGCATGAAAGTTTTTTGATTTTTTGCATTTTGGCATTCCACGATGGCCGCCATCTGCTATTACTAAAAATAGCACAAAACATGAAACTGACAGTATCTCAGTAACCCCTGAATGGGTTTTGATGAAATTTGTGGCAAAATGATTCTTGCATTTAGATGTTTCAAAAGTAAATGTGTAAAGACCAGACAAGTTGGCCTCTGTTACTTAAAGTAGTAAAATGTGAAAATGAGAAAATTTCATTGGAATTTGACCAATTTTGTATCAGTATGTTGCACAAAAGCCAGGTGAGCAATATCAGGCCCATTTGGGCCTCTTGTCAGTTAGGGTCAGCTCATGAAGGAAAGATTAGTTTCTGCTGATGACTTAAGGTCAAGTTCTCAGGCTTTGAACTTTATATGACAGTGGCATGAAAGTTGTTCGTTAAGTTAGTTTAATATTTCTAAATTCCTTGAACGGAAGCATTTGACTAGGTCTGCAAGAGATATTGATAAAGATTGTCTGCCTGTCCATTTGTCTGGCCATCCATTAATATTGACATGTGACCTATATGATAAGTTGGATTCTGTTAGATGGTGGTGCTGGAGGGGGTCTATGTAAACCCTGCTCGCTGACTCTATTTGAATAAATTGCTAATATCTGTTCTAACTTGTCTGTGTATGTGATGCCATGTAAGCTTTTGATTACCTGTCTTATTAAATTTCTTCATTCACTTTGATTACAGGGTCCAGAGACCTACCAATGACTCTATCTACCGGATTGTCAAGTCCAACCAGAACATCATTCAAGCTCAGAAATCAAAGTTAAAAGAGTTGGAAGAAAGTTTAAAGCAGCTGAAACTCGTCAACCAGACGTCATCATGGCAGCCGAGTACCAGTACTAGTATCTATGACAGAAGCAATGAGTGAGTAGTTACGACATTTAAGGTGGTGATAATCATTGATTTGTGGCAAAGACAAAAATCTGCATAAAACACTCAAAATACCACTGATCTTTCCAAAACTTACCATATGCCTTCTTTATGTTGTTTCTGACAATTCAGACTCCCAAAATGCAGCATTTGTTAATATCAAAAAGTGTTTTTATGAGGAAAGATCAAAGGGTAATTTTGTGCGCAATAATCTAAAAAAATAATATTGTTATTGAAAATATACTTAGTGCTGAGAGTTCCTTGTTGCATAATGGAGAGCAAGCTAGCAATTATTTTCTCAAACTCTTTCACACATTATCAGGCTGAGCAGATAAAAAAAGATGCGGTCTGTGTCCAAATTTGTTTGTCAAAACACACAGGTGAGACAGGTGAGACTATTTTAACAAGGTTGAACAACTTCATCTACACACCACTGATCATGTAAGTAATGTATTATTTATACTGTTGGTGTTACATAGGCATGCTTGCCTACCCTATATTTAATAAATGCATCCAGTGTACATTACTTTGTACATGGTTGAACATTTGAGAAAAAGCTACCATTTTCATCTGGTCTACTTTACAATTTGAGAAAGAGTTGGAATAAATAATTGCTAGCTCGCTCTTCATTATGCAATAACTCACCTTCAGAACTACGTAAATTTTCAATAACGATGTTAATTTTTTTGATTATTGCGCAGAAAACTACCCTTTGATCTTTCCAAATAAAAACACTTTTTTAAGCAGCATGTACGTCTATTTTGTATTCTAAACTGTAAAGAACAACAAAAATAAGAAGTCTGCTAACTTTCAGGGAGATACCTTACTTTTTTATGGTTTTATGTAGAGTTTTACATGTACCATAAACCACCACCTTAAGGTGTATGGATATACCCCTCCCCCACCCCCTCTGGAGCCCCAGTAGCTCAGTGAGTTAAGCGCTGGCCTACTGATCAAGCAGTCCCGGGTTTGAGCCCTACTCGAGGTGAAACTCTTTCCAGCTGTAAATAGGGTTCCACACAGCTTTTCATTATCACCCTCCCATAGTCCTGATATGACTGAAATACTGTTGAAAAGGCTGTAAAGTCGCAAGTCATCCATAGTTCCATCCAACCCCCTCCCCTATGGTTGTCTCACCTATGACCAGCAGAAGTGAGACATAGGTATTACTTTTTCGGTGTCGTTGTTGTCAGCGGCGGCATAAACTTTGAGTCAGGTTTTCTAGTTTAGCTCTGTTTTGTGACAGTGCGCTGACAGATGATGCGCTGACAGATGATGCGCTGACAGATGAGACACAGCATTCTGTGGAATTCTTAGTTTTACAAAAGAGACAATTTTAATAGAAAAAAATGTGCCGCATCACGACAAAACCTACAAAGTGGCTTGTGCGCCCTGCATGTGCCCAGTCTGATCAGAGACTTTGCTGTATGCTTAAAGGGTAGGTAAGGGCCTAAATTAGCTCCTTGCGGACAGCGAAGGCTCTGATCAGACTGGGCAGATGCCCAGCCTGATCTGAGTCTTTGCTGGGTGCACATTCCACTTTGTTGGTTTTGTTGTGTCAAGGCTCATATGCTTACCTATAAGGTGAAAAGTCTCCACTAGTGTCTAGGGTGTATGAATAAATTTTCAGGAGAAACAAGTCTGCCATTTTCAATTTTGCCTCCCTTCTTAGGGGAGGTCAGCATTAAAAAGAAAAAGAAAAAAAGAAATTGCTCCACTCTCTTAGGAGATTATCTCTCCTTCAGTAGGTTTGAATTGATTTCTCTGAGACCTTGCATATAGACATTGTAGACATAATGTTATTGAGCTGTGCATAAAATTTTTTATTGAAGACAAAATCAATTTCGAGCGAATAACGGATTTTAACACTTAAAGGGCCAACAATGAAACATTTGAATTTGTAAAAGGGATATTTCGAGATGAGGGGGCTCATCTGGATCTACCCTGTTTGCCCTCTAGTCTTTTAGTTCTCAGTATGATATAGCTTGGACAAAACATTTGAAATTTTGCAGACATAAGTTTTGTCATCAGCTTCTTTTTGGCATTTTTAAAACAGTAGCAGTAGGACAGGTATTTGAAGTGGTGATTGTTCATTATAGACAATTTAGTGATGTACACTGCCCTGTTTCATTAGCAAATACAGATTAGCATAGTTCCTCAAGTGGTTCAATCAATGATTATCAGTAATTTTTTGTTCTTCAACCCCTCAGGCAGACAGAGTTATCCACCCTGGCTGATTCTTTGGTGAATGCATCTGTTAGGCCTAAGGCACCAGTCCACAACTCAACAAGACTGTCGGCCAGTACAAGTAATGTCAATCAAGGACGACTTGCCAGGCTACGTGACCACCTGTACAGAAGACATGTCCCAGTTGTCAAGTCAACTAGACCAGGTATACAGTGGGGGAAATGTACTACAGCCCAGCCTCTTTACAGTAGCCACCTTTTGGAAAGCATAAAATTGCCTGTTGTAGGGAGATGGCTGCTGTGAAGAGATGAGACATAGGATCCGTGACATGACAAACCCAACAAAGTGGCATGTGCGCCCAATGCAGACTCGGACAAGTCTATCAGAGTCTTCGCTTTTCTCTTAAAGTGTAGCTTTGGGTCTAAGCTTAGCCTAGCTCCATGCGGACAGGGAAGACTCTGATCAGACTTGGCAGATGCCCAGGCTGATCTGAGTCTGTGCTGGGCGCACATGCTACTATGTCGGTTTTCTCGTGTTGCGGCTCATATAGTATACTGTAAAAATTCTACAAACTGTGACACCAAAAAAGTCATGGTAACGGTTTTGAAAAAATGGAACAGTTTGATTTTACAATGTGTTAATGTGTCTGAAAATTGCAGATGGAATGGCAAACAGAGTAGACCCTGATAAGACTGCTTCTTCATAAGGAGCAGTCTGATTTGGGCCTGCACAGTTTGCTCCACCCTTTCTGTCCCAATTTAGAATTTTTATAATATCTGCTGAGAAACACAAAGGAGCCACGACTTGAGACAAACAACTAAGTGGCATGTGCAGCCAGCAAAGACTCAGATCAGCCTGGGCATCTGCCCAGTCTGATCAGAGTCTTAGCTGTCTGCATGGAGCTAGCTGAGACCCTTAGCTACCCTTTAAGCGCTAAGTGTAGACTCCGATCAGGCTGGGCTGATGCCCAGGCTGATCTTGGTCTTCGCTAGATGCACATACTACTTTGTTGATATTCTCTTGTCGCGGCTCAAAATTGGTTGTTATTGAGATATAGCTTTTGCTTAGGCCTAAGAATATTCGCTGAGGTTCCATTGAATGAAGCTTATATTAGGCTGCATACAAGATAGTTCAGTTGCTGCCATACATTACAGAGCTGCAGATAATAGTCGGTGTGGAAACATTTCTTTTTGCATGTCCAATAAAACATATATTTGGGCTTCTCAAACTAAGTTTAAACGGAGAAAGCAAGTTTTGATATCTCATTAGAGCAAGGCAGTTCTAATGAGGGTTCACAACATATGCTTAAATGGGAAAATAAGTAATAAAATCATTTCTCAATAAAACATATTGTGACCTCTCATTAGAACCACCTTGTTAGCTCACCTGAGCCTTTAGGCTCATAGGTGAGCTTATAGTATAGCCAGGCGAGAGTTGCTTAACGAAAGCGGTATAAAATAGCGCTTTGTAGCGCTTTGCCAACTCTATGCAACGATTTTGCTTTTAAAAAGCGCTTTTCTGTAGCAGTGCGTTGCACAGTGAAGTAAACACATGTAAACAGAAAGCGCTACAGAGCGCTTTGCCTATGCAACGGTATGTTACAAAAAAGCGCTACGCGAGGCAGCTCCGGGGATGCCACGTAGCGCTACAAAACGCTTTTTTGTAACATACCGTTGCATAGCCAATTGCTAGCGAGCGCTACGTAGCGCTAGCGTTATGCAACTCGCCCCAGGCATCCGTCGTCCGTCGTCAGCATTTTCAAACTTCTTCTCTTCTGAAACCACTGGGCTGATTGAAGCCATATTTCATATGGAGCCTACCTAGGTCGGGGGAACGAAAGTTTGTTCCGGGTATCTGGGTCACATGACCAAGATGGCCGCCACACCCATATATGGTAAAAACCCTTCAAAAATCTTCTTCTCCAGAACCAAAAGGCCTATGACCTTGAAATTTGGTATGTAGCATCGGGCATGCAGGCCCATCATAGTTTGTACAAATGATGACCTTGCAATGACCTTGACCTAATTTATTGCATGATCAACTTTGGTACGTTAGGCTTTTATATGGGAAAACGCTTAAACAGTGGATGTCTCAGAAACTATTTAGGTCTAAGGTACAATACTTGGTATACATGGTCAACTAAACGAACAAATGAAGATATTATGTCGCTAAAGGTCAAGGTCATTCGGTCCGTCCATCCGTCGATAAGATTTTCAAACATCTTCTCCTCTGAAACTACTAGGCCGATTAAAGCCAAATTTCATATGAACTATCAGTGGGATGAGGGAAGGAAAGTTTCTACTCGGGGTCTGGGTCACATGACCAAGATGGCAGCCATGCCCATATATGTTAAAAACTCTTCAAAAATCTTCTTCTCCAGAACCAAAAGGCCATCATGACCTTGAAACTTGGTAAGTAGCATCGGGCATGTGGGCCCATCATAGTCTATACAAATGATGACCTTGCGATGACCTTGACCTAATTTATGACATGGTCAATTTCGGTACCGTAGGCTTTTATATGGGAAAACGCCTAAACAGTGGATTTCTCAGAAACTGTTTAAGTCTTAAGTACAACATTTGGTATATATGGTCAACTAAATGAAAAATGAAGAAATTATGTCACTAAAGGTCAAGGTCATTCTCTCTGTCCATCTGTTGTCAAGATTTTCAAACATCTTCTCCTCTGAAACCACTGGGCCGCTTGAAGCCAAATCTCATATGGAGTCCCAGTGGGATGGGGGGATGAAAGTTTATATGCCGGGTCTGGGTCACATGACCAAGATGGCCGCCATGCCCATATATGGTAAAAACCCTTCAAAAATCTTTTTCTCCAGAACCAAAAGGCCTATGACCTTGAAACTTGGTATGTAGCATCGGGCATGTGGGCCCATCATTGTACAAATGATGACCTTGCAATGACCTTGACCTAATTTATGACACGATCAACTATGGTACCTTAGGCTTTTATATGGGAAAACGCTTAAACAGTGGATTTCTCAGAAACTATTGAAGTCTATGGAACAATACTTTGTATACATGGTCAACTAAATGAACAAATGAAGATATTATGTCACTAAAGGTCAAGGTCATTCTCTCCGTCCATCTGTTGTCAAGATTTTCAAACATCTTCTCTGAAACCACTGGGCCGCTTGAAGCAAATTTCATATGGAGTCCCAGTGGGATGGGGGGATGAAAGTTAATACGCCGGGTCTGGGTCACATGACCAAGATGGCCATCATGACCATATATGGTAAAAACCCTTCAAAAATCTTCATCTCCAGAACCAAAAGGCCTATGACCTTGAAACTTGGTATGTAGCATCTGGCATGTGGGCCCACCATAGTTTATACAAATGATGACCTTGCGATGACCTTGACCTAATTTATGACACGATCAACTTCGGTACCTTAGGCTTTTATATGGGAACACGCTTAAACAGTGGTTTCTCAGAAACTATTTAAGTCTATGGAACAATACTTGGTATACATGGTCAACTAAATGAACAAATGAAGATATTATGTCACTAAAGGTCAAGGTCATTCTCTCCGTCCATCTGTTGTCAAGATTTTCAAACATCTTCTCCTCTGAAACCACTGGGCCAATTGAAGCCAAATTTCATATGGAGTCTTAGTGGGATGGGGGAACGAAAGTTTGTTCCAGGGATCTGGGTCACATAACCCAGATGGCCGCCATGTCCATATATGGTAAAACCTGTTCTAAAATCTTTTTCTCCAGAACCAAAAGGCCTATGACCTTGAAACTTGGTATGTAGCATTTGGAACATGGGCCTATCATAATTCATACAAATTAGGACTGTGCATTGAGAGTGGCAAGGCCAATTTTGATGCATTGGAAAATGCTTAAACAGTGGATTTCTCAGAAACCATTCAAGTCTAAGATATGATATTTGGTATTTATGGTTAACTAAGTGAGCCTATTAAGATATTATGTTGTTATAGGTCAAGGTCATTCTTTGACCTTTGTTCAAGGTCACTGTGATTCTGTTGCCTGTCAACATTTTCAAACATCTTCTCTGAAGCCACTGGGCTATTTGAAGCTATATTTCATACGGAGCTTCACTGGGTTAAAAGAACCAAAGTTTGTTGAGCTGGTCATGGTCACGTGACCAAGATGGACACCATGCCCATATATGGTATAACTCCTTCAAAAATCTTCTTCTCCAGAACCAAAGGCACAATGACCCTGAGGCATGGTATGTAGCATTGAGGACTTAGGCCCATCATAGTTTGTACAATCATGACGGTGCATTGGCCTGTATGTGCACTTTGTACTGGTTAACCGCTTAGGAGGTCTATGCCTGCCCAGAAGTAGTGTGGTTAGGTCAACTGACCGTCCCGACATGACCATATTTGTTTACCATGGACGTTAAGCAACAAAATCAATCGATCAATCATTGACCTAATTTTTGGCAAGGTCAACTTTGGTATGTTATGCTTTTATATGGGAAAATGCTTAAACAGTTGATTTCATGGAATTTTTTTAAGCCTAGATATAATAATTGGAAAATATGATTAACTAAATGAATACATGAAGACAAGGTCATCAAAGGTCAAGGTCATTTTTTGAACTTTGCTCAAGGTCACTGAGATTTTTAGATTAAAATACGCACACCTTTTAAGCTACTGGTTTCAAATTTGTAACAAATGAGCGAAATGACAAATTGTGTCTGTTGACAGAAGGTGTCAGGTGAGCTACAGGACCATTGGTCCTCTGGTTGATGCATTTCTGATAGGGGTCACAATATGCGTTTCGTAGTAAAATAAGAAAAATTATGCCTTAATTTTTAACAAATATTGGTTTAAACAATATTTTATTCATACAAAATATACTGACAAGATATATACATGTAATATTCATTGAGGATCTGAACGGAAGCATATTGCTTATATAGTTCATGTCCTCCTTCATATAATTTACACCATATATTCCGTGCATTGTAACAGCATGACTAACATATTATTTAAACAAATATTAATTATCATCAAATACTAATATTGTCTAGCATCTTGGCTTAAGATAAGGAGACTATTTGATTATAGCCGTTAAGCTAAATCGTTGAAAAATTTAGATATGACAGAGTATTGAAGTTAATTCAAAGATATATTTTTTTATTTCTCAACAAAAACATATGTTGTGACCCCTGACCTTTATATGAACCATCTCAGTGAGATGGTTCTAATGAGAGGTCACAACATATGTTTTTATGGAGATATTAGGAAAATTGTTCCTAAATTTTCCCTATTACCCCTTCTTATCTGGAGCTCTGTATGTTAATTCTGGCCAGGAGGTTATAAAACGTGAGTACATTTTCAAAATAAAGCACACTGATTGGCTGCTTCCGAGCACATGCTCGGAAGCAGCCAATCAGTATGCTTTATTTTGAGTTTGAGATTTTTCTCAAGTTTTATAATCTCGACCCTGGTTATCTGTTTTGTAGAGAATTTGTCCATGTCAAGACTGTTGGTACCAGATGAGCTGCTGCAGCAGAGGGCCAGGGATGAGCTGACAGAAGGTGATAATAGTTTTTACCTTGCCTGTATGAAGTATAAGAGATAGCCTGTTTAGTCAGGCTGGTTGTTACCATTTCCCTTCCCATTCTGGTCCCTGAAATGTAGGTCACACCAACCTACATATATTATGAGGTCAGTCTTGATTTCACATTGTACCCGTATCTCAAAAATGATGTTAATCAAATAATCTTTAAGGTATAGGTCCAGATCAATAAACCAAGAAATATATGTCACACAGACTTACATTATCAGGCCAGTCTTGTTGTAGTATAGAACCAATATCCCAAGTATCAACTTCATCCATCAAATAGTCTTCAAGATACTAGGCAAAATCATGTGACAGTGAAATGTAGGTCAAGCTGACCAAAATATATTATGAAGTCACTCTTGGTGTCGCATGCAATCCATGTCCCAAGTATGACAGTCTTCAAGATATAAGACAAATTCACAAGACTGGTAGGTCACATTGAACTACATAAATTCTGAGGTAAGTCACATGGAACTAACTCTTCAAGCATGACTTTCATCTGTTGAACAGTCTTCAAAACAAAATTGCTTGTCTGTGACTTATAGGTCACATCAGAGCTCTAGATAAGAGGGAGTATTTTGTGATAATTAGGGATAATTTTTGTTAATTCTGCATAAAAACATATGTTGTGACCCCTCATCTGAGCCGTCTCAATGAGACGGTTCAGATGAGGGGTCACAACATATGGTTTCAATGAGAAATAAAAATAATTATCCCTCAATTATCATCAAATACCCCTCTTATCTAGAGCTCTGTCACATTGACCTATTATGAGGTCAATCTTGGTGTGGAGTGAGACCATTCAGCTCATGTTCCTTACATTTCTTTGTTGTTTAGTCTCAGTATTATGCTAGTCATTTAAAACATTATGAGGAATGGCGGTAGTGTAGTGGTTTATACAGAGCTCCAGATAAGAGGGAGTATTTGGTAATAATTAGGGATAATTTTTGTTAATTCTGCATGGAAACATACGTTGTGACCCCTCATCTGAACCGTCTCAACGAGACGGTTCAGATGAGGGGTCACAACGTATGGTTTCGATGAGAAATAAGAAAAATTATCCTTAATTATCAGCAAATACTCCCTCTTATCTAGAGCTCTGTTTATATATTAGACTGTCAAACCATGGGTCACAAGTCTGATCCCTCACTCCTCGGGTCTTTCAGATGAGACTTTAAACTGAGGTCCCATCTTTGTATGACCTATGTGTGGGTGGGATGTTAAACCCGAGTTTACAGTATAATGCCTTTTTATGGGTCCGAAATAGAAAAATTAGGGACTGTGCTGTAAATACACGAAATTTGATTTATTAGAAATGCTTTTGGGGTTTTCTTTCAAAAATGTGCACAAAAAGAAAGGTAATTCTTTTCCTTGTAAAGAGTGTGATAGAAAATGCAGAATATTGATTTGAATTAAAACATGTAAGAAAATTTTCAAATGAAATGAAAATCATATCAGGTCATTGCAGTTTATGATATAAATGCTAGCCTTAACCATGCGTCAAAAATATATTAGAAAATCTTGAAAAATTTGATTACAAGCAGTTGTTCAAAATATTATTCCCTTGCATGTAATTGCAATATTCTGAAAATTTCAACATTAAAAAATGATAATTAATACATATAAATAAGAAAAAATATACAAAAATTGAGGCCCAGGAAAACTTGTCTCTTCAGAGTCTGATTTTTTTTTTTTTTTGCTCTGCATGTATATAATTAAGCAAAAATATATGTAATGCCTGAAAAACTTATCCAACAAAAGAACTGTTAATATTTGATGCAAAAAAATTTAAATGTATGTTTATTTCACAGAGACAGCAGTGAAGTCAAATTTACCAAGTCATGTAGAAGCTCCCTCTGTTGGCACGTCTGGTAATTTTGTTGGCATGCAGCGTAGAAGCACTCCTGTCTCTAAACAAAGTGAACAGAGTACCACCATGGGATTTAACATAAACCAGTCTAAAGAGCCAGGTTTTACCTTAGATAGACAGAGAGGGCAAGGTTTTACCCAGACTGCTGTAGGGAAAGGTGTTAATGGCAGAGTTCAAGGACTGGGTAATGTTGCTGCACCAAAGCTACCCGCTGGATCAGTGCTTACCAGCAGGCCTATGGCAGCACCGAGTGTCCGCTTTGACACAAGGAAACCTACAGGTGAGGCTGAATTCCATTGTTTGATATGTGTAGGTCCAGCTAAGGATACAGTGAAAATTCTGAATTTTGGGATACCTACAATAATTACCTTAATTGTTAGCTCACCTGAGCCGAAGGCTCAGAGGTGAGCTTATAGGATGGGAGTCGAGCCGTCGTCCGTGCGTGCGTGCGTGGGTGCGTCAACACTGTCAAACATTAATATCTCAGAAACCAGTGGGCTGACTGCAATCAAATTTTATCTGAAGCATCATTGGGGTGGGGGAAAGGCTGCATTAGGTTTTGGTGCAGATCAGCTCAGAACTCTGGTTTCCATGGCAACAGATAGCCCCCATAGGGTTATAATGGGGAAAACGGCGTCATCACATTTTCTCGACTGTTTTTGATTAGATCCTTATCATACTTGCAGGTAATGGTGACATACATAAGAGCTTGGATGAGTTCGAAATTTGGCCGGATTCGAGCACAGACTACGGAGTTAGCTGCCCTTGAGCGTTTGAAAAAAATCCCATAGGGTTATAATGGGGAAAATGGCGTCATCACGTTTTCTCAACTGTTTTTGCTTAGATCCTTATCATACTTGCAGGTAATGATGACATACATAAGAGCTTGGATGAGTTCGAAATTTGGCCGGATTCGAGCACAGACTACGGAGTTAGCTGCCCTTGAGCGTTTGAAAAAAATCCCATAGGGTTATAATGGGGAAAGTGGCGTCATCACGTTTTCTCAACTGTTTTTGCTTAGATCCTTATCATACTTGCAGGTAATGATGACATACGTAAGAGCTTGGATGAGTTCGAAATTTGGCCGGATTCGAGCACAGACTTCGGAGTTAGCTGCCCTTGAGCGTTTTGAAAAAAATCCCATAGTGTTATAATGGAGAAAACAACATCATCACATATTTTTAGAAAAAATTTGTCATCGCTCTATTGCCTACATTTCTCAATGGATTTTAAAATAAATTCACACAAATGTAGGGCATGACAAGATCTCGAGCAAGTTCGACTTTCAGGGTGCTGCACCCAAGGTCAAGGTCACCGTGGCTATTTTCAGAAAAACTTTGTCATCACTCTAGCGCCTACATTTCTCAACCGATTTTAAATAAACTTCGCACAAATGTAGGGCATGACAATATCTCGAACAAGTTTGACTTTCAGGGTGCTGCGCCCAAGGTCAAGGTCACTGTGGCTATTTTTAGAAAAACGTCAGCGCTCTAGCACCTACATTTCTCAATGGATCTTAAAATAACTTCACACAAATGTAGGGCATGACAATATCTCGAGCAAGTTCAACTTTCAGGATGCTGCACCCAAGGTCAAGGTCACTGTGGCTAATTTTAGAAAAACTTTGTCATGGCTCTAGCACCTACATTTCTACATGGATTTTGAAATAACTTCACATAAATGTAGGGTATGACAATATCTCGAGCAAATTCGACTTTCAGGGTGCTGCCCCCAAGGTCAAGGTCACTGTGGCTTTTTTTAGCAAAAACTTTGTCATCGCTCTAGCACCTAAATTTCTCCATGGATTTTGAAATAACTTCACACAAATGTAGGGCATGACAATATCTTGAGCAAGTTTGACTCTCAGGGTGCTGCACCCAAGGTCAAGGTCACTGTGACTATTTTTAGAAAAACTTCGTCATCCCTCTAGCCCCTACATTGGTCAACAGATTTTAAATCAACTTCACAGAAATGTAGGGCATAACAATATCTTGAACAAGTTTGACTTTCAGGGTGCTGCGCCCAAGGTCAATGTCACTGTGGCTATTTTTAGAAAAACTTTGTCAGCACTCTAGCACCTACATTTCGCTATGGATTTTAAAATAACTTCACACAAATGTAGAGCATGACAATATCTCGAGCAAGTTCAACTTTCAGGGTGCTGCCCCCAAGGTCAAGGTGGCTATTTTTAGAAAAACTTTGTCATCGCTCTAGCACCTACATTTCTCCATGGATTTTGAAATAACTTCACACAAAAATTTAGGGTATGACAATATCTCGAGCAAGTTCAACTTTCAGGGTGCTGGGCTCAAAGTCAAGGTCCCTGTTGCCATTTTTTTGAAAAACTTTGTCATCGTTTTAGCGCCTACATTTCTCCATAGATTTTAAGAAGCCAACTCTGACTATGGAGTTATCTGCCCTTGAGCTTGTAAAAATTGATGTCACCAAGTAATCCAGGTTGATATAGATCTGATCCTTTTCAAACTTGCAGGTAACAAGGGCATGCATGATATAATTCGGTGAGTTCAAATTTTGGCCAGATCGACCGAAGGCTACAGCTACGAAGTTAGCTGCCCTTGAGCATCTAAGAAATACCCCATAGACTTTAAATAGGTAAAATAGTGTCTCCACCTTTACTTTGTTGTTTTTGATTGGCTTCTTTAGATACTTCCCTGTAACAAGAGTATTCATGAAAGCTTGGATGAGTCTGAATTTCCGCCAGATCAGACTACTGACTAGTGTTAGCTACCCTGAGCATCTAAAACATTAATGTCTCCATGTTTTCTTGGTAACTATTGATCCAATCTTTTTCAAGTTGGAGGTAACATAAACATGCATAATGTCTTGCATGAGCTCAAAGTTTGGCAAAATGGGACCACTGACTATTGAGTTAGCTGCCCTTGAGCATCTAAAAAATTGATGTCACAGCTTCTTCTCGGTTGCTGTTGATCTGATCCTCTTTAAACTTGCCAGTTATAAAGGCATGCAAAAAATCTTGGACAGGTTCCAATTTCGGCCAGATCAATACACTTACTGAGGAATAAGCCACCCTTGATTGTTTGAAAAATGTTCCAAAGAGTTAAAATGGAAAAGTAATGTATCCATGCTAGTTTGTTCCTAGTTAAAAAGGACATGTTTAAAAGCTACAAGAGGTCTGTCACTCTGATTTCTGACACATTGAGACAGCTGAGTTACTAATGAAAATATAATTATGAGATCATTTAAGAGCAGTGGAAACATTCAAAAGAAATAGACTGGGCCAGACAGATCTGTTTCGGATAATCAATCCTCTTCAGTGACACTGAAATAAGCCCTGAAAAAATGCTCTCTTATTTGAATACAATTCAAATTTTGAATGACTTTACTTGCTGGCTTGTTTCCACTTTTCTGAGTTGCTATAAATTGCATGTATTTGGTACTTGCACGTAACCAGGCTATGCATAAAAAACTTTTAGGTGTTTGAATTACCTCAAGACTGAATTGATGACAACAGCGTTAGTTTCCCTTGAGTATCAAAAACAGAATTCCATCTACTAATGCTGCTTTTAACCTGGGCAAATATCCTTACGAATATGAAGAATTAATGAACATTTGAATTTTTGCTCTAAAATCACCGAAAATGATATGATTGGCCGAGAAAAAAATGAAACCTTATGAATGCTTCAGAATGTTGTAAGATCCTTGCAAATCTGTTTTACGATTGTTGGTACATTCTTAAGAATGCTTACGGATGCTGTTTTGCGAATCTTACGAATGTGTTGCAAAAGAAACAACAACACGACACACGCATACTTTATTTGCTTATACACATTGTTTCTCTTTGCCTTTTATTTGCTAGGCTGTGCCCAATTAGCTTATTCTCCATCATATTATTACTCATTGTCCGCATTTGTTCATTATACTACGAGAATGTCAATACAAATGCTAGGGAATCTTTACAAACGTCTTACAATCACTACAAATGCGTTGCCAATGATAAGAATGGCTTGTGACTGCTTCCGAATATGTTGCAAATATGTTCTTTTTTGCAAATTTTAGGAACATGTTTCTAAAATTTGCAAAACTTGGTGAATGGCCGTGATTGCTTAAGAATACCAACGAATGCATAGCAATCACCATGCGACCAGTGCGATTTGTTAGTGAATTACCATGATACTATGTAAATTAGCCCATTCGCAACATATTCACCCAGGGATAAGAGCAGTATAATAATGGGAAAATCGGATTTAAAAAAACTAAAAGGATTTTACCATGTATGTAGTAAAGAGCAAAGGCATTGATCACCCTGTGCATTAGCATAGCTGATCTGGGTTTTATGCATATACGAAAGACAGTTTTTTCATGACCATGCTCGGTTAATGTTGGTTCTTGTCTATTTTCAGATTAAACAATCCCAAGATTGCAGAAAGTTTCACAATTACAAGAGAGTATAAAGAATATATTGCAAAATAAAAAGCAAACAATGATTCTGAATTTTACTGAAAATGAAAGAAATACATGTAGTTTTACTTCACCAAAAAGAGTGAGAACGGGTTTACTTAACTTTCCCAAAAAGTCTGAGAATGGGTTAAACTTCCCCAGAAAGTCTGAGAATGGGTTAATCTTCTGCAAAAAGTCTGAGAATGGGTTAATCTTCCCCAAAGTTAATCTTCCCTAAAAAGCCTGAGAATGGGTTAAACTTCCCCAAAAAGTCTGAGAATGGGTTAAACTTCCCCAAAAAGTCTGAGAATGGGTTAAACTTCCCCAAAAAGTCTGAGAATGGGTTAATCTTCCCCAAAAAGTCTGAGATTGGGTTAAACTTCCCTAAAAAGTCTGAGAATGGGTTAAACTTCCTCAAAAAGTCAGAAATTTACTGATTCTGTTGCCAAGCAGTTTACTGATACTGATGCCAATCATTTTGCTCTTTCTGTTACTGAGACTTACACGGAGTCTAGTTTAAACTTTGCACAGTGCTCAAATTCCAAATGAATACTTGAATGTTTGTAGCGATTTTTATGAAACCTTTGCTGATGCCTATTTAAATGATGTGGCTTATGGAAACTTAAGAACTTACAAGGACTTATCTGTGTCTGTATAACCATATCTTAAACTACCCCCAAAAGCCTGAGAATGAGTTAAACTTCCTCAAAGAATCAAAATTGCTAAAGATGATAATTTTATGCCAGTATCTGCCTGATTCTTTGCCAAGCTTTTTGCTGATTTTGCTACAGAAACATATTCTGATTTTAGCTTGAAGTTTGCCAAGTGCTCCCCGCACTGATCTTTAGTGCAGATTATATTTTACTTTTGGTCCCTTGAGATCAAAGAATGTATTCTGAGAACTTGAAAATAGTCATATGTCTAGTTTCATTTTCTAAACAAATTTAAAAGATTTGGGTATTTTTCGACTTACCATTCTTTGAGACGAATGCCTTGTTAAATTTACCAATATACAGTGTTTTCCTCTTGCTCCCTTTGCTAGATTTTATAGGGTCACTGATGAGGCTTTTATAGCTGAAACCTAGGTATGGCTCATCTTCTGCCTTTCATATGAATATTTTCTTTGCTCTAAGAAGGATCTAAACCCTTTATTCTATTCAACAGATTGCTTTAATGTTTGTAGTGATTTTTATGAAGCATTTGCGGGTACTTAACTAAACTTTATTGTCAATATATTAGAATTATCTTTGAATGAAAATGTGAACAAAGGCTGTTCCTTTATTGCTATTAGAGAAATGGTTTTCAGTGATCAGAAATAGGTACAATCAGAGCCAAAAGCTTGCCATCGAAACAAAAGTGTGAAATTACTAAAAATTACATGAAAGACAGATTACAGCTAGACTAATGTGGTGAATCAGTTGTTAAATAATGTTTAACCAGTGATTTGACTGTATCACCGGCTTCATGGTTGGAAAAGGTGATGATCGGGGAACATCTGTTTCCTTTTCGTCACTGTTTTTTTGTCGAGCCCACTTGCGGTAAGCAAGACATAGTTGTTACAACTTCAGTTTGGTGTATGTCCGTGCGTGCGTCAGTGCGTGCGTGCGTTCGTCCATCCGGATTTATCCGGGCCATAACTTCTACATTTATGGATGGATTTCAAAATAATTTGGCACAATTGTTCTCCTTGATGAGAAGAAGTGCCATTTGAAACATTTGATCAGGTAGGTCCTAGGTCAAGGTCAAACTTGAAGGTCAAATGATAAAATGGCCTTAAATTGAGCTTGTCCGGGCCATAACTTCTACATTTACGGATGGATTTCAAAATAATTTGGCACAATTGTTTTCCTTGATGAGTAGAAGTGCCATTTGAAACATTTGATCAGGTAGGTCCTAGGTCAAGGTCAAACTTGAAGGTCAAATGATAAAATGGCCTTAAATTGAGCTAGTCCGGGCCATAACTTCTACATTTACGGATGGATTTCAAAATAATTTGGCACAATTGTTCTCCTTGATGAGTAGAAGTGCCATTTGAAACATTTGATCAGGTAGGTCCAAGGTCAAGGTCAAACTTGAAGGTCAAATGATAAAATGGCCATAAATTGAGCTTGTCCGAGCCATAACTTCGGCAATTACGGATGGATTTCAAAAAAAAAATCGCATAATTGTTCTCCTTGATGAGTAGAAGTGCCATTTGGAACATTTTTTCAGGTAGATCCAAGGTCAAGGTCACACTTGAAGGTCAAATGATAAATTGAGCTTGTCTGAGCCTTAACTTCTACATTTACGGATGGATTTCAAAATAATTTGGCACAATTATTCTCCTTGATGAGTAGAATTGCCATTTGGAACATTTGTTGCGGTAGGTCCAAGGTCAAGGTCATATGTGAAGGTCAAATGATAAAATGGCCATAATTTGAGCTTGTCCGAGCCATAACTTCAACATTTACAAATGGATTCCAAGGTCAAGGTCACACTTGAAGGTCAGCTATTATAATTGTCTTAAATTGATCATGTCTGGGTCATCACTTCTACTTATTTTCCTTTGTGAAAATTTGAAAAAAAGAAGAAATATGCTGGCTAAGCATGATGTTGTTTCGCGACTTTCCAGAGTGAAGCAGTTACTTAGTCTTGACATACATATAGGTCACTATAACAAACAGCGGGCTTGACCAGTTGTCCCTGGACAACCTTCTAGTTTTAAATATTTTAGCCTTGTCATGAAAAACCTTGTTTTAGTGATTTCCACCCAGGTGTGACACAAACCAGCTTCCATGGCTGCAGAAGCTGGCTATACATCAAATAATTGCATTAAAACTGAAGGTATCGTACTATCTCGGAGAGGTGAAAAACAAAGGCAATGATCAGCCTGTGCATTTGCACAGCTGATCTGGGCCTTTGTATTTTGCATAGCCGAAAAGCAAGTTTTCTCATGACCAGGCTCATTTAATGTTGTTTTTTGTCTATTTTCAGACTGTTCAGTGAATATTTAAAAACAATCGAAACCACCCTTTAACTGTCACACCGAGTGCACTGAAAATTCTGCAGCATTCTAAGAAAACAACAACAATGCCAAGAAGGAGGAAAGATTCTAAGTCACAAAGGAGAGAGAAGAACAAAGAGCTAAAGAGACAAGCGAGAAGGAAAGCAAACAATGATTCGGACTTGTTAACTGAAAGTGATAGAAAAGGGTTAAACTTCCCTAAAAAGGCTGAGAATGGGTTAAACTTCCCCAAAAAGGCTGAGAATGGGTTAAACTTCCCTAAAAAGGCTGAGAATGGGTTAAACTTCCCTAAAAAGGCTGAGAATGGGTTAAACTTCCCCAAAAAGTCTGAGAATGGGTTAAACTTCCCCAAAAAGTCAGAAATTGCTGCAAATTATATGCCAATACCTGCCAAGCATTTTACTGGTTCTGTTGCCAAGCTTTGTACTGATTCTGATGCCAATCATTTTGCTGTTTCTGTTACAGAAACTAACACCGAGTCTAGTTTCAACTTTGCAAAGTGCTTTCCAAATGAATGCTTGAATGTTTGTAGTGATTTTGATGAAACCTTTGCAGATGCTTATCCAAATGATGTTGCTGACAGAAACTGTAGAACTTACGAAGACTTATCTTTGAATGAAGAGGAAATTATTCTGAATACTGATATTGAAATTATAGAAACTAGTACTGAAAGACCTTTTGAAAATAGGGATACTGACAACCCTGTATTAACACAACGCAGTCCACTAATATGGAATGCTAGTCAAATTATGTTTGGTAGTTTTCATCAAAATGACAATAGATTTCCGGATCAATCTAGAGGATTTCAGTGTACTTGTAATGCACTATGCATGTTAGTATGTGATGAAATACAAAACGGCTTAGAACTAGATAAGATTCTTTATGCTGGTGATGTATTGTATAATACTACTGTTAATAGTTTAAAAGCACAAGGAAAATTTGTAAACTCTTTACTGAGCTTAGAAGAAATTCCGGACGCTTTGGAATTTGAATCTGTGCATTATTTTGTTGAAAAACAACCTATCGCCTTTGGTGCTCTTGTGAGTACTTTTGAAAACGATGCTTTGTCAACTCTCCATTGTGCTCTAGAAACAGCTTTTATCAAATCAACATCTGTTCTTTTGATAATTGGATCTGTGTGTTCTGCTGTAAGTAGAAGGAATACCTCATACTTGTTTTTTGATTCACATTCTCACGGAGAAAATGGCCTGTCATCAAGTGATGGTACATCTATCTTATTGTCATTTTCTTGTCTTGAAGATCTCATTGCATACTTGTATGCATTTTATGAAAGTATGAGAATAGATTTGACAATGCAGTTTGATTTGTTGCCTATATCTATAAGAAAAAGTGAACAGCCAGAGAGCCTTCTTGAGGCCTACTTTGATGATCAAAATTTGCGACAACAACAGAAAGCTGTCATTACAAGCAATTCAGAATCCATTCTGAATGTAAAGAAAAAGAAAAACCGAAAAGACTACCACAGGATATATAAGCAAAATGCAAGGCAAAACTCCTCTTTTAAAGCAAAAGAATTATTAACTCAGCGAAAACACATGCGTAAAGCCAGGCAAGATAGAGATTTCAAAGCAAAAGAATCAGTAGCTCGGCAAAAATACATGCATAAAGCCAGGCAAGATAGAGATTACAAAGCAAAAGAATTAGTAGCTCAGCGAAAACACATGCATAAAGCCAGGCAAGATAGAGATTTCAAAGCAAAAGAATCAGTAGCTCGGCAAAAATACATGCATAAAGCCAGGCAAGATAGAGATTACAAAGCAAAGGAATTAGTAGCTCAGCGAAAACACATGCATAAAGCCAGGCAAGATAGAGATTACAAAGCAAAAGAATTGGTAGCTCAGCGAAAACACATGCATAAAGCCAGGCAAGATAGAGATTACAAAGCAAAGGAATTAGTAGCTCAGCGAAAACACATGCATAAAGCCAGGCAAGATAGAGATTACAAAGCAAAGGAATTAGTAGCTCAGCGAAAACACATGCATAAAGCCAGGCAAGATAGAGATTACAAAGCGAAAGAATTAGAAGCTCAGCGCAAATCTAAGCAGAAAGCAAGGCAAGATAGAGATTATAAGGCAAAAGAATTGGTGGCTCAGCGGAAATCTAAACAGAATATCAGAAAAAACCCATTTGTATTAGAATGTGAAAGAGTTAAGAAGCAGGAGTACAGGAGAAAGAAGCGAAACATAGATGAAGTAAATGAATATATAGACTTAGAGGAGACCCGTAAAAAACGTAAGAACAAGTTTGAGGATCAACGAGTAGAGAAGACATCTGATCAAAGCTATGTTAAAGATATCAATGAATGTATCAAACAATTTCATTCAAGTATAGCTGTAGGACCATTGTTTGTATGTACATGCTGCCATCAAACATGGTTTAGAAAAGGTGTTTGCATGTTGAAGAACATCAATTTGCCAACAAGTAGTAGACTTTACTGCACCAAATTTAAGTCAATTAATGATGAAGAGTGGATTTGTCACACTTGTATGGGAGCAATAAGAGGTGGAAAGGTTCCAAAACTGTCAGTACATGTAGCTAATGGAATGAAATGGCCAGATAAGCCACTAGAACTTGACTTGCATCAGCTTGAAGAAAGACTTATATCACTAAGAATTCCATTTATGCAGATTCGAGAGTTGCCACATGGAGGTCAGTATTCTTTGAAAGGCAATGTTATCAATGTGCCAGTTGATATTCAACCCACAGTGAGCTGTCTTCCAAGACCAATGGATGAAAATTTTACTATTGCTGTACAACTTAAAAAGAAATTGTCATATAAAAAAGTGGATTTCAAAGAAAATGTAAGACCATTAAGAGTTTTGACTGCATTACACTGGCTGGTAAATAAGAGTGAACTGTATAAAAGATCTGGCATAGAAATTGATGTCAACTGGTTTAAGGAAGTAACTGAAAGTTCAGAGGAGACTGTCAGGGAATTTCTGCAAGAGTCAAACAAGCAAAATGAGGAGAAGCAAAAACAAAATGGAACTAATGAGGAAGATGTGAATGTACCGTCATCATCAAAGGATAGCACAACAGCTGATGACTATGATTCTGATCACTTTAGTGAGATAGACACTAATGAACAAGTTGGCAATGTAGACACTCTAGTTGATGATGAAAATCTTGAAAACAAGTATGATAAAGTTATTACTTTTGCACCTGGAGAAGGGCAGCATCCTCTTAGTTTATATCATGATGCAGATGCAGAGTATCTTTGTTTTCCTACAATATTTTGTGGTCAGAGGCGTCCTAGTAAAGAAGAAAGAACTGTCCCAGTTCATTATAGTGACATTGTGAAGTGGGAATTAAGAAGTGTTGATAGAAGAGCTGCACAATCTGTTCCAAACATATTTTTTAAACACAAAAAATTGCAGATGAAGCAAATAAGTGACAAAGTTAACCTGGCTGTTAGAAGATGTAAAGGCAAGGAAAAGAAAATTACAGCAGCTGAAGCTAGAAATTCTGAGTATTTAGACAAACTTGTCAAACTTGATGAAGGTTATTACATATTTCGTCAACTTAGAAACTCTCCTGCTTATTTACAGTCAAGAAAAAAGGATATCTTTGCGATGATTCGGCAGCTTTCTTTGCCAACCTGGTTTATGTCATTATCAGCTGCAGATACAAGATGGACTGATCTTTTGAAAATGTTGGCAAAACTTAATAAAGGGGTCAGTTATACAGACAAAGATATAGAGGGACTAACATGGCAAGAAAAAACAAAGCTTGTTCAAAAAGACCCAGTTACATGCTCAAGATATTTTGATCACCGGGTACAAGAATTCCTAAATGCTATTCTTAAAAGTAACTGTGAACCCATTGGAAAACTGAGAGATTTCTTTTATAGAGTTGAGTTTCAGCAACGTGGTTCTCCTCACATCCACATGCTTGTTTGGATTGAAAATGCTCCAACATTGGAAAAGAACTCTGAAGAAGAAATTGTCGAATTTGTTGATAAGTATCTCACTTGTAGTGTGAATGATGATGAAACTGCACATCTTGTGGAACTTCAAACACACAAACATTCAAGGACCTGTAGAAAAAAGGGAAAGGCAATATGTAGATTTGGATTTCCTTTGCCTCCTTTGCCTCGAACAATGTTATTGTATCCACTAGAGGAAGAGGTAGACCAGTTCAAAAAGAAGTTTACAGAACTCCAAAGAGTAATGAATGAAAACAAAGATAATGATGTTTCATTTGCTGAATTCTTAGAGACAGTGGCCAAAATGACATTTGAAGATTACATTAAGTGTATAAGAAGTTCGCTCAGTGCTCCTAAAGTGTTCCTTAAACGCGCACCAAATGAAATGAGAGTCAATTTGTTCAATGGGAAAGTTCTTCTTGCCTGGAAAGCTAATCTTGACATTCAGATTGTTCTTGAACCATATGGTTGTGCATCATATGTTGTTGGATACATAAGCAAATCACAAAGAGGTATGAGTGCACAGCTGGAAGCTGCTGCGAAGGAAGCCAGAAAAGGAAATTCTGATATAAAAAAACAAGTGAGACATATAGGAAATGTTTTTTCAAACTGTGTTGAAGTAGGTGCTCAAGAAGCTGTCTATCTTGCTCTACAAATTCCATTGACCAAAGGAACTCGAGAGGTTGTTTATATCAATACTTGTGCTTCAAGAGAAAGAGTTTTTCTATTAAAACCCAAATCAGTCCTAGATGAACTACCTGCTGAATCCACAAATATTGAGTCAGATAATATAGTTCAGAGATATTCTAAAAGACCAAGGCAGCTTCAGAGGTTTTGCTTGGCTGATTATGTCTCAAAGGTTGATGTCATTTATCCAAAAGGAAATAAATTGCCTGAGACAATAGAATATAGAAATGATGACAGCATTAGTGATGAGAATTCAAGTGATGAAAACAGTGAGGATGAAGAGATGGTTGAAAATGGGAATACTGCATCAGACTTGATACACATAGCAAAGAATGGAACAAAATATAAGTACCGAAAAGTCCCTAACGTCATACGCTATGTTAGATACAATCAAACTAAGGACCCAGAAAATTATTACAGAGAGCAACTCATGCTTTTTATGCCATGGCGTAATGAAATAAAAGATCTGCTTGGTTCTTTTGAAACATATGGAGCTCATTACAACACCATCAAAGAGTCACTTGAAATCAAAAGAAATCAGTATGAACATCACACTGAAGAACTTGAACTTGCCAGGCAAATGATAGAAGCTGAGGGAGCTGAATATGATGGAATTGCACCAAATGCAGAACAAGAAAATAGAGAAGCAGAAGAAGAAGGTGTAAACGAGTCTGAAAACTTTGTATATTTTAATCCAGACAGAGTGGTTGAACATAGGCACTATGACATTGGTATAGAGCTGCAGTCTACATGTTCTGTGCCAAGGGTAGAAACAACTAGTATCATGCTGCCAGATGAAGAATACTTAAGTCTGCTACGAAGTTTGAATTTAAGACAGCGGGAATTTTTCAATCACATTATTCATTGCATAAAATGTAAAGACGAACCAATTTATGCTTTCTTGTCAGGCGGTGCAGGTGTTGGTAAATCAGTAGTGATAAGAGCACTTTATCAAAGTCTGTACAGAATGTTAAATCTAAAAGAAGGAGAAAACCCTGATGATATAAGAATTATTCTATGTGCTTGGATGGGCACTGCTGCTTTCAATATAGGTGGTAATACCATTTGCTCTGCTTTTCACAGAAAGATCTTTCAAGATGATCAAAGAATGTCAGCTGATGAATTGAATACATTCAGGATAAAGTACAAACACTTGAAGGTTGTGATTATTGATGAAATATCCATGGTAGGGAAAAGGATTTTTGACTTTATAGACACACGACTACAGCAGCTGACAGGTATAAGAGCCCGTTTTGGTGGTTTAAGTGTTATTGCAGTTGGTGATTTTTATCAGTTGAAGCCAGTAGGTGATAGATTGGTATTCCTTGATCTTAAAGAGGGCGCAAAAGCACTTGCACCAAATTCTTGGAAAGAGCATTTCAAAATTTATGAATTAGTAGACATCATGAGACAGAAAGACGACCTTAAGTTTGCACAATTACTGAATAGACTTCGTGTGAACGAATTGACTGAAGAGGACAAAGATGATTTACGGAAGCGTGTTGTTGACCGTGATTCAGGTGAATACCCAAGAGATGCTGTGCATCTATTTGCTGAAAAAGTAGGGGTGTATAACCATAATGAGAATATTGTGAATGCTATTGATGGAGAAGAGGTTGATATACCATGCCATGACACTCTTGCTTCAGCAAACATTTCCTCGAAAAAAGCAAGGGAACTTATCAGCCAAATTCCTGATAATCCTGAAACAACAGCTAATTTGGAAAAAGTGTTGACTGTAAAGGTCGGAATGAAATATAACATATTGGTAAATGTCAATGTTGAAGATGGTATTGCAAATGGAGCTACAGGTAAAGTGAAATTCATAGAGTATAAAATTGAAGGCAGTAATCGCCCAAGCATTATATGGATGAAATTTGATGATCCTCGAATTGGAAAGGCAACAAGAGAAAAATACTTTCAAAGGGGCTTTTATAATTCAAATATTCAAAGAGACTGGACTCCAATATTTGAAACTGAAAAAACCTTTTTGTACAATCGCAAAATGTATCAGAGAAGACAATTCCCATTGCGACCAGCAGCAGCAAAAACAGTTCACAAAGCTCAAGGGATCACAGAAGATGAGGTAGTAGTTGATTTAACTCAGCATAAAGGAGTTAGGAAGGTATCCCATATTCATTATGTTGCATTTAGTAGAGTCAGAAAACTCGAAAATTTATACATTCTGAATCTAAACGAGGCTACTATAGGTTTAGATGAACAGGTGAATGTTGAAATGCAGAGGTTGAGAACAGAAGCATCTCTTGAGCTCAGTTATACACCTTTGTATAAAATTGATCCCAGCAAAATCAAACTGGCTTTCAATAATGCAAGGTCACTACATAAACATTTTATAGATGTACAGTTTGAACCAAATGTGTTGTCTGCAGATGTTATTGGGTTTGCTGAATCTAGAATGTGTACAAGAGATGAAGATGTTCATTTTGCCTTGAATAGGTTCAGACTTGTCCGATTAGACGAAGCAGCACATGAAACCAGGCCACACCATGGACTTGCCTTATATATAAAAGAAGATTTTGAAATTCAGGAAGTGATGAAACACCATTCTCAATTTTGTGAATTCATTTTTGCTAAATTACACAGTAAGAGAAAAGGTCAACTGCAAGTTGTAGTGTTCTACAAATATCCAAAATGTTCCCAGACTGATTTGAAAAAAGACATTATCAGTGCTTTGAAGCCACTTGTAGGTCATGATGTAAAACTAGTCATAATGGGTGATTTTAATGTACCAGTAAATGAAGCTGAGTCACCTTTCGTCTGTTTTATGGAGACATTATTCTTTTGCAGTCAGTACATTCGACAACCAACGACTGATCATGGATCATTATTGGATCTGGTATTTGCAAATTGTGATGCATTCTGTGATGTGATTGAGGCTTACTGGTCTGATCATAAGCTTATTTATTGTGCCTTAGACATGTAGAGTGCTTTTATGAAACTGCACTCACAGATAGTATAGTGACAACAGAATTGTTTTAAGTATGAAAAGAAACACATTGTGTAAGTATAAGAAGTATACATTTGTAGATGAAAAAGGGTTTACATATGCTTATAGGTATAGCTTGCTCTTGTTTTGCCATCTTTTGGTTATTTAAACATATAAAGCCATTTTGATTTATCTAAAGGTACAGACTTGTTCTGCCAGGTTTTTAAGCTTAATGTGGTATATTGTAAATAAGTTTTGCAGATTGCCAGAATTTGTTTTGAAGTATCAACCCCACTTATTAAAAAATTAAGTGGCTTATGCATTAACGGGGGTTGCCACAATGTTCATGTTCCCCCAACTTAGAAGTTGGGGAGCATGCTAGTATTGGTCTGCCTGTTGGTCCCTCCCTACCACACATGTCCACAAACTATTATGCACATCATTTGTATCCATGCCCCCCCCTCCCCCTTGATTGTCCCTGAAGTTCTAGGGGTATAACATTTAGACCCTTAAGCTGATGAGATTTTCTGTTTTATAGGTGTGGCTAAGAACAGGGTTGTTACTATCAACTTGTCCCCACAGGGCGGAGCTTATACCAGGGCTCTGACAAGTGAAAAGTCATTATCCCCGCCCGTCCCCCTAAGTGGGGGGCAGTGGATATAAATGACTGGTGCATTAGAGCTAGACTTGCAAGAAAACTCTGCAATTACAGCCCTTGAAGAAGTTTTGGTATATTAGCTGTTTAAATAATATAGTTCAGATTCTTAATCTGCTTGATTATAGCTAGACTTTTCTTGAACAAATAAGGAATGCTGTGTACGTAGCTTAACTAATTTTGAACTAATTTTGTGATTTTTAATTTCCTTATCAGGAAAACTCAGAAAATGTATAGATGTAGTCATGAGTAAATTGTTTTGTACATATGCAAAAACAAAGGTGCATATTAGCTGCATTACTGCGGGGGCTAATCAGCACTATTTGCTTTTTCCTGCCTATGTAATGAAATTATCCAATACTTTTAAACCTTTGGCTAGCTGCTGTAGCTGAGAAGACCTGTTTGTGACTGACCTGTAAGGAAACCCTGAAAACTTGTTTTCTCATGTGATGTTCATATGCTAGATTTCAGTTTATGTTTTCAATAAATGTGTTAAACATATAGTATTAAATATTAAATATTGCACTGTTACTTGTATGCAATTGTTGTTAACATTATTCTGTTGTTTGTTTGGTTGGTTGGTTGATTTGATTCTTAACAACCCAGTTAACAATTTTTCAGTCATGTTGGGATGGAGCCATTGCTTCCTGAGTATTACCAGTACTTTTTGAGAGTAAATGTGTCTTGCTGAAGGACACCTTTCGCTCAGGAGTCCAACACCATAACCACTATGCCACGGCGCTCTCCATTGTTTGTTAGGGCCTTATTAAGATAGTGCTAGGTAGTTTCAAGTGCTGAGGCTCCTTTAGTACTTTTGCATATAACAGGTCAAGGGATAGAATTGCTTGTAACATGTGTGGTAGGAAGATGGGTTATTTTTAGGTTTAATAATATTTTATCTATTTTTCCTTTCTTATGTCCTATTTTGAAACATCTGAAAAGCATAAAGTGTAATTTAAGGGTAGTATGCTGTTTTCAGCAAGTCTGTCATTCAATTAATATTTCAAGGTTCTTGCTGTATAACTTAAATAGCTTATGTCCTACTTTTTCATTTGCACTTCCCTGCACATTCAAGCAGTATATGATTGTATAGATCTGGCTGGAAAAGAGGAGCAAAGGGCCAGTAGGGGCAGGAGTTTTGCCACTTTGTAATTCTTACAAGGGTATTTTTGTATTGAAATTGACTGGTATTTCATATATGTGTAATGCAAATCCTGTTAAAGCTTTGAGTTTATCCTTTTAATACTTTGTAGCATGTTACAGATATACTGAACATGTGCTTGAAGAAGTTTGATGCTGTCAATACTTAGCAGTTATTTACTGGTCTATTGAAAATGTGCATGAAGAAGTTTGTTGCTGTAAAATATTGTTTGACTAACCGACAAGAGTATTGAAGTTAGGTATACATGCATTCTAACCACTGCACAGTTCAAATAATGCTTGAAATGCATAGTTTTTAAAAGCCATTCCTTTCCAAGTGTCCAGTTATTCTTTCAATACTTTACAGATATGTATTAAAGAAATATATATGGAAGATGTGTATGAAGAAGATTGATACAGATCTTTTTTGAAAAAAATTAATGGAGTTTTTAACATAGTCATTTGCTCAACGACTGCTCATAATTCAAAGAGAATTGCCGGTAATGTTTGCCTTTGTTCAAATTTCATTAAGCATATGAGTAAACTTTTAGAAGCAACTGATGATGTTGTATGATTACACTATATGCCTTGCTTGCAGCTCATTTCTTGTTTTATTGTTCAATTTGTGGTTCAGGTTAAGTGAAAATTTAATGAAAAAGTGTGTAATTATAGTTTGGCTACTGCTTTCAAAATAGATATTAAATTATTAAGTTGAAGTGCACATTTAAATATGAAAAAGTTGAAGGATATTTTAACTTAATCTGTTTTATCACATTCAAGAAAGTAGATGCTAACTCAATCTGTTTTATCACATGCTTTTTCAAAAAAGTTGCTATAAAAACTCCATCCGTTGAATCCATTTTCAAAAACATATATTTTAATATGTAATAAAGTAAACTTTTGCTGTAATCACCCTAAAATTCAAATAAAGAGGTATCCTTGGAGAAATTTGTCCAAAAGGTACAGATGGAATGACAAACAGTGTAGACCCTTATCAGACAGCTCCTCTAGGAGCAGTCTGATCTGGGTCTGCACCGTTTGCCAAGGCCTGTCTGTCCGAAAAGTTAGGGTCATTATTAATTGAAGGGAGTGTAAATTAACATTATGAGTCAATGCTTGAATTGCAGTACCAAGCCAAATATCTTAAAATCATGAGTACCAAACCCTTTAGTACATGAACTTAGAATGTGTTTTGCTCACTACAATTCTCTTGGGTTGGAAGGCCTTTCTGTGGTAAAATTCTCAGCTTAAATGCTATTAACACAGATACATGTATATATGTGTCAAGGCTATTGCTAAAATGCTGATATAAATTTGCTGTGAAAGTTAACCAACTTCATTGGTACAAATGTTTATGATGACATTCTTCTAAATAAAGCTACAGGTTCTACAGACGTGACATTGCCAACCTCAAATAGATCAGTCAGAGAATATTTGATGAAACATATCCATATGCACCTTCAAGGAAAACAGTTTGTTGCAATATGACAGATCTACAACTGCACACCTCAGAACTTGCAGTATTCACAGTGTCATTCTCCTTACAACTTAGACAGGAGTTTTCATCATCACAGATACAGTCAATGTCAAATTCCAAAGCTCATATTTTCATCAAAGCCAGATGCAAGGAGCATTCAATTCATCAATGAATTATTGTTTAATGATTTCTTTTTTTAGTCATGTGAATGACACTACTGCCAAAGTGGTGACGATTTAATCTTTGAGTACTCAACAATATATACATCATGAAAGATACAAATGGCTGACTTTTGTCTAGATGAACTACATAAGA
Organism: Ctena decussata; assembly: GCA_963989385.1. Classification (NCBI taxonomy): domain Eukaryota; kingdom Metazoa; phylum Mollusca; class Bivalvia; order Lucinida; family Lucinidae; genus Ctena; species Ctena decussata. The sequence continues at coordinate 51,258,238 of OZ022498.1, read as the reverse complement.
CTTTTAATAAAGGCCAAACTGTCTTCAAGACTCTTTAGAGTATTCCACAGGGTGAGCATTACACTTGATAACACTAAAATACATTGGTGCATCTTGTGTCTATACTGAGAGAAACTCTTCTCATTACGACTGAAATTTTATGTTTAACAAACTTTGACATTAAGTTATAAAGCTGTATGTTATCAAAAGATATTGAGCCAGCAATTTTAAGCACACAAGCAAGAAAAATTATGTTTACGAACTTTTGCTACAGAGGGTTAAGACTTTTGGAGTGGTACTGTACTTTAACAATTGATGCATGTCTTTCATTTAACACATACACTGTTTTATTGCACGAGATAATAGTTCACAGAATTGGGATCATCTTTAAGTCGTTTTCTTTCCTAATGAAGCCACCCTGTTATTCAGGATTCTCTGAATTTGTGTCTTCAGATTCATGTTTCTGTTGTGAAATTCAGTGTATAGATGTGTGTTTTCTGTTAAGAAGCATTTTAGTTTCTGCAATTGTTTTCACTTTAATACATTTGATATTGAAAGAGTATTCAATAAACATTAACAAATTAACACTTCTTTTAGCTGAAAACCCTTTATGCTATTCATTGGTTAAAATACCCTCAATGCCAAATAAAATTAAACAGTAAGCAATGACCAGGAACTGATGCAATCAGATCCAAAGTCCCACCTGGGAAATCAAACTGGAAATTAACTAAAACAAATAGACATAAAATTGTTGACAGGTATGTTAAACCTCAACAAAAGCAAACAGATAAACAAACAAAGAAGACATACCATATATCAAAGGAGCAGCTCATTAGGAGCCTCCATGGTGTTGTGGTAAAGCTACTCGCCTTGTAAACCAGGGGTTATGGGTTTGATCCTGGACTTTTCCGGTCTTTTGGATGAGACTTCAGTTTCTGTGATGATTTACCTTATGTATGTTCTTATTATTTTTGGTTCGGTTTGGGTTGCTGAGTGGCCACCTTTTGGGAACAAGCTGCTCACTCGGTTGGCCATATGTTCTCTGTATCTTGATTATTTGTAATCTTAGTTGTTTCCAACTATGGTTTGAGGGCTGGATTTGGATTTTGATTGTTTCAGTTCCTGGTCTTTGCATACTTTTTACTTTCAAACTGAGGTTCAGTTTCTATACGACCTAAGCTATTGGTGGGACGTAAAATCCTAACACAACAACAAATGAGCAGCTCTTTCCCAAATCATGGCAACTCAGCTACCTTAACCTTACTAGTCTTATGAGCCACATCAAGACAAAACCTGTCTTCGGCATTTCCGACCTTGTCCGACACAAACCAGACTGTACAGCCAGAGAAGATGGTTAAGAGGCTTGAAATTTTTTATCAAGCAAGTAGATGGGATTGTACTATGTAGCAAAAAAAAGGTGTTGATCAGCTATGCAGTAACTGCACAGCTGACCTGCGTCTTTATTTTCTCGTATGCAAAAAAGCATGTTCTCATGAAGTGGCTCATATCATCTAGAGACATAGAAGACAAAAAGAAGCAATAAAAAGAGGCAAATGAGAAGTATCATTTTGGAACGGTCAATAACACAAGGTTCAAAGGATTTAATAAGGGTGATCAAAAGGTTATGATTAGGGACCAATAGATTATACATCACAACCTCTTATTATAGCCACGCTTTGGAAAATTCGAGCTATACTGGATTTGCCCTGTCCTTCCATAATTCCGTTATTCTACGGTTCCGTAATTCTTTGGATCTGCTACCATTTCTTTTCCGCTTAATATTTTGAGAAACAATGGACAGAACTTAACCAAATTTTGTATGCACATCAGTATTGCCTTTTTTTGCAAGTTTGAACCACTTACAGCCCTACATTGTTTTAACTCGCCAGGCATAGGCTGACAATGTGAGTCGAAAGTATGAGATTGATCCAGGGTCTGTCTTTTCATCCCATATTTGTCCTATGACTAATCTTGATGGCTCTCAGGTAAGTGATCGTTGCCCTATGGGCTACTTGTGATAGAAAAAGTGATGCAGACGTTGTAAAGACGCCAAGTGCATCTAATTGCAGCAATGTTCAGACAGTTGTTTAAAATGAAATTCGTTTCAGAAGTTGGCAATATTGTCCTCTATAACTTGTATCATATCCCGGGTATCATATACATATTTTCACTGGATTACCATTTTATAAGTTATGGCAAAAATAGTTCTAAAACATAAAATCTGTATGTTAGAACCTCTTTGCCAAGATGCAACTGTTGTGACAGAGACGATTGCTTCTTGAAGTGCAGAAAAGCCCGACCATACCAATATATGCCTGTGGCGACAGCTAAACCACATTCGTGTACTCCAAATGGGGGCGGATGAGTGTTTTGAAGAGAGGAAGAAACATATCTTTATCCATATATGTGAATGTTCTTATAATTAGCCCCAGCATTCTATTAGCTTTATTAGCACAGTTCAATATGTCTAAATGTAAAGGTAAAGGTTTCCCATAGCCCAATAGCCGTGGGGGCAGTGGGGGTTAGAGACCCACTGTATCTTGGGCACAGCTAATGAAAGGCGGAGCCCATCTCTCTCCTTTCGCTGCCTTATCTGCCCATCTCTCTCCTTTTGCTGCCTTATCCTTCCCTAATTCGAAAAAGGTACCCATTTACTGCTGGGTGGACAGAGAGAGTTTTCCTGTCGTCAGATGGCGACGCTGAGCCGCGAACTCACGACCTCACTGCAGCTGGTGTTGTGCCTTGTGGAGGCAATAAAAAAGTCTCCCCGTACATCATCCATAGTGCAGATCATATTTTATTTACATCCTTTGAGATCAGAGGATAGATTCTGAGAAATCTAAAATCTGAGGTCGATGAAGACTATTATTCTAGATCAACGTCTTTTATATTATTTGGATCCTTTTGAAACTAAACAGTCTTTGAATCGACTGCCCAATTAAAATTAAGAAATAACAGGGTTTTTTTCTGGTTTCGTCACCAGATATTGTCAGGGTCACTGACGAAGCTTTATTAGCCGAAACTACGTAGTCTGGCCCATGTTCCTACTTCTGTATGTATTCTCTGCTATTGAAGGAACTTTTTAAGATTTTAATTAGACAATTTTTCCTGCATGTTTTTAATAGGGGTTATGCTTGCGCTATGATAGTGCATGCAGAGGTTGACCTTAGCTTAAGTTGAAGCAATTTGACATTTTGTCTTCACAATAAAGGCACATTTGACATTTGCATGAAGAAGTTTGTTGCCAAAAATATTATTGATAAAATGGCAGCTATGTCAACTTACACAGTCATTTGTATGGCCTTTGTATTCTGACATCATTTACTTTATTGACCATTAATGTGTGTGGGGGGGGGGGGGGTCTAATAAGCATTGCTTATTGCCTTTTTTCATTGTAGCTACGAGTGACCTAGTACACGATAAGGAAGCTATATATGCCGACACCAACTGCCAACAAGATCTGGAAATATCTGAAATATAAATTATGCTTGTGAAATAGCAAATTGCATTTTCTTGGGTCTCACTCATATTTTAGCCGCATCATCAGAAAACCTATATTTTGGGTTTCCGACCAGTTCAAAACTCAGACTGTACAGTCACAGAAAATGATAAGTGGCTTAAGAAAGTAGATAGTTTTTATTATCTGTTTGGTGAAAACAAACACACTGATGAGCTACGTAATTACCGTGCAGCTGATCTGCACCTTTGTTTTCGCATATGCAAATAACTGTTTTTTCATGAAGTGGCTCATTTCAGAAAAGAAGCTATTAACAGCTATGGAAGGTCAAAGATAGCCTCCAAATTGTGCACTAGGTCAAAGAAAGCAACAACAAAATCATAATTCAATAGTCATAAATCCATGCTCATAAACACACATATTAAATGATGATTATCTAGGTTCTCTGAAGTGGAATGTTTTGATAAGAACTTGTTAGGGGTACTGTAAAACACTTATATTTGGCGGTCACTTCATTTTGGCGATATTGGCGGAAAAGCAGAAAATCGCCAAATTAAAATGCCGCCAATATAAACTCATGATACTGAAAGAAGAAAAAATATTATGTAGCATATAATCCTATTTTCTTTACTAAAATATCAAAGCTAATACACACCACATATGCTAGCGCTAAGGAAAATGCCTCGCAAACAACAAGTGGGAGGAAACAGAGTATGAAAATGTTCTCACCATACTAATTAGTGTTTCAATTAAGTTGATTAAATCAGAAAGAACATAAAATCGGTTTGTATCTTAATTTGCATTTGTTTACTTTAAACAATTAACTACGCAAAATGTAACATGATTATGATAATAATTGTTATTATTTTAATCGACATGACAATACAGAGCTCAACTCAAGAGCCAAATACGATGTCAGCAGGAATATTTTGTTCTTGAGAAATCACAAAACCGCCAAAATAAAAATCCGCCAAAAGGTCCATATTATAAAACCGCCAAATTTTGCTGCCGCCAAATATAAGTGTTTTACAGTAAGGGCGCGTTTACACGAGCAAAGTTTCTATGTCACAGAAACTTTAACAAAGAAACTATGACAAACATTTTGCGTTTACACGGAGCAAATTATTTGTTAAAGAAAATGTGCCATAGAATCTTTGTCACATAAACTTTGGCAATGAAATATTTGCTGCAGTGTTCACACGACCAAATATTATTCGTCAAAGTTACCTGCAGCGATGAAACAAAATCTTTGTCACATTTTCCACGCTTGTAGCAATGTTCTTTGTTACATAATCTTTAGCAAAGTTCTCCGTTTACACGGACAAATTTAATTTATTGAAGTAACTTTACCATATTTATTTGTCAAAGAAACATTGTCATATTTTGGCATTTACACGAGCAAATTTTTCTGTGACAAACCTACTTTGTCATAGAAACTTTGGTCGTGTAAACGCGCCCTAATAAAACTCCCTTTAGAAGTAAACATCCCTGAGGGATTAGGAATCATGCTGTTATCCCTCTGCAGAAAGTCCAGCGAGATGAAATTTGGCTGCTGGTGAAAGGTTATAGTACAAGATGACAGCTCTGTCTATTGTGCTCTTGATTGGATACTTTTTAAACTTGCATATATTAAATGAGGGCATACATAATGTTTTGGATCAGTTTAATTTTCAGTCTGATTGGACCACTGACTGTGGAGTTAGCTGCCCTTGACCATCTTAAATATCCCTATAGGTTTACAATGTCTCTCAGGTGAGCAATTGTTGCCCTTTGGGCTACTTGTTCTAAAAATGGAACAGTTTGGATTTACAATGCAGCAATTTGTCCAAAAGATGCAGATGGAACAGCAAATAGTGTAGGCCTTGATTAGACTGCTCCTTTTTGTCTTGTCTCCTTTGGAAAAAATGGCAGAAAAACCTTAAATATGCAGGAATTCAATTACAGAAATGACTGACTGAGGAGGGGGGGGGGGGGGGGGGGGGGGGGGGGCAGAAAATTTATGACAAACAGGGCAACCAGAAAAGTACATCGGTTGTCTTTCAGCCTCTATGTACTTGTACATCAAAAAATCACCATGCATACTTGAAAAAGTGTGAGATTATTCTCAAAGGGAGGTTTAACAAGTTGGCATGGAAACTAGACTGCCCAATCAGAGGCTGGAAATCCTGATACACACTAGAAATGCATACACATACTTTTAGTTTTGCATCTGTTTATGAGCAGAGAAGATTCCGATTTGTTAATATAATTTCCACGGGAAATCTTCACATGATCAAAATTGGTTGGACGTGTCAGTTCCACAGCTATGGTTAAAAGCCACATAAAGAATAGATACACTTTCAGGGGAAATGACCCTGCCCATTTTCATTTTTGCCTTGTTCTCAGTGGGGCAGGAAACAAGTTTAGACCCAGACAAAACTGCTCTTAAGGAGCAGTCTGATCAGGGTCTGCCCTCTTTTCCAGCAGCTTTATGACATCTATGTATACAACACAAATTTGTCCATCTTGGAAATTAAAAGTGAATAGGTACACTTTCAGGGGAAGCAACTGTATCATTCTCGTTTTTGCCTCCTCAATGTTGGTCAACTCTTTAAAGAAAGAATTTGCTCCTGTAGGAACGGATTCATCTCTTTAAGAGTTGACCCTTTGGAAGGGTTACATTATCCAGTGAAGCAAACAGGATGTCACAAAAGTTGCTTCACTTCTGTAAAAAAAATGGCAGAAAAACATGGAGGTGCGTCCATAAAAATGCTTATTGCAGACAAGATTTAAATAGCTGAATATTTGTGATATATATGGTAAAATTATATATTTGCCAAACAGGAAATTTTGGAGGAGTTATGGGAGCACCAACTGACGTTGAAGGCGAGATAACTTTGGAAGAGCTTGCAGAGCTTCAGCCAAATATATGTGAGTAAATGTTTCAGGTTTCTTTTATTATCTGTAAAGGCCAAATACTCTCAGGTATCGTTTCTCCTTCCCCTGATTCAAGAAGGGCAGTTGTCAGTTACTGGCGAAAGTATGTGCACTTAGTACTGGTTAACCGCTTAGGAGGTCTAAGTCTGCCCAGGAATAGTGTGGTTAGGTTAACTGACCGTCCCGACATGACCTTAGTTGTTTACCGTGGACGTTAAGCATCAAATCAACCAACCAACTCTCAGGTAATAATTTTTATTGACTGTAAGGGTGGTAGGATGGAAGAAAATGCTGTTAAACTTTCGGCATTGGGGCGGAGTGAGGAGTTAGGTCATCTTGGCTTCAGGAAAGGAAGACAAGGGCCTGTTATGTTTGTAGTAGGTAAAGGATTGGTGTGGTTTTCAGTTTTTATACCCCCGGCATACGAAGTATGTCGAGGGGTATATAGTTTTCGTCTTTCCGTCCGTTCGTCCGTCTTTCCGTCTGTCCGTTAGTCCGTCCGTCCGTACGTAAGTTAACATTTGCGTTAAAGTTTTGTGTTAAGTTTTTTATTTTGCTTCTGTTAACCAGAACTTGTTCATACATGCTTATTATTTTAGTAGAGGATGGAAACTGATTAATTTGCATCATCTAGATGCTGCTGCTGGCCTAAGGTCAAGGTCACAGACTTTGAAATTTGTAAAATAGCTGCGTTAAAGTTTTGCGTTAAGTTTTTGCTTTTTCTCTTTTTTTCTGAAAGACTTAATTGTAACTTGTTCATATGTGCTCAGTGTTAGTACAGGATAAATAGATATTAGTTTTCATCATCTGGATGCTGCTGCTGACATAAGGTCAAGGTCACAGACTTAGAAATTTGTATACCATTTGTGTTAAAGTTTTGTGTTCAGTTATATTTTATGCTTATATTTTGAATATACTTGAATAAAACCTTTTACAATGCTACTAGGTTTACTTCTAGGTTGAAATGGATCAGTTGACATCATCCAGATGCTGCTGCTGCTGACTTATGGTCAAGGCCACAGACTTTGAAATTTGTATACTTTTTGCATTAAAGTTTTATTTTACAATGGAAACTTTTATTATGCTCCTAGAATGACTTCTAGGTTGAAACTGATCAGTTTACATTGTCAAGATGCTGCTGCTGACTTAAGGTGAAGGCCACAGAGATGATTTGTGTTAAATATTTGAGTTAAATTTCTCTGTTTTTTTCTGCTTATGCAAATTTTAAATTGAACCTTCTAGCTTTTGTCTATGGGCCTTTCACTGGATTTGTTATAAATTGTCCACCTGTCTGTTTGTTTGTTAACATTTGCTTTAAAGCTTTGTATTTAATGTGCTTTTATTAGGGGTTGGCGCTGGCCGGGGGTATACGTGAGCCCCTGCTCACTTGCTCTAGTTTACCCTGGTCTGTCAGTTCCTTTCTCTTCCTATTTCTAGGAGATGGTTTAATATAGACTGATTTACATGTGTTGCCACAAAGGACAGTCAAACTCATTATGTACTCTGAGGTAGTTCTATTGAATTTCCACAACACGTATTTCTGTAAGAAATAAGAATCAAAATGCTTATTTTTTGTTCCCACTTCTTTGGCATTTCTGATGCTCTGAAACTAATAAGTGAAATTGATGGAAAGGGAAAAGATGGTAAATCATCATCAAGTTGTGGCAAATATGCCAAGGCAACAAAGTAGAACAAGTTCTGTCTGCTTATAATGGTCTACGCATTTATAACAACTCCATGAGTTTTCAGGAAAAATATGTCTGAAGAACCAGTTTTTTTCATGAATTTTTCTAAGGGATGAAATATATAAGATTTTAGAACAATTAAGGTCAAGTCAAATTTCGACACCAGGTAAATTCGGACACAATTGCAAACGGTGAAAATCCAGATGAGTCGGCTCATAATGAGCCGTCTCATCAGGGTTTTCACTGTTTGCCCAGTTCTGTTTGTTTTAATGCCAAACAACTGACATGTAACGGAAACAGTGTCACTGTCTGAAATTACCTGCTGTCCGAATTTAGCTGACTCGACCCTATAAGCATTTTGTACTTTCCATACTCCCAGTGACAGACATAAAAGAGCTGAATGGTCAGACCTTTGAGGACATAACACCAGAAGACTCAACAGAAAATGATGAGGATGAAAATTATGATGAAGATGATGAATATGATGATGAGGAATCTAATGGTGTCGGATTTGGTCTACAGTATAACTTGCCACCGGAAACACAAGGTGAGTGTTGAACATGATGATGAGGAATCTAATGGTGTTGGCTTTGGTCTACAGTATAACTTGCCACCGGAAACACAAGGTGAGTGTTGGATATGATGATGAGGATTCTAATGGTGTTGGCTTTGGTCTACAGTATAACTTGCCACCGGAAACACAAGGTGAGTGTTGAATATGATTATGAAGAATCTAATGGTGTTGGCTTTGGTCTACAGTATAACTTGCCACTTGAAACACAAGGTGAGTGTTGAACATGATGATGAGGGATCTAATGGCATCGGCTTTGGTCTACAGTATAATTTGCCACCAGAAACACAAGGTGAGTGTTGAATATGATTATGAGGAATCTAACAGCGTCAGCTTTGGTATACAATATAACTTGCCACCAGAAACACAAGGTGAGTGTTGAACATGATGATGAGGGATCTAATGGCGTCGGCTTTGGTCTACAGTATAATTTGCCACCAGAAACACAAGGTGAGTGTTGAATATGATTATGAGGAATCTTAACAGCGTCAGCTTTGGTATACAATATAACTTGCCACCGGAAACACAAGGTGAGTGTTGAACATGATGATGAGGGATCTAATGGCGTCGGCTTTGGTCTACAGTATAATTTGCCACCAGAAACACAAGGTGAGTGTTGAATATGATTATGAGGAATCTAACAGCGTCAGCTTTGGTATACAGTATAACTTGCCTTCGGAAACACAAGGTGAGTATGATGAGGTGGCTCATTATGAGCTGCTTCAGCTGGATCTATGCTGTTTGCAATTCAGCTGCAGTCTAACCTTTCCTAAAGGCCACCTCTTTTAAGCAAGAACCTACTTATAACCAACTCGTGAGCAGGGAGAACAGAGCTCTGTGCCCTTGATATATTTTACTATTGACCTTCAAACAGTGATATAATTTCAATAGATCAATTATATCTAAATTAGAACTTGGGTTTACATCCGGCAACAACAACAAAAAATAGGAAAAACAAAATTGAAAAAAAAACAAAAAAAACCAGAAAAAATGGAAAAAATGAATAAAAGAAAAAAAGATAAATAAGGAGAATAACATTGGAGTGTTTGTTTACTGTAAAACACTTATATTTGGCGGTTTTAATAAATGGACCTTTTGGGGGATTTTTATTTTGGCGGATTTGCATTTCCGAAAAATTAATTTCTGCTAACGCCATATTGGCCACTTGGGACCGCGTTCTTTAAAGACATTGTGAATACAGAAATTACAATTATTCCTATTATCATGTGAAATTTTGCCTGATTAAACTGTTTACGGTGAAAAGATTGTTCCGTCTTTCTAATTTAATCAACTTGGCTTATGTTCTGATTAGATGTATGGCATGTCTAATGAATATTTTCACACTCCGTTTCCTCTTGCTTGTTGTTTGTGCTAATATAAATGATATGAATTGACTTTGATATTATGATAGAGGTAATGAATTATATACTCATTGTTTTTTTTCTTCCATGACCTTCAGTTTAAATTGGCGGCATTTTAATTTGGCGCTTTTCTTCTCTTCCGCCAATATCGCCAAAATAAAATGACTGCCAAATATAAGTGTTTTACAGTAGTTTTGAATATGTAAACCATTAGATCTCTATAAAAATATATAATTTTCAAACTATTTGCTCTAGCATTGGGACCCATTAGAAATAGATGTCATTTCTTCATCTTTGTACAAAAATTTTCCATGCTTTCCACTTTGTCATGTCTGATTTAAATGTTTGAAATAAAGAAATACAAAATACATTCAGAAATTCTCTATTTTCTTTCTAGGTACTACTGTCTCCTCATCAACTCCAGTAGCTACAAGGAGCAGTAAGTCTGATGCTTCACAGACTCCAGTGAGCAGGAAATTGTTTGGTGGAGACACTGATGTTAAACCAGTTGGAGGAGGTTACAAATTTGGAGCCAATAATGATGGTATTTATATTTGTTATACCGTAATGACCCTAAAATTTTGGACACGTGGAAGTTTGACAATAATTATTAAAAAATACTTAGAAAGTGGATTTTAGGTACGTTAATGCATCCAAATGATGCTTAGTGAATGGCAAACATTGTAGACCCTGATCAAACTGCTCCTTGAGGAGCAGTTTTATCTGGGTCTACAGTGTTTGCTTAGACCTGTCTGTCCGAATATTTGGGGTCATTAAGGTATACCATAAAAATTCTAGATATTGTGACAGCTATGGCTGAGCAAACAGTGCAGACCAAGATCAGCCTGCTCCTTAAGGAGCAGTCTGACCAGGGTCTACATTGTTTGCCATTCCATCTGTATCGTTTTGACGCATTACTGCACTGTACAACGAAACTGTTCAATTTCCTTTTAATATTAAGATGGGTCCAAATTTTTGGAACTTTTACAATAATTGAATCCCTAAGATTAAGAGCATGTGCACTAGAATGAGTCATCTCAGCCCGCATATTCAGGTCCTGAGGTACCTTTACAGCAAAAATGCCAAAATTAAAGACACAGATCAGTCTATGTAAATTTGCAGGCTGAACTGTCTGCTCTGTCTGTACATTTTTATGGTGCAGCTTAAAGGCAGGTTCCTGTACTAGCGATAACAATTATGTCCACAAAATAATTTCGTCTTTTTCTGAGCAGTATTGAATTCTCTTATTTTTCTGAATTTGTTGCTACGGAGAAACTTGTCAGATGTTGAAGAAAATAGTCGATTCCCTTTTGGTGTATTTTCTTTCGTTGGAATTCCAGTTCTAAAAAGAACTATGTTTATTATGTCTATAAGTGCGCGAGTTCTGATGCCATTCTCCAAAGGTCAATTTTCCCTTGTCGTGAGCTCTACTAGAGGTCCTGGCATGGTGGATGGGTCAAAACTATCCCAAAATGCAATGCAGCATGACCTCAGCTGCGTTATCTATTTTTGGCGCGAACTAAAAATAGCGCTAACTGGTGTGCGAAGCAGAGTTAGGAAATCCCTTGCAAAACAACTTTTCTATTATTTTTTTGATTTACACTTTTTAGTGAAACTTATTCAGTCCATTTTATAAGTGCTTTCCAACAACTTGGATGAAAGATCATCAAAATTATGATGCATTCCAAAGTACAGGAACCTACCTTTAAAGTAAGCCAAAAAGTGGTACCACTCTATAATGGTTTTATGATCCTGTTATGCCATTACCTATATGAGGTGGAGTAATTTCCTTGATGAAATAGCAGTGTCACTGGACTGTTGCATAATAAAATTAGACACCCAATAAACAAGAATTATGTCTTTAAGGTGTATGGATACACCTGTATGTTTTACGGTCACTTTTACAAAGGGAGACATTTTTTGTAACTTCCTGGTTACTTTCCTTAGTGACAATTCCCTTTCTGAAAAGCAGCTAAACTGGTAAAAAAAAGTTAAGTCCCATGTTGATTTTTCCAGTAGACACTAGCCTAAAATGTCAAGAGTTAGGCTTCCATTACCTGAAACCAAACCATAGTGAAAACTTGAAACATGCGGATTGAGTGTTCATCTTTCAAGCAGGGTGTCAGGCCTTGGACTCCCGCCGGCAGCATTTTTAGCTCACCTGAACAAAGTTCAGGAAGAGCTATTATACTACCCCCGGGTTGGAGTTGGCGTTAGCAAAATGTTAAAGTTTTATATTAAAGTTTTTAAGATCTCATAGGTTTTAAACCCTTAGATCCATTTAAATTATATTTGGTATGATGATAGATATTGATCCACAAATTTATTCAGTACCATCCTCACCCCTGGTCATGGCCCATAGGTCAAGTTCACAGACTTAGAAATTTTATGTGAAAGTTTTACGTTAAAGTCTATAAGATGTCATAGCTTCTAAGCCTTTCAATTGATTTCAATTATATTGAGTATAAGTATAGATATTGGTCCAAAATATTATTCAGCACCATCCCAACCCCTGTCCATGACCTATAGGTCAAGATCATGGACTTAGAAATTTTATGTTAAAGTTTTACGTTAAAGTATTTAAGTTCTTGAAGTTTCTAAATCTTTTGATCAATCTGAATTATATTTGGTATGATGTTCGATATTGATCCAATCTTTTTTCAGCACCATCCCCACCCATGAATATGACCTATAGGTCAAGGTCACAGACTTTGAAATTTTATGTTGAAATGTTCTTGGCTAAAGTTTTTTTAAAACTCTCCTTAATGATTAGATAGATTTACTTAATACTTCCACAGATGTTAGGTGATGGTCTAAATTTTTATGAAATACCAACCACCCCCCTTGATGACTGAGGTCATGGTCATCAAGGACATATAACTGTTTTGTCAAAATTTTCGGTTAAGTTTTCTTAGTGTGTAGATGGATTCACTGAGCTTCAACAGTTGACTGAAGTGTGCAAAAGACTAGATATGTCAAGAAGAGGTAAATAAATTTAATTGATAAATAATTTTTTTCTTTTCAGTTCCAGGCACATTTTCATTTGGGCAGCTGTCTACTCCTGATGCATCCAAAACAGAAACCAAGAAAGATCCTGCACCCAGCAAACCATTTGTATTTGCACCAGCAAGTACCAAAGCCACCATTGGTTTTAATTTCTCCATGGCTACAAATCTAAAAGCTGAAACAGAGGGAGCTGCTAGCGGGGATTCCACTGCTGTAAAAAGCACTGCAAAGGAGGACAGGAAATCTCCTGTTGCTGTGGAAACAACACTTGGTGGAGGTGGTTTTAATTTTGGTGGCAATTCAGGTATTAAAAATAATGAGTTTATTTAGTTTAGAATAGTGTTACTTTCATACACCGATTGTGAGAAAGGACATTTTATGCCTTGGCATTGACCACTTTTCCATGATTTTTTCATGTAAGCTTAGTATCTTCTAAACCCTTGAAATTTTTTCTTGAAACTTGGGTCAAATGTTCACCTTGTCAAGACAATATGCATTTTAACAGTGACAAAGGTCAAAGTCAAGCTTAGAGGCCAGCATTCTAATGATGATGTGTAGAACTCACATTTTAACAGTGTTTGTGAAAGCTCAATGTCACATTTATAGGTCAAAGTTCTTAACTTTGTATTTTGTGTCGGCTCCAAATCTTTAAAACCATTTAAGATTTCTTTACAAAAGCTTGGACAAATATTCAGCACCATCAGATGATGTACAGAGAACCATTAGCCTTTTTCTGGTTTTGAGAGAAAATACCCCTTTGAGTCCCAGTATTCAAGAAAATTAAAGTTATTGGTTAAGGTGTCCAAACATTAGAGTAATAGAGGATCTTACATGAGTGCTCATGTATTATTGAATTTATTAAACGAGTTGGGGAAAATGATAAGATGCGAAGCTGCGCCGAGCATCATATCGGTTTTCCCCAACAAGTTTAATAAATTCAATAATACAGGAGCACAAATGCAAGATTCTATTTATCATATGACACTGAAATCACATTTTATTAGCAAATTTTGCACTAAAACATCACAGTTTCCCCGTTAGAAAATGCGACGTTCTTAAGGACGCCAACGCATAAGATTATGACGTAATTTGCATATTTAATCCACTAGTTGATTATCGTTTTTAATGCATGGCTTTGTTACACTGACAGATGTGACGTCATATGATAAATTATGATATAGTATGTGTTTCAGATAAACCAAAGTTTGGGTCTGAAGTCAGCTCCTCAGATGTTAAACCTGTACAGCCTACCAGTAGCAAGCCTTCTGTTGGTCCCTCTGGAACCCTTTCAGCCCCTTCCATAGGGCCAGCTAAGACCCTGAGTGGCTTATTGGAGTCTAAATCCTCGTCGTCCTTGGAAGAGTTGTCGGAAGAGAAGATGGTGTCAGCAGCAACAAGTAAAATGAGTATTGCTTCTTCTTCCACAGTGGTGACAGAATCGGCTGATCAGTTAGAACCATCAGAGTCTGTTTTACCTAGTTCTGGTATGTTTAATGATCTTCTGTAATAAATGTAACATATTTATGCAGTTATAAGACAAGGCTCAGTTTATTCAAAGCATCGTTAGCCTAACAAGCTCGTTGAGAGGTCAATTCACTAGATGTTTTATGACTTCGGGGCTCACTTACTTTGCACACGACCCAATGTAGTTTATATTTCGATGAACTCCAGAAAAAAGAAAATCCTTCCTTAAATACACTGAAATGATTTGTTGAAAAATATGAGAAGCTTTTGCAAAGCTTCTCACATTTTTTCAACAAAAAAATATTGGCATATTTAAGATATTAACATTTGAAATTTTAACGAAACGTTGACTAATGATGTCATTATTTTTGAACAACTGGCCCCAGATGTTTATTCTTCCGAAGTTATCGCAAATATGTAAATCAGTCTTGTGTAATTCAGCTTTAAATGAATAAAAATGGGATTCATTAGTGTACAGAGGTTTCAGAGCATGGCACTGTCACAGGTTTAACATCTGATCTGAAAGGTTTTATTGCTTCCTAAGTTTGAAGTTTTCAACTAAGGTTCCTTATGCTTTTACATGGAAAATGCTTAAACAGTGGATTTATCAGGAACATTTTTGGCTTATATATAATAATTGGTAAATACGGTAAACTAAAGGAATTTAGGAACACTTCAGGTCACCAAAAGTCAAACTCATTCCTTTGACCATTGCTCAAGGTCTCTGAGATTTAAAATTGAAATATGTACTCCTTTAAATCCACTGGTTTAAAATTTTGGTGCTGAGGTGAGCTATGCTGTCCTTTATCCTTATTTTTGTCTTCCACTTTATGACTGGTTGCTTAAGAAAGGTTCGAGTGCATTTTACTTACTGTGAAAAATTCTAAGGATTGGGACAGATAAGTCTGAGCAAATAGTGCAGACCCAGTACAAACTGCTCCTATGGGAGCAGTTTGATCAGGGGCTACACTGTTTGCTGGTCCATTTACATCTTTTAGATGTGTTACTACATTGTAAAACCAAACTGTTCCTTTGGTAGGACACTTGTGGTAATTATTTTTGGTGTCCTAGATTTTAGAACTTCTATGATAGTTGTTATCCGCTCTGTTTGAAGGTGATGGTGATGTTACAGATGTTAAAGCAGCCTCTTCTTCAGTAATGAAAGGACTGCTTGGCCAATCAGCAGCAAGCAGCTTACAGTCAGGTGATTCAGCCAGCCAATCACAAATTGGAGGTGTGGTTTCTCAACCCAAGAGTGCAGAAGCCGCTGAGAGCACTTCTTCTGTTGGTTTCTTTGCAAGACCTGCATCAGAAACTACTAGCTTTGAGGCTGCATCTGATTCAGCATCAACTATCAGTGCATCAGAACAAGCAACCACAACAGCATCAGCTGTTTCTGGAGAAGCTACCACTGCAAGCACTGTGGCTTTTGGGCAGAGTAGTACCACAGCATCTGGTAGTTTGTTTGGTCAGCCCTCAACAGCTTCCTCAGCTGGCTTGTTTGGACAAGCAACCTCATCCTCAGGTTCCTTGTTTGGGCAGCCATCCTCTGCTGGTGCTGTGTTGGGTGGTGCCTTGACATCCACTGCAAATTCCGGTGGCTTATTTGGAAGTGCAACTGCCACTACAAGTTCTGGAGGATTATTTGGAACACCAAGTACCACAGCAAGCTCTGGAGGATTGTTTGGAACACCAAGTACCACTACAAGTTCTGGGGGATTACTTGGAACACAAAGTACCGCTACAAGCTCTGGAGGATTATTTGGAACACCAAGTACCACTACAGGTTCTGGAGGATTATTTGGAACACCAAGCACCACTGTAAGTTCTGGAGGATTGTTTGGAGCACCAAGTACCACTACAAGTTCTGGAGGATTGTTTGGAGCACCAAGTACCACTACAAGTTCTGGAGGATTGTTTGGAGCACCAAGTACCACTACAAGTTCTGGAGGTTTATTTGGAACACCAAGTACCACTGCAAGTTCTGGAGGATTGTTTGGAACACCAAGTACCACCACTACAAGTTCTGGAGGTTTATTTGGAGCACCAAGTACCACTGCAGGTTCTGGAGGATTATTTGGAACACCAAGTAGCACTGCAAGCACTGGAGGATTATTTGGATCTCAACCTTTAGGCGCACCAGGAACCAGTTCTGGTGTATTTGGACAGCCATCTGATGGAGCAGGTCAGGTGTTTGGACAGTCATCCAGCTCTACAACAGTCCCTTCAGGAGGGTTTGGGGCTTTTGGTTCACCAGGTGGTACTGGATTTGGGACAGCAACATCAGGACCTGGTTTGGGATTTGGTCAGGGGTCACCAGCAGCAGCTGGGTTTGGAGGTGCTGGTCAGAGTCCTGCATTTGGACAGACACCAAGGTATGCTATCAGAATTAATTTTTTACATACTTTAGTTGTACAGATGTTGGCAGTGTGATTATGTCTTGTGGGGAAATGGGAGGGTGGGGATATTTTCATTTGATGTGCAAGTCCCATTGTCGTAGTTACTTGTAATGTCTTTTGTGCAATCTATCTGGTGAGCTGGTAGGGCCAAAACGAAAAAAAAATTCATGTTTCCGGTTACATCTCCAAAATTTTTAGGGTACATGTAGGTAGGTAGTCAAACTTTTTTCTTTATAAAAACTTTTTTGTATGTAAAATGTATAAAAATCCTTTAAAATAGCCTAAAATAGACTTTAAAATCCGATAAGGCCATAAAAAAGTTTGAGTTTACCAAACAAAAGGGGCCTTTGGTCGGGGGATTTGCCATCTCCGACAATGGCTATTTTTCCATTTTCTGAAGATACAACATACTTGTTCTTTTAGGTCGGGAAGTAGCTTCAGCTCTACTGACCTAGGTGGTGGTTCTGGGATGTTTAGCGGCCTGGGAGGGAAGCCAAGTGCGGAGAAAGCAGGAACTAATGTATTCGGCACTGCACAGACTTTTGGATCTCCATCACAGGAGGGTTGTAAGTTTTACCATAAAAATTGTGTGAATTGAAACAGATGTCTGGGCAGACAGTGCAGAGCCAGATCAGACTGCTCCTAAATGAGCAGTCTAATCAGAGCATACACTGTTGGCCATTCCATCAGCATCTTTCTGTACTGTAAAGGTAAACTGTTCCATTTTCAGGACAGCTATGGTAATTATTTTGGTGTCACAATTTTTTTAAGTTTTATGGTGTATCCATTTCTAGTGGTAGTTTCTGAAGACTGTAGAACAGCTCAGTTCATGTTTGTCATCTGAAGGGGCTTTAGCGCGCCTTTGCAAATGCAAAGGAGGGCTTATGCTGTACCTCCCGGCATCGTAGTCCGAGTATCCGTTAGCGTTTGCTTTGGCATTAGCATCCTCGTCGTCTGTGATCAGGTTAACCTATGATAACAATTTTGTCTGACTTACATTTAAGTCTGTTTCCCTCAAACTATAAAGGCTTCAATCATTATAATTGGTACATATCTGACTCATAGCAGCAGCATAACAAAATTGTATGTCCTTGCCCTATATGGTACTGTTGGCTGACTGGTTTGTTTAACTATTTTTATAAGGTTAAAGTATTGGAATACAGTTCTTACTTTGCTTCTTTTCTTTTTCATAGCCCCAGACTTTTGAAACTTCATCAGTGCATGCACCTTATTTGTCTAGGTCACCCCCAACAAAACTAACTCACTGTAACCTACTCTCACCAAAAAGTATCACATATTTAGTTTTCTAGGTCAGCCCCATATCTCGCTTTGCATTGGTCCCAGACCTTTGAAACTCAATCAATACATGCACCTTACCACTCCAGGTCACCCCCCCCCTTCCCACACACACAAAAATAGGTCACTGTGACCTGCTTTTGAGAAAAAGTACCACATGTTTAGTTTGCAAGTGTAGTGGATAACACTCCGGACTACCAATCCAGGGGTCGCAAGATCGATCCCCCGCTTCTCCGGTCTTCGGAGACTTTTAACTGAGGTCCCGTCTCCATATGACCTCGTTGTTGGTGGGATGTTAAACCTGAGTTCACTCACTTAGTTTGCAAGGTCAGCCCCATATCTCGCTTTTCATAAACCCCAAACCTTTGAAACTATATCAGTTAGCAAAAAAAGACTTGTCTCACTTTTCATAGTGCATCATTTCTCAAACATTATAAAATATTATCCCCTTGAATTCTTAAGCCTTCAAGGCATAATTTGGCATATAAAATAGTCAATCCTATATGTTACTTCTTAATTTTAAATATTTTAACATACAAACACTGTAGCACATGGTGATATAGTGCACACAACATTACATTGATTTTTGTTGAAATAATTAGGTATTATAGCATGCAGAAGAGCATTGTTTATTCTGAAATTTCCCATTTAAAGTCAAGCATCCATTATGTGCGCTATTATGTATGTGACAGTTCTTGTTTTGAGTAAACATGATCTTTATATAAGGAGTATGATTGTAATGCCCTTCTTTTAGCTGGCTTTTATAACAACATTATAGAGAGTTTGCCACATATATACATGGACCCCAATTCATTTCTTGCCTGGGGTGTTAAGATTTTCAAGGTATTGGTGACAAATGGTGCTCAAACTATACTGTTCAAAATATTTAAGTGAGCAATGTATATATGAGCCGCGACACTTGGAAACCAACAAAGTGGTTGTGTGCCCTCCGAAGACTCAGATCAACCTGGGTATCCACCAAGTCTGAAGAGACTCTTCGCTACGCGCCTTAAGCGTATCTAAGGGTATTAGCTACCTCCATGCTGACAGCGAAGACGCTGATCAGACTGGGCGGATGCCCAGGCTGATCTTAGTCTGTGCTGGGTGCACAACCACTTTGTTGGTTTTCTCGTGTTGTGGCTCATATGTATATAATTTTTTCCATAAGTCTCTGTATAAAACTCTTCATCAATGAAAAATAACGGCAAATCTTGAAGTTGTACCGGTACATTGTGATGTGCATGTAGTACCGTATACGCTGTAATTTTCGCGGGTTCAAATTTTCATGGTTAAGGGTCAAAAACATGAATATTACTTTTCGGGACTTTTGATTTTCACGGTTAGCAACATGCTCGAAAAGCAAAAATATTTTTTTTTCACTTGAGTCAGTTCTTTCATTAACCTGCGGCAGGGCCGCCGCAGGTTAATGAAAGAACTGGTTCAAGTGAAAAGTACCAGCAACTACTGAAGCAAACACAAACAAATAATATGAGCACTGTGTCTATAGAAGACACTTTGTAAGAAACAGGAAATTATTCGTGATTTTAATATTTGCGGTTTCTAAGTGACCGCGAAATACCGTGAAAAATGGAACACCGCAAAAATTACTATATATACGGTATTTAGGGTGATTATAATACTGTGTTCATTATGACGAAATTTTGTTTTCATTTCCCATTTGACTAGTAGAACCAAAACATGAGTATTGCCTTTCCAGTGGTGTTGGCAGGATAAGCTTTTGTTGATTTTGCTGGTTTAGTTCTGTTCTGTCATAGGGGAGGCGCAGCTTTCCACAGAATTCTTGTTAGGAGTTTGCGTTAATGCCTCTTCAGTTAGTATTCTGTTAATTGTTGAAGTTCTGTATATACATATGAGCCCCGACACGACTAAACCAACAATGTGGTTGTGTGCCCAGCGCAGACTCAGATCAGCCAGGGCATCCGCCCAGTCTGATCACAGTCTTCGCTGTCCGCATGGAGGTAGCTTAGACCCTTAGCTACCCATTGCATGCTTAACGAAGAGTCTGGTCAAACTGGGTGGATGCCCAGGCTGATCTGAGTCTGCGCTGGGCGCACAACCACATTGTTGGTTTTGTCATGTCGCGGCTGATATATATAAATATTTTTACAGCTGGTTTGTTTGGTAGTGGAGGGGCCAAGGCATTTGGTACTGCAGCCACATCTTCATCCGGTGGGTCATTTGCTGGTGGAGGGGGTGGGACTTTCAGTGGAGGTGGTGGTAGTCTAGGCGCCACAGGCTTTGGTGGACTTTCCACAGGTAACATATTTCATATAATTAGTGCAAAAACATTAACGCTTAAAGTGCTAAAAAAGCAGACGACAAAATACATATCTGCGAAATTTCAAAAAAACTTTCATCCAAGCCATAGCATATCAAAGACTAGAGGGTAAACAATGTAGATCCAGATGAGGTGGCTCATTATGAATTACAAAATGTACTGTATCTGGATCTATGCTGTTTGCAAATTTAACTATTTTCATTTTTGGCTGTTTAAGTGTTTAGCACGTAAAGCGCCAGTGGTGAAAATGGCAGAATTTGCAAACAATGCAGATCCTGATGAGGTGGCTCATAATGAGCCACCTCATCTAGATCTACACTGTTTGCCCTCTTGTTTTTGAATTTTCAATATGATATAGCTTGGATGAAACATATTTTGAAATTTTTGCAGACGTTAATTTTGTTGTCTGCTTTTTGGCGCTTTTTGCGCTTGAGGGGTTAGTATACAAGCTCTTGGTAGTTAATTTCAGCCGTCTCAGAAAATGCAAAAGAACAGAAAAGTCATCACTGGATAGTAAGCAACCATTTGTTAGCCCTAAAAGCGCCAAAAATTAAAATTGTTGAATCTGCAAACAGTGTAGATCCAGATGAGGTGGCTCACAATGACTGTTATGTCACAATGAGCCACATCATCTGAATCTACACTGTTTGCCCTCTAGTGTTTGAATTCTCAATATGATATCGCTTGGACGAGACATTTTTAGCGTCGGCGTCCGCATCCGCGTCCGCGTCGGCGTCCGGATTGGATGTTTTGGTTAAAGTTTTTTAAAGACCTATATCTCCCTAACCCATGGATGGATTCTTTTGATATTTGCACTGTAGTTAGATATTGGTCCAAAGTTAAACATGGTACCACCCCCACCCCACTCCTTGACCTTGATGTGAAGGTCATGGACTTAGAAAATTGGGAGTTTTTTGGGACTGGATGTTTTGGTTAAAGTTTTCTAAAGCCCAGTATCTCCTTAACCCATGGATGGATTCCTTTGATACTTGCACTGTAGTTAGATATTGGTCCGAAGTTTTCCAAGGTACTACCCCACCCCCCTCAATGACCTTGATGTCAAGGTCATGGACTTAGAAAATTGTCTTTTTATTGATTGGATGTTTTGGTTAAAGTTTTTTAATGACACATACCTCCTGAACCCATAGATGAATTCTTTTTATATTTGCACTGTAGTTAGATATTAGTCCAAAGTTTTACAGAGTACTACCCCAGCCCTGCTCGGTGACCTTGATGTCAAGGTCAGGGACTTAGGAAATTTGGTCTTTATTAAAGTTTTCTAATTGCGTACTGATTCATAATGCTTGGCAGAGATTTAGTTATCCCCCGCCGAAGGCGGAGGGATATAGTTTTCTCCATGTCCGTCCGTCCGTCTGTCTGTCCGTCCGTCCTTCCGTCCGTCCGTCCGGAGCCATAACTACGTAACCACTGGACGGAATTTCATGAAACTTAAAATAAATGTATATCACTATAACGCGTTGATGCACGTGAAGTTTCATCAGACATGCTTCAGTAATGCATGAGTTATTGCCCTTTAATGGATTTAAAATTAATAAAATGAGTCATAACTAAGTAACCAATTATCAAAACTTCATGAAACTTAAACTGAATATGTATCACCATAACACGGTTATGCGTATAAAGTTTCATCAGAAGGGCATCAGTAATGCATGAGTTATTGCCCTTTAATGGATTTAAAATTAATAAAATGAGTCATAACTAAGTAACCAATTATCAAAACTTCATGAAACTTAAACTGAATATGTATCACCATAACACGGTTATGCACATAAAGTTTCATCAGAAGGGCATCAGTAATGCATGAGTTATTGCCCTTTAATGGATTTAAAATTAATAAAATGAGTCATAACTAAGTAACCAATTATCAAAACTTCATGAAACTTAAACTGAATATGTATCACCATAACACGGTTATGCACATAAAGTTTCATCAGAAGGGCATCAGTAATGCATGAGTTATTGCCCTTTAATGGATTTAAAATTAATAAAATGAGTCATAACTAAGTAACCAATTATCAAACCTTCATGAAACTTAAACTGAATATGTATCACCATAATGGGGTTATGCACATAAAATTTCCTCAGAAGGGCATATGTTGTGCATGAGTTATTGCCCTTGAATCAATTTATGGTTGACGAATTTAGCCGTAACTAAGTAATCAATGAATAGAATTCTATGAAACTTATATTAGATATGTATCACCATATCACATTGGTGCATCTTATGTTTTGTCGGAATTGCTTTAGTAAGCAATCAGTTATTGCCCTTGAATTGGTTTAAAATAAACAAATTGAGTCATAACTAAGTAACCAATAAATGGAATTTCATGAAACTTAAAATAATTAGGTACTGTCATGACACAGCAGTGCACATTAAGTTTTGTCGTAATTGCTGCATTAATGCATGATTTAATGCCCCTGAATGGATTTAAAATCCACAAATTAGCCATAACTTAGGTATCGGTGAACAAAATTTCTTGAAACTGAATAAAAAATGTATCATCATTGTGCAGTGATGCTGAGACAAGTGTAACAGCTTCAGCTTATATCTCACTTATCCCAGGGTTATTGCCCTTGATTTTATTTACAATCCACAAGTTCAGCCGTAACTAAGTAATCAGTGAATGAAATTTTATGTAACTTAAAATAAACCATAAACAAATCAGGGCCACTTCGGCGGGGGATATAAATTCACCGAATTTGCTTGTTTACACTTGAACTGATGTTAGACACTTTTTTGAGTTTTTACAAAACACTATATACTTACCCGACTGGATGACCTTGATGTCAAGGTCATGGACTTTGAGTTTTGTCTTAAAGATTTTGATTAGTTTTATATTAATGAAGGCATAATTTCACAGTGCCACAATGGACTCAGTTGATACTAATACTTGGACTGATGTTAGATAACGGTTAAAGGCTTTGATACATCCTAGCCCTGCCCTCCTCCCCCCTACCCCGTAGTTCTTTGACCTCAAGCTCATGGACTTTGAAATTTCATGTGGATTTTTTAATTTTATTTTAAGACATTTCTGAGATAGCTTTTGTTTATAAATGTGTTGTCATTATGGACATGTTTGCCTGAAGTTTTATACATAGCAGTCCACACCAGCATAGCGACTGTGTGATGGGCAAGCACCTATTCAGGCGAGCTATGCTGTCAGGTGACAGCTCTTGTTGAAATTCTGCAAACGTAAATTTTGTCGTCTGCTTTTTGGTGCATTAAGGGTTAGTGACAAAATTAACTCAGTTTGTTTTCCATTTTATTAATGACAAGATTAACTCTGTTTGGTTTCATTCTTAGATGCAAGAATTGGTTGCATTTAATGGTGAAAATGAATTTAGAACAATTGGTGCCTGACCTAGTCACATGATCAAAATGTCTGACTAAAAGATCTTGTGACAGTTCACTTTGCAGTGATTGGAAGGAAAGTCTAGCAAGTATTAAAATTCAGAGCACTCTATATGGTTATTACTATGAATGTAATCATTAAAAACACTCTTTCTATAAATTACTATCTCATCAGCTGGTCATAAAAATAACAGAGCACCTGGCTTAGACTTTCATGCAGGGGAGCATGGTTTCAACTTACCTAAAACAGGCTCAGTGTACCATGAGGATGTGTTTGCTTTTATTCATTGTCTAACTTTAAGTGCCATGAATGTAAGGACAGCTAAACCAGTGACATTAAGGTGTATGGGTACACTTTCATGTTTTCTGCATTTTTTTTCAAAGGGGAACAACTTTTGTGACTTCCTGTTTTCTCCTTTAGCCAAGAAAGCTCTTTCCAAAAATGGGGTCTACTCTTAAAAGAAATAATTTGCTACTAGAGGAGCAAATTCTATTTTTTAAGAATTGACCCCAGTTGAGAGGGAAGAAAAACGAAAATGGAGTTGCTTTCCCTGAAAGTATACCCATTCACCTTAATTTGTCTACATTGAACAGGTTGAGTTTACTTTTACTATCAAGCAAATTGCATTTAAATGACAAACAGTGTAGACCCTGATCAGACTGCTCCTAAGAGCAGTCTGATTAAGGTGAACACTGTTCAAGCATGGATAATCAGTATGGTACATGATTTATGAATGTCAATGAATTTCAGGGGGAGGTGGCTTTGGTAGTGCACCCTCATTTGGAGGAGGCCCAGCTTTCGGAGGTGCTGCTAAATTCGGATCTGGGTCAAGCTTTGGAGGACAGCCTTCATTTGGGAGTGGGGCTGCATTTGGCTCAGCCCCTACTTTCGGCAATCCTGCAGGTGGCAGCACTTTTGGGTCCAGTAGTCCAGCCGCTACTGGAGGATTTGCAAGGTTGGTGGATTTTCATTGGGTGCTTTTCTGATGATAACGATTCTGGAGTACATTTAAACATAAGTAAAATTGTTGCTACTCCTCATTAGAATTGCCACAGTGAGCCCCTCATTAGAATTACCTCAATGAGGATCACAACATACCTCTTAGGGAGAATTAACATTTTAGGGTTGTCATAAATTGAATTTCTTGTTTAAAGCTTTTGGAGATGTGGACTAGCCTGTAACAAACCTGGCCCGAGGTTATAATACTTTTTTCGTGCTCAACTCAGCTGAGCATGAAATTTTCTCTGCTAATAAATAGGAAAATGCCAACTTATGTTGGCATTTTCATATATATAAGCAGAGAAAATTTGATACTCAGCTAAACTGAGCAAGAAAACAACTGTACTTATCAGTAATTTGCTATTTATTTGCAGGTCAAATTTCATGCGCAGCTGAGTAGAGCATGTAAAAAGTTTTATAACCTCGGGCCTGGTCAGCCTGAACATTCACATACGTATCAAACAGTGTAGCTAGTTGTTGTTGTTGTTTCAATTCTCGTAACAATGTTCTGCAGGTGGCTCAGCGGAAGGTATCCATAGTTGCACACTCCTGGCACTGAGTTTGTCCATCATTCTGGCCAGGCCGGGCCGGGTAGCGCAATCCGTAGAGCACCTGACTCGTAAGTCAGAGGTTCTGGGTTCGAATCCCGGTCTGGCCACATACTTTCGTTTCTCCTTCCGCTGATTCAAGAAGGGTAGTTGTCAGTTACTAGCGAAAGAATGTGCACTTAGTACTGGTTAACCGCTTAGGAGGTCTAAGCCTGCCCAGGAATAGTATGGTTAGGTTAACTGACCGTCCCGACGTGACCTTAGTTGTTTACCGTGGACGTTAAGCATCAAATCAACCAACCAACCATCCTTCTGGCTAGAATCTGTGGCTATGGCTTTGTGCATTGTTACTTGTAGTCATACAGACATATCTGAAACATGGCACATTCAGCCATCTCAGATTTACTAGTTGTTTACATTGTACAACAGTATTCACCCAAAATATTTAGACAAGTGTGCCTGAGGCTGAGCAAACATTGTAGACGAAGATCACTCTGCCTGTAAGTAGCGTTTAAGCTTCTAGCCTACATGTTTTAAAGTATATGGATGCACCTTCCTGTTTTTCTGCTGTTTTCACAAAGAGGAATAACTTTTGTGACTTTCTGTTTGTTTCCCTGAAAGAAAGAGGAAACAATTTCAAATTGGGTCTACTCTTAAAGAAAAGAATTTGCTCCTAAGTCTTTCCTTTAAGAGTTGACCCCATTTGAGAATGGATGCAGAGTTGCTTCCCCTGAAAATGTACATATTCAGATTTAGGTATATGGATACACATCCAAGGTACATCACTCTGATACAAAACTATTTGTGTCTGTTCTGATAGGGGGCTACTTTTAAGAAACAGCAGTTGCTCTCACCCATTTGACAAGAATATCCCTTTCTAGAGCTGTCTGAGAGATTTTCTATCATGGCCTGATGTCTCAGCCTAGACTCTGAAAGCTGTCTCAGAATGTCAATCATTGCTTAATATAGCCCAGTCTTGTTAATTTAAACAACTCCACTTGTTACCTTTAAGGTAAATTGCATGCACAAAATGAAATTGACATCCATTGCTGTAGGGAAAATATCACCATATATTCCTGATAAGCTGTCAGACATGAAAAACGCTGAAAAATGCATGCACAAGGTGAAATTAACACAGCTCAGAAATATAAATAGAAAATTAGCTTGAAGTTTATAGGAATGGCCTCAACAAGAAGTTAAGAATTCAATGAATAATTTTGTTTTATAAAATATAACGGGTAAGAAAGATAATCAGTGATGGGGTAGAGGCCTTGTTAAGGAAGTCTCAGGCTCGTTTTCAGATCATTGTTCTTATGCTCGGCAAGTCTGGCATAAGACTAAATAATCTCAAAACTATCCTGAGATTTCCCTGTCTCTGCCTCAGCCCCATCATAGATTCTGTTAGTCTCACTGGGAGCAAAGTCTCCTTTTAAGAGTAGCTTTCATTTAAGAAGAGATTTACTTACTGTAAAACACTTATTTTTGGCGGTTACTGAATTTTGGCGATATTGGCGGTTTAGGAAAAGAGCGCTAAAATATAAGTCCGCCAATATTACATATATTTTATGTATATACACAGGCACAGCATAACGGAGGTTCATATAAGGAGTTTTTGATGAGTATTTTAGATTTTTTGTACCTTTCCATTAAACTATACATGGTGGCATCCTATTAGAATCGCCTCGATGAGGCGATTCTAATAGATGCCACAATGCATAGTTAAATAGAAAAGTGGGTAAAATTGTCACAAATTTACACCAGATTCTCTGGAGCCATGGTACATCAAGACCGCCAAAATTAACATGCGCCAATATGTCATTTTTTTTAAACCGCCAAATTTTGATACCGCAGATATTAAGTGTTTTACAGTACCAGGGTCCGGTTATTTGAAACTAACAGTGTCTTTAGATAACCAGACTTTTCAAACCTATTATACATAAAAACTCTGCCATTTTGTCAAAAAGAGTGCAAAAGCTCCTCACATTTTTTACCACTATTGATTTTGTGAGTACTGTAAAACTTAACAAAAACTTGATTAATGACTTTGTTTAAGAAATAGATCAGCTCTAGCAGTGAATTGTTGACTAATAATTCACTGTTTGGAGGTCAGTTGTAAAGTAGATCATATCACGAGCGCGGAGCGCGAGTGATATATCTACTTACAACTGACCGACAAACAGTGAATTATTACTCAACAATTCAATGCTAGAGCTGAACTATTTCGATTCTAACACTCAAAAACGCCAAAAAAGTATTCCTTTCATTCAAATTCTCCCAACCTTCCTGCCAGAGCATTCATGCTCCCGCCAATATTCTTAACTGTATCTAAGACAAATATACTTTTTTATGGCGATTTTAGAAAGAAAAAGAGACGTTACACCGTCTAACGTCTCAAAACGTCACAAAATTACGTCAGCAATTGCAGTGACGTCAGCAATTACACCCACGCGCTCCCAAACAGTGAATTGTTGCAGAATAAAACACGGTAACTTACCATTGCTTCTATAGGCGCACTGTGTTAGAATAGCTAGCAATGCTTTGAACAGCTGAGCCCAGGGAAATAAAAATTAATACTATTTGTTTTAATGGCGTCTCCCTTTTAAAAACACACGCCATACCTTAGGGGTTGTCCATACACATTAAGCCTTTGAATTTTTTTTTCAGTTTGTACAGCATTTTATTTCATGAAATCCCAACATGGTTTCTGTTACAGTTTTGCATCTGGAGGCAGTCCAACATTTGGAGCTTTAGCACAGTCTACCGATGTTCCGACATTTGGAGCCTTAAATCAGGCAGCTGGCGGGGATGGAGGAAATGTTTTTGGAGGTGGAGGGTTTGGTGGCCCCTCCTTTGGAGGACAGCCCCAACAACAAAATCCAGGTAAGGGAACATTATATAGTTTCTTGATAGTTAACCTTTCAGACGCCTACTTTAAACAGATATGCATCTCTCCATTAACTGCAAGGTACGAGGGGCGTTCGAAAAGTTTTGCAAATGACATAATTTCTTGGTAACTACCATAAAGACAGAACTATTGATAGCAAAACCACATAAAGCTATGTTATGCCTACAGATGTTTGCAAACACGGTATATTTTTCTGAAAAAGACGCGTTTTTAATTTCTTTGAAAGAGGTATACCCTAAAGGCACTGCAGAATTTTACTTTAGTAGGCCGTAATTCATATATGAGCAGTCTTTGATTTTTTAAAATCTTTGCTGCTTACAGACAATGCCCAGGCAATATTGTCCTGTAAATATAGTGGAAATTATATTTAATCTCGGTTCTATACTGTCCCGTAAATATGTATTTTCCGTATTTTATGTAATAGCAAATTCTCCTTTTCTACTAAAGTTATAATGATTCTGTAATGAAAACAAGTCTGTCAGTATTTCAAATCTTGTCAGCAAGAGCATTTGCATTGACCAACTAAAATCTGTCAATAAATTAAAATTAATGCAAAATATGAAAACGCTACAATCTTTCAAAAATGATGTTAACGTCGATTTTAATGGCGTCATAAGAACTTCACATTGCTTTGCAAGGAATTAATCGATAACAGTTGCCACCCTTCTAACTTACGTATGGATAATGTAGGCAACGATAGACATGCAGTTGACAAAGAAATATTTTGTATTTACAACTATATTTGAATCTAGGGCCTAACACTGAAAAGATTTTACATGTGAAATTAGCCCAGTGGTATGACTGGTGTCTACTAAAATGCATTGTAACTCAATAAGGAAAAGTGCCTTTGTAAAGTGTTTGGTTCCATTGTAAAGACAAAAAGTAGTGCTTTCAGTTCATGCATAGCATGTGTACCCAGCATGCCCCTAAACAAAGGTCTAAGGCCATTTGCAAAACTTTTCGAACGCCCCTCGTATATTGCAGACTGTTGTGGGAGATTAAACATGTGGGATTTTGTTTGTGGGACTATGTCAGTTGCTAAGTTGCCACTGCATTGGTCAGATAAATACTGTCTGGTGCCTTTTGAGTGACATTCTGGGTGTGGCTTGAAAAGGTCTGTTGAGTGGGGTATTGGATGATTATTATCGAGCCCGCTTGCGGTCAGCGATATAGTCGTCCGTTCGGTGTTGGTGCATCCATCCGTCTGTCCGGAGCCATATCTTGAGTTTGATAGACCCTAGGACCTTGAAACTTGATCACAATATGCACTTTACCACTCCAGGTCCCCTGTCATAATGCTATTACAACGTTTTAACATTTTTGAGTGCTAATATCTCTGTTACCACATGACAGATTCTTACCTTGAATGTGTGATAAGTAGTTATGAAGACAGGGTGTAACTATATCATCCAAGCAGAGACTTCAGGTTGCAACTGCTGAAGCTGTTGTCATCTTTTGCTTAGCATTTTCACTACTGTCAAAGCGCCAACGGGCTCGATATGCTGGCCGCGGCCATCTAGTTTTAAAGTTAATTCTGATCATTCTCTAGAGAAATATGTTCATCAAGACTATTATGATGAGGGTTGTGACAAGATGGCAACAAAAAAATCCTGGTATGGAACACTATATAGTATCTTAATTATTGGGGTATTGGATGATTATTATATTAAAGGTTAATTTCTGCAAATTCTCCAGAGAAATTTGTTCTACTAGGCTGGTCTGATAAGGACAGTTTTAGCTTGGCTTTACAAAAGTACAGAGATAATAGGTGTCATCCTAATGTCAGCATCGGCGTCACACTTTAAAGTTTTGTGACAAAGTTTCTTTCTGTGACGGACAAGGGGCTGTCAGGCAAACTATCCTGTGGACAGTGTATCCTGTGTATGTGGACAAGTCTTGTTTATTGAGACGCCACCTTCTGCAAAATTCTTGACGTGTGTTATGGCTCAATTTTCATTATATGTCCGATAGAAGATCAATAGTGACTCTCCTTATGATTTATAGTTTTGAATGTTTCTTGATTTGTTTGCAGGATTTGGTGGAGGAGGAGGAGGAAGTCCTTTTGGGTAAGCAAGATTTTAAACAGAAATTTTATGAACTACATGTCAGTATCTTTTGCTTGTGTGACTTTCAGGGGTCAAAAAGCAGTTAATACTTGAAGCGCCAAAACTAAAAATAGTTGAATTGGCAAACAGCGTTGATCAAGAGGAGGTGGCTCATAATGAGCCGTCTCATCTGGAACTGCAGTGTTTGTCCTCTAGCCATCCAAATCTCAATATGTTACAGCTTGGATGAAACATTTCTTTTGAAATTCTGCAGATTTAAATTTTGTTGTCTGCTATTTTGGCATTTTTAGCTCGCCTGTACGAAAGTACAGAGAGCTATTGTTGTCACTTGGGCATCGGGGTCGGTGTTTTTTATGTGATTGGCAAGGCACTGCAGGCGAGCTAACCTGTACGCGGACAGGTCTTGTTGTTGTTTGGTTAGAACTTGGTCAGCAGCTGCCTTTGAATTAGGCAAATCTGATGCATTTATCATTTGAAAGATTTATTTGAAACAGTCTGTCAGCATGGCAAACTGCAGCGACCCAGATGATGTTTAGTCTGATTCGAGTCTACACTTCTATTAACAGTTGAGTTATACTTAGAGAAATTCAAACTTACTGCACATAGTAAAAATTAACTCAAAAGGATCTGGAGGTGTTTTTCTTCTCACAGGGGTCTACTGTTAAAGGAAAAAGGCTTTCAGAGAGAAGTATTCCTTTCTTTAAGGTGATCAGATACACTTTCAGGAAAAGCAATTGTCATTTTCATTTTTACTTTCCTTCTGAATAGGGGTCAGTTTTTAGCTTGCCTGTACGAATGTACAGGAAAAGCTATTGCACTACCCCCGGGGTTGGCATCATTGTCAGCGTTAGTAAAATGTTAAAGTTTTACGTTAAAGTTTTTTATAGGTGATGGGCAAGGCGCTGTCAGGCGAGCTATCCTGTTCCGCTGACAGGTCTTGTTAAAGGAATTGATTTGCTCCTCTGCATGGAAATCACTCCCCTCCTGAATAGGGGTCAATTCTTAATAAAGGAATTGGAAATTCTGTTGTTGTTTTTTAGCTCACCTGAGCCAGAGGCTCCGGGGGAGCTTATAGTATGGTCAGGCTCCGTCGTCCGTCGTCGTCCGTCGTCCGTCCGTCCGTCCGTCCGTCCGTCCGTCCGTCGTCCGTCCGTCAACATTTTCAAACGACTTCTCCTCTGAAACCACTGGGCCAATTGTAACCAAATTTCATATGTAGCCTCCTGGGACCTTAGGAACGAAAAGTTGTTCAAACAGTCCTGGTCACATGACCAACATGGCCGCCATGCCCATATATGGTAAAAACCTAAAAAAATCTTCTCCTCCAGAACCAGTAGGCCGATGGCCTTGAAACTTGGTATGTAGCATCAGGTACGCGAGTACTACCAAGATTGTTCAAATTATGACCTTAGGTTGACCTTGACCTTTTTTACGGTAAGGTCAAATTTTCTTCCTTGTTCTTTTCTATGGCAAAATGCTAGAACATAAGATATCTTGGAAACTGTTGAAAATTTTGGGCTAAAAATTGGTATCTACAGTCATCTTAATGAGGACATGAAGATTTATGAGTACAAGAGGTCAAGGTCATTCTTTGACCTTTGACCCAGAACTCTCATATTTTGACAATTCCAAACAATCTCCTCAAAAGCCCCTGGGCCAATTAAAACCAAATTTCATATAGAGCCTCCAGGAGTGGAGGGAACAAAAACTTATTCATACGGTCCAGGTCACATGACCAATATGGCTGCCATGCCCATATATGGTAAAAACCTTTGAAAATCTTCTTCTCCAGAACCAATTGACCGATGGCCTTGAAACTTGGTATGTAGCTTTGGGTACTCGAGTACTATCAAGGTTGTTCAAATTATGACCTTTGGTTGACCTTGAACTTTTTTACGGCAAGGTCAAATGTGGGAAAATGCTAGAACGTAAGATTTCATGGAAAGTTCTTAAGATTTATGCCTAAAAATTGGTATATACAGTTATCTTAATGAGTACATGAAGATTTGTGAGTACAAGAGGTCAAGGTCATTCTTTGACCCAGATCTCTCATATTTTGACAATATCAAACAATCTCCTCAAAAACAACTGGGCCAATTGTAACCAATTTCATATAGGGCCTCCAGGGGTTTGAGGGAATGAAAATTAGTTCAAACGGTCCAGGTCACATGACCAACATGGCCGCCAGACCCATATATGGTAAAAACCTTTAAAAATCTTCTTCTCCAGAACCAATTGACCGATGGCCTTGAAGCTTGGTATGTAGCATTGGGATCTACAGTACTATCAAGATTGTTCAAAATGATGACCTTGGGTTGACCTTGGCTATTTTACGGCAAGGTCAAATGTGGGAAAATGCTAGAACATTAGATTTCATGGAAAGTTTTGAAGATTTATGCCTAAAAATTGATATCTACAGTCATCTTAATGAGTACATGAAGATTTATGAGTACAAGAGATCAAGGTCATTCTTTGACTTTTGACCCAGAAATCTGTCATTTTGACAATATCAAACCATCTCCTCAAAAGCCCCTGGGCCAGTTTTGAAACCAAACTTCATATAGAGCCTCCAGGGGGTTGAGGGAAAGAATTTTTTTTCAAATGTCCAGGTCACATGACCAACATGTCCTCCATGCCTATATATGGTTAAAACCTTTAAAAATCTTTTTCTCCAGAACCAGTTGACCGATGGCCTTAGAGTAACTTACCCTTGAGTACTGAGGCTGAATGGACTCGGGTGAGCTACAGGACCAATGGTCCTCTTGTTTAAGAGTAAATTCTATTTGGGAAGGGTTTCCACCATGAGGGAAGCAAAACGGATGTCATAGAAGTAGTTCATTTTCGTGAAAATGGTGAGTGAACTGTTGAGAAAACATGGAAAATACCTTAAGAGTAGCCCCAGTTGGAGAGGGATTCACCAACTGAGGGAGCAAACACTAGTCTGCTGCATTTGTCTCCCTTTTCTAATTGGTTGCCGAACCAGTGAGATGTGTATTCATACGCTGTTTTAAGGTCAATCTGTACACTTTCAGGGAAAGCAACTCTGCCATTTTCATTTTTGCATTTCTTCTAAATAAGGGTCAACTCCTTTCCTTTAAGGGTAGACCCCATTTTGAAAGGGCTGCATCATCCAGGGAAGTGAACTGGAAGTAAAGAAAGTAGTTTTCTATAAAAAAATGCAGAAAAATATGGAGGTGGAGCTATAGTCCATAGATAATTTTATTATTTGTTTCAGGGCCAGCCCATCATTCTCAGGGCACAGAGGATAAGATTATTGAGATCATCATCTACAGAAGAAACAATGTCCCAGTTCACCAGCATCTGTTATATCTAAATATCTAAATTCTGTGGAGTCATTATCTTGATATGACTGCAGTACTGTTCAAAAGGATGTAAAACACATTTCATGTGTTCTTCTGTGAAGTCAAGAAGACATGAGTATACAGTAGAGAACTAAATTGATGTTGATTACTGACTAAAAGCCACGTCTATATTTTGAGCTAGTTGACAACAAAGTGTAAAGTGAAAAAAACAAAAGTAAAAAAAAAAAGAAAGAAAGAAAAACAAATGCAGACTTATCAAGTGTTCAGCAGAACTATTGTTAGAAATATGTGGAACATGAACTTTACACTGCAAGCTAAGCAAAAGAAGTTACTGTGCTGCGAAATTTATCAAAATTCTTGGAGTAACATAAAATTACATCCCAAGCTATGCCATTGAAGAAATCATTCTGGGAAAAATGTAACCCTATTGCACTCAGAACGGCCAAAACTTCATAGAGTTAAATACCTGCAACTTCCCAGTGCAATCTATGCATGTACAGTTGTTGAGTCCAAGATCTCACGTCGAGAATAATTTTCATGATCTTTCATGATCCTCAGAGTTCCAGATAAGGACTGATATCTATCTTGCCTGCGACTAGCAGACAGTAGACAGGTATTACTTGCCCTATGTCATCATTATTGGTTTTGGCGGCATTAAGTTTCATTTTCAGGTTTAGCTCTGATTTGTGATAATGCACACATGCAGGTGTGGCACTGCCTCCCCCACAATTCTTGTGATGATAATTTTGAGATACTATCTGTTTTGGCTTCAGGAGTTCTAATGAGGAGCAACATTTGTTTTTATGGGAAACTTTAATTTATCTGAAGCAAATCATGGAAGCCCACTCTTGTCAGTAGTTTTGGACTGGAAACTGATTACGTCATTTATTGACAAAACGTTACAGTTGCAAATGTGTTGTATGCAAAAACCTTGCTATTTTTAACACACTTAGTTTTATGTTACTAGAAGACGTAACAAATTTTTGTCTAACACCTTTGCGTAGCTAACAGTGCTTCTGATTCCTCATTTGCGTCCTTGAGCAGATTGTGATATGTTCAAACTTGATAGGGTACATGGTAATGGATGCAACACACAACCTATTCTACCAAGAGTTTGCTGTGGAAGACTTTATTAAGGTGCGTGGCTACACTGCCTTTACAAGGGAGACAACTTTAGTGGAATAGATATGCTGCTTCTCTGGTAGCCAAGGGAGAATACTCTTAAAGGAAAGAATCTGCTCTCTAAAGAGATCAGATCCTCTCCTGTAAGAGCAGGAATACTCTTGAAGGAAAGAATTTGCTCTCTAAAAGAGAAAATTCTTCCCTTTAAGAGCAGCCCCCAATGAGAAGTGGGGAAAATACTTCGCCATTAGAGTGTTCACCCATGGAAATGTAGCCATAGGCCTTAAATTTGCTTTCTGATGTAAATGGTCCATAATTTGGAAGTTGTAATAAAGTAATTGTGCATTAATTACAGCATGTGTTTTGTGGAGAATTAAAAAAAAATGATAATAGGATTTTGGCTTTAAATATCTGGGCCCAGTTGTTCAAAGCTTCGTTAGCTTAACCAAGTCTTTAATCTAGGATTTGTTAAGTTTTTCAGTACTCAAAAAATGAATTTAGGCAATATTTTTTGCTGAAAAATTGTGAGGAGATTTTGCACTGCAAATGCTCCTCACATTTTTTTTTTGCAAAAATGGCAGTGTTTTTACATATAATACGTTTTAAAATTTAACATCTCATTAACTAACAACATTAGTTTTGAGCAACCGGGCCCTGAAGTGTTCAGATGGGTAGGTAAAGTATGCTTCTCAAAAAAAAAAAAAAAAAAAAAAGCCCTAGCAGTGTGATACCGTACTTACTGTAAATATTGGGATACTATAAGGTGAATGAGTACCTTTTCAGGGGAAGCAATTTTGTCACATTTTCATTTTTGCATCCCTTTGGACTCAGGGTCAACTTTTAAAAAAATTGTTCCCCTGGAAGGCTTTATCATCCAGGGAAGCCAAAAGGAAGTCATAAAAGTTGTTTCCCTTTGTAGAAATGGTGGAAATACATGGAGGTGTACCCATTCACCTTAACCATTTACTATAGTTATCCTAATGTGCTTAAGTATTGGGACACCTAAAATAATTAATTTTCCTTTGAATTCATTATTTTTTGGTGTCCCAATATTTATGCACATTACGGTATCCTAAAACTTGAAAAGTTTATGTTTCTATTCTTTGATGAGTTCTTAAGGGTGGACAGTGCAGACCCCAGTTTGACTACTATGTAAGGAGCAGTCTGATATGGGCTTACAGTACCAATGTCACAGTATTTAAAGTCAGTTGCTTGATGTATTACTTGATAAAATCTTTTCATTATGTCAGTCATTTGCTACCCCGACCACCCCAGGACAGGGGGAGAATAACCTGGGCTTTGATTTTTTTTTCTCTGCAGAGTCCTTGCAGATGCCATTCAGTGCAGGAACAGATGTCTGATTAAACCCCGGTTAAAATCCCCTGCCCCCAGAGACTATGGAATATGTTCAACATATAGGGTTGCTACAATTATCCCGGCTGTTTTGACAGGAAATCAAAAAGCCTCATACATGCACAGAATTGCCAGGACATAGCTAGGTAAAAGCATGATACTAAAGCCTCACTATAATTGGCAGTTCCTTGGCCCTGGAGTAACTAGGGCTGCAGATGACAGATGCATTAGTATAGGGTTGTGTAATAATAAAAACAAAGACAGTTTTGAAAATTTTATCTTTACCAATTGAAAACACACACCAAAGATGGTTCCTAAGTTATAATTTAGTTATATCACCTTCTTGAGGGATTCAAAGCACAAAACTTCAAAAGAATATCACAGCTGCTTTAACAAGTAGTATCATGCGGAGATGTAAACAGTATTGTTCATACATTTACAGGAAAAGACACACACACACACCAATGTATCAATAAATTAGTAAATAAATATATTGCTCAAATATATTGCACATGTTAATGCATGTAATATTATATAAAATAGATAAAAATATAAATACAAAAATAACAAAGACAAATAAAATTTATATATAAACTTTAACAATCAGCATATCCTCTGGACCTGAATTTATATCCTGATGTAGGGGGAAATCAGCAGGCAGCAATGTGTAAAGTAGGGCTTTCCATCTGATTCAAATCATCCCAAAGGGGATGATTTGAATCAAATGTCAAGCCCTACTACTCTGTGAAAAATAAGAAAAAAATAAATAATCTGCCATCTGCCGATATTTAAATTCAGTATGCTGAATGTTAGTTTCCTCCCAGTTTATTTATGATTTTTTTTTTCACTCCATTATTGGTGTTTCTATATTTTCAAATTATGTGTGAAGTGCTGTCAAAGCCGGCATAATTTACTATCATACTTTGGCACTTGTTGGTCCACAGGTACATCTTTCTTCCAAACCGGTGGAATGATACAAACCGGTTTACCGGTCTTTGGTCTCCAGACTAGCATCTGGGCACTGTTAGCGTTTGGAGGCATCAGGGCACAACGGGGGATGGGAATGTTCTCAGCGAGAATAGTCGGTTGTTTTGGCTGTGGATTACTCACTAGTTTTGCTCTCTGACCTGTATGAAAATGAATCCAGTTACCAAGCGTATTATTTATAAGAATGAATGACACTTGTAAGAGAATGGATCAAGCTTGTATATATTATTTGTTATAGTTCTTTAATTATTTGGCCCCATTTTTGATACTAATCAGTCTTTGAATCGACAGTCCAGTTAAGATTAAGAAATTACAGTATGCTTTTCTCTGGTTTCGTCACCAGATATTCTCAGGGTCACCGAAGAGGCTTTATTAGCTGAAACTACGTAGTCTGGCCCATGTTTCTTCTTGTGAATGAATTCTCTGCTTTTGAAGGAACTCTTTAAAATTTTAATTGCATAAGAATAAATCAAGCTTAACTGGTCATTTACAGACTCAGTTAAACTGAGTCTGCTGTTTTCATTTCTTCGGCATATTCCTTGCTTCCAAAATATCTAACAATTCAGAACTTGTATGTCAATGAACCAAGCTTGTATGAGAAAGAATCAAGCATGTATGAGAATGAATCAAGCTTGTATGAGAAAGAATCAAGCATGTATAATCATCAGTCAAACTCAAAGAATGAATTAAGATTATATGAGAATGAATCAAGCTCATATGAGTATGAATCAAGATAGAAGCATGCATCAAACTTATGACAATAAGCAAGGTCATATGAGACCATATCAAATCATGGGAGCATGGACCAAGTTTGTGTAACAATGAATCCAGGTCATATTAAAGATGGATGGATGACTTACCTAGAGATTTTGTCGGTTCTATATTTATATCCAGCTGCATGTTCCACATGACAGTTTTAAGTATGTACGCTCTCTGAGCAGTCATATTCCATGCCACCAACCACACGTAGAAACTCTGGTCTCTTGTGATGTGGGTCAGGTTTGGTGTACCCTGGTGACGGTTGGCAGGGTTACGCCAGGTTACGTGGGGGTGAAAGTTGTCATTCATGGTAATTGTGGCTGTCTGATACATTTTACATGGCCCTGAAAAACACAATATGAGCCGCGACATGACAAAACCAACAAAGTGGCATGTCACCCCAGTGACAACTCAGATCAGCCTGGGCATCCATCCAGTCTGATCAAAGTCTTTGCTGTCGACGGTAGCTTAGACCCTTAGCTACCCTTTTAGGCTCACAGCAAAGACTCTGATCAGACTGGGTGGATACCCAGGCTCATCTGAATCTTTATGTGGGGCACATGCCACTTTGTAGGTTTTGTCGTGTCGTGGCTCATATCATTATGATAGTAAGGTGATGGATACACTTTCAGCAACTGACAACTGCCCTTCTTGAATCAGCGGAAGGAGAAACGAAAGTATGTGGCCATACCGGGTTTTGAACCCAGGACCTCTGACTTATGAGTCATGTGCCCTACCGATTGCGCTACATGGCTTGGCTGAGAATGGAAGAATCCATTTTCTGAAATGATTGACATATCCAAATGTTTATGGTACATGTATTATGTTGTTTCAAGCATAGGGGGGCCAGCACATACAGGTCTTATTATGCCTGAATAGGTTGTATTGAACAGTGTTTATCAGACTTACAATATTTTTTTAACCATTTTGGGTGTAATAAGACCTATATGTTGGTCCCCTGTTGTTTCAAGTTTAACATTCTTACCCTGATATTGCAGGCTACCCAGAATCATTGTCCAGAAGGAAATAATTAAGTGATGATATATGCATGCAAGTGTAGTGAAAATTTACCCACTGGTTCAAGAAATGTCATTAAAAACAAGAAACAATCCTGAAAAAGGAGCTGAAGTCACTAAAACATAATAGCTCTGTGGCTTGTCCCAATGATATACACTGCTCAAACTATTTAAAGGAGCACCTAATATTTTTCCATAGACGATAGTGCAACGCATCTTCACTTTGAGGTCATTTACTTTCGATCAACAAAGACACTGAATTTCCATTTATTTAAAGAGGGTCGATGTTACTGATAGCACAAGGTTTGATTCAATATTTGTCCTGCCCATGTCCATGGAGAGATTTTTGTAAAATTGGAATTTTGGTAAAAATTTGTACATTTTCAGAACAGGTGAAAAGTTTGAAAATTTCAACCAAAGTCAAAATGTTCATTTTGTCTATGAAACTAGATGTCTTATGAGGTGGCCCGTTTGAAAGGATCACTTTGAAATGAAGCTAATGAGAGTTAATAGACTTCCAGCAAAATGCCTCAATTTCAGAAATTTCGAAAATTGCAAAATTTAATCCATGGAAATGATTAGGACATCATTTGTATTGAAATTCTTATTGTCTTAAACTTCGATCATTCTTCAAAATGCTGCAAAAGGATAGGACTTCATGCTCACTGGCGGTCAAATTTATGGGCAGTTGAACTGGGTATATTTTGTAGTAATGTCGATGGGAATGTCTTCCTATGACCTTTAAAATGGGGCCAGAGCCACAAAAACCCCAATCAACTCTTTTAATTTGACCCAAAAGTACATGTATGTCCATGCAATTTCAGTGAAATATATACCAAAATGTTCAAGAGATTTTGTAGACAAGAAACTGTCACAGTCTAAGGCCTTCTGCAAATTTGAAAATGAGGTCAAGTCAACAAAACATTTTGCAGACAAAACATTGTCAGTTTTACACCTTTAAAATAGGCCAGAGTCAAGAAAGCATTTTGCAGACCAAAAATGTCAGTATGAAATCTCGAACATGTGGTCAGAATCAACAAAATGAGCCGCGACATGACAAAACCAACAATGTGGTTGTGCGCCCAGCGCAGACTCAGATCAGCCTGGGCATCCGCCCAGTCTGATCAGAGTCTTCGCTGTCCGCATGGAGGTAGCTTAGGCCCTTAGCTACCCTTTAAGCGCTTAGCCAATAGTCTGATCAGACTTGGTGAATGCCCAGGCTGTTCTGAGCCTGTGCTGGGCGCACAACCACATTGTTGGTTTTGTCGTGTCGCGGCTCAAATGTTTTGCAGACAAGAAATTGTCACTCTGACACCTTGAAAATTGGGCCAGAGTCAACAAAATGCTTTGCAGACAAAAATGGTCAGTCTGAAACTTTGAAATGGGATCAGTGTCAACAGAACGTTTTGCAGATAAGGACTTGTCAATCTTAAACCTTGAAAACAGGGCCAGGGTCAACAAAACATTTTTAGGACAAGGAATTGTAAGCCTGAATCCTTGAAAATGGGACCAGAGTCAACAAAACGTTTTGCATACAAAATATTGTCAGTGTGAAACCTTGAAAATGGGACCAGAGTCAATAGAACGTTTTGTGGACAAGAAATTATCAATATGAACCCTTGTATATGGGTCAGAGTCAATAGAACGTTTTGCCGACACGAAATTATCAGTCTGAAACTTCAAAGTGGGGTCACACACAGTCAACAGACCGTTTTGCAGACAAGGAACTGTCAGTTTGAGACCTTGAAAATCGGGTGAGAGTCAACATAACGTTTTCAAGACAAAAATTGTCTGTCTGAAACCTTGAAAAAGCGGTGCCAGAGTCAACAAAACAATTTGTAGACAAGATATTTTCAGTATGAACCAGTGAAAACGTTTTGCAGAAAAGGAATCTTGAAAATGAGGCCAGAGTCAAGGAAACGTTTTGCAGACCAAAAAAGGTTAGTATGAAACCCTGATTATGGGGTCAGAGTCAACTAAACGTTTTGTTGTCAAAATAGTCAGTAACCATGAAAATGGGGTCAGCGTCAACAAAATGTTTTGCAGACAAGAAATTGTCAGCCTTAAACCTTGAAAATGGGGTTAGGGTCAAGAATAAGTTTTGCGAACAAGAAATTGTCAGTCTGACACCTTAAAGATAGGGTAGAATCAACAGAACATTATGCAGACAAGGAATTGTCAGTTTGAAACCGTGAATATAGGGACAAAGCAAGGAAACGTTTTGAAGACAGGAAATTGTATGAAACCTTGAAAATGGGACCAGAGTCAACAGCACGTTTTGTAGACAAGAAATAGTGTGAACCCTTGAAACCGGGCATATTGCCGACAAGAAGACAGTTTGAAACCTTGAAAATGGGATCAGAGTCGACAGGACGTTTTGCAGACAAGGCATTGTCAGTATAGAACCTTGAAAATGGGGTCTGAGTCAACAAAACATTTTGAAGACAATGAATTGTCAGTCTGAAGCCTTGAAAATGGGACCAGAGTCAACAGACCGTTTCGTAGACAAGGCATTGTCAGTATGAAACCTTGAAAACATTTGGCAGAAAGTACATAGTCCATATAAACCCTCAAAATTTTGGCCAGAGTCAAGAAAACATTTTGTAATCAAGAAATACCTTGAAAATAAAACCGGAGTCAACAGCACGTTTAGTAGACAAGAAATAGTCAGTATGAACCCCTGAAACCGGGGTCATATTGCAGACAAGAACTCAACAGTCTGAAACCTTTAAAATGGGATCAGAGTCGACAAGACGTTTTGCAGGCAAGGCATTGTCAGTCTGAACCTTGAAAATGGGGGCTGAGTCTACAAAACATTTTGAAGACAAGAAATTGTCAGTCTGAAGCCTTGAAAATGGGATCAGAGTCAACATACCGTTTCTTAGACAAGGCATTGTCAGTGTGAAACGTTGAGAACGTTTTGCAGACAATAGTCTGAGTACATCTCGAAATTTTGGTCAGGGTCAAGAAAACATTTTGCAATCAAGAAATTGTCAGTCTGAAACCTTGAAAATGGGGCAGTCAACAAAACGTTTGGCACACAAGGAGTTATCAGACAAAACCCTTAAAAACGGGATTAAAAACGTTTTGCGGACAAGAAATTGTCAGTCTGAAACTTATAAAAAATAGCCATCAGAGGAGATGGCAAATCCCCCGACCGCAGGCCCCCTGCACCTTGGTAAACAGGGTGCACTTCAAAACGCATATAAATAGTATACTGTCATTCTTTTATGCTCCTTATTGACATTATCTGCTTAACAGATGCATGATTATCTAACACTCAGACCAAAACAGTATGCCAGATTGCTAAAAAGAGGTAATATCTCAAATAGCAACCATGTAGACAATGTATTGCATACGATACATTCAACATTTCAAAATGTGTGAATAACTTCTAAAGTACAAGCCCTACAAATCTAATTTTGAGCTCTCTAGTAAGAGAATTTGGACAAAGAATCCAAATCTGTAAAAAAAAAAATTTGGGGGGGGGGGGGGGGGGGGAACTCAAAAAGTTAGAAAGCAAGAGTTGTCATTCTTGTTTGTGACACATCAGCATGACCTGTTCTACACAACTATGAAGTATCATGAAAATATTCCAAAGGGTATTCAAGTTATGGAACGGACACGAAATCACACCTTAAAACCATCAAGGGGAAATAACTCAAACAGTAAGAAAGCAAGAGTTGTCATTCTTGTTCGCGACACATCGTCATGACCTGTTCTACATATCTGTAAAGTATCATGAAAATATTTCAAAAGGTATTCAAGTTATGGAGCGGACACGAAATCACACCTAAAACCATCAAGGGGAAATAACTCAAAAAGTAACAAAGCAAGAGTTGTCATTCTTGTTCGCGACACATCGCCATGACCTGCTCTACATATCTGTGAAGTTTCATAAATATATTTCAATGGGTATTCAAGTTATGGAGCGGACACGAAATCACACCTAAAACCATCAAGGGGAAATAACTCAAAAAGTAAGAAAGCGAGAGTTGTCATTCTTGTTCGCGACACATCGTCATGACCTGCTCTTCATATCTGTGAAGTATCATCAAAATATTTCAAAGGGTATTCAAGTTACAGAGCGGACACGAATCTGCCAAAAATTCACCAAAGGGGAGATAACTAAAAAATTACAAAAGCAAGAGTTACCATTCTTGCACGCGACACATCGCCATGACCTGTTCTACATAACTGTGAAGTATCATGAAAATATTCCAAACAGTATTCAAGATATGGAGCGGACAAGAAAATGTTTACGGACGGACAGACGGACGGACGGACGGACGGACGCCAGGCTCATCGCTATATCCCCCGAACCTTTCGGTCGGGGGATAAAACGGCGTCAGAGTCAACAAAACGTTTGGCAGACAAGAAAGTATTAGTCTGAAACCTTGAAAATTGGGCCAGAATCAACAAACGTTTTGCAGACAAGAATAATGTCAGTCTAAAACTTTGAAAATGCGGTCAGGCCAACGAAACGTTCTGCTGAGAAAAAAAAATAGACAGAAACCGCCCCACGGACTTTGTTCAGGCTATTGTTTTCACAGGCAATCAATTATTAGTCTGAAACCTTAACAGTTTGGCCAGAGTCAGCAAATGTTTTCGG
Organism: Ctena decussata; assembly: GCA_963989385.1. NCBI lineage: Eukaryota > Metazoa > Mollusca > Bivalvia > Lucinida > Lucinidae > Ctena > Ctena decussata. The sequence continues at coordinate 51,214,741 of OZ022498.1, read as the reverse complement.
GCAAGAATAATGTCAGGCTCAAAACCTTGAAAAATGGGGTCCGGTCAACAAGCATTTTGTTGATAAAAAAAGTCTGTTAGAAACCGCCCCACGGACTTTGTTCAGGTTATTGTTTTCACAGGCAATCAAATGCCTTGCAGTCGGGGCAATGCTAAGGTAAACGCGCAGTTTTTAAGTCCCGCTATAGCCCCGCAGTTCTTCGCTTGGAGACCGTCGGTACGAGAATTGGAACAACAACAACGCAGTTCTTCTGGGTCGATAGCGACTGGTGCAAATCGTGGTTTACACTTGAGATTATCAGACTGATGCTAATACTACCTCGTAATGGCTTTGCCATCCAACCTCATGATTCTCCATGCAAACATTGTGGGTTCAAAAACATTCGTGTATAAGAAATGAACAACTCACCAAATGATTAAGTTGGCAAATTAAGTGCCAGAAACATTTAAAAGTATTTTATGTTCAGTTCTGCATTTTAATACATCTCCTCACCTTCAAACACGATGGTCTCATTCCTGGACCCATACCAAGGATAATGGTGGCCGTCACAGTCGCTGATCATTTCTTGGGCCCCAGATGTCAGCTCGGGAAATTCCCAACTGGTGCTGAAATAAAGCAGTTCTATTTTCAATCCTTAAAAAGGAAAAAAAATATAAAAAAATATATAAAGAATCAGAAGAAAAGGGGCCACGGCACTCGTGAATCTGTACGAAAATCGATCGCACGGCCGCCCTCTGCTTCCGCACGAAGGCCCCTTGAAAGGGGATACAGGCAGGTTACGGGCTCCGCAGATTCATCGCAGGCCAAATGTGAATCATATAGTGAACTTTGCACTTACAGACACTAATTGCATACGATTTTTCAGTTTTCACGTATATTCACCCATGAAGTGGTGCTTACTTTTTTATCAGTTTTACATTTTAGAAGAACTAAACAAGAACTGCATCACGTTATGTCTGTTTCTTGCATAAAACACAAACTCAAAGATTTTGAACTTTCTGACAGAAAGGACCTTAGATTTTTCAAATTAAGAACTCTTAAAACTTACAATCCTTCGTCGCCATAGGTATTGTGGAACATCATATCAGTACAAGCCTGTATCCAGCCCACTTTCCACATCTGATGGTCGTTGATGGGGGACATCTCGATTGTGGCACTCGCCCTGAAAAAATTACCAAAAGCATAGGCTATAAAATTGAGGGCAAGGATTCATTTGCCTTGGATGTGTATGTGGGTGTACAGAATTGAACGTCAGCTGAGCCGCGACAGGACAAAGCCAACAAGGTGGCATGTGCGCCCAGTGAAAACTCAGATCAGCCTGGGCATCCGCCTAGTCTGATCGGTCTTCGTTGTCCGCATAGAGGTAGCTTTGACCCTGATTTCACAGCGAAGAATCTGATCAGACTGGTCGGACGCCCAGGCTGATACGAGTCTTCGCTGGGCGTACATGCCACTTTGTTGGAGCTCAGGTATTCTTTGCAGAAAGGCATGACTGATAGTGTAGACCTTGAGTCGATTTGACCAGTCAGGATACTTTGAAGCAGCGCATCATCTTTGTCAGATTGTTGATGGCAGTATTGAGAAAGGTCTAATTCTTGTTTGGCATATCCGCAGCGAGGTGATAATCAAGTTGTGATCGTCTCAGTGGAAGAAATAGCTTGAAAAGATACTTTAAGATTTATTCAGGAATTAAGATCATTTAACAAAGTAACATATACTATCTAAGAGCGATTTTTGAAATTAAAATTTAAAAATTAATCAACAAGTGAGGTATTTAAGAGCACGCTTAAATGATATTTATGTATATATCTATATGAATTTAATTTAAGAAAAATAAAATTATCACAGTGAATTCGACTAGAGCTTAAGGAGTTTAAAATCTAATCAATTTATTATATGTGCGTCCGCTTATTCGGATCAGTTTTCACTGTGACTGTTCTCACGCCCACTCGATAAATCGTGTGGGTGAGTCCATAAGGGGAATAAAAATGGAATGTTCTGATCGGTTCGGGCAGATCACAGGGTGCTTTGGGCGTTTGCTTTATGCTAATAATGCAATATTTTTAATGCGACATCACTCACATTATCACGTGAAGGCACTTACCTGAAATTCGGAGTCTTGTATTTTAGAACTGTTGAAGAACTTTCGTCTATAGACGTCGGCATATTATCAATTAAGGTGCGAAAATTAAGTATTCTCAGTTTTTGATGAACATCTTTCAAGTGACCGGTTCCGATTGCTATTTTACTGGCCCAGGAAGAGGATGCTAGACCCATGTCCCCTTCCTCCCGGTCCGACTTACGGGCCATCGGAGTTTAGTGTAAAACCACACTTATGCGAGCTTTTGCTTCGCCCATTCGCGTTGGGCGCCAAGAAAACTCTGTACCCTAGGTAACAACGTCACGCGTTATTTGACGCTTGTTGACGTTATTGACGTACTTGAAAAAACGTCCAGCATCCGGGGACACTTCATTTAATTTAATGTCAACGTTATACCACGATTACGGCAGTTAAGATAAAATCTACCTTTCAAATGTTTTTAGGAATAAAAAGTGTTTGCTATTAAGTTGAAGCTGACCAAATCCCCAACTAGCATATGTATCTCTTTTTACTGCCGCATGATAGGATTTCTTTACTTAGGACGTCGCGAACATGACCACGTTCGGACTTTTGGCGACGCCTTTTGAAACAAGAAAAAAAAATGCTGTATTTGCTCAGAAATACTACATTAAGGTGAGTGCATATCTGGGCGTTTCTTTTGTACATTGGAGATAAAATACATAAAACTTTAACGCAGACGGTCTAACATGGAGTACCCATATTGATAACATAGCCAAGAGCGCTATAATCAGACTTGAATTTCTGAAAAGAAATATTCGGGTCCATAATAAGGAATAAGGACCTGAAGTCGGTAGCTTACAAACCATTGGTTAGGTCCCAGTTAGAGTACGCTTCATCAGCTCTCCCCCCCCCCCCCCCCCCCCCCACCACCACCACACACACACAAACTCCTCCCATTCCCCCACACACACTGTCACTGATATACGTAAGTGGAAACGCGGACTAAAGAAGAGCTGCCAGGTGGGTGAGAAGATATTATAATTACACATCCATCGTCAATGCTATGCTGAAGGACCTCAATTGGCGTCCTCCAGACCAACGACAGGTAGACAGTCATCTTTATATGATGTGTAAGGTCACATATGACCATGTTGCTCTTCCTGCATCTGATGAGTACCTCGTCCGTAATACTAAAAGATCAAAACAGATTCACACACTTCCTTCTAGGCAAATTCCCACTTTTAAAGACTACTAGAGATTCACATTTTCCCCAGATCTACTTTCCGTTGAAATGCCCCACCAGCCCACATACCCGTCCATCCCACCTTGGCGCAGTTCAGCAATGTTGCTGGGTTGACACTGCGAGTTTTACAGTCGCCGGCTGGCCCAACCCAGATTCGAACCTGTGACTTTCTGTACCATAACCGAGCTCGACCACGGTGCCTTCTAATTGGAGATAGCTTTTGTGTAATAGTATTCATTTCCCTGATAAGTTAATCCCTGAAGTAAGTGAATACTCTTAAAAATAAAGAATTTGCTCTCTAAGGCAATAGTCTCTTGTGAGAAGGGAGATAAATACATCCATTAAAGAGTAACTCCCTTTGAGGAGTTTCAGAATCTACCAAGTACTCCGACGGCTAACAAGCCAGAAGTGAAAACTAAATAGGATCTACCCTACCCTACCCTACCCTACCCTTACCCTTACCCCTACCCCTACCCTAGTATTTGTAGACATGGCAGATGCAAGATAACCGTCTTTCTTGTCTAGTCGAAACGAATTTAAAACTATTTAATCTAACATAGTTATTCGTTTAAAACATACAGGCATACAGTGTTCCATAAATTGCACATGACTTTATTTAAACAAGTTTATAGATTGGAACGAAAATATCTAGCATCCTTGGGGAATACAAGTGCGTTTCTCTCAGATGTATATTCCAGAATGAGGCTTGTGCTTTACCTACCTACCTACCTACCTTTACGTCTTATCCCCCGAGGGGGGCGTCGGACGGGTTCCGGCAAACCAAGTGCTGAAGGGGGGTAGCTGAAACAAAAGTATAGGAAAGTATGTGAGATGAGTTTGTACAGTGCGGTAAAGAGTGTAAGTATAGCATACAGTCACATGATTAGTTTTCTGCGTACGCGCTAGCTAGGTTGGCTACCAATCCACGGGTAGGAGGTTCTACTACGCGCTCCGTCGGTCTGGCTGAGACTTCAAACCGAGGTCTCCCTCTCCGTATATCCTTCGTGTTGGTGGGATACGTAAATCCCGGGCCGCGTAGCGCAGTCGGTAGGGCGCCTGACTTGTAAGCCAGAGGTCCTGGCTTCGATACCCAGTCCGGCCACTTACTTTTATTCCCCCTTCCGCTGATTCAAGAAGGACAGTTGTCAGTTTCTGGTGAATGTAAGTGCACTTAGTACTGGAGTGGTTAACCGCTGAGGAGGTCTAAGCCTGCCCAGGAATAGAGTTGTTAGGTTAACTGGCCGTCCCGACATGACCATAGCTGTTGACCGTGGACGTTAAACAATAGTGCCTATTCTTGCGGAATTTAGTGGGACCGATGTCTGTAGTTCTAGGTTTTACCCCTTCGGGTAAAAACCATACTTCCGTTATATTTATTGATAAACAGACAGTTGATAATATTGAATAATGTGTTAAAAATCAATATCTAGCAATAGCCGATCGCAACAATGACTGCCTCTAGGAAAAGAGCAACAATAAAAGGCTCTGAAAATGGAAAATTGAAAAACGCAGGCCTGAAAGGAAGCGCTAATTTACAGAAGGAAAATGGTTCAATTTTGGCCACCCTAATTGAATTCGACGAACATTACACGAAATTGCTTGCAGTTTGCGCGGATAAAACATCATTTTTAGGCTATCTTAGACCACTAATGATTTTGCTAGAGTATTCTTGCCACGGGGTTCCATGGTTTGTTGTTGCTACACTGCTTCTTTTGTCAGTTCATTTGGCCTGGCATGTTGAGACACTGGTTAACCTTTTATGGGGTGAGTAAACTGTTGATCAATGTTTCAATACTTTCAGAGTGGCCAGATAACTTGCGGAAGTCTTCATTCAGGTTACTCAGCAACTATATAAATGCACCAGTCTGTTGTTAACACACAACACCATGCATGCTTGTAAAGGTGTTTTGAGTACCTGGCAGATACAGATACATGCACAGCCCCTATGGGGTCAAAGATAGTGAGGCTGCCATATCTTGACTTCAACATTATCTTGACAGTGTGTGGAACAGTAGATATATTGGTTCCATGCCTAACCAGCCAGTGAAGTAAATGGGAAACATTAAACACTCAGTGTAAAATGTTTCCCATTTACCTACCAGGATAGGTAAATGGTAAAGGTTTCCCATAGCCTAGTTGGTGTAGGCAGTGACCTATATATACAGTGACTCGCGTCTTCACCTTTCGGTCCAAAGAGGCGTGTCGCGCATGCGACTGCAGCGCCTCCTACCGGAGCGCCATTTTTAATACAAGCTGAAAAAGCTTGAATTTCTGTCAAAAGTTAACAGCATGCATCGACCATTTAATCGGTGTTTTCATAGTGAAATTATTATGCAACGATAAGGTAAGCTATGAATTTTATAATGATGTATTAGAATATAAGTTTTATAATGATTTTGCTTGGTTTTGGATTTCATTTTTAACGATGTAAATTGAGAAACTTTGGTCACTCGGAAGAAAATGGCGAAGATGCCGTAAAAACCATCACTTCTTTTACGATGTACTCCGTCGTTAATAAGGTTTGAGGTAATAATTTAGCATTAGAAAACGAAAGGGAAGGGACCAAAATGTTGTTTAATATCAATTTCATTCATGACAATTATTTACTATTTTGATAGTCTTATGACAGTATAGAAATAGGCTTATTTAGGAAAGTAGCGAAAACCGGCAAATCAGGATGTTCAAAACCCCACTCCCCCGTTTTTGAATAAGGCTCCCATAATAACTAATTTTGAGCCTCGCAATGATATTTTTCATAAAGTTGAATGCCTTCTAAATTGTTTGAGTGCTATTTTATGCAATTTCGTGCCGATTTGATGGGTCAAAATAATCTCAAAATAAAACTTGTTTTTCACAGTTTTCGCCATACAACAATGAGTTCAGAGGGTTGGTTAGTTATGCATTGAAGAATTTGTCAGGACCAAAGTTTTTATTTCACATCAATAAAAATTAATCCCAAAACCAAGCAAAATAATTGTAAAACTAACTATTCTAATACATCATCATAAAATTCAAAGCTTACCTTAACGTTGAATAATGATTTGATTACGTAAACATTAATGAAATGGGCGATTCACATCGTTAACTTCTGACAGAAATTCCAACCCACTCAGTTTAATTAAAACCTATGTCACTGACTTACTTCAATTTTCAATGCATGCATATTCTCCTAAGTAAGAGAGAACCAAGATCAAAATCCTCATCCAAATGCATAATAAAAACGTTTCCCGTAATTATATTGAAAAGCCCTCCAGCCCGTTTTTTCGTGTTTTTTTTTTTTTTTTTTTTTTTTTTTTTTTTTTTTTAACTACGTCAAGTAAAACTATGGGATACAGATTCAAATAAGTCAATTGACTTTCTTCTGAATCCCTTTTGTATATTCATTGTATTTGTAGTATTTGTATAATTTGTGCTATGTACATGTATAAAGTATACGAATAAAATACTGTTTAAACCAAGTAAAACTACCGTATAAGAAGTTGGCAAGTTTGGTATCAAAAGTTCGGAAATTAAGTACACAATTTAACGTAAACGTTTGTAAGAACACGTGATTTATACAGATAAAATAAAACAATGACAATATTAAAATATTTCTAGATGCGAAATAAGCGGTCGATAGAATTATCGAATTTTTCAGCCACTCACCTGTCCAGCGGCGCGACAAGCCTCTATTGGAAAAATACCTATATTTAAGGTGGTGATAATCACTGATTTGGGACAAAGGCAAAAATCTGCATAAAATACTCAAAATAACACTGATCTTTCCAAAACTTAGCAGATGCCTTGTTTATGTTGTTTCTCATAATTTAGAATCCCAAAATGCAGCATTTGTTCATGTTAAAAAGTGTTTTTATACGAGAAGATCAAAGGGTAATTTTCTGCGAATAAATCTGAAAAAATAATATCATTATTGAAAATATACTTAGTGCTTGTTGCATAATGGAGAGCGTCCTAGCAATTATTTTTTCAAACTCTTTCACACATTATCAGGCTGAGCAGATGAAAAAAGATGCAGTCTGTGTCCAAATTTTTTTGTCAAAACACACAGGTGAGACAGGTGATACTATTTTAACAAGGTTGAACAATTTCATCTACACACCACTGATCATGTCAGTAATGTATTATTTATATTGTAGGTGTTAACATAGGTATGCTTGCCTACCCTATATTTAATAAATGTGTCCAGTGTACATTTACTTTGTACATGGTTGAACATTTGAGAAAAAGCTACCGTTTTCATCTGGTCTACATTACAATTTGAGAAAGAGTTGGAATAAATAATTGCTAGGACGCTCTTCATTATGCAATAATGCACCTTCAGCACTATTTAAATTTTCAATAACGATATTATTTTTTCAGATTTATTCGCAGAAAATTACCCTTTGATCTTTCCTTATAAAAACAGTTTTTTAAGCAGCATGTACGTCTATTTTGTATTCTAAACTGTAAAGAACAACAAAAATAAGAAGTCTGCTAACTTTCAGGGAGATACGTTACTTTTTTATGGTTTTATTCAGATTTTTACATTTACCATAAATCACCACCTTAACTGGAGATGCGAGTCACTCTATTTATAGGTCACTGGCATAGGGGAGTGGGGATTAGAGGTCCACTGTGTCTTGGGCACAGCATATCAGTGTTCTCCCCAGAAATTTCAGAAGGCATGTCGCTTTTGGCACAAAAAAATCTGATTTTGACTTGTTGATCAATTTTTCAAATCCTGAATATAGCAACATTTTGTTAAAATTAGCCTATATTTACATTATAGATAGTTTATTGATGGTCCTTAATGCATTTAAAACAAATTTACTGGCTAAGAAATGAAAATGATAGCATCTGATCTGACCTGAGTTTAATAAATTTTCATTGAAAATTAAGGCATGTTGCAAGGTAATTTGAAGAGGAAGGCATGTTGCAAGAGACATGCCTTATTGGTCTGGGGAGATCCCTGCTCATATGAAAGGCGGAGCCCATCCCTCTCCTTTCGCTGGCTTATCCTACCCTGGTTCAAAGCAGGTACCCATTTACTGCTGGGTTGACAGAGAGATTTCCAGTCGGTGGATGGCGAATCCCGACCTTCCGGTCTGCACCATAACCTTCTCTAACCACTCGACCATGGCGCTTCTTGGTGCAGGATTTGAGCAGAGCTTTTTACAACAAAAAAATCCCTGCAGTGCTGCATAGGCTTTGGTTAGTAACTTACAAATGATTGGTGCATAATGTAAGACATCTTTACATCTTTATCCAAAAATTGACTAATTTCCCATAATTCCAGGTGCAAAATATGAGAATGAAATTTGCCTCTCACGATAGTATACTGCTGTGCTTCACAAGCAGTTGTTGGGAAGTAGTTTGGATATGGAGGAAAACAACATTCATAAGAGCTATAGATAAATAATAGGAATAATCTTGTCACCAGACTGTCTGTTTGGTCTGTTGAAGACAGGTTGCCATTAGTCTTTTAGATCTGCTGACACCCAGCTACTAAAAATTCCGTTATTTTGCGTGTAGTGGGTGAACTATGTAATCACTAATCAGTCACAGGTTACAGTCCAAAATGATAATTCTCCCCTAAAACTTAGGAAAATTATTTAAATATGATCAGAAGCAGTATAAGTTGACTGGAAAGTTTTCAGTGCACAATATTCAACAACAAAACCACATTATAACATTCAACCTGTGCCGCCTATGCCTTAGTACCTCCAGGAGAATGATCAATAAATCTTTTAGCTTTAAGATTTATGAATTTAAGTTCTTTTTTGCCAGTTTGCTAGTTAATGAATTCTGTAAATATTGAAAACATTTTAGATATTAATGTGATGCTTTGTTTTTGAATTACTGAACTTGTATAAATTTGATATTTTGTGACACCATCGTAGATCTGAATTCCAGTAGAGTCTAGGCCAATTCTGGATTAATCTGTATACAATATATTTTACAGGTTTGATCTTAGATGTTATTGTCATCACAGTCTTGAAGTTAACATTCCGAAGATCTCGTCCTGCCCACAATCAAGATGACATGGTTGGAGCAGTGACATCTGTCGACAAGTATTCCTTTCCGTCAGGCCATGCAACAAGGGCTGCCATGTTGACTGGTTTCTTTGTCTTTCATGTTTGTGATTCAACAAGACATTTAATATATATAGTTATATGGTCTATTTGTGTTAGTCTTTCAAGAGTTGCTTTAGGCCGTCATCATTTGATTGATGTTATATGTGGTTATGTAGTAGGAATGCTAGAATATCTAATACTGATTTATCTTTGGGTACCACGTGAGATATGTATGCAGTGGTTGGAGTCATATTTTAGTCATTTTCATTTGTGATGATGCTAAAAAAATTATCCCAGAGTTCCATGTGACATACGTATGCAGTTGTTGGAGTCATATAGTAGTCATTTTCATTTGTCATTTTCATTTGTAATAATGCTGAAAAAAAAATCCCTGGGAACCACATGAGTTATGTATGCAGTGGTTGAAGTCATATTTTAGTCATTTTCATTTGTGATAATACTTTGAAAAGTATCCCTGGGTACCACATGGGTTATGTATGCAGTGGTTGGAGTCATATGTTAGTCATTTTTGTTTGTGACATTACTGAAGAAGCTTGGTTCTAATATACCATACTTATATGGTTATAAGACAGATTTTTCTCAATTCCAAAACCACCCCAAAAATGTAGATCTGTCCTATAAGACAGATCTAGATATTTGTGATTGTTTTGGATGGGAAAATCCATCTTATAGCAGAATTACACAAGACAGGTTTAGAATAAGATATAGCCATTTTAGAAGGGCAACAACCCTGTTATATAACAAAGTAAATAGGGTTTATTTTTTGAGACATTTAAGTATTGGGCCCTTAAGGTGTATGGATACACCTCCAAGGGAGCTCACAAGTGGGAAAACATATTTTCCTGCTTTGCAAGGGGTAGGGGAGGGGCTACTCTGAAAGCATTTGCTCTTGAAGAGAGCAAATGCTTTCCTTTATGAGAAGCCACCATTTGAGAAGAAATTCATAAATCTGAAAAGCATATACAAGTCTGTTAAAGTTGTTTCCCTTGTAAAAATGGCTGCCAAACCATGGAGGAGTATCGGTGCACCTTAACCACCCGGAAAAATTATCCTAAAAATTTATTGTATAAAGTTAAATTTATTTTGGTGTTCAGAGATATGCCAAATAATTGCTGTTGTATTGACAGACATTGCAGATATTGACCAGGCTGCTGGACAAATCTGGTCAGAGTCTACAGTCTTTGCACAGGCATTTCTGCTCAAGTAGATGTGTTCATAGTAGTGAAGTAGTAAGCTACATGTATGTAAATGAAAGAAATTCTTTTTTGGTAAAGTCAAGAGTTCATTCTGCATGTTTCATGGGTCTTGAAGTTTGTCTGTTCATGGTCTAATATTATAGTAGACATGCAAATATGAGCCGCGACACGAGAAAACCAACAAAGCGGTTGTGCGCCCAGTGCAGACTCAGATCAGCCTGGGCATCCGCCCAGTCTGATCAGAGTCTTCGCTGTCCGCATGGAGGTAGCTTAGACCCTTAGCTGCCCTTTAAGTGCTTAGCAAAGAGTCTGGTCAGACTGGGCAGATGCCAAGGCTGATCTGAGACTGCGCTGGGCGCACGACCACATTGTTGGTTTTGTCGTGTCGGGGCTCATATTGTGGTGGCAGTGAATGTCTTCTGTGATAATAGATCATGAACAAACAAAAGCTCGAGCACACAAGTGACAAACATTACACCCTTTTTCTTTCAACTACCTCTATTTTGTTCTAAAAAGTTTTAGAATCAGTAAAATCATGTGTCATGGCATTAGATTTAATGAGTATATATTGTGTAAGGGTACACCTCCATGTTTGTTTGCCATTTTCACAAAGGGGAGTGACTTTCATGACTTCCAGTTTGTTTTCCTGGACAGTGTATTGCTTCCAAAATGGAGTCTACGCTTAAAGGAAAGAATTTGCTCCTATAGGAGCAAATTATTTCTTTTAAGAGTTTATTCCATCAAGAGGAGATACAAAAATAAAAATACAATTTCAAAAGTAACAGGATTTGCTTACTGTCAATCCTGTTACTTTTAAAAATTGTATTGTAGTATAATAATGTATGTAATTAATAGTTAATAAAATATTGTTTAGACCAAAAATAAAAATGGCAGAGTGGTGTTTTCCCGAAAGTGTACCCATTCACCTAAAATGCATAGGCCATAATCCATTTTGTTTATTTCTTGCTTTCTAGTAAAGTAAGTCGCTAGATTGACAGATAGTATATAGATATAGATTCAAACAGCTCATATTATTGTGTGTTAGGCTGAATTTTTGATAAGTAGTGTGGTATGCTAAATGTTGATTAGGTCCTTAAAAATGTGATGTCTTTTATTCTTTGTACTGTGATAAGAAAGATATACAGTTATGTACCCGGCTATTTTATCAGTCTTGAAACACATATAGTCAGTCCTTTATACAATGAAGTTTGATATTTGCAGAAGGCTGTAAAAAGTCATTTTGAGTTGCAACATAAACATTCTTAAAATTGGGAGACTTAGAATAGTAGGTTTGGTTTTTCAGTGCAGTAATGCATCTAGTAGCTGCAGATGAAATAGCAAACATAGTTGAAGTAAAGCCCAATCAGACTGTTCCTAAAAGAAACAATTCTGGCCTCGAGGTTATAAAACTTTTTTCATGTTCATCTCAGCTGAGCATGAAATTTTCTCTGCTGATAAATATGAAAATGCCAACTAATGTTGGCATATTTATCTTCATAAGCGGAGATTTCATAATCAGCTAAACTGAGCATGAAAACAATTGTACTTATCAATAATTTGCTATTTATTAGCAAGTAAAATTTCATGCTCAGCTGAGTTGAGCTTGAAAAAAGATTTATAAACCCGGGGCCTGATCTGGGTCTGCATTGTTTCCTCAGACTTAACAGTCCCAGTATTTAGAATTTTATGGAACATGTTTTGTTTAAGAAATAGATCAGATCTAGCAGTGCATTTTTGAGTAATAATTCACTGTTTGGAGGTCAGTTGTAAAGTAGATCATATCACGAGCACAGAGCGTGAGTGATATATCTACTTACAACTGACTGACAAACCGTGAATTATTACTCAACAATTCAATTTTAGAGCTGAACTATTTTCGATTCTAATGCTTAAAAACGCTGTAAAAGTAATATTTTCATTCAAACTCTCCCAACCTTCCTGCCAGTGCATTCATGTTCCCGCTAATATTCTAAACTGTATATTAAAACGTACTATAAGATAAACGTACAATTTTATGGCGATCTTAGAAGGAAAAGAGACGTTACACCATCTTACATCTCAAAAAGACACAAAATTACGTCAGTAGTGCCAGTGAAGTCAGCATTTAGCCTCACCCCCTCCGAAACAGTGTAAAACACAGACACTTTCCATTGCTTCTATAGGCGCACTGTGTTAGAATCTTAAATAAAATTCTTAATGTTATGTTACAGAATTAAACCTTGCAAATATTTTGTTTACTCAAAATTAAGAACTATATATTGATCTAAGAGTAAGACCTGAATTTTATTTTTTCAACATTCACAGTGTGATGTAGCTAGACCCTGGGCAGAGCTAAAATTTTCTGTCTCGCAGAAGTGAGACATATGTACATGTATTGCTTTTCTGGTGTCAGTGTTGTCAGCATGGAGGTAGCTTAGATCCTTAGCTACCCTTTAAGCGTGATCAGACTGGGTGGATCCCAGGCCGATCTGAGTCTATGCTGGGTGCATATGCCATTTTGTTGGTTTTGCTGTGTCACGGCTCAAATATTTGTTTTAAAATAGTTACATGTTCCAGCAGTATTCCATAGTAAAGCGATGTTAATTTGTTGAGATATCAAAGAAAGCTATGCTTAGTTGTAAATATTATTACATTAATTTATAAGATAATCATTTCTGAGATCTAGTACAGTATAGTGAATATTGGACTGCACTTATGCCAGACTGGTCTCGATCGTCTTGGTTGAGCTTCCCTCGAGGCCGAGTAAGACTGGCAGGTTTCAGTCTGTAAGCTTCCTTAAACCTGTTTTATTTAGATGTACCGGTGTATGTCAGTTTGTAAATGAAGTTGCTTTTAAATATTTTTATGTGTGATTTCATGATTTTTTTACCTTGGCAGTAGAACATCCAGCGACAGCATTTATAACATTTTCATTTACACTTTTTAAAATGTAAATACACATGCTTTCTTTGTAGATGCACTATTTAATTGGTAAATGCACTTTCTTAAATCCATCATTGAGCACTAACATTAGTTTTAAGAAATCCATTTCCTCAGGTATAAAAATCCCTCCCGTTTTCAGCTCATCTGGGCAAGGCCATAGTTAGCTGTTAACATACTACCCAGCGGGCACCATGACGTGGAAATGACGTTCTGACGTTGATGTGACATAATCACGTCACATCAATGTCGTGTGCCTGCTGGGCATCATCCCTTAACAAGGCAGTTCTAGTAATGGGTCACAATGTAGGATTTTATGGAGATTGAACAAAAATTTTCTAGAGTTATTGTCAATACACCCTCCCCCACCTCCTCACTCATAACACACTTATCTAGAGTTCAAGCTGTGATAATGCATGTTATGGCTACCTTTGGGTTGTCAAGTGTAAAAATTGAAGACCCATGTCAGCATGCCAGTTGGGCAGCTCACTGCTCACACCTTCTTATTAGAATACCATGTTCTTGATGATAAAACTTATGCTCTGTAGATGATATTTTTACTTTCAAAGTGAAAGTGCACTGAATCGGATGGCAGTATCAAAGTTAACCCATTCCATTCGGGATACCCCTTTAGGGCATCTGGGCAAACAGTTTGGATTCAAACTGTTTGCTGCCTAGACATCATTTCTACAAGTACAAGTGTTAGTTAAACCAATATTGTCATAATTTTCTTGATTTTTGATGCAGACAACAAATTCGGCAGATGACAAAACCAGAGGGCCAATGGCCCTATATCGCTCACCTGAGCACTGAGGTTATGTTGGAAAAACAGCAACAAAACCACATGCCCAACAGCAATAAAAAAAAATGAAAATCTTGCCTTTCGGTTGCCATGGCAACCAATCAAAATCAGGGATTTAGGCAAAATTCATATGGCTGGTAGAGGACTACTCCAGAAACATTTCTGTAAAGCTTTATCAAAATATCTGCAGTAACACAGAAACAAATGCAATATTTCCAATTTCCCCATTGTAAGTCTGTGGAAACTAAGTTGCCATAGCAACAAATTCACATCAGCAAAGGTAAAACAAAACATAATTTAGAGAGAGGCTAATGTGATTGACATGTATGCAAAGTATCACCTTCATCCCTTTTATGGCTTCTGAGGAAAAGATTTTGTAATATTTTAAAAAATTTACCCTTTATTTTGCCATGGCGACCAATCAAATTCAGCAAAATTCATATGAATCATAGAAGACTACCCAAGGAACATTTTTATAGAAAAAAATTCTAAATAACTGGTGTGAGACAGCAAAAATTGCCAATTTTCACTTTCCCCATTATAAGTCAATGGAAACTATAAGTTGCCATAGCAACCAGAGTTCTTATGGGATTGGAAGAAAAAAACATAATTTATGTAGAGGCTAATGTCATTTACATGTATGCAAAGTATCAGCTTCATACCTCTTATGCCTTCTTAGGAGAAGATTTTTGAATATTTTTGTCTAAAATTTACCCTATATTTTGCCATTGCAACCAATCAAATTCAGCGATTTGGTCAAAATTCAAATGAATCGTAGAAGACTACTCAAGAAACATTTCTGTGGAAAATAAATCCAAATAACTGCAGTGAGATAGCAAAAATTGCCAATTTCCATTTTCCCCATTATAAGTCAATGGAAATTATAAGTTGCCATAGCAACCAAACTGCTGGAGCAATTGCCATGAAAAACAGTAATTCTATAGAGGTTAGTACTAAGATCATTTCTGTAAAGTTTCAGCTTTATTGGCCACAGAGTTTCTGCGGAGATGATTTTTTAATATTTTTCTATTTTTAACTATGCGGTTGCTATGGCAACCAGTCAAATTGAACATTTTGCCGTAATTTAATATGGCTGGTTCGGGCCTACTCGTGGGACATTTCAATGAAAGTTCTGTCAAAATATCTGCAGTGACATAGCAATAAATGCAAATTTTCCATTTTGCCATTGTAAGTCAATGGCAACTTTAAGTTCCCATAGCAACCAAACTGCTAAAGCAATTGCCAAGAAAAACAGTACTTTTATAGAGGCTAGTACCAAGATCCTTTCTGTGAAGTTTGAGCTTTATTGCTTGCATAGTTTCTGAGGAGATGATTTTTGAATATTTTTTTCTATTTTTAACCATTCGGTTGCCATGGCAACCAGCCAAATTGTGCAATTTACATAAATTTCATGTGGTTGATAAAGGACTACGAAAGGAACATTTCTATAAAAAGTTTTGTCAAAATATCTGCAGTGACATAGCAATAAATGCAAATTTTCAATTTTTCCCATACAAGTCAATGGCAACTTTAAGTTGCCATAGCAACCAAAGTTCCAAAGCGATTTGGATAAAAAACAGTATTATTGGTTCCCCCTGCCTATAGATGCTACACATGAAATTTGGTAACAATGGGCCTTGTAGTTTCAGAGGAGATGTCGTTTGAAAATGTTGACGGACGGACGACGGATGCCTGCCTACACTATAAGCTCACCTGTGAGCCTTCGGCTCAGGTGAGCTAAAAATACCCAGAATGCAATGGGTTAAATTTCACTGCCTCTACATTAAAGCTATTTTAAGATAGATAGAGAACAAAAGAGCAAGAAAATTTGAATGGGCTTCCAATATGTTTTCTCCAGATTTATGCCACAAGTTTACTAAAGTTCTGTTGCTCAAAAAGGTTTGAGGTTTAGAAACATGTTTTATGAATGAGTGTTCAAACTGCATTGCATTTTAGCGTTTACTCTCTCTGTCCAGTTGTCCAAAGCGTTGTTAGCTCAAAGAAGGTGTTTGTTGAGATTTGTTTAGTCTTACAGTACACACAATCAAATGTGATTATTTTTTTGCTAAAAAATTGTGAGGAGCTTTTGCAGTGCAGTGGCTCCTCTTATTTTTTCAGCAAAAAATGGTGGTGTTTTTGCATATAATATACTTAAGGACAAAAATTTTGCACGGATGTTACCGGTAAATTAACATCCGTGCAGAACGTTTGTCCTTATGTTAGAAATTTTAACGTTTCATTAACTAACAATCTCATTAGTTTGGAGTATCTGGGCCCTGGTCAAAAGTATAAGTATATTGTATTTTAAGATGAATATACATGTAGTTTCATGCTGTTGCGACAGTGTATGTCCAGTTTTGCCTCCCTTCTAAGTGGGGGTCATTTCTAAAAGGGAAGAATTTGCTCCCCTGTGAGTAAATTCTTTCCTTCAAGAGTAGACCCTATTTTTGTAGGTCTTCATCATCAGGGAAGCAAACAGGAAGTCAAAAAAAATATTTCCCTCAGTAAAAATGGCTGATAAACATGGCAGAGGTATTCCAATACTCCTTAACCCATTGCATTCTGGGTATTTTTTGTCATCTGCAGGAATGGTTGTCTGCATAAAAAATCAAGAATATGTATATTTTGACAATACATGTATTGGTCTAACTAACTCTTGCAGAAATTATGTCTAGGCAGCAAACAGTTTGGATCTCAGATCAGGCCCCACAAATGTGGGGCCTGATCTGGATCCAAACTGTTTGCCCAGATACCCCTAAAGGGGTATCCCGAATGGAATGGGTTAATAGTGGTAATGCCAGTCATTTACCATGTTTCAATTGTGTAGACCCAGATCAGACTGCTTTAAGAGGGGGCAGTCTGGTCACGCTTTGAATTTATTGCAGTGTTGTAAACTATTTATTGAAGAAACATCCCAGAGGAGAAACCAAATTGTCCTGTGGGTTCATATACTAGTGTCAAAATATTTAGGCTAATTGTGATATTGAAATTTAATATTACTTGTACAGCTGTTTCAAAGGGAACATTTTTTTTATGACGTATTGATAATAGTACATGTAGTTTGAGTAGTGTTTTAGGATTTTGTCGCATTCCAGATTTGCATGTTTGTTTTCTTTGTTTTCTGTTTTTATGCTCCCATGACGAGGCAGGGGTATTAAGATTTGCTTGTGTCTGTCAGACTGTTGTATATAGAGTTTTAGTTTTTATAAGACAAAATGGTTCATCTTTTTGTGCTGAGTCACAGGTGGTAGTATCCCATCTGGGATCATTGCTATGAAAAATAGCACAGTCTTGTCATTATGTATAATACCATATGGTGTGGTACATCATATAGATTATAAGGTATATACATGATGTCAAAACTAGATTTATTTTTCTCTGTGATCACATGTGCATGGGGGATACTACCACCTGTGAGCTGAGTCCCGTCATAGTGATTTTCTTCACTTGGATGTATGATAGTATAATGTAATATTTGCACACCCAATTCCCTCTTCTGCTGTTTTTATACGCCCGTTTTGAAAAAAACGGACGTAATATGTCGTGGTGCTGTCCTTCCGTCCGTCCATAAACATTCTTGTGCGGGCCATAACTCAGTAACCATTTGGGATATCTTCATGAAATTTTGTAGGCATATGTATTAGGTAGGGGGAACGTGTCGCGTACAAGAATGGTTGCTCCCCCTTCTTTGGTTTCAAAGTTATGCCCCTTTGATAGTTTTTTACCCTACAGGTCTTGTGTGTGCCATAACTAGATAAGTTTTTGGGATATCTTCATGAAACTTCATAGCAATATGTATGAAGTCCCAACGATGTGTCGCGTACAACAATGGTTGCTCTCCCTTTCTGAGTTACATCCCTTTTATTAGTTCTTTTTGGCTATTTTTTGTACACTTATGCTGTGCATACATTAACTCGGTAACTGTTTGGAATATCATGATTAAACTTTATAGCAATGTGCATGATCACAAGATGATATGTCCCATATTAGAATGGTTGCTCCCCCTGTCTGAATTTTGGAGTAAACTCCTTTTCCTCCGTTGGTAAACATTCTTGTGTGCGCCATAACTCAGTAACCATTTGGGATATCTTCATGAAATTTTTTAAGCATATGTAGTAGGAAGTGGGAATGTATCGCATACAATAATGGTTGCTCCCCCTTCCTTAGTTTCCAAGTTATGCCCCTTTGATAGTTATTTTTCCCTGCAAGTCTTGTGCGCGCCATAACTAGATAACTGCTTGGGATATCTTCATAGCAATGTGTATGAAGTCCCAGCGATGTGTTGCGTACAACAATGGTTGCTCTCCCTTTCTTCGTTTCAGAGTTACATCCCTTTTATTAGTTCTTTTAAGCTATTTCTGTGTATACTTATGTTGTGCATACATTAACTCTCCTTTTCCTCCGTTGGTAAACATTCTTGTGTGCGCCATAACTCAGTAACCATTTGGGATATCTTCATGAAATTTTTTAAGCATATGTAGTAGGTAGTGGGAATGTATCGCATACAATAATGGTTGCTCCCCCTTCCTTAGTTTCCAAGTTATGCCCCTTTGATAGTTATTTTTCCCTGCAAGTCTTGTGCGCGCCATAACTAGATAACTGCTTGGGATATCTTCATGAAACTTCATAGCAATGTGTATGAAGTCCCAGCGATGTGTTGCGTACAACAATGGTTGCTCTCCCTTTCTTCGTTTCAGAGTTACATCCCTTTTATTAGTTCTTTTAAGCTATTTCTGTGTATACTTATGTTGTGCATACATTAACTCGGTAACTGTTTGGAATATCATGATGAAACTTTATAGCAATGTGCATGATCACAAGATGATGTGTCACATATAAGAATGGTTGCTCCCTCTTTCTTAATTTTGGAGTAACCTCCCTTTGATCATTATTTTTAGGCATTTCCATTCACTCCATATCTACTGAACCCTTTGAAATATTAGAATGAAACTTTGTAGGAATGTGTGTAATAATGGGGCAATGTATCCTGAGCAAAGACCACGACTCTGGCTTGCTTACTGGATTATCTGTCCATGCATAAATTTCCTGTTTACTCTTTAACTCCTTAACCGTTTAGAATATTTTAACACAGCTTCATGGAGATGTGTATATTGTCAAGGGAATGTATTAGAACCAAGAACTGTATATCTAGTTTATTTACTTTATGAATTATCTCCTTTGTTTGACTTTGGCATTACTCAGCTTAGGAGCCACTTCACCTTGGAAGCTGATTTTTGGTATACTAATAGTATTTGATGTGTTAAATATTTAAATAATGTTGCCGTCGTTAATTAAAGTGTGGTTTCCCCTGTTTGTCTGCCTGTCTGTCCTTTTGTAAACAATCTTGTTCATTCTATAATTCCTTTATGACATTAAAACTGGCGTATTATGCCCCGCTTGGGAAGCCCTTGTTAAAGTATATGGATACCTTTTCAATGGAAACAACTCTTTTTCACTTTTTGTCTCCCTTCTCAGTTGGGTCAACTCTTAAAGGCAAGAACAGGAGCAAATTCCTTTCTTTAGAGTAGACCCCAATCTTGGAAGACATATTGACCATGGAAGCAATCAGTCACAAAAGTTGTTCCCCTTTGTAAAAACTGCAAAATAGCATTGATGGCTATCCATGACTTTTAATAAACTCCAGAACTTTTAATTTGGATAAGCCTCTTCTTTCTATCAACAGCAGAGTGGCTAAGAGTGCAGACCGTAATCCAACTGGTCAGGATGATCTTGATCAACACAGCTTGTTCTGGCATTACTCTCCAAATACTTGGAATTTTATGGTAAAAGTTGAATTATCAACCTGGGCCTGGTTGTTTAAAGCATTGTTAGCCTAACAAGCTCATAAAGAGCTTATAATCAAATATACTGATATTTTTTGTTGAAACAAAAATGTGAGAAGCTTTTTTTTCAACAGAAAGTATTGGCATATTTGATATGAACATTTGAAATTTTAACGAAATGACATGATTATTTTAGCATGAAAATGCAAGTGTGTGTAGTTCTAAAATTAGTGTATATATTTATTTGAAAATGTTTTTAACATATCAGTATTGTATAATATTGTTTTTAAAGTCTGTGACATTTTTCTGTACACTAAAACCTTTGAGGAAATCTTTTCTTCCCACCTTCAGTTTCATTTTACAACTTCTGAGAATAAAAATTGGAAGGAAGAAGTTAGAAACAAATGTTATGTTTTGACTTAAGCAGTTAAAAGTTAGGCATTTATAGTAGGAGAAACAAGAGGGAAACAAAGCAGTTTTATTCCATTTTGATTTGATAATGGTCAGGAATCTCGGTGTCAGGCGTAATAAAATTTCCTTTTAAAAGGAAGGCTTGTCCAGCTAAGACAGTGAAATGTTCCTGTTCTGGTTTGCCGTCTAGCCATGCTATATAAACACAGGCGAGATAGTGATTGGGACTCCACGCGTGTACATTGTATTTTTACCATTTCATGAAATCGAAAGTAGGTCATTTTAGTTGCCAACTAAAATGACCCAGATAAGTTTTCAAACCGATTTTAAGTGAAACTCAAGGATGTTTTATTTTTTTAAAGCTGCCTAATCACGGTCATTTACAATTACGAAACTGTAGTGAGAAGCTTGCAGCGATGCCTGTTGATAAAGATTTTCATGCTGATAGAGCAATGGAGCCTTTAACTTCTTGAATGGTGGCATTATCTACAGGTGTGAGGTAAAAACAAGTGTAGACTTTATTTGAAAAAAACAAACAGATTGAGGAAATATTTAAACACACACACACGGGCCGTGTTACGCAATCGGTAGGGCACTTGACTCATAAGTCAGAGGCCCTGGGTTTGAAACCCGGTCTTAGTACTGGTTAACCGCTTAGGAGGTCTAAGCCTGCCCAGGAATAGTGTGGTTAGGTTAACTGACCGTCTCGAATTGACCATTGCTGTTTACCGTGGACGTTAAGCGACAAATCACACAAACACATACACACGTACGCATGCACGCACGCACACAGAGAGAGAGAGAGAGAGAGAGAGAGTTTTCCAACGTTTAAGCCGTTAGGCATGTCTCAAGGAATATTACTATATGGACCTATTTCAATTCTGTTCTATATGGCTGCTAAGTCACATTTAGTTTGAATCAATATTTTAGGAAAGACTGTTTCAAACCTGTGTCTGTGGAATCTTGGCACATCTGAACTTGGCATAAAAAAAGATTTTTTTTGGTTGGTTGATTTGATGTTTAACGTCCACGGTAAACAACTAAGGTCATGTCGGGACGGTCAGTTAACCTAACCACACTATTCCTGGGCAGGCTTAGACCTCCTAAAGCCTGTTTCACATCAGCCTTACGGCAGCCGTATGGCCCTCTGCGATCACATTTCTGGCAAAAATCGCTGGGTTTCGTGCGGCAGCCGTAAGATCGTCGTACGAATTTTAGACGTCGCAAGGTCGTCGTAACGTCGCAAACTGAATTCTCAACATGCACATTATTTCTGCGATTTTTTGGCAATCTGTGGATGCCGCAAGGCTGCCGCACGACAGTCTTGAGACAACCTCACGATTGACTCACGATTTTTCAGGAGTTCGCAAGTTTGCAAGCGGGGCTGCTGTCAATTATTTCTTGCGTTTGTCTTGCGACGGTCGCAAGACAGCCGCACGAGCATCTTACGGCAGCCGTGCGTCCTGACAGAATGCTATCGCAAGAATGTTGCGAATCGTAAGACAATCGCGCAAGTCGCACGGCAGCCGCACGACAGCCGCTAGGCCGTCACACGACAGTCCTACGATTGTTCCGTCACTTGCGTCTCCTATAAAAGTAGATCGGTACCCATAGTTTCGACTCCCGAGAAGAAACAAGCCCCAAGCGAAACAGATCCAGGGGTTGACCCTCCAACGCTTCGCTCGTCCTCTTCTACCTTGCCGTGCTCGGATTAGCAGCGCCAGGATGGGGCGTGATGCTCTTCTTCATCACGGAGCCTTCTTCTTAGAAGGGCAATACGCTGCTGTGGGGCAGCCATCAGGATCTAATGTGGTTTCGACAAGCGATGATGAAACTATGAGGGTTGCGGTGGTGCTCTTGCATTTTCTTCTGTATTCGAGGCGAATTCGTATGACGAACGTACGGTCATCGTAAGACATTCGTGAGACAGCCTTGCGAATTCTTGTTCGTCGTACGGTGCCCGCAAGATTTTTGACAAATTCTTACGACCGTCTCACGGCAGTCTTGCGGCAGTCTTACGGCAGCTGCACGGCCATCTTGCGGCAGCCGTACGAAATGTTGTTTATTTTTTCCTACTTTCAAGCTGCTAAATCGTGCGACCCGTGAGACAGACGTACGGACATCGTACGGCTGCCTTGCGCTCTCTGAGATCACGGTGGACCCGCCCAGATACTCTGCGAATTTGTCTGCGATCTGTCAACGGCACCCATGACCTCCAAAATCGTACGAACAAAAAATCGCACGGCTGATGTGAAACAGGCTTAAGCGGTTAACCAGTACTAAGTGCACATACTTTCGCCAGTAACTGACAACTGCCCTTCTTGAATCAGCGGAAGGAGAAACGAAAGTATGTGGCCAGACTGGGATTCGAACCCAGGACCTCTGAGTTACGAGTCAGGTGCCCTACCGATTGCGCTACCCGGCCCGGCATCAAAAAAAAGACAACAAATATATATTCACTGAACTATATTTTTAGTTTTAGTAGCATCAGTGACAGTGACTAGAAGAAAATTTTGACACGCTGAGAAGAAAATGCATGCTACTATTGTTTGAGATAATAACTTGCTTGCTTTACAACATTTGGGAACAACAAAGCACGGAACCCATTGTGTTCATACTTCCATGAACTTCCGAAAAATGAAATTTATCTCTTACATTTATACTATGTTTTCACTTCAATTTTGGTACTTATTTGTGAAGTTCTGGCTAATTTTACGCCAAGGAAAGGACGAAGAATAGCTATTTACCAACGTGTTTGGTAATGACGTTCAACAGCCGTCACTATGACATGACGTATATCAAACGTTACGTCGGCCAATCAACTTATCGAATAATCCGTGACGTCGAATAATCCGTGACATCGCTTAAGCGTAACATTGCATGACTGCGTGTTGTTCATGGATGTATGTACATCGTCAGCCCAGTAAAGGTTCATCTAAGGAAATCGTCGACATGTGTAAATATTTCTCTGTACATTTGTATATAATTAAAAGGCAACATTAGAGACTGTTACAAGAAAACATTCATGCAAAGCATCAATACGCCGTGAAAGTCAGTCACATTTAGCTTCTGCGCTCAGTAGGCCTAACTGTGCACATATACAGGAATCTCGACACTAGCAAAGGTAGCCTTATATAGAGTTATGCGGTGTTGTGAAGCTGATTATATAGTTTATTGGCTTTCTGCTACTATTGTATACGTCATAAGCATGTGGGCAGGTTCTTGACAAACATGCATCATAATGATGGATTTCTGATCTGCTCAGATTTATTTTCTATTCAGATAATATTTTAGTTTCGCCTGCTACTAGCAGAAACTAGGTAGATCTACATGTGTATTACTTCACTGTTCCTGTGTCTGCGGCATTATCACCGTCGGTGCCGGTGTCGTATACTTAACGTTTTTTGGTTGAGTGGTTTTTGTGACAATGCGCAAACAGGCGAGAGATAGCATGTCCTTATGTAATATTGGAAAAAGACTTCAACTCTAGGTTTCATCATATTTTACTCCATGTAATAGGACTTAACATGGTTATTTTATGCCCATAAAGTAATGTAGATTGTTGACGCAGTAATTATGCATATGTTGATAGGAGGTAACGTGTATGTTGAACTTCAGTTCAGTTCAGTTTCCTAACGACGTTCCCCACTAGGAACAACGGAAAATTAAACTTGGTACCACCCAATTTTTTAATTTATTTTATTTATTTTTTATTAGTGAAAGGTCAATATACAGTAATACGTCAAGCTTTCAAAAATATATACATTCTGCTGGCTATCACTCTGACATGTAATTATTTACTGAGTACGTTCAAATTTGTATATTTATTATGTTGTTTAAAAAGTATCTTTACCTTTAAGAAACTAGTCTACTGCGTAATACAAAATTAACGAAGACTTGTTGCAAATTATATATTTTTATTAAGTATTACCTCCCTTGAAACATGCCATACTGAGTAGGCGATTCATAAGCTTTATGTCATATGCGACCAACAAAGGTACCTATCAGACTGCATTTTGCGCAGTCTGATCATTACCATGTGGGCGATCCTATACATTTTCTGTTGTCGGATGTGGATAAAAAAAATGCACTGAGGCAAAGTAGCAGGCGAAATTGTATGTATTTTATGACGTACGCGAGGGTACAAAAAATCGTCCGGCATATACTAAAATATAGAGTGGAGTCAACCTTTGGAGTGGAGCCTTGGAGTGGAGTGGTTTTTTTTTTTTCAAACTGCCAAGACTTAATGCTGCTGACTCGGATAAATATACAGTATGGCCATAATGTTTAATTATTGTTCCCCAAAGTATACTTGGCTTGGCCTAGCTTGGTTCATAGTATTATGCTTTCAAGCAAGCTATTATGTTATTTCACATAATCTGGCTAGTCCAGGAGAGAAACTAGAACATGCCCCTTTGCATTTTGCAACTGGTCATTGCCCAAAAATGGTGAGGCATGGTTTCTTTTCCAGAATACTCCAAAATACCATTCCAAAAAAAACACGCCACTCCATAGGTTGACCCCACTCCATATTTTAGTATATGCCAACTCTCCTGGTATTTTCCGAATGAGCGTGACGTCATTTCTTCCGAAAATAACTCGGTATCACTAAACGACATGAATACTGGCTTGTGGCCGAAACCACAAGCCAAAAAGTTGCAGGTCAGAAATCCTTGTGCGAGTTTCCACAAGATGCAGATCAGCCATCACCTGCTGATTTTCTTATCATTTTAGGGTCGATCTATTCACCAATTTGAGGGATCAATTTAAAGTAAAGATAAATTCAAACTGTAGACCCTGTGAGACTGCTACCGAGTCTGAGCTGGGTCTGCACTGTGTGCAAAGACCTCACATTTTGCATTTAGCAGGTTTATGGTTTAGCACAAACAGATTTTATTAATTTTTAATACATACCATTTGTCCATTTATAGTTATATTTCTTCTGATAAATATTTATCCTGTGACTATGATCAATGCAATTTTGATGGTTCTATATGTTTCTAGTCGGTTCTAAGAGGAAAATAAAAGTATTGTAGTTTTGTATGTAAAACTTTGTTTTGCTTTTGACACCTCTAATATACTATAAGACACTAGATATGTTTTTTTTTGTTGTGTAGTTTTGTATGTAAAACTTTGTATTGCTTTTAACACCTCAAATCCCCTAAATGCCACAAAATACATTTTTTGCCATCAAAACTTAGGGTTGTTTGGTTGGTTCTTTTGGGTTTAATGGCCCTTTGAGACAGTATTTCAGTCTATATTGAGCCGCCTTCCAAAGAGACGTAGAAAGAAGAGATACATGTACGATAGGGGAGAGAAAAATGTCCAAACAAATCCCACCCGCACTTTGATACTCAAGTTATATGTTGCTACAGTCATTTTACTTCCCAGCTTACAGGTATCCACCATTCCATTTTACATCTGGGCATAAACATATGAGCCATGACACGACAAAACCAACTTGGCATGTGCGCCCAGGGGCTATTCAGATGAGCCTGGGCATTTGCCCAGTCTTAAGTCTTCACTATGCACTTAAAGGGTAGTGAAGGGTCTAAGCTAGCTCCATGCGGGCAGCGAAGACTACGGTCAGACTGATGCCCAGGCTGATCTGAGTCTTCGCTGGCACACATGCCACTTTATTGGTTTTGTCTTGTCACGGCTCAATTATAAAGACAACACAGTAACAGAATTTATATCATTTATTTCATTAGGCAGAGAAGAATTTGATGCATGATAAAACAATGGCTTAAATACATATGTAGGATGGCATAGAAATAAAGCTACAAATGAACACCATTTGTTTCAAGCTTAGTACAATAGGATAATCGCAGTTGCAACTTGTAACTCGTTTGCTCTACTCGCCCTAAATACTGGGATATCTAAACAAGCCTTGTAAACATGCAATTCCATTTCCACTTGGGGGAAAAAAATTCAAACTTCTGCAAACAGTTAGCTAAAATGTAAGTATATTACTGGACTCATATGGATGAAAAGCGCATTTGTGGGAAAAAAAAATTGGTGAAAGTTGTCACAAAACTCCTGAGAGTGGCCAAACTCACTGGGTGGGAGCGTACAGTACAAGTGACCGGTTGTCCCTATCTGTATAGTGGACGCATCTTTGTCCCAATATGTCGGGTAAGTTTCAAAATTGTTTATTTTGTGTTTTAAAATCATTGAGTGTAGGTAGAACAGCTTGCTCGACAAGCCTTAATACAGATCTTTTCGACATGTCACCTTAATTTTCTGTAAATTGTTATGATATGCTTTATTTTCACATTTAATTTGAGAAAATCACTACTCTACTTTCGATTTCGAAATCTGCGCCGGTACCATTTCTTCAAAATTGGCCATCAATTGTATATGAAACAACCGTGTTTTCTTTAGAAATATTTTATGGTGTATTTAGGTTCAGGATTAATTAATCTTGTTAGATATCATGCTAGGTAAGGGCAATTATTTTCAAAGAAAACAAAAGATGGGTCAAACACTATTCTGTATCGTGGGTCGTAAAACCGATTGTCAGTGAGACATCCCATACAGTCAGAAAAATTTGGGGATGCTCAGTTTTGCTTGTCTTGTGGATTCGTCCCGTACTTAAAGGATACTTATCATGGGTAAATCTCTTAATAGATCATTAATCTATCTTAAAAAGGGACTAACTAACATTTTTTTCGAATTAAAACGCTAACTCGGCCGATTTTCTGGTTACACGTGACGTGATCTGATTACAAACACCAGTGATTTGCAGATGAAAATAAGAATTTAGAGCAAAGAAAGCAACATCTAGCCATCTCCAAAGATGACCATAATGGCAAACATAAATAGAGAAAACACTCTTACCAAGTGGTTTACATCCAAACAATAAAAGAAAACACATTTCACACAAACACACCCTGAAGGTCATAACAACGGACAAAGATTTGCCCACTATACACATCGGACAACGGTGCACATGTACTGTACGCTCCCAACCAGTGAAACTGACATTTAACTTTGGCCACTTTCAGGGCCCAGTTGTTCAAAGCATTGTTAGCCTAACAAGCTTGTTAAGAGGTCAACCTGTTAAGTGTTTTAAGACTTTACAACCAAATACACTGATGCAAAAATGTGAGCTTTTGCAATGCACATTTTTTTCAACAAAAAATATTTTTGTATACGAGATATTAATGTTTGAAATTTAAATTTAGTTTTGAACAAATGGGCCCAGGTGTTTTGTAATAAAAAATATCAGTTTATCATTTACATGGCTAATATTTTGTTCTGCTTTACATACATGTATATAAGTTGAACAGTATTGTTATATTTTGGCAATCCAGTTGTAGAACTTCTAATTTCCAAGACTGAATGGAATTGCGGGTTTCCAAACATGCGTAATGGGCTTTCATCTTTAATTTTGAACCTTCATTTATTCTACCATTAGATGCTTTAAGAGCACTTCACTGTCTTTTTTTTTTTTTTTTTTTTTTTTTGCAATTTCAAAAACATGGAAACAACTTTTGTCACTTCCTCTTCCTCTTTGCTCCCCCTTCCAAAAGGGTCTACTCTTGATTTAAGAGCCCCCACCACTAACTGAAACAGGAGGCAAAATTGAAAATGGCAGAGTTGCTTCCCCTAAAAAAAGACTGTATGCCCTATACATTTCCGTAGCACTAAATGGAAGTCAGTGAAATAATGCTTTCACTAGCGTGTTGTAATAGTTTAATAGTGTGAAATAAAATGTCTGGATATTGAGGACTTACATGTCTAAAACAAGAATTCCGCTGAATGCTATGTCGCACCTGCATTGTGCTTCCACAGTAGAAGAGGTTATGGTGAGAGGAAAGTGAAAGCAAATACTGAAAATTAGAAAACCGAAAAAGTTTAAGGCAAGGATTAATCTGACACAAATTTTGTCAAAATCCATCTAGTGGATCTTAAGGTACTGCCGTTTTCATGTTTGTGCTAATGTAGTAACGGTAGATGGCAGCCATCTTGGATGGCCAATCTGCCAGATAAAAAGTGTAACAGCTATATGCTAGGATCATTCTATGCTAGGATCATTCTGACATGAAAGTGGTCCAAATCCATTCAGGGGTTCCTGAGACATTCTCATTTGCATGTTTTTGCTATTTTTAGTACCATCTTGGATAGTATATTCTATAAAATTTGAAAAAAAAAACTTCAAGATTCCTTCAGATTAAATTTGAGCAAAATCCATTTAGTGTTCTTGAATTTATTGGCATTCAAGTAAAATTCGGACTTGTTAACAAAAAGTAGGTCACTGTGACCTAATTCCACTACAGACTTTTTTCACTTTCATTATTTACAGTAATAAGGTCCTACTAATGTACAATGCCAAATGTCAGCCAATTATACTCAGCGGTTCCAGAGAAATGGTTGATTTTGTTGTTTTGCTATTTTTAGTAAAGGCGGCCTTATTGAATTCTCAACCAGGCTGATTTTCTCTAAACTGAAGCCGTGAAGTCTGATTATATTCCATATGAAATTTGAGAACCATGGGTGCAGTGGTTTTGGAGAAATTAACTTCACAAATCTTAATGCTAGGGTCGACGTAAATGTGAACGGAATGACGGATGGAAACCCGTATGCCTATTTCTCACCTTGCTAAAGCAGGTGCGACAATGAAGTCACAGCATTTAAGAAATGTTAGTTAAATCTTGCTTTAAAATCAATGCCCACTGTAAGAGACTTTCTCCTGAGGTCCGTAGGTCAAACAGAAGTTTTGGCTCATGAGGTCAACAGGTGGAAATTTTTTGTAAACTATAGTGCAGCTCAAAGAAGTGAATTTGCCTAATTCACATGTGTAAAAAATTTCTGTTTCAGTGAAAATTTTAGTTTTCAAATACCATTTTGAACTCAGGCCCTACAGTTTTATTAACACATATTTCCAGTTTTCTATTTTGTGAATTTATTGTGAGATAAAAGAGTAACATTGCAATGAAAACAGGAAATTTCAATATCTGATTTGAACTGGACTATAGATATTGTCCTAGCAATGAGAGGTCACGTGATCAGCTGCGGCAAACTACGGAAATACCGGAAACTACGGAAGTAGGAGAATTGGGTATATATCTGTTAACCTTCTAAAATCTGGTCCAAAATTGCAGACCTCAAGTCACAACAGTGCTACAAGGCTAGCACCCTGGACTGTGTTCTGTTGTTTTTCACAGAAATTTAGCCTGACACTGTGTGGCTTGCAGCCTGACATCAGAACTATCCTGATGATGGATATAGAATATATTGCAGAGTTATGGTGTATTGGTACACCTCCATATTTTTCCACCATTCTTACAAAGGGAAACAACTCTTGTGACTTTCTGTGTGCATCTCTGTAGGACAAAGCCTTACTAGAAAAGGGTCAACTCTTACAGAATTAGCTCATGGAACAAAATTATTTCTTTAGGAGTTGACCCCTACCGAGAGGGAGGCAGAAATGAAACTGATAGAAATGCTTCTCCTGAAAGTGTACCCTGCATCTTAAGTTTGGTCAGTATTTGGCACAAGTAACTCTTAAGACTTAAGTTACTCAAATGTGAGCTTTTTAATACTACAACGACTTAAGCACAACTATACTCAAGGACAAAAGTTCTGCACAGATTTCCGGTTGTGAGTTCGCAGCTCACTGTCGCCATCCGATGACTGGAAAACTCTCTCTGTCAACCCAGCAGTAAATGGGTACCTTTTTCGAATCGGGGAAGGATAAGGCAGCAAAAGAAGAGAGATGGGCTCTGCCTTTCATCAGCTGTGCCCAAGATACAGTGTGTCTCTAACCCCCACATCTAGTAGGCTATGGGAAACCTTTACCTTTTTAAGGACAAAAGTTCTGCATGGATGTTAATAAAACATCCGTGCAGAACTTTTGTCCTTAAAAAGGTAAAGGTTTCCCATAGCCTAATTGTCTTATGGGTAGTGGGGGTTAGAGACACACTGTGTCTTGGGCACAGCTGATGAAAGGCGGAGCCCATCTCTCTTCTTTCGCTGCCTTATCCTTCCCTGGTTCGAAAAAGGTACCCATTTACTGCTGGGTTGTCAGAGAGTTTTCCAGTCGTCAGATGGCGACATTGAGCCGCGAACTCACAGCCTTCCGGTGACTTTCTGCACAATAGCCAAGCCACTCTAACCACTTGACTATGACTCTTTTGTCCTTAAGTATAGTTAAAAGAGAGAAAGCTTGTTTACTTCATCAGTATAGTTAAAAGAGAGAAAGCTCGTTTACTTCATCAACAGAAGCATAAGATCATACAGCTGCCTCTGTTCTTTGTATTTACATGCTCCTCAAACATTTAGAAAAACATCATAAACTTATCATTAATATTCAGCATAAAAGGAACAAAATATGAATCATAACTTGCAAATATTCTGAACTTTTACTTGTATGCCATTTTTATAAAGTACATCTTTAATGAGATTAACATATTTATTTGGCTATAAACCGATGTTTTTTCTCCATCTCCAGAATGAACCCAAATCTCTAAATCAGTCCATGAAATTCAACTATGAGATGGATTTTGCCCTTCTAAAACAATACCCAAAAACCTAGAGCCATCTTATAAGATGGATCTAGACTTTTGGTGATTGTTTTGGAAGGGAAAAACCTGTCTTATACCTTAACAAATATGATGCTATTAATAACATGAAGCAACTCTGAGCAAAACTTTGCAATTCCGAATCAGTCTCTTCTGTGTCAAAAGATACAGTGTAATTCTTTTTTTTAAGTTTTTTTTTTGTTGCTTTTCATCAAACAAATTTACAGAATAGCATTTCAGTTTGGCTCTTCTGCAAGTTACTGAAAACCTTATCTATCTGTCATTAACACTGCAAACTTTGTGATTAAAACCCATTTCAAAATATATTTCACCAGTACAATTTTTTAAATGAAAGAAGAAAAAGAAATTTCACAACCTTATTCAAACCTCAATACATTTGTTGACACTAGAAGATAACATTCTAAATAACAAAATGAAATAAGAACAAAATTCTCAGAATTTGTTTTCTTAGACATGTCACACCACAAATAAGGGACAGTTGAATGAAAGCTTAGTAGACAACACAAATATAATTTTAAAAACTGTTGCCAAAAATTATGGTACAGTTTCTCTTAAGCCATTATGTTTCACTAACAGCTGAATAACTTATGACTACAATAATAGTCTTGCCGGTCAGCCCAATGTCACGAATAGAACTCGACAAAAATTTACACTCCGAATGCCCAAAAATCAACCCTCGTCTTACATGCTGATATAATCATAATATGTCCTTATAATTTCCGTATTTAGCCATAATTACTGCTTCAAAAACTAATATTCAAATACTAATCCTTTGAAGAAATCTTCCATTTTCTGTGTCATTAATAAAAATTTTGGTCCAGTGATACTTTAATCGTTAGGGTATACACCATTTTTACAAACGGGAACTTTATTTGTGACTTCCTGTTTGCCTCTCTGGCAAACAAAGCGTTCCCAAAATAGGGTCTACAATTAAAGGAAAGAATTTACTCTAGGAAATTCCTTTACTTTCAGAGTTGATCCCCATTGAGAAGGGCAACAAAAATGAAAATGATAGTTACTGCCCCTGAAAGGGAACCCAATCACCTTAAATTTTGCTCTATTTGTTTTTACTATTAAATACAGTCAATAGTTATGTTTACAAGTAAACATAACTATTGACTGTATTTAATAGTAAAAACAGGGGCAGCAACTCTGTAACCACTTATAGCCCATTATCTTTGTAAAATGACTTTTCTGTACCTTCATATCTTTGTTACAGCTGGGAGAGCAAAACTTTATGCGTTAAATGACATGTGAACAGTATCTTTATTTTGAACAATTACTGTAAATATGGTAATATTAATGTTAAATATGGTAACTGCGAAAACAAATTGTCACAAATAAGAAGGACAGGCTGAGATCGTAACTTCATATATATAAAGCAAAATACACTGCAATTCATTTACATGAACAAGAAGGGACAAAATTGCACTTTCACAAATGGATACTCTGAATTTTATGAAGAGAACGCTGCTGTATTAGAATAGTTAGCTTGTACAAAAAGAAAATTGGTCACCTTTCCAAACTTAATACTTAAATCTACTGTAACTACTATAAGCACTGGGAAACATTACTGTAATTATCCGGTCAGAAATTGAAACAATCGGGGATCACAACAGTGCAGGCAACATTGGTTCCCTAGCATTCCAAGCATGTCTGGAAGGCCAAAAGGGTGATAAACATGTCCAAAATTTTGACTGTCTTTTTTAAAAGCTGATTCTGGTTTTTCTAAGCACTTCCAAACTAAAAGTTCAAATTACACAGAGCCCTAGATACATGTAAGAGGGAGAGTTTGGTGATAATTAGGGATGATTTTTGTTAATTCTGGATAAAAATATATGTTGTGACCCATCATCTGCACCGTCTCATCGAGACGGTTCAGATGAGGGGTCACAACATATAGTTTCAATGAGGAATAAAGAAAATTATCCCTCAATTATCATCAAATATCCCCTCTTATCTAGAGCTCTGATTACACCTTCATTTATCAGAACTTTTAATGATACAAAATAGCTGATTCACTTGCCCAGAAGGAACCAATCATGGAATTCTTGAGCTGTCTTACAATTATTTTAGGCTTGCTCATTCACAATCCAGGCTGTGACCTGGTTACATGATGTTATAATGTCACTCTTACATTGTTTTTCAATTTACATGTGTTTAGCATCAAAGCCATTCTGTTCTTCCTGGATTTACAACATGATACACAATGCACTATGAACCACAATTTTTATTATTTTCCATGCATTTCCGATTGTCTTTTTTCCATGGGGTCATGCTATAAATGAAAACTGGCTAGCATTAGTGTTTGTTTCATTGCAGTAACATTGCTGTTTTCCTTGGAAGAGGTTTGAACACGACTCAGAGCTCTAGAGGGGTAATTGATGATAATTGAGGGATATTTTTCTTTATTTCTCATTGAAACCATATGTTGTGACCACTCATGTGAACCATCTCGATGAGACGGTTCAGATGAGGGGTCACAACATATGGTTTTATGCAGAATTAACAAAAAATATCCCTAAGTATCACCAAATACTCCCTCTTATCTAGGGCTCTGCTTGACTGATGCCTTGTCTTCAAACAACTTCCTCGGATTTGGCAAATGTTCATGTAAGAAAAAGATTCATGTACACGATTCCTGTATTCATCATAATTTTCAATATACAACAGCATGGGAAAATTAAAAGCAAAACCTATACAACTACTTCATCAACTAATAGCACTTAAAGTTCCTTGTAAAACGTTGGTTCACACTTGATCCAATAATTACAAACAGAGCTCCAGATTAGAGGGGATAATGAGGATAATTTAAAGATAATTTTTCTTACTTCTCCACAAAAACATATGTTGTGACCCCTCATTAGAACCGTCTCGGCGAGACGGTTCTAATGGTGGGTTACAAAATATGTTTTTATGGAGAAATATGCAAAATTATCCCTAAATTATCCCTGTTACCCCTTCTTATCTGGAGCACTGACAAATTCAATTTACAATTGCTTTACCTATATACAACTTCCAGAATATAAACATACATGTTGTTCAACAAAAAAGAGATGTCTAGTTTTCATATCAAGACTGGCTTTGCAATACAATGTAGTTAAAACTATTTTCGTAATACGATGTAGTTAAAACTATTTTCAATTTGGCTGCTCATGGGCAGAACTCAGAATAAAGGGAAATATTCAATGATAATTCAGCGATAATATCGGATATTCTGCGTATAAACATGATGTGGGCTGTAATTAGAATTACCTTCACACAAAAGCCCTTATGAGCCCCAGCATGACTCTTATGGAGACATTATCAGAGCAAAATTATTCAGGAATTATCATCAAATTCTTTTTTGATCTGGGAGCCAGCAATTGAAAATGTATCATTTTGAAGATGAACAGGCACACTTTCAGGGGAAGCAACCCTGCCATTTTCATTTTTGTCTCCCTTCTCAACATTTAAAAGCATTTGCTCCTAGAGAAGCAAATGCTTTCAACTATGAGTAAATCCATTTTGGAATGGAACATCATCAAGAGAAGCACAGGCAGTCACAAAAGTTATTCCCCTTTGCAAAAAAATCTGTCCCTGTACAGGGTAGCTCAACTGACAGCGCCTTGCCTATCACATAAAGAACTTTAACCAAAACATCCACAGTGGACAACACCAGCTCTTTCCAAAACTTTTATACAAGTGAGCTAAAAATGGTGGAAAAACATGGTGTGCCCATGGCAATCATCTTTAACCCATTGCATTCTGGGTATTTTTTGTCGTCTGCTAAAATTGTCGTCTGCATCAAAAATCAAGAATATTTTGACAATATTAGTTTAACTAACTCTTGCAGAAATGATGTCTAGGCAGCAAACAGTTTGGATCTCAGATCAGGCCCCATGTTTAGGAGGCCTGATCTGGATCCAAACTGTTTGCCCAGATACCCCTAAAGGGGTATCCCAAATGGAATGGGTTAATAATGTAAGTTACTCAGATTGTCTGGTTGACAGCAAGAACTACCTATACTTTGATGAAACACAATCACATGGACATGACTGATGGCAGAGCTCCAGATAAAAGGGGGTGTTGAGGATAATTCAAAGATAATTTTTCTTATTTCTTAATGAAAAACATATGTTGCGACCCCTCATTAGAACCGTCTCAACGAGACGGTTCTAATGATGGGTCACAAAATATGTTTTTGTGAAGAAATATGGATAATTATACCTAAATTATCTGTGTTACCCCTTCTTATCTGGAGCACTGTAATGGTATTCTGTAATGGTGTCTTTTAAGACATAATCAACATGATGAATATTTTTAAGTTTAAAACTTTACATGAAAAAAAAAATCTGAATTAATGGACATTAACTGTTCTTGGACAAAACAATTTTAAACCTAATAATATAATACATAATTGCGCTAAAAATACTTTAATGTCTGAAACATGAAACAACCCTGAAATCCAGCAGGGAGTCTGAAAATGACAATGAGGCTCTAGATTTATATAGGAGAGTATCTAATATAATTTTGAGATAATCTTTCTTATTTATCAGATAGGCAACTCAAATGTGAGACATGCCAAAAATTTGTTCATGATAAAAGAAGACAACATATCTTAGAACCAGCTTCAAATACTCTCCTATCTAGCGCTAGTTCCACAGAAAAACTCTGTTACATATTACAAGCATGTGGAATAACACCGAGCCATTTACTAAAGCTACTAACTTTGAATGTTTCTATCAATTTTATCTTGGTATTCAAAAGAAACATTTCTTGTCACATAGCTGGGACAATAACAGGGACCTCAACTGTTGAATAGTATCCCCATGGGAAAGCCATGATTGCAAATGACTGGTTTATAATCCATCCCAAACATTCACACATTCCATGTTCCTCATATGTAAGGTAATCTTCACATATCAGATGTAATCACAACATATGTGCCTTATTACCTTGATAATTTGTATGTTTTTCATATGCAGCATGTTTACCAGGCTCCAGAAAACAGCATGTCTGGGGCATATTTTTTCTTTTTTTTTTTGTTGTTGATAAAAACACATGCTGTGTATCTTGTTAGTACCATGACCAGTCTAATATTAGAGTTGCCACAGCATATTTTTTTTATGAAGAAAAAATATCCAATTATCACCAAAATGTTTATTTTTGTGGTATCATTGAAGCTCTCCTCAGAGAGTGTTGATGATAATTTTGACAACAATTTTATCTGGAGCCCCCGTTTGTATGAAAACCAGATAGCAATTCAGCCAGAACTCAAGGGGACTTCTGGAAATGGGATGGAAATTCTGAGATAATTTTTCAAATGTCTCCATAGAAACATATGCTGTGACCCCTCAACAGAACTGCCTCAATGAGGCAGTTCTAAAGAGGGAGGTCACAACATACATTTTTATGGAGGTATGACAGAAATTATCTCTGAATCTTCATCAAATGAGCGGCGACATGATAAAACCAACAAAGTGGCAGGTGTGCCACACAAAGACCCAGATCAGCCTGGATATCCATCCAGTCTGATCAGAGTCTCTGCTGTGCCCTTACAGGGTAGCTAAGGGTCTAAGTTACCTCCATGCTGACAGCAAATTCTCTGATCAGACTGGGCGGATGCCCAGGCTGATCTGAGTCTTCTGCGGGGGCACATGTCATTTTGTTGGATTGGTCGTGTCAAAGCTCAAATACTCCCCTATCCAGAGCAGTGCTTTGCACGTGTCCAATTTTTTCCTGTGGATTACATGAGATCCTTCATATTTTCTCCCTTCAAAAGTTCAAACAGAAGCCCACAAGATGTAGAATTAGGAGGCATCCACTTCACGAGATGACCTTTAAGTACAAAACTGATACGAGACAACTCTGAGAGTCTGAGAATAAGCTCCCCAAACTTGTTTGGTGACTGCCGGTAGTGTGTGCTGGTGTAGGTCTCGAGGGCACCTGAGATTCTCTGTTGCTGCTCCGCAAGCTTGTCAACATCCTTCAAACCTTTCATGTCTGAAAAATAAATAGTTTATATTAAAGTGCTCATGCTGGTCTAAAAATACTGCAGAAGAATTTTTTTTTTTTTTATCATTTTCTTTTTTTTGTTTGCTTTAGTTTTAGCACACTTTTGAAGAATATTTAACCATCTGACCTCCTGTAGCAGAACTTGTCTTTCTTATGTAAGATTTCAACCAGGCCTAAAGGTTATAAAACTTTTTTCAAGCTCAACTCAGCTGAGCATGAAATTTTACCTGCTAATAAATAGCAAAATACTGATTAGTACAGTTGTTTTCTTGCTTAGTTGAGCTGAGTATGAAATTTTCTCTGCTTATGAATATGAAAATGCCAACATTAGTTGGCATTTTCATATTTATCAGCAGAGAAAATTTCCTGAGAAAACAGCAGTTGAAATGTAAAGAAATCATGAAATGTGTTTGGACAACATTCTTTGTCATAAGAAGGTTCTTTGAGATATCAGTGTTTGAGATATGGAGAGTTGACTGTACTGTATTAATCCTATTGTACGCCTCGGGGACATTGCATTTTGCGGAAGTGGGGCGTTATTTAGAGCCGAAAGTGTAGTAAATCAGCCACTGCTAAATTACCTCTCGGATATGATGGTGATGGGTATGCTTTCAGAGGAAGGGACTCTTATATTTTGCCGCCTGTCTCAATAAAGGTCAACTCTAGGAGCAAATTCTTTCCTTTGAGAGTAGACCCATTTCAAAGAGCTACCTTACAAGTTAATATAACATTATTTTTCGAAAAGAGGCAGGGGGCGTTTATTAGAGCAGGGGCATTTATGTATTAGGATTAATAAGGTATACAATGGAACAAATCACATTTTCAAGGAATGCAGAAAGAATAAATCAGAAAATAGACTGATTCGAAATTAACAAATTTTTTGCATCCGATATTATATGAAGACAAGAAGAATGTATAATTTAATACCTGGACAGATCAAGATAATGACCTTCAAGGCTACGCATTCGTACTGGTCAAGATGGAGTCTCCGAAGGTGTTCAATCAAAGCAAGGATACTCTGAAACATGTCCTCTATTCCCAGAATGGTGGCTTTCTCCTCATCCAGGGACTGGCCATGCAGGAATATGACCTCGTTGTGAAGCTGCATCGACCTCCAGCACATGGTCAAGGTCAACAATTCACACCAACAGTTTTGGAGTAACAATATTTGGTCATCTGTCTGTGAAAATACAATATAAGCAAAGATTAGAGAATTAACTGGTGATAATTCTGGAGTAGCTTGTCAATACTCCATCAAAGCAACATTTTTCCTCTGAAGGTGAAGCATATCCTCTAGTAAAAACATGACAAATAAACCTCGGTCTTCCATCTTTTAGATATTTAGGAAAGCTGAATTGTTGCAATCAATTAGTATTTACGAAACGTGGGTAACATGCTTGTATTTCAAGGTAACTTAATTTTGGCACTAATTACAGTATTAAAATATGAAAAGTCTGGCAATATACATGTAGTTACAAAGCTAGGCATATACATGTATCTAAAACTGTCAAAGCTTCAAAATTAAATTGAACCAATAAGTCTTCAAAACTAAATTGAACCAATTAGTCTCACAAAGCCACCATAAACTGATACCCCACATAACCCCAGAATAGTGTTTCACAGTAAGGAAAACCTACAAATAACTCTTGTGTGGCTACAGTTCTGTGGTCCAATTCCAAAATTTGTGTTTCATGCATAACTGGTGGTCAAACTATGACACTAAGAATAGTATTTGCTTTAGTGGTATAAACCATATTTGTACAGTAAATTCTTTCTCCAAAGGGGGTCACTGGGAAGAATTTCCTTCCATAAAGAGTGGTCCCCTATCAGAAGGGACACAAATACCTCTAGGTAACAGTGACCTCCCTTGGAGGTGTCTCCAGAGCTCCAGATAAGGTGGGTGTTTGAGGATAATTTTTATTTCTGAATGAAAACATTATGTAGTGACTCCTCATTTAAAATGTCTCAGTGACTCACTGAGACAGTTCTAATGAGGGTGCACAACGTGCTTTTATGGAGAAATCGGGAAAATTATTCCTAAATTATTTGTTACCCCTTCTTATCTGTAGCACTGTCCATACATCTAAGCTTCTTACCGCAATATTAGCGAAGTAGGGTAAATTCCTTGCCCATCTGACAATCTTATACAACTTCAGCTCTGCTAGCTGCAGAAAAGTCAAGAACACACTAGGATCACTCATATTGAGTTTATCTGCCCCAATCTCCTGGGGGATATCATCATCACACAACAATGACTCAAGATTCATAATATCAGTCAATATCTGTGGGACAAATGGTTTCACTTCCCCGACAACATCGCCATTATTTAGCACTGCAACCAGATGACTACTGCCTTGTGAGGTCTCGGGTAAGTTTTCGAAGGGCCCTCCAGAACTGGATCTTCGAATAAGCCTTGGCTTTTTTCTTTCGACCGGGCCGCACATGTTGGTTTTGACTTTTTGATCCCCAGATGATGGTGTTCCACTATAACTGCTCCGCCCACCTCTTGTTCTGTCAGCTCTTATGGCTGCAATGTTTCAACGTAAATTATAAACTGACAATGTATCAGGTCTGTGGTAATAACAAATTACACAATGCAAGTAGGCTTCAAACTTATACACATGATGCTCCAGATAAGAAGGGGTAAGAGGAATCATTTATAAATAATTTTCCTTATTTTTCCATAAAAACATATTTTTTGCCCCCTCATTAGAACCGTCTCACCGAGACGGTTCTAATGAAAGGCCACAACATATGTGTTCGATGAGAGATAAGAAAAATTATCTTTGAATTATCCCTGTTACCCCTTCTTATTTGGAGCTCTGATATACAGTACATGTTGTCTGCAATTTAAAACCAATTTTAGGTTTGCACAGTAGTTTATTCAAAACATTGAAACATGGCTTATATTATATATCTGAATTAAAACAATATGATAACAAGCATCCCTCTAATCATATTTTATATCCAGTTTCAATAATTAAGTCACAAATTAATACCATTACGTTTGTAACATCCAAACCTACACGTACCTTCGGGGCTCTCTGTTAGGTTGGCAAATAGCAGTCCATAAAATGAGTACGGACTAGACCAGTGGTTAATACTGGTTTTATCTAAACAGCATTAAGTCATTCAATACTTGTTATTTCCATACATACCTTCTAACTTCATACCCATGACAAGACACTTTGCGAAGCGACATGCAGGGCATTTCTTTCTGTTCTCCAGATTAATCTCACATTCCCCCTGTCTATGGCACAGAAATGTCTTCTTGTTCTGAACAGTTCTTTTAAAGAACCCTTTACAGCTCTCACATGTAAATATACCATAGTGGAACCCTGAAAAATAAGACACGTTTGAGTACAAGATAGCTTGGCTGACAGCACACTGCCAGTCTCGTAGAACTCTTAACAAAAATTTTAATGCCAAGTTGGATGCCAATGCAGGAGTAAGTGCTTTCTTGAAGGCCAGCTAATAAAAGAGCACTGACTTTAGGTACATGTTTACAATAACTTCTCTACATTGGAACATGTTAACCACTTGATGTAATTATCTTAATGGTTTAGTCTACTGCTATTATAACCTTGTCTAATGAAAAGAACAAGAGGCCCAAATGGGCCTGATATCGCTCACCTGGCTATTGTGCAACGGAACCATTCTGATACAAAATTGGTCCAATTCCACTGAGAATTTTTCATTTTCACATTTTGCTACTTTTAGTAACAGAGGCCAACTTGCCTGGTCTTTATATATTTACTTTTGAAACACCTCAATGCAAGAATCATTTTGTCACAAATTTCATCAAAATCCATTCAGGGGTTACTGAGATATTGCCAGTTTCATGTTTTGTGCTATTTTTAGTAACGGCAGATGGCGGCCATCTTGGATTGCTAAAATGCAAAAAATCGAAAAGCCTTCATGCAAGGACCATTTTGACACAAATTTGGTCCAATTCCATGGAGATTTTCTGATTTTCACCTTTTTCTATTTTTAGTAACAGAGGCCAATATGACTGGTCTTACAGTTAGATATTTTTGAAACATCTCAATGCAAGAATCATTTTGACACAAATTTCGTCAAAATCCATTCAGCGGTTACTGAGATATTGTCATTTTCATGTTTTGTGCTATTTTTAGTAACGGCAAATGGCGGCCATCTTGGAATGCCAAAATGCAAAAAAATCGAAAAAGCTTAATGAAAGGACCATTCTGACACAAAATTAATCCAACTCCATTGAGATTTTCTAATTTTCACATTTTTCTATTTTTAGTAACAGAAGCCAATATGAATGGTCTACAGTTAGATATTTTTGAAACATCTCAATGCAAGAATCATTTTGACACAAATTTCGTCAAAATCCATTCAGCGGTTACTGAGATATTGTCATTTTCATGTTTTGTGCTATTTTTAGTAACGGCAGATGGCGGCCATCTTGGAATGCCAAATTGCAATTTATCAAAACGACTTCATGCAAGGAACATTCTGACACAAAATTGGTCCAATTCCATTCAAGGGTTCTTGAGTAATTGTCATTTTTATGTTGGTGCTATTTTTAGTAACACCAGATGGCGGCCATCTTGGGATGCCAAATTGCAATTAATCGAAACGGCTTCATGCAAGGAACATTCTGACACAAAATTGGTCCAATTCCATTCAAGGGTTCTTGAGTAATTGTCATTTTTATGTTTGTGCTATTTTTAGTAACGGCCCCCATGGTGGCCATCTTGGATAGTCAACTGGCACAAAATTGAAATAATTCCATTCAAGAACCAATTCTGACCAAATCTGGTCAGAATTGGCTGCATTTTCTTTAGATATTGACATTTGAGCAAAAACGGCCTTGTTAACGCTAAGTAGGTCACTGTGACCTAATTCCGCTATAGATTTTTTTTATTTTTACAATTTTTAATACCAAGGTCCCACTTATGTTCCATGCAAACTTTCAACCAAATATATCAAATGGTTCTGGAGAAGAAGTTGATTTTAATGTTTTTGCTATTTTTAGTAACGGCAGCCATCTTGGATTCTTGACCTGACCCAATTTTACAATTTTGAAACCCTGCAGTCTGGTCATGCTCCATGTGAAATTTGAGATCCATGGGCTCAGTGGTTTTAGAGGAGAAGTTGTTTGAAGTTGTTTAAATAGGTCATTTTTTGACATTGGCATTTGAGCAAAATTACACACGTAAACAGAAAGTAGGTCACTGTGACAAAACTCCGCTACAGATTTTTTTCATTTTTACAATTTTGAATACCAAGGTTTCACTGATGTTCCATGCCAAAATTCAGACAAATATACCCAGTGGTTCTGGAGAAGAAGTTTATTTTGTTGTTTTTGCTATTTTTAGTAACGGCGGCCATCTTGGATTTTCAACCTGACCCAATTTTACAATTCTGAGACCCTGATGTCAGGTCATGCTCCATGTGAAATTTAAGAACCATGGGACCAGTAGTTTTACAGAAGAAGATGTTTGAATATTTGTTTTTAGGTGTTGACGGACGACGCACGGACGCACGACGCACGCCGGACGCATTGGTATGACAATAGCTCACTATGGCCCTTCGGGCCAGGTGAGCTAAAAATTGAAGAGATATGCTTTCAGCTGATTTAAATTTAGTGCAAACAAGCTTCTGCCACATATTCTATTTATTCTTAGTTGCTTTCCACATGTTGTCATTGTACTTAAACTAAAGTATGATTTTACCTGATATTGTATCTCCACAAACTGGACAAGGTGA
The DNA here is from genome assembly GCA_963989385.1 of Ctena decussata. Taxonomy (NCBI): domain Eukaryota; kingdom Metazoa; phylum Mollusca; class Bivalvia; order Lucinida; family Lucinidae; genus Ctena; species Ctena decussata. The sequence goes on along the minus strand of OZ022498.1, from coordinate 51,171,968 downwards.
TTGGGCTGAGGGATTAGCATTTGGATCAGTGTACACTGTCACGTTAGAGCCTGAATGAAGATCCAGTGGTACCTCGGCTGTGTATGTCTCTCCTTGATCATGTGTAGACTGGTTCAGGCCTAGTTCCAGGTCTTCAGTGAATGTTTCACTAGACTGGATCAGAAGTCTATTACCACTTTGATCAATAACCTGTGCTACACCTTCCGACACAATAATACCCTGAACCTGAGGTGCACCAGTCTCTGGATCATAAGAAATTATGAAGCGATTCTGTTCTGTTTCTCCTGTATCCTTGGTACTAACCTCTGTGTCTGGCTCGGGTTCACTACTAGTCTTAACAGAATTCTGCATTGCAAGTGACGTTAAAACGTTCATCATGGCCTCAGTATTTGCTTCACCAGCTGACTGAGACAAACTCTGATTAACTTCCTCCACGAGTTCATTCATGTTTACCGAGGATTGCTGCAGACCCTGCATTGCCAGTCTCATTCTTAACAATGTTTTTATTGCCTCACTATTTAAAGCAGGACCAGTGCTATCAGACCCGTCACTCAACTCATCTGTGCCATTACCAACTTGGGGACTTTTTGAGCTAAAACCTTCATCAAAGCTTTCCGAACTGGTACCAGGCTCAATTTTTATATGTAATTTGGAATTTGAAGCACTAGTTTGTTTTTGAGTTTTCGATACCTTAAAGTTTAAGGCATCATTGTTTCTTGATGCTGTGGATGTAGATTTCTTGTCTACTGTACCTGAAAAATCTTTCGAAGGATGTGACTTCAAAACACTAGTTACATAAGTGTCTGTATTTTTAACAAGAGAGACTGGTGAATGTTCTGATTCTTGCAGAGCTTGACTCTGAGCAGCAAGGGTTGTTAAAACATTAGCCATAGCAAAATCTGATGCAGCCATCTCAGGGTATGGCTGTTTAACAACTAGCATCTGGTTTGGATCAACAGGGTCATCTTCTACCTTAGTTTCTACTATGTTAGAGTAGTTATCATTGGTATTCAATGCTCTGTCACCGTTTGATTTCACACGACTTTTCATGATTTCTTTCAGGAGATCCTGATCAGCACTTCTGTTATTATTCTCCATGTTTGTTTGTGACTCAGACATTTTGGTTGGACTTGCAGTTGGACTGATGTCCTTTGTGTTAGTTGTCAATGACTGGCTCACAGCTAACAGCAGCACAGGTGAAATCCCTAGATTACTGCTGCTGCTCATATCTGTAATGAAAAACAGAATATTACTGTGTGTAACAAATGAGCCGCGACACGACAAAACCAACAATGTGGTTGTGCGCCCAGCGCAGACTCAGATCAGCCTGGGCATCCGCCCAGTCTGATCAGAGTCTTCGCTGTCCGCATGAAAGTAACTTAGACCCTTAGCTACTCTTTGAGCACTTAACGAAGGGTCTGATCAAACTTGGCGGAAACCTAGACTGATCTAAGTCTGTGCAGTGCGCGTGACCACTTTGTTTGTTTTGTCGTGTCACGGCTCAAATGCCTCCTGAGACTCCTCAGAACTGACTTTTGACCCTTGACTATGACTGTCCTCCTGTCAAACCAGAGCCCTAGATAAGAGGGAGTATTTGGTGATAATTAGGGATAATTTCTGTTAATTCTGGATAAAAACATATGTTGTGACCCCTGATCTGAACCGTCTCAGATGAGGGGTCACAACATATGGTTTTGATGAGAAATAAAGAAAATTATCCCTCAATTATCATCAAATACCCCTCTTATCTAGAGCTCTGCAAACCTAACATTTTTGTGCTTGACACATCTTTCATTATACTTTTCTTTCTTGTGACCTTTCATCAAATTCATTTTTTGAGTATGGCTGAGTGATAATTAATTCTGAGTTTTGGGAAGTTGATCTTCAGGGCTTGAATTTTTTTTTTAACATACTTGTCCTGCAGGGCAAGTGCTTTCAAATTTGTACTCGTCCTTTCAAAAATCTACTCGCCCTTCTTGACTTGAGTGACTGATATCACTCATTTTTCCCTCAAACGTATTCTACTTTCACTTTCATTTTCGCTCGGTTATTTCCGGTACTTTCCGTAGGTAATATGGTTTCGTCCCAATTCAGGATCATACTGAGCGGTTTTGCCTAAGAGGTTTCGTTTATAAAGATTTCCGCACCAAAGTAGATTTTTTCTGCTTTATTCAAGAGAGGATGTGAAAATAATGTCCTATAGTTACCTCCAAAGATGTCTCTGCCTCTGGGACTCCTATTTTCAAAATTCTGAAGAGAACCATGTCTGAAAGACCGTCCATTATACTGAATGGCTTAAAACTACTTAAGTCATTTGAGAAAATCTTCTGATGGCTATGTTCTTTTTGATAAATTGCAGGCACCTGGCAAGTTGTTGTGCCCAAACATTTGTAATTTTTGTACAAGAAGCCATGATTGTGAAGTAATAAAATTTTATTAATTAAACCCAGTCAACCAGAGTTCAAGACACAGTATCACAGTCTATGTCTACTAAGCTCCCCTGTAATTTATTACTGATCGTTCGTAGAGTACTGTAATGTGCCTAAATTTTGGGACACCAAAAATGAATAATTTTCCTTTGGAACAAATGGAAAATTATTCATTTTAGGTGTCCCAATACTTAAGCACAATATGGTAATTCTGTTGTGGTTCTTCACTGTTACTAGTTCTTGTTGTCTATGATTATCAATTCTTTTGAACACCTATGTGAGTGGCAATTTTTCCATAAAAAATTCTAAAACTTGGTACACCTAAATTCATTACCGCTATAAGTTTGGTTTGACAATACAGTAATGCATCAAAAGATGCTAATGAAATGGTGAACTGTGTAGAGCCTGATAAAACTACTCCTTCAGGAACAGTCTGATCTGGGCCTGCACTGTTTGCTCCAGGCCTCATACTGACAAAGCTTTCCCAAGCCTGAAATGCCTGCTTTCGCAGCCTAAAATAGCCCTTTTTAAGCAGAAAAAACACTGAAAACTTATAAATCAAAGCCTGAAATCAAGTAAAATTCAAGAAATGAAAGCCTGAAATCCTGCAGAAGCCAGAAAAGTATGCCTGTTGCTCAGACCTAATTCTGTCCAAATATTTAGCATTTTTAGGGCAGTTAAGGTAGCTGAATGACTAGCTATGAATGACCACCTGGCTTGGAAAGAGCTGTTTGTTTGGTTTTACCATCCATTTATGTATATAATTAGTTCTTTCCCTTTCGATTTTAGATGATGATATCTGATGATAGTTCTTGGGCTCTTCAACTTCACTGAGGATTCTTGTCAAAATCAGCTAGGCAGACACCTTGACAAGGGTTAGACTTTGTCCAAATCAAATAAAAGAAACTCAGATGTGAATGTTAGGTAAAATGTCCAACACGTATTTACACTGTAGTGACTGTACATATCTACATTGGCTTAATCTCTTGATGTGAGCTGAACAGCCAGCTTGAAGCTGTCTTAAATAAAGACTCTGGAGGTTGGTTATGGATCTACTCTCTTGTTGAGGCACTCCAGCAAGTGGTTTTTTGAAGTTTATACTTAAAGGATAAAGAAACAGCAAATTCCACTTACATGGATCAATTTACTACCATTTCTCGTAGTCAGATTTGTCCAGTAGAGTGTTTGAAATTCATTGGCATGCTCTCAAGCTTGGAAAGTAATCTCTTGCAATGTATTTTTTTCAGTTTCATAATGGCGGCCTCAAGATAACCATTATTGCTGTAGGGGTGGCATGTTTCAAGCACATTCTTGAAAGTTACCATTTCATATAAAATAAACATGAAGTCAGTTCAGAAGAATTTATTCTTATCTCTTATAGCAGTTATTTTCATAAATAATATCTCTTTGGAAAACAAAAAGATGCATAAGTGTAGCTGACACTGCAAGCAACCCTTTGCTGAAATGATCATATTCCAAAACAGATCAGGTGATTAGTGATGACATCATTTCTGTTGTGATGTCATAATGGGTGGTTCCCAGCTTAATTAAAATTAAAATGAACCTCATTAAAGGCTGGAAACCAGAAGGAATATTTTTACTATTGGAAAACCCACCTCCAAACAAAAAATGATAAAAATAGACATAAGAGGTCATGCAATATGCTGCAAGTCAGTATTTAGCTACGAGAAATGGTTTTGGGTTGGTTGGTTGATTTGATGCTTAACATCCACGGTAAACAACTAAGGTCATGTCGGGACGGTCAGTTAACCTAACCAGACTATTCCTGGGCAGGCTTAGACCTCCTAAGCGGTTAACCAGTACTAAGTGCACATACTTTCGCCAGTAACTGACAACTGCCCTTCTTGATTCAGCGGAAGGAGAAACGAAAGTATGTGGCCAGACCGGGTTTCGCACCCAGGACCTCTGACTTACGAGTCAGGTGCCCTACCGATTGCGCTACCCGGCCCGGCAAATGGTTTTGGGTATGTGAAACCTAAAATTTTGATATTTATGCATCTTTAAAGGAAAAAGTTCCACTAAAAACCACTTGCTGCAGTGCCTCAATAAGAGAGTAGTCCAACAAGTTAGACGTCCGCATGCACTCATTTATATTTGACCTTTTATAGTTGTGCGTTCCGAAGAATAACAAACCTTTTATAGTTGTGCGTTCTGAAGAATAACAAAAACATAAATAACAGCATAAAAACGTAAAATATGAATGTCTGGAACGCAGAACTCTCATGAGTAGTTATGGATCCAGCAAGTTGGCTCTATGGAATCACAATCTGTGGAAAAAACAAATGTTGATATATGTTCAATTTACAATGATATGGAATAAACCGGATACAATCAACATACCTGGGGGATCTTGGTGGAAGATACCTCACTGGTACACCAACAAGGCAGTAAACAACTTTGTACATGAGTAGATCTACTCTGAAAGTTCAGTAGGTCTATTGCTTATCTCTTTACTTATAAGACCTGAGAATTGGAATTACTTGATTTTCATTTTACTTCAACCCTTGGTTCTCCAATGTTCGGGAAAAAACAACGTGTCACTGCCTGTGTGTTACTACAAACTAATAATTGCTTTTGAATGGCCTGAATTTTTGTGAGTGAGAGAACTGGAGAAGAAATCAATTTTCTCTTTTAAAAAAACAGCAAAGACAATTATTACAACTTGAGAAATAATTTCTTGAAATTGACTTTATATTTTACAATTCCTATCTTTCTCATCACTTACTGTTTCTTTCCGCAAATGTCAGGAACAAAACACCATATTTTCACACTTTCAAATTGTGCCGAATTTCCGTCGTGTTTACATCTTTCTTCGGCCATGACCTTGATCTTCAAAACGTCCTTCACTGTTCCAATCTATTCTTCGATCGGCCCGCGCGCTCAGTGCGGTGATGCTTCACGGATTGTCAAGCTTTAGTAGCTGATTATAATAAATAACTGTAAAACGCGTTTTAACTACAAGGGAAAAATGGCGGACGTTTCTTCTTGTTTGCCTTGCTGCACGATAAAGCCCGATAGGGAACGAGCAAAATTATTTTCGGCAATGCCCGTATATTTCCGCTGAAGGACAATGTATTGTCCGGTTATTTCCGTAAAGCAACAGTACCTGCTTATAATTGAGTTCCAGAAAAAATATGTATAAAGGTGGGTATTTACCAAGTACGTTATTTGGAGTTAAGGGGTGATAATGGAAGGCTCCTGATGCTATCAAAAATAGAGACAACTTGTTTAAGTTGAATAACACTCCAGCACACAAGAGCAACTGGCCACACATATGGCAGCAGATTCTGTTTGACCTCATCACTCATTCTTTTTTTTTCCTTTTTCCATTCTAGACTGTGATTGTAACAGTACATTTCGAACAGCCCACCAGATATACTCGTCACATGCATCCTCTCTCTTACAGACAGATCCATACATCTGTCTGTTATTATCAGTATTCATTCTTTCCCATGACTATTGTACTATGGAACAGATTACCAGCTGATCTTGTCCAAGTTTCAGATCTTGACTCCTTTAAATTAGGAGTCAGTAAGATCAGTCATACCCTCCCCTAAACATAAATACTGTTTTTATCCTGATTTTAAACTCTTCTTAACACTAACCCTTTCATCTATATTTCACCTTTCTTTTTATCTTTTTATTCTGCACTATCTCACTTTTTACTTCTTTTACTAACACACCATGCGTGGTGAAATCCAAATAATACCCGAAAGGGGGTTGTGGATCATGTCAAGATAGATAGTACATAAAGTGCTGGTATTTATTTTTTGCATTTTAAGCAGTTTTTGTTTATTTTACTGCAAGGATACAAGAAGTTTGACAACTTTATCTGATTATCAAAACATTATGGGAGTCTGGCATGTGGTAGTTATGATGGATATAGAGATACCTTGTAAACGTCACTGTGAGAAATCTTCACACTGTCTAGACCATGTGAGCCTCATTGTTAAAGAGATCTCTCGAAATTTATTTCATAGGGGAATGGGGATATATCTCTAAAATGATCAAAGATTAAACTCGTTTGCTTCAACATGTGTATCTCAGTGGCGGATCCAGAGGGGGTTCGCGGGGGGGGGGGGGGGGGGGGGGGTTCAAACGAACCCCCTCATCAGCCTAAATTATTTCATATTCATGGGGAATTTCAGCCAAAATTGGTCGAACTGCGCAAATCGAACCCCCTCACCAGCTAATTTGAACCCCCGATCCAAAATTCCTGCATCCGCCCCTGTATCTCTTTATTCCTAATACAGACGTCTCCGTTAATTTTTCATTTCTCAAAAAACTATCTTTCTGTTCAAAATGACACATCTTTACGTTTAGAAACGAGACTATGGCAAGCCATTTTAGTATTGATTATGCATAGTAGATATCTTATATAGTATATTAAATATCTAATATGCCAATTAAGATATCTGATATAACATATAAGACGTAAAGTTTAACATATAAGATATCTTATATCCTATATCAGATATCTGATATAGGATATAAGATATCTTATAGGATATGAGATATCTTATTTAAGTTTCATATAAGATATCTTATATATTATATTCGATATCTTATATGTTATATTGAATACCTTATATATTATATAAGATATCTGCAATATTATATAAGATATCTTATATGCAAAATTAGATAAGATATCTCATATCCTATATAAGATATCTTATATCCTATATAAGATAACTGATTTACTAAATATATCTTATATGCTAAATCAGATATCTTATATATTGTGTTGTGTCTTATGGAAGAGTCAAATAAGATATCTTATATACCTATATAAGATATCTTATATGGCATGTAAGATATCTTCTATAGGATATAAAATATCTTATATGGGATATGAGATATCTTATTTAATTTTACATATAAGATATCTAATATAATATATCAGATATCTTATATACATGTAGTATATTAGACATCTAATATGCCAATTAAGTTATCTAATATAACATATATGATATCTAATATAACATATAAGATATCTTATATGAAAAACAGATAAGATATCTCATATCCTATATAAGATATCTTATATCCTGTGTAGGATATCTTATATCCTATATCAGTTATCTTATGAAAAATGAGAGAACTGGAGAAGAAATCAATTTTATTTGACAAACTGTCGCCATGACGTCTACATGTAAGGAATGTTTAGGGAGAGGAACTTTATAAGTACTTGTGCTTTCGTTCCAAACCTATTATTTGTATTGTATCAATGTTTATATGTATTGAAAAAGTTTGAAATAAATATGTTTAAACCAAAATTCAGGTGTGTAAGTGAAAAATTTCAACTCAGATATCTTATATACTCAGATATCTTACATAGGATATAAGATATCATATGTTATATTAGATATCTTAATTGGCATATTAGATATCTAATATACTATATAAGATATCTTACTTATTATATATCTCATATATATGATATATTATATAATAAATATCTTATATATTAGATATCTGAGATAATAAATGAGATATCTACGTTCCATAATAAATATTAAAATGGTTTGCCATACTAGATATCTGCATTTAAAAAGTGTTTGCATTTTAAGATATCTCTCTGAAATAGATACATCTCTACTGTAATTAAAAGTATCTCGAATTCCGGCTCGAATTATCTAAATTGTATTTGGTAGAGATATCCATATAGAAAATGAAAAATACTATTTTAGTTTGTTCTACAAATAGATATCTTATTTTTGATACAGATGTCTCAATTTTAATGAAGATATCTTTAATTTGTATCTTCAAAAAGGACATACATATTTAATACGAGATATCTGTAATGAAAATAAAGATATCTGCATTTAAATATATTTCTCTTATTAACATAGTACTACCTCTTATAATTTTGCGTTTTGTATTAATTACAGATTGCTGGGTACCTTATTCGAATTTGGAAAATTTATACGGGCTGCAAAAGGAGCGGGATAGGCTCTGTCTTTCACATGCTGTACCCAGGATACGATGGGCTTCTAACACGCTTTGTCCCTACGACCATAATGCTATGGGAACCCGTCACCCGCTTTTCTTACTAATATAACTAAGATTCAGGTCATCAAATAGCAAGCTGTTGGTTTTGTTCCTGTCAGTATCCTCAGCTGCGTAGTCTGTAAATCTCTATTTTTTTCTGTTAGATTTTTCTCTCTGTCTGTTCGCTCTCTCAGCACCCTTTCTCCAGTATTTTTTTCTTTACTGTTTCTTGTTCGGAAACTTTTCTCTATTATTTATTTTCACCTTTTTTCCATCAGTTTTTGAAATATGATATCATTCATGTATTTACTTGATAATTTGGGTTATTGTTTTTGACAAACTGTCGCCATGATGTCTACATGTAAGAAATGTTTAGGGAGAGGAACTTTATAAGTACTTGTGCTTTCGTTCCAAACCTATTATTTGTATTGTATCAATGTTTATATGTATTGAAAAAGTTTGAAATAAATATGTTTAAACCAAGATTCAGTGTGTAAGTGAAAAATTTCAACTTTGAAAAAACTAGACTTCTCAACCTTGCAGTTTGTAAAAAGCTGAAAAAAACCCCGGCAGGACATGACTCTCAATGCACTGACAAGTCTTCAGCAATAATGACTGAACCACAAATAACTCCCATCTTTTCTTATATCATGTTGCACAAACCCTTTTTTCATCACGCATCATTCGATCTGTTTTGTTTTCTAAACTGTAGAGAAAGAGGAAAGTAAAGTAGCTGCTTTGTTTGTTTGGGGCAATATAAGCCGCGACACGACAAAACCAACAATGTGGTCGTGCGCCCAGCGCATGCCCAGATCAGCCTGGGCATCCGCTCACTTTGATCAGACTCTATTAAGTGCTCAAAGGGAAGCTAAGGGTCTAAGCTACCTTCATGCGGACAGCGAAGACTCTGATCAGACTGGGCGTATATGCCCAGGCTGATCTGAGTCTGCGCTGGGCAAACAACCACATTGTTGGTTTTCTCGTGTCGCAGCTCATATGTTGTATTAACGATTTTGTATTTGCCAGTTCTGCTCCCACTTTTGGAGAGACAACTGGGCCCAAAAATATCAATGTTCTCATGTGAAAGGCCAATAGTTTTTTTTGTATGTATTTGGGTGGCAAAAGTGAAGAGAACCATTCACCTCGAATGCTTAGTACTGAGAGCAAAAGCGTAGCTACCATTACGCAAATACGCAGGTGCGTATTGAAATTTTGTCAAATTGACAAAATTTCAACACACACCTGCGTGTTTTCACGCTGAAATGTTGTTAATTGGGCATAATTTAAATACTAACTGCCAACAGACCTCTATTATTGCCCTCAAAGAGTATAAAACATGATTGTGCGTACTGTGTAAGTGGCCCTAGCTACGCCCCTGCTTAGAGGTTTTAAATATTGGTCTTGGGTGAATGTGAACACTTTGAGGAGAAACAACTCTGTCTTTTTCAATTTAAGAGTCAATGCGCAAATGCTTTTTAGAGCAAACTCTTCCCTTTGAGAGTAAATCTTTTTCTAGAAGGGTTTCCTCGTCTTGCCATAAAAGTTGAATCCCTTTGAAAACTTATACAGGTTACCTGTACGGTGGTGAGGAAAAAAGTTGCCCATGGCTGGTGAAAAAAATGAGACGTATCAATTCACATTAAACAGCTCTAGTAGCACCATTCCGAGTTGATTCCAAGATGATATTGTTCTGTAAAAAAAAAGAGTCTTAGATTGAACAGTTTGGGTTTTCAATGCAGTAATGTGTCTATAAGATGCAGAAGAAATGGCAAACAGTGTAGACACTGATCAGAGGCGCATTCTGACCTGGGCCTGCGGCTGGCTTAGACCTATCTGTCCAAATATTTAGAATATTGACGGTATGTCGTCTTCGGTGTACCATAATGAAGAGGTGTTTGCCTTGAGCTTTCTTGACATCTTTTGCTTTAGGTACTTCTAAATGCCAATATGACTTGGTGGCTAAAATATACGGGTGCTTTGTATTTTGAATTGTTACAAGAATAATATGCACTCTTGTTCTGAATTACAGAAATAATCATACGATATACATATTATAATTTATATTTTTGTTGCTGAATGCAAAATAAGCATTTATTAAATTAGTCCTATACCACCTCCAACTTGGCCAAATTTTGGAAAGGTAGAACTCCATTTTCCTTCGTCAGAAATATAACTTTTGCACCAATGTATAGCATAATCCATGAACTAATGCAACCGAAATGTTTTTTTTTCAAGGTCATTAAAAACCCACTTTCATGGTTTAAAGACTTATGCAACACACAGTGACATGTGTACATGTTATCTAAAAGTGTGTACACTTGCCTCATGTATATACTTGCCAGTGTTGTATAAACAAGTTGGGTGGGGGTTCAGTTTTTTTTTAAAATTAATATGTATAGTTAGACCCATTCTCTTCTCTAAACGTTAACGAGGGAAAGAAAATTTTAACAAACGACCAAATAGGTATTGTGTGGACACTTTAACAAAATTAGTCCTGAAAAAGGAGCCCCGGTAGCCCTGTAGAGTAAGCGCTAGCCTAGTGATCTAGCGATCTTGGGTTCGAGCCCCGCTCCTGGGAGGCGGAAATCTTTCCAACTGTAATGGAGTTCCATTGCATGCAGCCTTTCTTTATCTTCTTCTCTTCTCCAAATTAGTTCAGCTACCCTTGAAAAGAATTGACATTTCAGCCTGAAATGTCATCTGGCATTATTTTTTGTAATTAGTAATAGTAAGACTATACATTTGGTAATATACTGTAGATAGTCTGACGGAGATTAACGGAAATCACCGACCGGAGAAAATTATAAATAGATATTAGAACCGGAACCAGCATGAGTCAGATGGTAAACAACTGAGGAAGTTAATCAATTCTCTGGTCTGAATAAGTTTCAACACAATTTTGTGTGGAAATCATTTTAAATCATTGGGGTAAATATTGAGGTAAATGTTATTGTGCACATATCAGCTGTACTTGACAGAATGATGTTTATTAGCTGTCAGTGGCTTCCATGTATGGCAGTCTAGTTCTGCACCCAAATTGACTGTCATGGACATCAGTGTTCAATTCTCGTAATTCCAAGAATTGAACACTAAAGTCCATGACAGTCCGCCTGTGTAATTTGATTCCGGCCAAAAGAGATAAATCTGTTAACATATAGGTGTTTAAAATACAGATCTCTTTATTAAGAAGGGAGATGGGGGGAGGAGGCAAGTCACAGAGATTTCAAATCACATTAGGACAAATAACAAATCACAGTTTTCAGATGCTTCAGTCACAACACAAATATGACAATAATGCGGTAACAGATCACAAACATTTATCTGCCTTTTCATTAAGGCAGTACCTATAGGTAAGACAATTTTAATAACTTCCATTTGTTTACCGTGCACAATGGAACCCTTACAAACTGCGGTCCACTCTCAAAGCTTGGAGGGAGTCACCTATCAGGGAAGCAAATACTGTTCTTCGAATTTATGTCATCTCCCTTGTAAGTGGTAGCCAAAAAACCATGGGATGAATCCATGGCATATGTTGTAAGGTGAATGGGTAAACAGTGTTTTTCAGCCATTTTTACAGGGACAACTTTTGTGACTACCTGTTAAATGGGACCTACTCTTAAAGGAAAGAATTTGCTCCTCTAGGAGCAAATTCTTTCATTCAAGAGTTGACCCCACTGAGAAGGGAGACAAAAAAGAAAATGGTGCAGTTGCTCCCCCTGTAATTATACCCATGAACCTTAAATACTGAGTTATTCATGGCTATTTTGGTATTTCACAGATTTGGCTATTTTGATATTTCACATTATGTATTATGTGAAATACCAAAATAGCCAAATCTGTGAAATACCAAAATAGCCACTACTGTCTTACTACTGCAGGTTTGATGTCAGCAAACCCAGCCACGAGGGCAGAACATGAGCTGACGGTGTGAATCTGTGTCTTATTTTCTTAAGAGCAAGCCACATTGTTGCCAGTTCTTCGACCAAACAGTATGCTGAAAGCGACATTCATTCCCTGAAGATTATCAAGGCATAACATTTAGAAATGTTGTCAGTTGGATCAATTCTGCTCTTAGCCTTCTTTACCCTGCTGATTACATATCTTTTTGTTGGTAAGTTTACTGAACTCAGTCTTGATTCACTCTGCTGATTGCATATTTTTTTGTGAAGATTTGCAAATTTTTGTTTTGATAAGATGTTTTTTTTTTTGTTGAGTTTACTAAACACATACACTTGACTCTGCTGATTACATATCTTTTTGTTGGTAAGTTGACAGAAAACAGTGCTATTTACTCTGCTTTACTTACATGCACTTATTTTTTTTGTATGTTTAACAGAACACACAGTCTTTTTTATCTTGCTGATTACTTATCTCTTTGTTACTAAGGTAAATGGATACACTTTCAGGGGAAGCAACACTGCACTTTTCATTTTTACTGCCCTTTTCAATTGGGATCAACTCTTATATCAAAGAATTTGCTACCAGTACTTTAGGAGCAAAGTCTTTGAGAGTAAATTCCGTTTGGAAGGATAAACATCATTCAGGGAAGCAAACAGGAAGTCTCTCAAGTTTTCTCCCTTTGAAAAATGACAGAAAACCATGTAGGTGTATACCATACACCTTAAGTTTATGAAACATAAGGCTTGGTTTAAACATATTTTATTCAAATAAATTCCACATACATATATACATTTACTATAACAATACAAGAAAGGATTCAGAAAGAAGCCAATCGGCTTATGTAAATCTGTCTCCCTATAACCATGAAATACTAGAATACGGTAAGAACGTTCATACAAAGTGTAACACAAAAGTATTTATGTCAGTATGTCAAACCAATTAACGAAAAAAAAGAGAAAAAAAAAGTAAGAGTAAGGAAAGTAAAAAAAGAGCCTGAAAATAACTAATATAATTATATTAGTTATTTTATTAATAAGATATGAGCGTCAATAGATAAGTGATATAGCAGAGAGAGAGAGAGAGAGAGAGAGAGAGAGAGAGAGAGAGAATCCTCATGATTTAAAGCGTTGACTGTCATGTATAAACTTAAATACTGCAACCAAAATTTGACAGTTCGTTTGATAGTCCATATTAGCAACTCCGAATAGTATATTACTGACATCTGGTACACAATATTGGGCTAAGGTATTCAACATTACAGTTCGTATTCCGTTATATCTCTGGCATTCGAAGAAGAAATGTTTGGTAGATTCGATTGAACCACAGACACAGTAAGGATTATCAATTATGTTTTTGGAGAAAAGATGCTCATTTAACTTACTACAATTCGTTCTTAGCCTAGTGTGTTGTATTTGTAAGAATCGGTCACCTAAATAGTAATATTTAGGAGGCTTAGTTAAGTTTTTGTTAAGTTGATATCTGAAACTATGAATGGAACTGGAATCTTTTAGCTCAGGAGCAAGTTCGTTCCAAGATCTTATACTTGAGGGCAGAAAAGATTTATAGTACAATTGGGTTCTGGCCATCGTATACCTAATGTTAGATGCATTGCGTAAAGTATAAGACGTGGTACTTTCGATGGACGGAGGGACAAGGGAACTGAGATAATCAGGAGAGAGATTATTAGACATTTTGTAGAAAAGACATAATTTATGCTTATTTCGTCTTTGTTCAAGCCTTTCCCAACCGGTTTCTTGATATAATTTGTTTAAAGATACTAGTTTGGTCGTTCCTGTAACTATCCTTGCGGCCTCAACTTGAATTTTTTCTAGAGCGTTAATTTCGTACTGGGTACAGTTGTCCCAAACTACATCGGCATATTCTAAGATAGGTCTTATAAAAGATATATAGATAATTTCAAGAGACTTTCTGTCAAGAATAAATTTCAACTTGCGCATAACATTTAATCTAATCCAAGCTTTAGAAGTGATATAATTTATGTGTTCATGCCATGTGCCATCATTTGAAAGAAAAATACCTAAATGCTTATGACTGGATACTTCATTAATGGGTTCGTTATTCATTATTAATGGTGGATGACGGGGTCTGTTAAGTTTTCGAGAAATTAGAAGAGATTCAGATTTAGCAGGATTAAACTTGACCAGCCAGCGTTCTGCCCATTGATGAATTACGTCTAGATCGGAATTTAATTGTCTCGCTGAATCGATCGGTTCATCAACAATCAAATATAAGCTAGTATCATCAGCAAATAATTTAATATTTGAATGTATATTGTCAACTATGTCATTGATATATATCAAAAACAAAAGAGGACCTAAAATAGAGCCTTGTGGTACTCCTGATTCTATATTTACCCAGTTTGATTGTGCACCTGGAATAACTACTCTTTGTTTTCTATTAGAAAGATAACTAGTCAGCCACTGAAGAAGTTGTGAATCTATTCCTGATTGTTTTAGTTTGAAAATGAGGCCTTTATGCCAAACGCGATCGAACGCCTTACTTACATCACAAAAAACTGCCCTCACTTCTTTACCTTCATCTAAAGCCTTACAAAAAGTATTATATATGTCAACAAGTTGATTAACAGTAGAGTCCCCAGGAACAAAGCCCGATTGTAAACAAGTGATTGTATGTTGATCCAAAAAGAAATTAAACATATGCTTATGAACAATTTTTTCCATAACTTTACCTAAAGCACTGAGAAGAGATATAGGTCTGTAATTACATACTAAAGAGGGGTCATCTTTTTTATGAAGAGGAGAGACATTTGCTTCTTTCCAGATATCAGGAAAATGGCTCTTACACATGGAAGCGTTAAATAGGTCACACAATGGTTTAGACAGAGCAACAGATAACTCCTTTAGTATTCTATTGTTTACATTATCAGGTCCTGTTGATTTACCTAGTTTGAGGGTATCTAGAACACCTTGTACTTCAAGGGGAGTAAACTGTATATTATTTAGAGAAGGTCCAATAATATCAGTAGAGTCTGGAAGAGTTGCAGAATTGTCGTCAAGTAGAGTTTGTTGAGCAAAGTAATTATTTAGTAAGTTAGATTTTTCAGTGTTGTCAGAGACATAAATATCATTCTCATACAGAGGCGGAATAGTAGTAGTTTGAGTAGGTTTTATGAAAGACTTTAATGTTTTCCAGTAATCCTTAGACGTTAAATTAGTCGACTTGAGTTTATTTGATAGAGTATCAATATAATTTTGTTTGGATCTCCGAAGATGAGTTGTAACTTCATTTCTTACGCTTTTAAAATTATTATAATTTTCAATACTTTTGTCTTTTTTATATTTCCTAAAAAGTCGATTTCTTTTCCGCATTAACTTGCGTATGTTGCTATTTATCCAGGGCAAATCAAGTGGCCTAACGGTGACTGTTTTCGACGGTATGCATTTTTCGGTCATATCCATTAATTTCGTGGTGAAATCATTTGCATATACGTTAATATTGTCATTATAAACAGATTTCCAATCATAATCGTTTACTGACTGCCGGAGCTCATCGTAATTACCCTTTTCATATAACCAAATTTTACGAGTAAAGGGCTTAGAGATTGGTTTCTTAAATTTAAAAACACAATATGTTGGGCAATGATACCTAATATCTTGCGTCAGAAAGGGCTCTCCTACTCCGGATAGGTGAACTGCATGCATATTATTAACCATTACTAAATCTATGATCGTAGACGAGTATTCTGTATAGTTTGTGGGTTCATCTATAAGTTGTGTCAAGTTATATTGCTGACAGATATCACTAATTTTTTTCTTTGATTGTAGATTTAATATATTTAAGTTAAAATCACCTAGTATAACGATATCAGAAATACCAGTATCAACAGCAAGACCAATAGAATTTTCGATGTCTGTCAGAACTTGCGGAGTTGAGTTTGGGGGCCTATAAAAGGTACCTACAAGTATTTTTCTATTTTTGATATTAATTTCGAGCCAAAGACACTCTATGCTTATTAATTCTAAATCGTTTCTCCTCTTACTTGGGATGCCATTCTTGACATAAACAGCAATGCCACCGTAACTATCGCCAGTACGGTCTCTTCTAAAAGGAAGCTGAAAATCATTAAACGCAAGATCCTGACTAAGGATAGAATCATTTAGCCACGTTTCTGTAAGAGATATTAAATCGAAATTAGTCAATTCAGGTTCTAAAATATCTACTTTATGTAACAAGCTCTGAACATTATAATGGGCCACTGAAAAATTTCCATTAAATACCGGAAATGAAGAAAATGAGGTATTTTCGTCATAATCAGATTGTGGTCCAGGGTTTTTCTCTACGTCACCCGCCTGGTACAGGAGCATAGCCAGGAACATAATGAATTCGAAACTACTGAAGTGTTTGTATCCTTTAATTTTAAATAACCTATGTCTATGCAATCCTATTCGCGCCCGATAGGTATTTAAGTCTACAGCCATTTTATGAAATACAATCTACTAAAGCACGTAAGATATTTTTGGACGCGACTAGAAAATGGATACTTGACAATTCTATAGGATTTTTACTATTGCCGTCAGCTTTATCATGAGGATTAGAAGATAATGGTGCATACAAAGGAATAGATGTAGGAAAGAGGGAAGATAAAACAGAAATGAGGAAGCACAAGGCTAGTAAAGACATCAGAAGCAACATTTTGAGAATAACTACACTTGAGATAAAATCTCGTTTAGAAAATGTGATTCATAGAGGAGTTTAGTAGATATATACAAGAAACTGCGCCAACATTTGAAAATAAGTGTAATAATACGACTGATCTAAATGTTAGGTTAGTATGTACAGTAACGTTTCATTTAGAAGAAAAAGAAAAGTGTGTATAACCCACTAATCACATGATGGACTGCGCCGTGTTATATAACAAGAAAGCAAAGGTTAAAACCTATCTTCTATATATGAATGAATATTCGTCACTCGACTCCACCCAGCCCTTTTCTGTCAGTCCACCACATGGCAATAGGCCCTCCAAACTTGTACATAAATAAAGATAGATAATACAAAAGTAGTACCAAAGTCGCTCAAAAGAGAAAGGAAATGAATAAATAAATAAATAAAAAAAAAATCAATAATAATAAAAAAAAATCAGTAAATTAATAGCAACAACAAAAAGCCGCAAATCATAAATGACTGGATGAAACACAAGGAAATAAACAAACCATTATACCTGCAAGCGATAAGACCAAGTCCTTGACCTCGTAACGCCTCACATGCTGGCTGTAGTTGCTCGTGCGACACGAACCGATACATACCAAATGTATGACGTTGCGTTACAGAAAAAGGCCATGGATTAATATTTCGTTTGGGTATGTATTGATTATTATAATAAATGCCTAGAAAAATGAAGTGACAGGTAGTTACAGGATATAAAAAGCAAATGTTTTACAGAGAAACAGATGTAGTTGATTTTTCACATTTTATACCCGAAAACATGATTTCCGGCACTCGAAGAACCCCCTCGGTGAGGCGGCTCTGTTATTACACAGATCATCTCTCCCTAGGAAGTAGGAATCACAGGATTTACAATCGAATGCTTTGACAATGTATTGGTAATATGAGCCCTAGTCCAATGAGAGCGCGGTAACGACACAGAGCAGTGCAGAATGTGAAGTTCACGTATCAAGGGAGAATATGCACGCCACACTCAGCACTGCTCGGTCCCTCAGCACGACTGCCCATTCTGTTTGTGACTCATATCAGTTGTAGGTCAGGTATGCAGAAAAACTCCTACAACCGTATTAATCCTACAAACATCCCTTCCCTAACAAACACCTGCCTCTTATCCGAAAAAAAATACACCAACCTGCATGAATTCCTGTTTGCTGCAGTCTCTGGATAGGGTAGCCCTTTGAAAGCCCGGGACGTTTAATAGAATTGATACGGTATTTTTTTCATCTAATCAAAAGAAATGGCAACCGATACAATGTAATTGAAAATTGTACTGATGCTCTAACCTCTTCATATATCAACGAGAATTATCGTACATAAACATCGCAAATAATGTACAACTTTCGCCGTAGACTTGCAGTAAAAGAAAGTAAGCAGAGCTCCAGATAAGGTGGGGTTCTGAGGAAAGCTAGATATCACTCCATAAAACACCTTGCGCCGCCTCCTCAGAATCGTCTCATACAGACGGCTCTAATAAGGGTCACAACATATGTTTAATTAAAGACAAAGACAACAACTCTGAATCATCATGGCCGGTTATCCCCTTTTCCTCTGGAGCTCAGGTGGGCGACTACGAGCTGATGTCGGCAATATCATGCAACTGTATAACTATAACAGCCTGGACATAGTTTTAGAGGTTCAACTAACATATTTTTGAAAAAAAAAAAAAAAAAAAAAAAGGTCCTCAAATTATCTGTACTAAGGTTGATAGACATTCGTCCTGGAGAAATATACGTGTTTTCTTAATAGGCATAATACCAAATAGTCTAAGTAGTTCTTAAGAAACATACAGATTGTCTCGATATTATATAAACATCTTACTCGGCGTGCGAACAGTCCAATACCATATCCACAAAGCTCAATCATAGCACTCGCTCTCATATCAGAGAGCTACCTGATCAGTAAGAATAGAGAAAAATCTGACTAAGCATATCATCAAAGGGTACATTTTTCCTTCACTCAGCTCAAGATAAAATCAGTTGCTGACCACACGGCATCGTACCAGACGTGGGTCTGCTGATAAGTGGTATCAAAACCAAAATTATCGTACCGACATGTTCAGGGGGTAATACCAATCTGCATATCCGTGCAGTCAACCGATCAAGCACTACTGTGTAAAATGGCAGTCTATATACCGAGAACACTGGCGAAAGCAATACCAATAACGATAAATGAAACCATAATTGATGGCTGTCGGCCGAGCCGATGCAACTATTGATTATCTCGATCGACAGCCATCCCTGCATCTATGGTGGCTAGCTGACTCGGTCGACAGCACAGGTAAGGAGATTGGCATTCTCTCCGTGATGTTGGAATTAAAGCAAACTGTCAAACGAAGAAGAAATTACAGTCGAGCATGCTAACAAACTAATAATTTATCATTCATAATTAATGAAGGGGCGCAATATACTCCATAGCATACGAGCAGGCTCACAAATTGCGGTGATGTAATTTAATAATCATATTACAGTCAACCCTCTTTACAACGGCACTCATCACAACAGCGAAATTCTATATAACGTCAGTTTGAGATGTACAAAATGGCTTTATTGTTCAAATTCAAATACGCATCTTTATAACAGCAAATCCAGCCTGACGTCAGAATGTTTTGAGAACAAATGGCGTCGTTGTAAAGAGGGTCCGCTGTAAATGCATCAGTTGAGCGACGATACTCGAATATTAAAAGCATTTTCAGCACGAATATTTGGTGCAAAGGCCCTGACCGGATGCGCATCCGCGCAGTCCCATCAGAGCCTTCGCTGTTCTCACAAATACAACCACAGAAATATAGATATGAAGTGTAGGCTCAGGACAGACTACATGAATGGCACAGACTGTCCTGAAGTTCCGCTGCTCGCACTGAAATACGCAGAACTCGTATTCGAGGTATGCTCAGATGATACTGCAGACGAATCCTTTTCCCCTCTTTCAATGTCTTATGTCGAAAACGAAAGTCATAAGACCGCCGAAAGAAAGGAAAGGAATTGCTGTCGAGTAGTCACAATATTAAGGTTAATCCCTTTGTCGAAACGAAATACAAAGGGACACAAGCCAAAAACAAAAAACGTCATACTTCAAGCATACCAATAATTCGACGTACGAGTTTCGTCCCTTGGATGACACACACTATGCAGACATCGAATCAACGTTGATTCAACGTCGTGACGTTGAAACAACGCTGATACAATGCTGATTCAGTGCTGTGTAATTAGAGTTATTATGTGATTTAAATCTTAATATTGGAAGATCGACAGATGCTGAGCTAAAAAGAAATAGACTACAAAAAGTAGCTCTTTACAAAGGTCTGAATTGTAACACCAAATATAACGGCCCTTGAGAGTTCCGACCAAGCCAGCCGTTATACAAGTCACGCACAAACATAACATGATGCACGCCAGTCATTCTTGGACCGGCTGGGGCGTTCTAAAAAGTTTCAACAATGAGTAGGCCCCTTCACACATGCCTGACGAAAACTAAATCATGATTGTACTAGTATACCGTAGATAGTCAAAACATTTGGACGGCTAAACCTTACCATTTCACAAATAATTCAACAGTAAGTATATTTAATCCATTCGGATTTGAACACTTCCTAGTAGTGCGGCGTTAATCAGTATTTTTACTATGAACCAATTTCAGCCCAAATATCGAAGACTAATACGGTAAAGTAAAGATCACTGCACCATTCATTAAAATAACGGACAGGTTGTAAACATTCTAAATTATTTAGCCTACGTAACAACAGGGTAACACCAATACGGCCGGCTAACTAGTTTGCCAGCTGGGCCATCTAAGACACAATTTGATCTGACGGCATTGCATTACCTTTATGGAGACGACGGACGACGGACAAAATTAAGGCTATGCCAGTTGCTGTAGCACAATAAAGAACATGATCATGAGACATAATTCTGTGTTAAGATTCATCTTACATCTTCCTTTTTTTCTATTTCATGCTGGTGTCAGTGGAATATCATTTTGCATGTATATTAAAACTGTCAGAAACGTAGAAAGGTAACAGACAAACATCTATGATATATATGTATTTTTGATATAGTAAAGCCACAGAGGTCATATAGCCACCCCTCACAGATTGGGTCAACTCACAAAGGAGAGAACCCACTGCTGCCAGTGCAAATTCCCTCCTTCTAGAGTAGACCCTATATCCGACTCCCCGACGAAAGGACTTTACTCCTGCAGGAGCAAATTCCCGACCTCAAGAGCAGTGCGCCCTGTGGAAGGGTGTTCCGTCCGACAAGGAAATAGGAAGTCTTAAGAACTAGTTACTTTTCTAAAAGTAGCGGATAAAGGGACGTGTACCAATACATCTTTACACTCGGAGTTTGTAAACCAACTGATCAACAATCAACTGTTATACTCGCATTACAAGTAATTTGAGCCATACACTTGTCAGACACATAAAAAACTTAATAAAATTTGCAGGATTATTCAGGTTAAATTTACTTATGCATAGTTGAATAAATGACACAAAGTCGACACTAGAGACAGTAAGTAGTCTATGGTAACATGAATTAATTAAAGCATAAATTAAGACTATCTCACTTCAGACCAGAGTCGATGAGACACCTAAGCAAAAGCATAGTTCCATAATCATACTTCATGAACAACATTGCAACACAGTGATATTGACAAGACAACATCAACGTCGAAATACTACGCGTTCATTCGGGTGCCACTCGACAAAGTCTGACCCATGAGAAAACTTAATATATGCTTAACGCAGTTGTCGTACAAGAGGGTCCGAACTCGCGGGTGGGACAACTAACGACCTGTATATGTCAAGATCTCCGTTCTGGTTCACTTTCACTTTCGTACCATCACGCTCCGCTATAAAAATGTTACCATTATAAACCCAAGTGTTGGAAATTTTCCTGTCTCTCTTAAGCTTCCTACATTCGTAGGCTAAGTTTTTCCTCGTCTGGGTTAGATCCTCATTGATGTAGATACCTTCTTTATTTCTGCGTAAAGCTTTTCTACCCTTAAGAAGTGCTAAGCGAGCCTGGTAACTCTTAAATTTAACAATTATCTCCCGTGGTCGTGTGGGTTGACGATCAGTTTCCATAACATCCGCAGCAGAAGTGCGTTTAGGAGCACCGACACGATGGCTACGGTCGATGTCACGGGGATTCAATTCCACATCTATTCGACTAGCTAACTGAAGAACAATCTCGTCAGTATTTTCCTCTGCAACTTCCTGCACCCCAGATATACGAATACACGATCGTCGGCTATACTGCTCCAGATCATCGACCTTGGTTGACAGCTTAGTTTCAAGCTCACTCATACTTTGCTTAAGTTTGTCATTTTTACCTTTCAACGAAGCTACCGTATTCCTAAGGTCTGATGTTGCAATGTCGACCTTCTCTTTGACCAACTTGTCGATTTCACTTGTGATCAGTAATTTACACTGAAGTGCTACGCGCATCACATCAGAGTCGGACAGGCCGTAATGAGCACTAGCTACTGGCTGAATCTGTTGAAGATACCCAGATGGAAACGGTAAGGCACCTGGCTGCCCCACCGGAGGCACACATGAAATATGAGAAATTTGGGTAAGCTGATCCATCGGTGTTACAGCAGGCATCCCGTTACTGGTTAGCTCGGGTGATATTCCAACGGATGAAACCAGACCCGTACCCGTACCCGGCACCGACGGCTGGTCGAGCAGAGACTGAGACAAAGGCTGAGATAAAGGCAAGGTGTCATCCATGATTGTCTTAACTAACGTCTCACTTTTTGTATCAGATATAGTCAAATCCGGAGACTGAGACAACTCAAAATCGTCCACACTATCGTCGGAATGATGAGGTGTATTAGGGATATTTGATAAATGGTCTTCCGCGTCACAGAAGTAATCAGACTCCGAATCAATATCTGATTGCTTTATCTTTTTTATAGTGGTTAAATTAGTATTTGGCGATGTTTTACTCTTTTGTCTTTTCCTCTTGCTTCTCTTCTTATCTTTCGATGTTGGCATTATAACAACACAATAACTGGTGGAACTTTAGAGTGGCTACAGCATGTGCAAATGCGAGCTTAATGCGCCTAGGGCAGTGTTTTCTATTGTGTTTTCTATTGTTTGATATCAGAAATTTCTATTGTTCAAAAAGACATATTAATATATGACATATAAGTTCATCTCCAACAGAACTAAAGGTCATGCCAACATCATGATAGTAAAATGGTCTTACTGGCGAGTTTTCAGTCCAAAGATCACATTTGAACTCCCTTTATCACATTTTTCTCACGAGAGCAACTATTTACATTTTGTCGTTCCACCGGTACCGGAAGTCCTTAGGCTTAAGGCTTATTCACGTTCTGTTTACTTATGTTTTTCTTGTTAAGTTTACAGAATACAGTCTTATTCACTCTGCTGATTACTGAAATTTTTGTTTCTAAGGAAACTGAACAGTGTACACACATTATATTTCTTTTTATTGCAACACCTGTAGTCTTACAGGGAAGGCTTACCCTAATTACATAATTTTCACTGGTAAGTATATTCAGTTACCATAAAAAGTCTAAAACTGGGACAACTAAAAACAGTTACACCCGTATTGTCCTAAACATGGGACAGTTTGGGTTTACAACCCAGTAATGCATTCAAACTATGCAGATGGAATGGCAACAGTGTAGGCCCTGATCAGATTGATCCTTTGACAGCAGTCTGAGCTGGGTCTGCACTGTTTACTCAGACCTATCTATTCCAATACATAGATCTTTTATGGTAATGTGCGCAGTAAAATAAGCAAATAGCCAAGAAATGTGATAAAGTGAAATTCTTAGTCTAAATTCAAGCATGCGCTGTGGCAGAGAAAAAATTCAAAGTAAATTGAAAGTATACATTCCCCTTAATTAAATATGTACATATCTATACCATTTCTTTTCATTTTCTTCAGGTATGATGTACAAGAGAGCTGTATACGGTTCTGTGGGTTCAGACTTGATCCCTAATATTGGCTTCTGGGCATCTCTGCCGGGACTCATACGTGATGGATATATGTTCTTTATTAGCCCCTGTCTGGGACACAGAGTGGAGTACAGAACCTATCGCCAGATTGAAACCTGACATCACCGAACAGAGTAGTCATTTTTATGTCCAACTATGCCATTGTTATTTATTTCATGCATGTGAACCATTGTTTCATCCTCACCTTTCTGACTTGAAATAAGAAATAAATGAGCCACAACACGACAAAACCAACAAAGTGGCATGTGCGCCCAGAGAAGATTCACATCAGTCTGGGCATCCAGCCAGTTTTATCAAAGTCTTTGCTGGCCGCATTGAGCTAGCTTAGACCCTTAACTACCCTTTATGAGCACACTGAAGAGTCTGATCAGACTGGGTGGATGCCCAGGCTGATCTGAGTCTTTGCTGGGCACACATGCCACTTTGTTGGTTTTGTCATGTCGCAGCTGAAATGTGTATTTTATACACATACTGTGTATGTCATGATGCACAATACAACAAAATTCAAAATTTATCCCTTTTAAAGATAATTACTGGTATACATTTAGATCTTTATGATAACATATCATTAGTTTTCAAGGCTTTGAGGGTTACCATGGATTAAGTGTGTGTTTATCATACTTGTAATTAGATAAAATCTGGATTCATTGGTGTCTTGGTATCTTCCAAAGTTTGAAACAATTTCATGGAGAGGTCGGAAAAATCATTAAGTTTGGCTTTTTTCAAATATCAATTACCTAAATCTTAGTTAATGTTGCATTATTCTTAGAAAATGTCATTACGCCCGGTTTTCAAAGAGAACAGTCTATTTATGTTTAACATATACAAAGTGCAAGCTAGTCGTTTCTATGTGCCATACACTTCCTAGCTGTATGGACTGCTAGATTATTAAGCTTTACAGGTAGGTAGTACTAGATAGAGGTAGTTGTCAAACAGATCCATTTTATATATCATTATGCTGCGAGATCTGATGAAGTATACCCTTGCAGCTATCTTGATGTCACATTAATGTCATCGTGATCTCAGATTGAAGTATGGTATTATTATTTAAGAATTGAAATTTGATTTTTCAGCGTTCATCGTGTGATGAAGCCAGTGGGCGGAGCTAAAATTCCATGAAGCGCGAAGCGCTTCTTGTAGAATTTTAGCAACGACCACTGGCTTCTTCACACGATGAACACTAAAAAATCAAATTTTTATTCTTATATTTACACTTTATTTTTAGACCCTTCCTGTGCTGTTTTCATAGTAATTTAATGTAGAATATGCAAAATATGTGTCAAAGAAAAGACAGAAATGACGTATTCGGCCATTACGTTCAACAGTCGTTGCCATAATGTGGCGTCAATCGAACGTTACGTAGACCAGTCAAGATGTTTGTTTACCTTTGACGTCGCTTGACGACAACATCACATTATCAACTGTCGTTCATCGGTGTATGAAGCCTGTTGCTCTATACGGTTTATCTATGGGAAGTCAGTGGCAAGGGTAGATAATAAGGCATGAAGCCATAGTACCATAGAGCCGTCGTAATGACGTCATAGTGATGCCACAATGACATCTCCAATAGCTGCAAAGGTAAGCTATGCATTTCAGATGGATATGCTATGCATACATCCCCATGATTTTTAGCAATTGTTACATAGGGGAACAAGTTTTGTGACTTCCTGCTTCCTGGAGGACAAACCCCTTCCGAAAGGGAGTCTACTCTTAAAAGAGTTCACCACATTGGGAAAGCAAAAATGACAATGGAAGAGATGCTGCCCCTGAAAGTATACCCACTCATCTTTAATCATCGTTTTCTGTTTTTTTCCCAGGAATGACCAAACAGTGTAGATCTGCATGAGGTGGCTCATTTTGAGCCACCTCATTTCGATCTACACTGTTTTCAAATTCAAATATTTTCATTTTTGGTGCTTTAAGTATCAACATGTCACCGGTGCTTTTATTTTTTGTTTATATCATAACCAATGGTTTTTAAGCTGACATTTTGTGTGTCCTTTTCATTTAACAGGTTTTATCAAGATCTTAGGTTCTAAGATAAAATTTTGTTTTCATTTACTTTATAATGGCAGTTTATGGCCTATATTACCGTATAGTGGGTTATTTCTGCGGGAGTTTAATTTCTGCGTATGTCTGCAGTGTTATACAAGAGGGCCAAGAGGCCCTGAATCGCTCACCTGAGCAAAAAGGTTAAAGGTCAAACCAGGGTCATAATTTGAACAAACCAGATAGTTTGCAACCATTTCCAAATGGTTCTGAAGAAGAAGATTTTTAATGTTTTTCTATGTATTGCTATTGTTCAAACCATGGGGCGGGGCCATTTTTGACCCTGGCACCATCATTTGAACAAACTTGGTAAGGGACCACTAGGCAATGTATCATACAAAATTTCAAGCATCTGCACAGAGGGGTTATGGATAAGAAGGTTTTTGAGTACATTTTAATTTCGAACCCAAGACTCCCTGCCCCAGGGCCATTTTGGATCCAAGGGCCACCATTTATACAAACTTTGAAGGAGTCCACCAGGCAATGCATCATATCAAATTTCAAGCATCTGAGCTAAGTGGTTCTGAAGAAGAAGACTTTTTAATAGTTTCCTATGTATTTCTATGGCTCAAACTCAGGACTCCCTGCCGCAGGGCCATTTTGGACCCTGAGGCCATCGTTTGAACAAACTTGATAAAGAACAACAAGGCAATGCATCATACCAATTTTTAAGCATCTGAGCCAAGTGGTTCTGAAGAAGAAGATTTTCGAATATTTTTCTATGTAGTTCTATGGTTCAAACCAATGACCCCCTGGGGCGGGCCATTTTAGTCCCTGGGGTCATCATTTGAACGAACTTGGTAAAAGACTACTAGGTAAAGCTATGTACCAAATTTCATGCATCTGAGCCAAGTGGTTCTGCAGAAGAAGATTTTTAAATATTTTTCTATATATTTCTATGGTTCAAACCTGGGACTCCCTGCCACAGGGCCATTTTGGACCCTGGGGCCACCATTTGAACAAACTTTGTAAAGGTCTACTAGGCAATGCTACATACCAAATTTAAAGCATCTGAGCCAAGCAGTTCTGGAGAAGAAATTTTTTATGTGTTTTTTAGTTTCGAACCCAAGACCCCTGCCGCAGGGCCATTTTGGACCCTGGGGCCACCATTTGAATAAACTTGGTAGAGGACCACTAGGCAATGCTACATACCAAATTTCAAGCATCTGAGCCAAGCAGTTCTAGAAAAGAAAAATTTTTAAGTATTTTTTAGTTTTGAACCCAAGACCCCCTGCCCCAGGGCCATTTTGGACCCTGGGGCCACCATTTGAACAAACTTGGTAGAGGACCACTAGGCAATGCTACATATCAAATTTCAAGCATCTGAGCCAAGCAGTTCTGGAGAAGAAGATTTTTAAGTATTTTTTAGTTTTCAAACCCAAGACCCCCTGCCCTGGGGCCATTTTGGACCCTGGGGCCACCATTTGAACAAACTTGGTAGAGGACCACTAGGCAATGCTACATACCAAATTTCAAGCATCTGAGCCAAGCAGTTCTGGAGAAGAAGATTTTTAAGTATTTTTTAGTTTCGAACCCAAGACCCCCTGCCCCAGGGCCATTTTGGACCCTGGGGCCACCATTTGAACAAACTTGGTAGAGGACCACTAGGCAATGCTACATACCAAATTTAAAGCATCTGAGCCAAGCAGTTCTGGAGAAGAAATTTTTTATGTGTTTTTTAGTTTCGAACCCAAGACCCCTGCCGCAGGGCCATTTTGGACCCTGGGGCCACCATTTGAATAAACTTGGTAGAGGACCACTAGGCAATGCTACATACCAAATTTCAAGCATCTGAGCCAAGCAGTTCTAGAAAAGAAAAATTTTTAAGTATTTTTTAGTTTTGAACCCAAGACCCCCTGCCCCAGGGCCATTTTGGACCCTGGGGCCACCATTTGAACAAACTTGGTAGAGGACCACTAGGCAATGCTACATATCAAATTTCAAGCATCTGAGCCAAGCAGTTCTGGAGAAGAAGATTTTTAAGTATTTTTTAGTTTTCAAACCCAAGACCCCCTGCCCTGGGGCCATTTTGGACCCTGGGGCCACCATTTGAACAAACTTGGTAGAGGACCACTAGGCAATGCTACATACCAAATTTCAAGCATCTGAGCCAAGCAGTTCTGGAGAAGAAGATTTTTAAGTATTTTTTAGTTTCGAACCCAAGACCCCCTGCCCCAGGGCCATTTTGGACCCTGGGACCACCATTTGAACAAACTTGGTAGAGGACCACTAGTCAATGCTCCATACCAAATATCAAAGCCCTAGGCTTGGTGGTTTCAGAGAAGATGTCATTTAAAGCAAATTGTTGACGACGCACGACGCACGACGGACGACGGACACTGGGTGATTACAATAGCTCACCCTGAGCCTATGGCTCAGGTGAGCTAAAAAACACAGAAATTGAAATCACAGAATATTCCAACTAGCTATCATTTTGTGTGTGGCTACTACTCTATTTCTCCTCTTCATTTCTATTATCTTACAAAATAAAGGTATGTTATAAAAGGTTCTGCAATAATCTGGTCACTCATGGTAACCTTGATGTGTCTTCTCAAATAATTGGCTGAAAATCTTATGATTATAAGAAGACTAACCAAGCAAAGATGCAACTATGGTTACGTACCGTTGAGCCACTTGGGTTAAGTCCATAAGAGAATTGAACTGAACTGAACTGAAAGATGCTCTATGGACTGGTGATCAGTAATCAGCGAAACTGTGAATCAGACTAAAATTAATTGTTACCAATCATGCTACATGTTTTCTGAATTAATAGATTTAGTTAGCTTATTCTTAGTCATACTGTGTCTCATTTATGTTTGTTTGTGAGTTTGGTAGTACTGGTTATTTGAAATCTGCAGAAATTAAAGCCGCTGGATAATTCTGTATACGTTTTGAGATGATATCAGCAAAAAATGATATCCGCAGAAATAACCGACTTTACGGTATTTCATACAAGTCTAACGGCATTTATTCTAATGACAGTTTATTATTTATGACAATTTTGTTATGTTTTTATTGTTTTACAAACAGCTGAATGACTATCATTATCATCATCATATTTATTCAGACATAAAACAATTTTCCCTTCCAAAACAATCCCAAAAATCTAGATCCACTTAGATGATGAACTAGATTTTCGGGATTATTTTGGCGGAGAAAACCCATCTTATACCAGAGGTACACAAGACTGATTTACATATTTGAAGGAGGGTGCCCATTGTTTTATAGCAGAGTAAATACTACTATATAGGTGACCTTCTTACTTGATATGCCAACTTCAGTCTTGAGTTTAAACAGTAAAGACTGTTTTGCCATAAGCAGCCGACTTGTGAGTGCAAGTCACTTATGAAGTACTGTCAAAATTCTTTATATTGGGACACTTAAAATAATTGCCGTAATTTTCCTAGTTTAGTTTTACAAGGTAGTTATGGGTCTAAAAGATGCAGATGGAATGGCAAACAGAGTAGACCCTGATCAGACTGCTCCTTTGGGAGCAGTCTGATCAGGGTCTGCACTGTTTATTCAGACAATATCTGTCCAAATGTTTAGAATTTTTAGGGTATATGCTTTGAGTGAAGCTTTATCACATCTCATATTCAATAAGCATGCTATTACTGCAAATGATAAAATATGAGTTACACAGAAATATCTGTACGGTACTGAATTGTCTTTCATATAACCAAAGATCTTATTTAACTATATCATACTTTTTATGTTGGCCAAAATGTTTGTTTTTGTGACTTGTTTCATTCATTATCATTTTCCTGCTTGTTTTCTGAACATAGGGTAACTTAGAAGCAATTTCAGTGTATCATATACAGCAATGGACAAATTTCAGTGTCTCAAATTCAGCAGTGGGAAGTGTTTTAGTGTCTCATGTTCAGTGGTGGTACAAAGAAAGTTTCTCATATCCAGCAGTATTAAAATGTTAGCCTCTCCAATTCGACAATGAGATAAAACTTGTCATTTCATTTTCAATTAGTTATGGAAATATTTTGGTGTCGCAGAATCAAAAGTTTGGTATCATATTCAGCTATGGGTGGTCCAGGGTTTGAGTCCTGCTGAAGGGGGATATCTTTAGAAACGTGGTTCCATTGCACACAGTCTTTTATTGTCACTTTTCCATCATTCTGATATGACAAATACTGTTGAAAAAAAAGACCGTAAAATCACAAGTCATCCATCCATCAACTCAGCAATGAGGCAAAGAGTTTTAGCATTAATCATGCAGTCAATTCCAGGCCTTGTTCAGATGTTAAAGGACAAGTTTTTAGCATTACCAATTTTCCAATTGCCCTGAAATTTAAAACACAATCAAACAAAATGAATATTTGTTTAGTTTCAAACATAATATTTGTTTATATTTGCAAACCATAAATGTAAGGTCTCCAAAAAATGGAAAGCTATCAACTGTGACGTTTCTTTCTTGGTTGAGTATATTTATCCTGGATATGGTAACAAGAGCTGTCGCCTGACAGCATAGCTCGCCTGAATTGGTGCTTGCCCATCACACAGCCCCTATGGTGGTGTAGACTGCTATACATAAAACTTCAGGCAAGCATATCTATAATGAAAACACATTTATAAACAAAAGCTATCTCAGATATAAGTCTTGAAATAAAATTAAAATAAAAAAATGCAATGAAATTTCAAAGTCCATGAGCTTGAGGCAAAAAAACCCCCTGAGAAGTAGAGGGGGGGGGGGGGGGGGGGGGGGGGGGGGGGTGAGGTTAGGATGTATCAAAACCCTGAACCATTATCTAACATTAGTCCAAGTATTAGCATCAACTGAGTCCATCATCATGGCACTGTGAAATTATGTCTTCATAAATATAAACTTTAACAAAAGTCTTTAAGACAAAATTCTAAGTCGATGTCCTTAACTTCAAGGTCATCCAGTGGGGTAAGTATAAGTATATAAGGGGTTTTGTAAAAACTCAAAAAAGTGTCTAACATCAGTTCAAGTATAAACTAAATCTCTGCCAAGCATAATGAATCAGTATGCAATTACAAAACTTTAATAAGGACCAAAATTTCCTAAGTCCCTGACCTTGACATCAAGGTCACTGAGCGGGGTTGGGGTAGTACTCTGTAGATCTAACTACAGTGCAAATATAAAAAGAATTCATCTATGGGTTGAGGAGATATGTGTCTTTAAAAGACTTTAACCAAAACATACAATCAATAAAAAGACAATTTTCTAAGTCCATGACCTTGACATCAAGGTCACTGAGGGGGGTGGGGTAAGTACCTTTGAAAACTTTAGACCAACATCTAACTTCAGTGCAAGTATCAATGGAATCCATCCACAGGTAAAGGAGATAATGGGCTTTATAAAACTTTAACCAAAACATCCAGTCAAAAAATCTCAATTTTCTAAGTCCATGACCTTGACATCAAGGTCACTGAGTTGGGTGGGGGTGGTACCCTGTTAAACTTTAGACCAATATCTAACTACAGGGCAAGTATCAAAAGAATCCATCCATGGGTTAAGGAGATATAGGTCTTTAAAAAAATTTAACCAAAACATCCAATCCGAACGCCGACGCGGACGCGGACGCTGACGCCGTGGTGACAACAATAGCTCTTCCTGAACTTTCGTTCAGGCGAGCTAAAAGCTGGAAAAAATGATCTTAAGTCTTTATTATTATGTTTGTCATATTTTATAAATATTTGATAGACAATCTGACTTGTATGGATTTGTCTTATATGAGTTATTAAATAAATCCAGATTGAAGTAAATTTTGCATTTGTATTATCTTTGCAAAGCCAGAGGCAAATTCAGATTTTGATGATAACATTAGAACAGTTATTCTCACCCATCAGACAAAAATATACCTGTTTTTAAAAAAACTGACATTTGATTTTTCAGCATTCATCATGTGCTGAAGCCAGTGGGCTAAAATTCCAGTGCTAAGTGCTTCTTGAAGAATTTTAGCGACAATCACTGGCTTCGTCCCATAATGAACGCTGAAAAATAAAATTCTAATTCTAACATTTACAGTTACTCTTTATTTTTAGACCCTTTCTCTGCCATTTTCTTGGTAATTTAGTGTAGAATATGCAAAAATAAAAGTCAAAGAAAAGTTAGTAAGGACATGTTTGTTTGGCCATTATTTTAAACAGAAGTCGCCCTGATGAGGCATCAATCAAACATAATGTGGACCAACCTAGACCTTCGGTTTTCTTAGCCATTGCTTAAAGACAACATCACATGATCAATTGTTGTTCATCAGTCTATGAAGCTAGTTGTTCTAAACGGTTTACATACAGGAAGTCAGTGGCAAGTCTGAATATAATAAATATAATGGGTGCAAAAAATAGTCTGACAGTTATGGTGTTGAGACCTTGACAAGGAAATGTCAGTCTTGATTTCAAATTATCTATGTCTCTTGCTTGCAAAGCCTAACCTGAAAACTAGCCAAAGATATCCTGGTCTAAGCCTGATTCTATTATTCATATTTTACCATACAAAAGTCTTGTGCTCCCTCACCAGACTCGAGGAGCCCGGTAGCTCAGTGGATTCAGTTCTGGCCTGTTGATCTAGTGGTCCTGAATTCGATCCCCACTAGAGGAGGAAATCTTTTCAATTGTAAACAGGATTCTACTGCACATAGCCTTTCATTATCACCCAACTATTGTCCTGATATGACTGAAGTACTGTTGAAAAGAAAGTTAAATCACAAGTTATCCATCATCTATCTAATCAGACTCTCTTAAGGCAGGTAATTCCAATAACGGCCACAATAAGGCTTCAATGGATAACGGACAAAAATGGTCTTGAAATTAGTCAACTCCCGGTATCTCGAACATTGGTATCTCAAAATATCTTCTTGTATCAAAGAATATACTTCCTATTTTTATTTACATTACAACTCCTGTTATCTCAAACTACTGATATCTTAAAGTAAATTTTCTGGTAACAGAAAATTTACTTTGAGATATCAGTAGTTTGGGCTGAAATTTGACTTCGACATATCGAGAGTTGACTGTACATGTATAATGGGATCTCTTATCTAGGTGCTACTGTTGGACTGAACCTCCCTTATCTCATGGAATGCAAGACAGAAGCAAGGAGGACCAACAATCCAAAATAATGCATGTGGTAACTCTAGCATTTCATCTAACCCATTTATACCATGGAGATCAACTTCTGTGACTTTCTGTTTGTTTTCCCTGGACAACAAAGCCCTTCCGAAATGGATCTGCTCTTAAAGGAAGAATCTGCTCCTAGGGGAGCAAATTCTTTCCTTTAAGAGCGGAGACAAAATGAAAATGGAAAATTTGCTTCCCCTGGAAATGTATCCAGTCATCTTAAGATGGTGTTTATAGTCCCGTCCTCCTCGTAATAAACATTATCCAGTTTCTGTAAAATCCTCTATTATACGGATTGTTCACAGCTACCAACAAACACTTAGTCTTTCCTGCTTTAGAAGCTCTGTGAAGTTCCTGTGACGTAATATTTTGGGATATCAGAATAATCTGGTGTACCAGTCCGACAGCCATTATTGTGGTTACCAAGGCAACATAACAGGCACTGACAAAACAGAGGGCAAACCTGAAAATAATCATGAAGCAAAACAATTTCAACCTAGCATATTCTATGGCATGACAACAAAATAATGATTTTAGAGGTGTATTTCATTATCACCACCCCATAGTCTTGATCTGATTGAAATACTGTTGAAAAGGATCCCCATCCCCATCCCATCCCATCCCATCCAGTCACAGGCTTTACTGTTTCCTTATAGATCCCCATCTACATCTAATGACGGGTCTGATCACATGATGTATTGTAAGTTGTCTTTATAAATGACACTCTAGGCCTAGCTTTTCAACAGCATCATTAGCGTTAAAGAAGTAGTAAGTCAAGGATTTGTTAAATGTTCTACTACATATTAAATCAAGTGTGCTAATATTTTTTGCTGAAAAACATGAGGAGCTTTTGACCGTGTGTTTTTTTTTTCAGCCAAAAATAGCCTTGTTTTAGCATACATTGCAATTGAAAATGTAATGTTTAATTAACAAACTACATCGTCAGTTAAGAACAATTACAGGCCTTGGTATACAAATGCCCTACTATAAATTTCGAAATTCTGGCAAAATGTTTAATAATGTATGTTAATGTTCAGGATGTACTGAAGTCAGGAATTTTGAATATGGCTGTCATTTCTTTGAAAATATCTGCAAAGTTTTGCAATATATGAGCCGCTACATGACAAAACCAACAAAGTGGCATGTGCGCCCAGCGAAAAACTCAGATCAGCCTGGGCATCTGCCCAGTCTGACCAGAGCCTTTGCTGTCGGCATTGAGCTAGTTTTGACCTTAGCTACCCTTTAGACACACAGATTCCGATCAGACTGTGGGGATGCCCAGGCTGATCTGAGTCATTGCCAGGCGCAAATGCCACTTTGTTGGTTTTCTCCTGTCGCAGCTCATATAATTATTCTTTATAGATTCATAACGGCCGTAAGCATTTGTGATAGCTGTATTTTGCACAACTTTCTATTTGCAAAGTTTTGTGGGAATGAAACTTGGATTTTTTTTCCCAAAAGGCAGTAACTAATTTCAGTATGTCTGCATATAGTATTTCAACTTTATATTTTAACAGCCAGAGCATACAAGTGCTACAAAGTTGCTGCCAGGATAATTTTTGAAATTCATATGGTGAGTTTGTTATTAGATGCTTTGTAAAAATAGCTGGGCAGAAATTACAAACAGTGCAGATCCTGCTCTGAGGCTGAGAGCAGTCTGAAAGGGTCTGCACTAGTTGCTCAAGCACTGCTGTCCAAATTTTTAGGCTCATTGCAGTATTAAAGAGAATGCGCATACTTTTCAGAAGAACTCTGCGATTTTCATTTTTTGCTGGCCTGTAGGAATGTTCAGGAAGAGCTATTGCACTACCCCTGGTGTCAGTGTCAGCGTTAGCAAAATGTTATAGTTTAAGGTTAAAGCTCTTTATGTGATGGGCAAGAGGCTGTCACAGTCAGGGGAGCTATCCTGTAAGCAGACAGGTCTTGTTGCATCTTTTCTTGATGGAGTACAGATTTTTCTTCAAGAGTAGACCCCATTTTGGAAGGGCCTCATCCTACAGGGAAGCAAACATGATGTCATGGACTTTGTTCCCTTTCACAACAAGAGCTTTGCAAGCGATGCATAATACGCCCGTTTCAGTGACTCATGAAGGAATTACATATGAACAAGATTGGTTATAGAAGGATGGACAGGCAGACAAAGAGGGGAAACAACTCTGTCTGTAATTAATGACTGTAATGTTATTAAAACACCTAACACATCAAATACTTTTATTATACCAAAAATCAGCTTCCGGGATGAAGCAGCTCAGAAGGTGAGAAATGCCAAAGTCAAACAAGGCAGATAATTCATAAACTAAGTATACAAGAATACCATTCTTGGTCATAATACGTTCCCTTGGCAATATACACATCACCATAAAGTTATGTTAAAATATTTCCAACAGTTAAGTAGTTACAGAGTAAAACGGAAATTGCTGCAAGGGCAGATAATTCAGTAAGCCAGAGTTGTGGTTCATGCTCATGATACATTGCCTCATTCTTATGCACATTCCTAAAAAGTTTCATTAAAATATTTCAAAGGATTAAGGAGTTATGGAGTGAATGGAGGAATGGGGCTAGCCAAAAAAAAAAAAACTAATCAAAGGGAGCTTAGTCAAAAATTAAGGATGGGGGAACAATCATTCTTATATGTGACACACTGTCTTGTGATCATGCACACTGCTATAAAGTTTCATCAAGATATTCCAAATGGTCACTAAGTTATTGAATGCACAAGATTAGTATACACGAAAATAGCCTACGAAATCTAATCAAAGGGACGCAACTCCAAAACAAAGACAGAGAGAGCAACATCGTCAGACCCTCATACACATTGCTATGAAGTTTCATGAAAATATCCAAAATAGTTATCTAGTTGTGGCGTGCACAAGACTAGTAGGGTAAAAAATAATCAAAGGGGCATAACTTGGAAACTAAGAAAGGGGGAGCAACCATTACTGTACGCGACACTTTGCCCCATCCTAATATATATGCTTACAAAATTTCATGAAGATATCTCAAACGGTTACTGAGATATGGTGCGCACAAGAATGTTGACGGACGGATGGACAGACAGACGGACGGACAGCACCATGCCATAATATGTCCGTTTTTTCAAAACGGGCGTATAAAAATGGCAGCAAAACACAGGGGTGAACTGTAAATCCTTATTATCGTCCATTTCATACTTACTTAAAGTCTCTATATGCTACATTTAAATCACAGAATGTGTTGCTAGGTGATGGTTTGCAAACTGTTGCTATAGTTACATAGCTCCCATAGTAACCAGCAAATACAAACATTGTCATGGCAACCATGAAAGCTCTATGATTGTTTTCTCCTATACAGCTGTCAATCCTGAAAATACAAGGGAAACTCTGTATCATGTGTACCGGTATTTCAATTCAGATAAAAAAAAAATTCTCAGGCTAATGCAACTGGGACAACCTTGAACATGTCCCTTATGCATGTATTTGTACATCTACCTTCAAGCTATAGCAAGTTAACATGTACATGCGAATTATTCTTATAATGTATCAATAAACACAGAAAATCATCATAAATACTGGTAAGAAAATTACAAACACAGTCAACACGGTAAATCTGGCAGGAAATCTTTAAAAGTTTACTATAAGTTTTGAAGCCATGGATGAATTAAATCTTCAAAATGGCCGTCAGGGAAGCCACCAAGGTCATATGGAGGCCTTGGTTCAACAGAAAGATTGGAGGAATGAGGGACCAAACATGTACCACCTGGGGGGGTGGCCTTGCATATAAGCACTAGACCACTCCCATTTTTGTCTGTATTGCAAAAAAAAAACACCTCGTTTATTTTAGGTCTTCAAAATTGATTGTAAAAAGCCAATAATCCAAAATTTAACTTTTCAGATAGTACCTTTGTTGTCGTAACTTTACAGAATCTATATGTTGGTTCTCAACAAGACTCTCATGCTTGTCTACCAGGCACCTGGTTTTCATAAAATTTGCACCAAACACACTTTATTGTTTCAATATCTTGCATTTCACATACATCTTACTCTCCTAGCAAATCTCCCTTATTGGTACAATATTTGATTAAAAGACGGGAGTTTACCCTTCCAAAATTACTGCAAATATGTTAGTTATCTTGTGTAATTCAGAGATAAAATGTTTATTTTCTCTTCCAAAACAATCTCAAAGATCTAGATCCGTATATCTTTGAGATGGTTTTGGAAGAGAAAAACCCTGTCTCATAACTGAATCAATATGGTTACAGGACGTGTGTAGCTAAATGAGGTT
The DNA here is from genome assembly GCA_963989385.1 of Ctena decussata. Lineage (NCBI taxonomy): Eukaryota > Metazoa > Mollusca > Bivalvia > Lucinida > Lucinidae > Ctena > Ctena decussata. The sequence goes on along the minus strand of OZ022498.1, from coordinate 51,134,525 downwards.
TCTTACCATACACAATGATGATCTCTGTGCTGTATACACATATTGCAAACTGTACAATGACCTGCTCTCTGTGTTTTTTCTTGGTTACATTTATCACAGTAGTTGTCTGTCTGCCTATCACCTGGAAAAGGAATGTAGTGAAGCTTTATTATAATGACCTTGTCATGAAGTGGATCAAAATGAGATTTATCTACAAAGGAATAAAAGGCAAATGAGACTTTAATGCTCATTTGCCTTATATTCCTTTGTAATTGAGTCTCATTTTAACAGTAATCTGTATTCTAGCTCAGTGCACTTATAGAAGCAATGGGAAGTTTCTGTGTGTTATTCTGCCACCATTCACTGTTTCGGAGAGCATGAGTCTTATTGCTGACGTCACTGGCAATTACTGACGTATTTTATGACTTTTTGAGACACTGGGCGCTGTAACATCTCTTTTTCTTTCCAAACTCGCCTTAAAAACCTACATTTATCTTAGATCTGAATCTGAATCTCATTGTTTACTGATGATACGCCAAAATTGACAATCTTTCACCAGGGGGGTGTGACTGGAGGAAAATTAGTCCCTAGCTCTCACGAGAGAAGAAAAACTTGACACACAATCATCTGATATTTCAGCAGAGGAAATCAGGGAATCAGGGAGGTCATTCCAGTCCCTGATGGTCTGGGGAAAGAAGCTACATTTATATGCATCTAAACTAGCAGTGGGTATCTGAAATGCCATGGAATGTTGATTTCTGCAACGCCTAGTTTTGGGGACAAGGTCACCTGTAGGTATTCTGGCTTTACCTTTCAGACCTTTGTATAGCAATATGAGTCGGTTATCCTTCCTCCTCTTTTTGAGGCTTTCCCACTTAAGTTGCTCAAGGATGCCAGTCATGCTACCCGCCTCTTGGGTGTAATTCCTAGTTACAAACCTAGCTGCACGGTTTTGCACCTTTTCTAACTCTTCCTGAAGGCCTTGTGTATAGGGATCCCAGACCGAGCTTCCATATTCGAGGATGGGACGCACCAATGTCTTATAGCCTACTTCTTTCACTTCTTGGGGACAAGAAAACAAATTTCTCCTTAAGAATCCTAGGGTTCTGTTGGCCTTAGTGCAAATATTAATGATATGGGTATTCCATTTCAAATCACTTGTAATTGTTACTCCAAGGTATTTGATACTTTCAACATTTTCCAGTACTGTACCCTCAAGGGTGTAAGAAGCCTGGATTTTGTTGTGCTTTTTTGTCAGCTGCATCATGTTGCATTTGACAGGTTGAAATCTCATACCCCATTTCCTAGCCCAACATCCTAAACGATCAATGTCTTCCTGAAGTTTCAATGTATCATCTATTCCTTTTATTTCATGGTAACAAACACAATCGTCAGCAAAGAGTCTTATTTCAGACTCAATGTCTGCAGAGATGTCGTTTATGTACAAGGAGAACAACAAGGGACCAAGAACGGTGCCCTGTGGGACACCAGACACAACAGGGGCCCAGTCTGACATAACACCATTTACTACTACCCTTTGTTGTCTAAAGCATAGGAAAGCGTTTATCCAATTCAATGTACAGTTAAGAAAATTGGCTGAAGCATGAATGCGCTGGCAGGATGGGTGGGAGAATTTGAATGAAAAGAATAGTTTTTCAGCATTTATGAGTGTTAAAATAGAAATAGTTCAGCTCTAGCACTGAATTGTTGAGTAATAATTCACTGTTTGTCAGTCAGTTGTAAGTAGACATATCACTCGCTCTCTGCACTTGTGATACGATCTACTTACCAAATTACCTCCAAACGGTGAATTATGAGCAGTGGTAGTGTAGTGGATAATGTGCTGGACTACCAATCCAGGGGTCACAAGATTCATCCCCTGCTTCTGCGGTCTTTCAGATGAGACTTTAAATCGAGGTCTCGTCTCTGTTTGACCTAGTTGTTGGTGAGACGTCAAACCCGAGTTCACTTACTCACTCACCAAACAGTGAATTATAACTCAACAATTCACTGCTAGAGATGACAGATCTATTCTTTAAACACTATGCCTTTCTATATAGCACAAACATAGCATAATAAAGGGACTGCACTGCCCTCTGTAAGCTGTGTCACAATTCTGCTTACTGAAAACTCATATCAGCCTATATCGGTACATAAATGTAGGCTGAGCAGTTTTTCATATTCACTAAATATGTATGTAGTTACTCAGTTACAAGCAAAAGAGATTACTTATAAGTCAAATCAGACCATTGTGAAAAACCTGCCTACAAGAACCAATGAATAATCTTTTAATCTGGTTATATTATATCAGCACACCATCTGCCATACAGCAATGGATGGACACTCAGCGCCAGGTGTGTGCAACTATGGTTACATATGGCTGAGCCACTTGGGGAACGTCATTAGGAGAACTGAAACAGAACAGAACAGAACTGCAATACAGCACCTTTCAGAGCTCTAGATAAGAAGGGGTAACATGGATAATTTACAGAAAATGTTCCTTATTTTACTATAAAAGCATATGTTGTCAGCTCTCATTAGAACCGTCTTGCTGAGACGGTTCTAATGAGGGGTCACAACATACATTTTCATTGAGATGTAAGGAAAATCAACTCTGAATTATCCTCAAAACCCTACCTTATCTGGAGCTCTGAATTCTTTGGCATCATAAGGCAGAGCAAATATGGAAATATAAATGTAAATTACTTTCCAATTTATAGTCACTTTTCATATTCCTAGCATCAAATGGTGGCTGTCATCCTTGTAGCAGAAGTAACAACAATTTTTGTATAAGATGTAAAAATTCCATGGGATTTGCAATGTACATGTAGCCAAGGAAAAGACTACTGCCTAATGGGGACCTAGACACATCTGGCCCTTATATTGTGGGCTTTGCTCCTAGGTTTTGATACAAAATAGCCCAAGGCTTAATACTAATATCATCATTTCATTTTATGGCTGGCTGGGCCCCTAGATGCAAATGGTAAAAGTAAAAAGTATGCAAAGACCAGGAACTGAAACAATCAAAATCCAAATCCAGCCCTCAAACCATAGTTGGAAACAACTAAGATTACAAATAATCAAGATACAGAGAACATATGGCCAACCGAGTGAGCAGCTTGTTCCCAAAAGGTGGCCACTCAGCAACCCAACCGAACCAAAAATAATAAGAACATACATAAGGTAAAACATCACAGAAACTCTGACATCAAAAACAGGCAACAGAGAACCACAACAGAACTACCGCCTTGGAACGGTCAGTAATGAATTAAGTCTTTTTGTCTCGCCTGCCAAGCAGAGGCGAGACATATGTATTGCTTTTCCGGTGTCGGCGGCGGCGTAAACTTTTGTCGAGTTTTTGCGTTTAGGTCATTTTCTCAGAAACTATAAGGGCTAGAGCCAAGAAATTGTTTCATACATACATCTGGAAGAGTAGCTCTCAAAGCCATCATCAATATTGAGTCTTGACCTACATTTTATGGTTGACTGACTTTGCAATTTTTTTGTCGAGTTTTTGCATTTACGTCATTTTCTCAGAAACTATAAGGGCTAGAGTCATGAAACTTGGTTCATGAATATATCTGGAAGGGCAGATATCAAAGCTATCATCAGTATTGAGTCTTGACCTACATTTTACGGTTGACTGACTTTTGCAATTTTTGGTCGAGCTTTTGCAATTAGGTCATTTTCTCAGAAACTATATGTGCTAGAGCCTTGAAACTTGGTTCCTGAAAACATCTGGAAGAGTAAATTTCAAAGCCATCATCAATATTGAGTCTTGACCTACATTTTACAGTTGACTGACTGTGCAATTTTTTTAAAAGTTTTCGCATTTAGGTCATTTTCTCAGAAACTATAAGGGCTAGAGCCATGAAACTTGGTTCATAATCTAATCTAGAAGAGTAAACAGTTTTCATGTTTAGGTCTGTTTCCCAGAAACTATAAGGGCTAGAGCCATGAAACTTGGGCCATGCGTTCATTTGGAAGAGAAGAGCTCAAAGTCATCATCAATATTGAGTCTTTACCAACATTTTACGGTTGACTGACTTTGCAATTTTTTGTCAAGTTTTCGAATTTAGGTCTGTTTGTCAGAACGAGTAAATCTCAGAGCCATCATCAATATTGAGTCTTGACGGTCCACTACATTTTACGGTTGACTGACTTTGCAATTTTTGTGGAGTTTTCAGGTTTAGGTCATTTTCTCAGAAACTATAAGGGCTAGAGCCAAGAAACTTGGTTCATGCATACATCTTTGTTGATTTAGCTCTGTTTTGTGACAAAGCGCCAGCCGGGGAGACACTGCATTCAGCGGAATTCTTGTTTCCTGATAATGTATATTCATCTGGTTCTGTTTATGCAAGACTTATCTGCATAATGATCATACCAATGAAAAGTTACATAAAGGTACAGCGATAAATAGTAAAACAGTAGGGATTTAAATTCTTCTTCACTCACATATATGCAATATTTCAGTAGCAAATCTGTTTTCCAGTTACCAGCAGGTTCTAAGCAATCCATATACTGAAACTACGCAAGAATGTAGGTACTGCTGTGTCTCTGTAATAAACTTGGTTTGTGCATGATACATATACATGTATATGACTGCAAACCAAATTTCATACATACCCTGAGACCTCTAAATAAGCAGGGATTATGATGATAATTCTGGGGGTAACTTTTGCTTACATCCCCTTAAAAATGTATGTTGTGAGTCCACAATAGAACCGCCTCCCAAAGACAGTTCTAACGAGGGATTACAACAATGTTTACTATTTTACAGATAATTATGAAACATTATTCATAGAATTTTGTTTAATATCCCCTCTTATCAATTTTGTTTAACACCCCCTCTTATCTAGAGCTCTGACGAATACCTTGGGGATCCAGCTGCACCACAATTTCATCTGAACGGCTGGAATTATTTTCAATTCTGTCACCTGTAGTCCCTGAACTTTGACTGACAACGAAATTTTGATTAGAATCTTCTCTTGTCGAGTGTGTATTCATATTGCAACTTTGTTTGACCTGAAGCTCACTTTGCCCCTGAGTTTTAACAATCCCTGGATCTTTCTTAGCTTGATATAAAGCCAGAAACATCAATATCACAGTTACTGAGATCACTATATTGTCACTGTATCTTACATCAGAATGGCGGCACAAAATATATTCAAAGATAATATACATGTATATCACAGACATAACTCCCCAAACAAAGAAGAATTGTGTCCTTGACCTTTTCATTCTTCGTTTCCAAGTTCGATAGAAGAAGAAGCAAAAATATGGTAAAATTGCAAGTACAATACAGGTGGTGATTGGTCCAAGTGTGGCACTAATCAAAGCCATGGGTATAACTACAATGGGAGTGGCCACATCAAGACTGACACGTGTTGCTCCACCTCCTGTAAGACCTGGAAGGCGGAGTCTATCCAGCAAATTATCAATGAATTTGTCTACCAGGGATGTTGGTATCTTCTGGCATTTGAAACATCTGAAATATGTCAATCTTAACAGGATTATCACTTGAATATCACTTTTAATAATACAACTGGACACCATTTTAACATTTAAACCTATTGCGCTCAGAATGGCCAAAACTCTATGGAGTTTTGGCCATTCTGAGTGCAATATGGTTAATTTAATACAAGCACACAACAATTGGCTATTAAAACCTGAATACCAATTTTAAACTAGAATTGTTTTCCTACGAAAAAACAGATGTCTCCCCCCTTTTTGATGTCAAAAGGATCAGTCATTAAGACGCCAAGGGAAAAACAATATGTTTCCCTACCCTGAAGCAGGGATTCATAATAAGTAAAAAGTATAAATGCAAGAGTTATAGTTGTTATGCTCTGCATGTCATGTAATGTTGACTGATATTCATATTTAGTTTTTGTCAAAAAATAAATATAAATGCAAGAGTTACAGTGCTCTGCACGTCGTCTATTTATATGTTGACTGATATTTGTATGAAGTTTCATGAATATAGCTTAAACGGTTTTCAAGTTATAGAGCTTAGACGATTGAGACACGATTTTGTGACTGACAAAGTTCCAAGGGAAATAACTCAAATAGTATAAATGCTGTGCTCTGCAGATTGTCTAGTGTTGACTGACATTTGTATGAACTTTCGTGAATATAGCTTGTCCGGTTTTCAAGTAATAAAGCAATTGAGACACGATTTTGTGACTGACAAAGGTCCAAGGGAAATAACTCAAGAAGTATAAATGCAAGAGTTATGGTTTTTGCACTATGCAATTCTTCTAATGTTGATTGATATTTGTATGAAGTTTTGTGAATATAGCTTGAATGGTTTTCAAGTTATAGAGCAGACACAACTGAGACACGATTTTGTGACTGACAACGTTCTAAGGGAAATAACTCAAATAGTATAAATGCTAAAGTTATAATTCTTGCATTCTGCATGTTGATTGATATTTGTATGAACTTTCATGAATATAGCTTGAATGGTTTTAAAGTTATAGACGGACTCGACTGAGACGCAATTTTGTGATGGACAAAGTTCCAATGGAAATAACTCAAAAAGTATAAACGCCAGAGTGCATTCTGCACGTCGTCTGATGTTGACTGATATTTGTATGACATTTCATGAATATAGCTTGAATGGTTTTAAAGTTATAGACGGACTCGACTGAGACGCAATTTTGTGATGGACAAAGTTCAAAGGGAAATAACTCAAAAAGTATAAATGCCAGAGTTACCATTTGTGCACTCTGCACATTGCCTCATGTTGATTGATATTTGTATGAAGTTTCGTGAATAAAGCTTGAGCAGCTTTCAAGTTACAGAGCGAACACAAGTGAAACACAATTTTGTGATGGACTAAGTTCCAAGGGAAATAACTCAAAAAGTATAAATGCCAGAGTTACCATTCTTGCACTCTGCACGTCGTCTCATGTTGATTGATATTTATATGAAGTTTCGCGAATATAGCTTGAGCGGTTTTCAAGTTATAGAACGGACACGATTGAAACACAATTTTGTGATGGACTAAGTTCCAAGGGAAATAACTCAAAAAGTATAAATGCCAGAGTTACCATTCTTGCACTCTGCACGTCGTCTCATGTTGATTGATATTTATATGAAGTTTCGCGAATATAGCTTGAGCGGTTTTCAAGTTATAGAGCGGACACGATTGAAACACAATTTTGTGATGGACTAAGTTCCAAGGGAAATAACTCAAAAAGTATAAATGCCAGAGTTACCATTCTTGCACTCTGCACGTCGTCTCATGTTGATTGATATTAATATGAAGTTTCGCGAATATAGCTTGAGCGGTTTTCAAGTTATAGAACGGACACGATTGAAACACAATTTTGTGATGGACTAAGTTCCAAGGGAAATAACTCAAAAAGTATAAATGCCAGAGTTACCATTCTTGCACTCTGCACGTCGTCTCATGTTGATTGATATTTATATGAAGTTTCGCGAATATAGCTTGAGCGGTTTTCAAGTTATAGAGCGGACACGATTTGTGACAGACAGACGGACAGACGGACGGACGGACAGACGGACAGACGCCCGGGGAAAAACAATATGTCTCCCGACCCTGAAGGGGGGAGACATAATTATTAATGCACCATGAGCTTGTACGAATCTAAGCTCTTCAAACATAAGAAACTGGAGAATATGTGTACAGCTGCTTCTAATTTACTTACCCCTTCAGTTTAACAGAAAAAAAAATAGCCATCAGAGGAGATGGCAAATCCCCCGACCGAAGACCCCCATGGGCCTTGGTAAAAAGGGTGCACTTCAAAACACATATTAGTAATATATTGTCGTTCTTTTATGCTTCTGATTGACATTAACTGTTAACAGATGCATGATTATCTAACACTCAGACTAAAACAGTATGCTTGACTGCTAAAAAGAGGTAATATCTCAAACAGCCACCATATACATGTACACAAATGTATAGCATACGATACATTCAACTTTTAAAATGTGAGAATAACTTCTGAAGTACAAGCCCCCCTACAAATCTAATTTTGAGCTCTCTTGTAAGTGAATTTGGACAAAGAATCCAAATCTGGAAATTTTTTTTTTTTTTTTTTTTTTTTTGGGGGGGGGGGGGGGGGGGGGGGGGGCGGGGGTCACGGGAATGTGGAGGGGTAAGAGATAGTTAGGAACACTGATAAGATATCACAGCATGATCATCAATATTCTAAAAGGTGCACGGTTATTCAAATTCTGGAGCTGGCCAGGGTTATACAGTTATGGAGCAGAGACTCAAACAGCAGCTCAAACTACCAAAGGGAAATAATTCACTGAGTCTAAAAGCAAGAGTTATCATTCATGTATGAGACAAATTGTCATGACCTGCTCTGCATATCTGTGAAGTATCATGAAAATATTTCAAAAGGTATTCAAGCTATGGAGCGGACACCTAAAATCATCAAAGGGAAATAGCTCCAAAAGTAAGAAAGCAAGAGTTGTCATTCTTATTCGCGACACATCATAATGACCTGTTCTACATATCTGTGAAGTATCATGAAAATATTCAAAAAGGTATTCAAGATATAGAGCGGACACGAAATCAGACCTAAAACCATCAAGGGGAAATAACTCAAAAAGTAAGAAAGCAGGAGTTGTCATTCTTGTTCGCGACACATCGTCATGACCTGTTCTACATATCTGTGAAGTATCATGAAAATATTCGAAAAGGTATTCAAGTTATAGAGCGGACACGAAATCATACCTAAAACCATCCAGGGGAAATAACTCAAAAAGTAAGAAAGCATGAGTTGTCATTCTTGTTCGCGACACACCGTCATGACCTGTTCTACATATCTGTGAAGTATCATGAGAATATTCCAAAGGGTATTCTAGTTATAGAGCGGACACGAATCTGCCAAAAAATCACACCTAAAACTATCAAGGGGAAATAACTCAAAAAGTAAGAAAGCAAGAGTTGTCATTCTTGTTCGCGACACATCGTCATGACCTGTTCTACATTTCTGTGAAGTATCATGAAAATATTCCAAAGGGTATTCAAGTTACAGAGCGGACACGAATCTGCCAAAAAATCACCAAAGGGGAGATAATTCAAAAAGGACAATAGCAAGAGTTACCATTCTTGTACGCGACACATCGCCATGACCTGTTCTACATAACTGTGAAGTATCATGAAAATATTCCAAAGGGTATTCAAGATATAGAGCGGACAAGAAAATGTTTACGGACGGACGGACGGACGGACAGACGGACGGACGGACGGACGGACGCCAGGCTCATCGCTATATCCCCCGAACCTTTCGGTCGGGGGATAAAAATGGTTAACTTGAAATACTGGAATACACTTTATCACCAGAATACACTAAAACATACGTTATCATATCAAAATAAACTTTAATTAATAATATTGCCAGAGTTGATAAAATAAGAACTTCTTCCATCTCAGCATTGGTTATTTTTGGATCAAAATTGAGAATAAATAGACCATTGTATGCGTCTCAGAATTTTATGGATGCTTAGGCAACAGGCATCAACAAGTCTGCAGGCTTTGCCCCTGCAGATTGCAGGCTTTGCCACTGCAGATACCCCTAAATTTCTGAAAAAGGTTATTTGGACAGTTTTCTAAACATAATTACCTGTCAGCCATTTCATCAAGGGCCTCACAATCACAACAACAGGCCAGTATATGGCTTCTCTCCCCTTGACTGTTCTCATATTCGCAGCAGCATAAGGCTTCATGGCTTGACATCGTTAGTAAAGTAATACCTGTGATAAAGAAACAAAACTTAAGCATGTTATGCCATAGCAGTGACACAAATTACATGTGCCTATATGAGCAACAACATGAGAAAACCAACAACGTGGCTGTGTGACAAGCGTAGACTCTGATCAGCCTGGGCATTGACCCAGTTTCATCAGACTCTTTGATAAGTGCTTAAATGGTAGCTAAAGGTCTAAGCTACCTCCATGCGAACAGCAAAGGCTCTGATCAGACTGGGCAGATGCCCAGGCTGATCTGAGTCTGTGCTGGGCGCACAACCACACTGTTGGTTTTCTCGTGTTGCTGCTCAATTATATTCATCTTAAAGTTAAAAGATCCCTGACTTCTCCCTGATGTTTTCTGATTTTCCATACCGTTTTACAGAACAAAAAGTTGATCATACTCTTTACACTAACAGTCTCAAAGGAATCACTTGATGATTATTATTGTTGTAGTTCAGTTGTGGTTAAGCAAGCCAATACACATTTTTCAGTCATGTTGAGATGTTGCCGGACTTTTACAGGGCTGTAGATAAGAGGGAGTATCTGGTGACAATCAGGGATATGTTTTGTTAATTTGGCATAGTACCATATGTTGTGACCCCTCATCTGAACCGTCTAATCAAGACGGTTCAGATGAGGGGTCACAACATATGGTTTTGATGAGAAATAAGAATAATTATCCTCCAATTATCATCAAATATTCCCAATCCCTCTTATCTAGAGCTCTGCTTTTACCCGACCCAAGATACTCAGGTCCTGCTACAGCTTATACATGTTCTACTAGCAACTCTGCTACAGAGGCAACAAGCAGCCCATCTCTTTCACAGGCCCTGATGGGCGGGGCTTTCACTTAACAAAATTTGGGGTTACATTTTAAGGAAAAATTTTGCGGCAATATCCTACTTTTATCCCAGCTATTCAAATGTTAATAAGCATCTGTAATGCACTGATTAATCTCTCAACAGTGACTTTATCGAGTGTAATAGGTAAATAAGGTGTAAGATAGGGAGAGTAGGCAGCTTGGGGTAAGCAAGGGATGTTGGTTTGTGTATGTGTGTGTGTGTGTGGCAGATAATGTGGAAGGAATGGAACATTTATGCTGACTGGAGGAGGTTGTTTTATTTTGGCTCCATCTCTTATTATAGTTTTCAAGATATCAACTTCTGCACACAAGGAAAATCTTCTGTTACAGAATGAACTGCATATGTATATCAAGTCTAGTCAAGTGTATCCAATAACCTTGCAAAGTCGTTGGTGCACCACAGGTGACTTTAAAACAATGCCTTTCCACCTAGTCATGTCTTCAGCTGCCCTAGTTGTACTTTATCTCTGTCCACTCTTAAATATTGTCTTTCCACCTCTTCTTCTTCACTATGCCCTGTAGAAATGTCTTTGCTCAGCCAGAAGACCTTGAGATGTGGCCAGACAACCTCAGCTCTCATTTCTTGACCATGGTCAGGCATTTAATATATTCTCCAATGCCTGCTTGGACCTTTCTGTGAATGTTCTCTGTAGCTACATGGTCCTTGTACCAGATGTTAGTAACCTTTGGTAGAATCTCATCCCACAGGCCTGCATTCTTTTCTCTATCTCTGCTGTCAAGGTCCATGACTAACATGCATATAGAAAAATGGATATGACAAGGAAGCATATCAGTTTCACCTTTGATCCATGAGATATGTTGCTATCCCTCCATATTGGTTTCAGATAGAGGTGAAACAGTTAACCGGTATACCGATATATTGCAATATGGGCAGATCAAATATTGTATTGCAATACAGATCTGACTGAACCGATTTTTTGTGGGGAACTTCCCATAATGAGATACAGAAAAGCATCTGCCCTTCTGGCCTTTTCACCAGGCCATATTGCCCTCCAAACCATTCTATCTGCCTTGAAAATGAAGATTAGACTACTACTCAACTCTGTTACACAACAGTGGTCTGACTGATAAACTGTCTATAAAATAGATGAGTGTATATTGTACAAGTAAGCTACAGGAGTAATTTGACAATATAACAGATATACATAAACAATATTTGGAAAATACCTATCACCTAGAAATATTTTTTTCTTTCTTTCTGCCTGCCTGTACAATGTTCACTGATTATGCTAATAATAGCAATCAAGGTAACTGTGGCTGTTTTTACATACATATCCAGTGATTTTTTTACCCCTGCGTCCTGCGTCTTAGACGCATAATTTTCCCAGAGGACGCAAAATATTTCCTTGGCTGCGTTCCGGGACGCATAAAAATAGCCGATCGGTAGTCCAACTGCCGATTTCGGCTTCGTTTACAAAGCTACTTTCGTTTTAAGAATATAGCAACGGTGCATTAGCAGATTGTTATATTACTGGTAAAAAACAGTACCATAGTCTTTCCTACTCCCGCTAAATACCGAAGTCTACCTGTAATACCAATAATCAATAGTGGTTGTCCAGTACCGGAGGAACATAGTATTATCGACCACGGTGATGTCTTTTACCTAAGTGCAAACTTTTATTAATACACCGGGTCAATAAGTAATCATGCCTCCGAAAAACAAGAAAAAGATCAAACTTGATTCAAAGCAGCAAACATTATTTGGTCTTCGTGGGCAAGACAAACACGCAAGGCCAGATGTTGCAGATCATGATGCGACCGATCAAACTTCGAATCCGAAATGACAACGGATGTCTCCAAATCCAATACGCTGTCTGACAATGAGACAACAGGTGATTTATTTTATTCCTGTGACCACAGGAGCTTGACGTTGGTTATTTTTTACTTATAGGGCTTGTCCTTTGAAGCCCTTTAAGTTTGGGATGCAGAGAAAATATTGCTTTTGCATCCCAGTAAAGATGCAAACCCTTGAGCTTGGGATGCAAAGATTTTAGGTCTTGTGAGTCCTGGGACTCAAAGAAGGAGATTTGTAAAAAAATCACTGCATATCTCAGTTTCACTGCCATTCTGCTAAGTGACCAGAGAGAGTGCACTTTCACTGCAGTTCTCGGAGTGCAGCCTTTCTCGAGTAACTGGTTTTAGGTTAAATCATTTCTGCACTGAGGTGTTTTACTGGATAGTTGATTCTGTTTGACACCTTTTGATGTATTTGAGTCATTCTGAGCCAATGAGGTAATGGGCCGCATAAATTTTGGATGGGCCTGTATGTATTGCAATACATATTGCAATTTGGGTCCAGCATATTGCAATATATTGCAATACGGTTATAGCTGCATTGTTACACCCCTAGTTTCAGATTTGTCAAAGCTGCAGTGGCTTGTGCAAGCCTTGACAGAACCTTAAGTTTTGAGTCACCATCTGAGACAATAGCTCCTAGGTACTTGAAGTTAGCATTCTCAGCTTCTGTCCTTTATCTTAATCTCCTTCTGGATGCCATTGCTCTGTCTGTCATAAGTTTGGTCTTCTCAGTACTTGTCTCCATTTTGTATGTGCAGATTTTGTCGAGCTTTCAACTAGGGCTTTGACTTTGAGTCCCTGCTCTTCCTCAGCAAGAGCATCAATGTCTTGGGCAAACCACACACTGGTAATAGTTCTACCACCTATGCTAACCTTTCTATCATGTTCTTCCAAAGCATAATTTTTTTTGACAAAAAGTAGGTATAATCATTAGTCTATGCAATTTATTGACTTCCTGGGACGATAATTGGATATTGCCTATCACTCCCAACAGAAACAAACTGTCAGTGTCACGTTATTCTTACTTGTCCTGATTATCTTATTTACTTTATCTGTACATTTTAATAACTATTCTGTACATAACTTCTTTCTGCTTACATTCAATCTTTCTTATTCTTTTCTTGGCCACCTGACATATAGTGGTCAAAGCTGACGGAGTGTGGTACAACACAGAAGTAGAAGTTAGCTGAAATAAGGACAATGTGGAAAGTGATTGTTTAGTCATCTCTGCCTCAACGACGTGACAAAGTTATGTTAGCTGCCCATTTGTATTTTCTTGTAAGGCATGTCTTAGTTTTCATCATGATCATTAGTTCTAGCACGGTTCTTATCTTGAAGACATGATGTGTTTAGGTGTACGAATCCATGGTGGTGTACGAATACATGGAATTTTACCATAAACAACAACCTCAGACCTTATTTTCCTGAGTGAAGCTACTGGCCACCAGCGGTAACATTAAAGTTTGAAGTTTGGGCACACTTAAATTAGACAATAAAACAGCAAACAAGTCTTATTATACGAAAAAAAATGCAAAAAATTCACGTTCGTGTCCAACCTTCGTTGCCTTCAGGAATTGTCGCCCTTGAGAAAGATAAAAGCTGGAACCATAGTGTGACTAACTACCGCATTACCACTAGAGACACCCAGGTGAGGCACAGCCAGAACCAGAGACTATTACCAGAATGCACCTACAGAGGCTGTTCAGACTGTTTAGGTGTTCCAGTTATAGTGATGATGTTGAGCCCCTGAGGCCTTGTGGCACATCTCTTTTACCCGAAACAGAAAAAATGTTTCATAATTCTATTTCTGGCGTTTTATTGATGTGTACCCCTTCTGGAAATGCAGACATTTTCTTACTGAGAACGTTCATGCAAAAACATACTACTGGACTAATTCTACCACTAGGGTCGAGTCTGATAACTTCGGACAGCGTGTACATTTGGATATACCATTGCAAACAGCTTGATGAGTTTGATAAGCCGTCTCATCAGGAATTCCACTGTTAGCCCCGTTATTTTTGTATTTATTCCAAACAATTGACATATAAAGGAAACAATGTCACTGTCCGAATTTACCTGCTGTCCAATTTTACCGGACTTGACCCTATATGACATTTGCAATATGCAGATAGAATGAAAAAGTTGAGTCTACTTTGAGTTATTGAAGATGTTGAACACTATGTTTCAGGTTTTCTGTAAAATTATGAAACATTGATTTACACTAGGGTCGAGTCGGGTAATTTCGGACAGCGGGTAAATTCGGACATACCGCTGCAAACAGTGAAAATCCAGATGAGACGGCTCACAATGAGCCGTCTCATCAGGATTTCCACTGTTTGTACAGTTAATTTTGTTTTAATTCCAAACAACTGACATATTAAGAAACAATGTCACTGTCCGAATTTACCTGCTGTCCGATTTTACCTGACTTGACCCTAGTAAATAAACTATTGACATTATATGAGGAGTCTAGAATATGCGGGCACCATTTAAGCTTGCAAAAGGACACTTGTGACTTCGCACAGAGCCAGTATCCATGGAATAAACTACTATCTTTTTTTTGTAGAAATTGACTTTATCAAAAGTTCGAGTCTGCAAGGAATGCTGTCTGTAAGGATTATCCACTGAAATATGACAATGCAAATGATTTGAGCGCACTCTAAACTTTAATGTTTAAGCTATATACACCAAGAAGATTTGACTGGATGCTGTGCTCGGCCTATACAAAAAGATAGGCCTATACTTAAAAGATAGCTTGGTACCCGTAAGTTACCCGTAAGTAAGAATCAGAAACATGATTTCAAAAGAGTTGCTTATGTTTCAAGATGAACCACACATCTAAGGTAGGTGGAAAGGCAATTATCAGGAACCAATACAATCTTCACAATCCAATACTGCGCCCTTTTAAAAATTTTGTCTTCAAGTTGCGTTCAGTAGAAGTTTTATTGTTCCTTTGAAAACGCACGACTTGCATTAAAATGTTATTTTTCGAAAATGTGTTTTTGAAATAGTTGAAACGTATTTATGATTCCTAAATTCATGTTTCCGACTTAGAACTGTTTCAGGTAAAAGAAATGCACTCCTGGCTCCCACAGTGCCTTCCGACAACCAAAACCAGAAACCACCTTAATCTCATGCTTTTGGCTCCAATGCTGACATGCTATGCCCTTTCAAGGAAAGTAACTCAAATGCTATATGTTATACCTATGCAACGGGGCTCATGGGTAATAAAAGCTGTAATAGTCTACCTGGATTGAGGAAATCACTCACTCACTCACTCACTCAGCCAGCCAGCCAGTCAGCCGGCCAGACAGTCATTCAGTCAATTTATCAAAGATGACGCACGAAATATAAAACAAAAAACAACAAAAAAAAAAAATAATAAAAGAGTAAAGTTGGCAGTATGAAACTTATTATAAAGGAGTTTTGAGGAGATAACCTGCTCAGCAAACTAATACGATTCAAACTTAAGGTGATGATAACTATTGGGGGTGGGGGGGAGCACAAACAAATCTGCATAAAATACGGAAAATAATACAGATCTTCCCGAAACTTAGCAGATGTCATCTCTGTGTTGTTTTTAACAATTTAGAGCTTCAAAACGCTTGACCTGTTGATTTTAAGAAAGGGTTTTATAGGGTGATTTGCGGCACAAACATCTAAACAGTAACCATCATAAGTGAAAACGCATTTCGTCAATGCATTGACAGTAATGTCCTACCAATGATTTTTCGTACTCTTTCACAAATTGTCAGGTTGAACAGATAAAAACGATGTAGCATGTGCCCAAATTTTAGACAATATTATAGAGATCTCGCAAAGGAGTCTACTTTTTCAAGCACTGACACTCTGTCTTGGTCACAGTGAGGTAGTTTTTATACTGTATGTGTGATACAGGTATACCTTGCTAACCAGTATTTAATGAATGCATCCAATTATCAAAGCTGAGCAATAAACATGAACTTTATAAAGATAAAGATAAATTTAACATCGCATATCAAAAACAGACAACGTAAGCTCTGTATAGCTTTTATTGCGACAAACAAGGTATCCATAAACTAAAGGACCTCTGACGGTTGTAATGTTAATTTGCCTATAAAAATAGTCAAAATTAAATTTTTGATATGCCAAAGAATTTCTCTTGAAATTTGTTGCTCTCAACTTCCCCTAACTGGCCATGAATTTAATTTCTGATTACTTTGCACATAGACTTCAATTTTTGGTGGAAAAAGCCAAATTTTGTAATTAAACGTAATGGAAACAGGAAAAGTTTTTTAAAGATACTTCCCCCCCCCGTGCCTCAGCTAGCCACTTTGCATGTATGTGTGTACTATCATAATACACATTATATGTGAGTGGCTTGCTGAGGCACGGGGGGAAAAGATAGTCTACAGCTGAAAAACTGAAAAAGTGGGTGGGGTACTTACACCCTTTATATCTAAAAAATAGGCTAAAGTCCTTAGTACTGAAAAAATATTGCATAATATCAGTAACAGTAGTGTGTACGTCAGTTTTAGCATAGTTATAAATTAAGATTTTGATATCTTAGAAAACCAAATAAATGGACTTATTTTCAGAGACTGAAAAATTCACATACCCCTCTTGATAAAATTGGTCTATGTTAGTCTATGGCATGATAATTTTTCAAAATCACTGTTAAAATGTCTTTATAGTACACAAGGCTACATATTAATGCCAAATATTTCAACTTTTGCTGCCCGACGAAGGTGCAGTAATTTGTCGAAAAATGGGCAAATATGCATTGATACTGTCAGAGGTCCTTTGAGCAACGACACGAGAAAACCAACAAAGTGGTTGTGCGCCCAGCGCAGACTCAGATTAGCCCGGGCATCCGTCAAGTCCGAACAGAATCTTTATTAAGCGCTTAAAGGGTAGCTAAGGGACTAAGCTACCTCCATGCGGACAGCGAAGACTCTTATCAGACTGGGCGGATGCCCAGGCTGATCTGAGTCTGCGCTGGGCGCACAAACACTTTGTTGGTTTTCTCGTGTTGCGGCTCAAATTATACCCACCTGATGACTTAACTTTATCTTTCTAGGACTACCCTTTATAGGCGAGCGTCAGCCAAAGGAGCTCCTATGACCATTTTCACGCCTTTAGTATGGCGCGGCCGGGATTCGAACTCACTTCCGAAGCGGACGCTCAGTCACTGAGCTATCGGGGCCGGTTTAAATACATGGTCGAATATTTGAGAATAAGTTACTTTTTTCATCTGTCCAACTTGGCAGTACAATCTGAGAAAGAGTTGGAACTAATTACTGTCTCTGCATCGTAGGACCTTTCAGACGTTAATGCATTTTCAATAATGATGAAAGTTCTTTTAGATTTTTACGCCGCAAATAACCTCTTGGTCTTTCCTTATATCAATTTTTTTCATCAGCATGTCACTCATTTTTGTATTCTAGAATAGAAAACAACAAAAATAACAAGTCTGCTAATGGTTTTTTTCAAATTTGGTATTCACAACAAATCATCACCAAAACAATTGTTGGGTTTAGAATTAGATTTTCAGTATCATAGTCTGCAAACCTTGTATTCTAATTGACTAAGTTATATACCATTTAAATAGCAGCTGACTGTCACATTTCAAGCCAACTTGTTTCGCGTTGCAGCTGGTACAAGTTAATGTGAGACTGTTATTACCCTAGTCTAAATGGTTCGACAGGAATTTAATGATGCCGTTGACCCCATTGAATAAAGAGCAGAGATGAGAACATATATTTATTGGAACTGTCTGTAGTAAGTTTTCAGATAGAATGAAGAGGGCGCATGTGTCTGATCAGTCTGTGTCAGTGGGATGTGGTACAAGGACGGAGGACAAGAATTTATCGAATAATGACCGTCCTTGACCTATCCGATAAATGTTTTAGTTTCATAATTGTTTGCTAGGTTCATCAAATAGAATAAAAATTTTACATAAGTTTTTGTCTATGTTCATTTTGTTTGAAAGCATATATGAGCACACAAAGTTCTCGAAATAATGAGAAACTAACTCGTTTTGACGAGAAGTCAACTCGTTATATTTATAGAGAACCCAACTCGAAATAGCGAGAAACCAATTCGTAATAACGAGAAGCCAATTCGTAATAACGAGAAAACAACGCGTTATTACTAGAAACTGATTCGTAAAAACGAGAGGCCGACTAATAACGAGAAACCAACTGGTTATTTTGAAAAGCCAACTCGTAAAAAGAGAACCTAACTCGATATTACGTGAAGCCCACTCGTAGAAATGAGAAACAACTTGTTTTAACGAAAGCCATACGACGCAATATCAAGGAAAATTATTCAAGCAAAGTGTTGAAAACTAATATCTGCCTGGTTACAGGAAGATTTGATGACAATATTCATAACAGCGGAAAATGCCAGTCCAACTCAAATTATGTCTGCGGGAAAAATACAATACTATAACTGCAGATGTGATCTTTGCATTCCTTTTTGATTACATGTCAATTTTAAAATTCAAGGGTACTTTAAGAACTGGTTCCAGAAACTTTTCCAGCAATTATTACGCTGTGAACATAAATATATAGAAGCTTCAGCGCTGTTTTATCGCTTTTGACTCAATATGTACATATTTTAATGTCAAAAACGATAAAATAGCACTAAAATCACTCCATTATAATAAATTTGTCTTGCATTATTATCAACTATAAAATACATAAAAAAACCCGTTTAAATAATAAACAAAAATCGGTAAAAATCTCAGTTTTGCTGAAACAAACACTTTCTAAATGTTGACAGTCAATGGTCGTTCACAGCATTGTATCCGTGTTATTTTAGATAAAGAGATGGACCCTTTACTGATTTTAAAGATACCAGAGATATGAGGTTAGCCATATGCGAGAAAAGATGCATTGTGTCATTTGCATAAAGAAAAAATTCAGACTGTCTGTGCATCTCTCACCGTCTGACCAGAGTCTTTGCTTTGTGACTAGCTGGCCTAACAATGTCTAGTTACACACTGCCTGTTACTAATCTTTGCTGTCAGAATGTGAAAAGTAACTTATTTAAGAAAGACATTCTTTTGTGGCGCAGCTTATATCAAACTTGGCTCGTACCTTGCCCTGTACGTGTGCCTGTCCGTACCTGATAGTACTATTACACCTCTCATATGTCCGTTTATCTGTTTCAGTTATATTAATTTCGTTTTCTCATTAGTAAAAACGGTTGCGCATCGACTGGATAGTTGCTAGATTTTTTTAATCATTTAAGTGAACAAACGGACGAACAAAAAAAAAAAAAGGAAAAAAAGGACGTTCTTATTCGTGATTCGTTTGTCGGAAATTTGGAAACTATAGTTGCTGACATGTTTCGTCAAAAGATGAAAAGTTAGAAACATCGTAAAGCGAGTATTAAGGAAAAAGTACATTTTAATTAACACCCTAAAGATCTGATAAACAACCACTAGGCGTGTAAATTATCATAAACGATCTCAAAATGACTATTAAGTTTGAAAGAAATCCGATGTCACCAATAGTACTGGCAGCATATTTATTCTTTACTCTAAGTTTGTCTGCGAAGATTAGCGTTTCAGGTAAGTTGATGATCCAGCGTTCCTTAACTCTTTCGGCGCCAAAGTCGCAAAAATGCGACTTTGCAAACAGCGTATATCCAGATCAGCCGGCTCTTAAAAGAGCCGTCTGAACAGGATCTACACTGTTTGCCATTCAAATATGAACTTAAAAAGCCTGATTTTATGAAAAATGTCTTTAGATTGTTAAAATTTCCAATTACAAATCTGTCGTCTGATGATTTGAGCAGACGAAAATTTGTCGTCTGAAAAATTTGGCGCCGAAAGAGTTAAAAGGGACCTGTGGCAAACAGTGTATATAGTCACTCAAAATACATGTACAAAGTGCTCAACTCTTACCATCAACTGGAAAGTTGAAGTTGCCTTCCGATGACAGATTAAAGACATTCAACTCAACCAATTTAAGTAGCAGAGAGTTTTTATACATATTTATTCATATAATTAATTTTGTAGGCATAAAATGGTTCCTGATATCCACAGATTGAGGGAACACTTGGTTTTTGTTTTGATACGCTGCACGGAATATGTGACTGAATCATTGTTTTCGTCAAGGTATTTTACGCTCATTGAGCTATGCGCCACTTCCCAGCCCACATCTTCTCGAATCTAACGACACTTTGATGGAACCGCAAATCTTTGGACAAGGACTCTGTCACACAATTTCAATCAAGAAATGAGCCGCGACACGAGAAAACCAACAAAGTGGTAGTGCGCCCAGCGCAGACTAAGATCAGCCTGGGCATCCGCTCTGTCTGACCACACTCTTCACTAAGCGCTTAAAGGGTACCTAAAGGTTAAGCTACCTCTATGCGGACAGCGAAGACTCTGATCAGACTGGGCGGATGCCCAGGCTGATCTGAGTCTGCGCTGGGCGCACAACCTCTTTGTTGGTTTTCTCGTGTCGCGGCTCAAATATCGAAACTAAAATGGCGCTGAATTTGCATGGACATCCATTAAAATTTTGTGACGTCCTTGAGAAAAGTACGAATCTTTGTGATCGCATAAAAATGTTTTTAGACTCGGAAATACAATGTATGTGGACTGGAAGAGGGTACATAGCCTAACGATTGTAAAATATTTGAAAGAGAAATAATCACCTTCATCTTTTCCAGCGTATCAAAACAAAAGCCACGTGATCCCTGATCCATATCTTACTTCACTTCTCGTCGTAGAAGCATCTTCAAAACATGATCACATGCTTTCTTCACCTACAATAGTTTCAACATCGGGTTTTACCTCAACGTTGGTTTCAGTCCTACAAAAGAGAATATCAGCTTTGTCATTCAAAGCGGATCTCTAGTTTTGAGCCTTCAGTTAATGAATTGAACCAAAGGTATACATGAAGCAGGCGGAAGTTCATATCCTCTGTCCGATGACTTCTATTTCCTCTTGAAAGCCATAAGGGTTGTTCATTATAACCCTGTTTTTCATCTCAAATCTAGTTGATTATTGAGCGGGCGATGCACAAGACTTCTGTAGCATAATATGTAAAGCATCTACCTGTGTTTTTAACGGCTATCTTATCTAAGGCTCGCTACAGATAGATGCCTTTACCTGTACGCTGACAGACAACTGCCCTTGCATATCGTCTAAGAAAGTTTGGCATGGCTTTCAGTTTCCTGCCTACTCAAAGCGTCGATTTGTTATTGGCCTGCCTCGAACATTGTCGTTTTCCATGATTCTTTCCAGGGGCCGTATTCATAAAGCCACTTAAGTCGTTGCTATGCGGTTGCTAAGGCTAAATATCTATAAAGGAGATTCCCTACAACTATGAAATTTGGTCTGGAGGAACAGTCTTTGTAAGACTGTTCCTCCAGAGCAAATTTCATAGTTGTAGGGAATCTCCTTCCAAGAAATTTAGCCTTAGCAACAGCATGGCAACCACTTAAGTCGTTTTATGAATACGGCCCCAGAATCTTAAGAGAAGGGCAGAGGAAAGACACATTCTTTGACCCGATCACTACTTATAGGAGATTCACATCAGAAGACCATTTTAAGACAAACAATATGTTGTGAAATTTATGAACTCATCTTTTCAGACAGAGTTGAAAGTCAGCAGACTTGGGTCTAAGTGGTCGCTATATTATCTTAAAAGATAATTACTGAGATAAATTGAGCTGTGAAAAAAGGTTATCGTCCGTATTCCATTTCGACGAGATATCGAAACTTGTCATCACTCCTATGTAACTGCAAGCGCAAAACTTGCTTCAAGACAAACTTCTCCCTAAAAAAAGGCTAAAACTAAACTGTTAGTGTTCGAAGCTCTGCCATTGATACCAATGGCATGCCAATGCCATCCGAAGTTTTGCTATTGCCAGTCATTGGTACCAATAGCTTCCTTAGAGACGTAGACAGTAGGTGCCAACTGACGTCTTTACAAGATGACAGCCAATGAAAGAAAGGACAGAAAGTAGTGGAAATGTGGGATATTACAGTTATTTTCTCAATTTTAATGTTTTGATTCGATTTAGCAAATTGCAGAAGGGATTTATAATTGTGATACATTTAAATAACTTTCATATGCATGAGCATGATCGTTGCATTTTTGGCTGTTTCCAAAGACGCTTCAATACATTGCTAAGGTCATGAGGATGGTACATGTAACGAGTGGACGAATTTGCTTTTTTCTAATAAAGCTGTTGCAAATGATTCCCAACTTTCGTTTTTACCGCCAACATAAAACATGCCAATGCCAGTAAAGATCTGTTCGAAGTTTATAGACTGCCGATGGGAACCAATGGTAACAGTGATAAAATTACCATTTCATAATTTTGTTATCGGCTGAAATTATCGGAACCACATTATAGACAAGTCAAGCAAGTCTGAAAGCCTAAAGTGAAATATTCTTAGACACAATACGCATCAAAGAATCTCTAACTTAAATTTTGAGCAGACATTTTATTTCGTATTGCGCAATGTACGAGTAGATAAAACCTTATTTTACGCCCGGTTATTTTTACAAAATACTGTATAAAGACCCAAAATATTATGAAGAAAATGTCTGAGCAAACACTACAGAGAGCAGTGTATCTGAGCCGCGACACGACAAAACCAACAAAGTGACATGTGCGCCCAGCGAAGACTCAGATCAGCCTGGGCATCCACCCAGTCTGATCAGAGTCTTCGCTGTCCGCATGGAGCTAGCTAAGAGTCTTGGCAACCCTTTAAGCGCACAGCAAAGACTCTGGGCAAATGAGCAGATGTCTAGGCTGATCTGAGTCCTCGCTGAGCGCAAATGCCACTTTGTTGGTTTTGTCGTATCGCGGCTCAGTTACACTGCCGAATCGCAAAATCATCCTGTTTAAAATTTAGGCTCTCTGCAGCAATGACTTAAGGTGACAGACATTCATGTTCTTAAGACACAAATGCTACATATTTCATTTTTTGTAAACAAGTTCATATACACATACAGTTCATATGTATGCTCGAGAAATGGAACATGTTTCGCGAGGAATCGGTGATTTTGGAGACCTTTTTCGTTGGAGGCATTTGATAGCTATGTTGACCACATACTAGGGGTGACTATTGCAGGCCAAAATGACTATTGCAATACTATTACTATTGCAGAAATCCTTATTGCAATACTATTACTATTGCAATGCATTGCAATAATATTGGAGACAGCATTCTTATCCAGAAATTCTGCTTTTATGTATAAAATCTTGTTTGTTCATATAAGTTTGTGGCGAAAAAGCATTATTTAATGACTGTCCTTTCACAATGTGCACAACATGACAACAAAATACAAGAAAATGTTACATTTTCCATTCTTTGAAATCCAATACAAGCTAAAACACATCCTTTACTATTATTCTTTTAGTTTAAAATACTTCCTTCAAGAAAAAGATGCATGTCTAGGAACTATTGAAACTATTGCGATATTGGAAACACTATTGCCGATAGTGTTGATATTGCAGCTTTCCCTATCGATAGTGACTATTGCCAATGTTATTATTGCGATATATCGATAGTCCGATGTATTGTTACACCCCTACCACATACACCATAAATACAATGATATGAAACAAACATGTTACAGGACATAGTTTAGATAACATATGAGCCGCGACACGAGAAAACCAACAATGTGGTTGTGCGCCCAGCGCAGACTCAGATCAGCCTGGACATCCACCCAAACTGTTCTGACTCTTCGCTAAGCGTTTAAAGGGTAGCTAAGGGTCCAAGCTACCTTCATGCGGACAGCGATAACTCTGATCAGACTGGGCGGATGCCCAGGCTGATCTGAGTCTGCGCTGGGCGCACTACCACATTGTTGGTTTTGTCACGTCGCGGCTCATATCACAATTCATGATTGGTCTTAGATAACTGGTGTTATCTACTTTATACTGAATGACGTTCAGTATTATGTTCATATTTCATGAAAAATTTAGATAGTCATGTAACAGTCAGCGTTAACACAGTCTACTTATTCAAATGCTTATGTAAATAAGTTTTATCAATGTTTAATTTCGACTGGTCGTGTCAACGAGGACCAGTACTCTATACATTCCACCTGCAGATGTTTTTCTTCTGTATCAAACACTACACCAAAAGCAACTGGGAGAGGCAGAAATAAATCTTTAAAGTCACACATTTTATTTTCTGAAAGTAGCACCCTACTAAAACCTATTACAGACGCTTTTTCTGAACACAACTTTATATTGTTTTTAAAGGAAATAATCAGTTTGAAATGTTTTCCATGTTCAAAGTTAGCTTATTGCTTTTATATTCTTCAAGATATATATGATACTGTAAACATCCGTTCGATTTAAGCATATTCTAATGTTACAGAATTATACATTTTGTATAACTCCTGAACACAAATGATAACTGATAACATTGCGCTGTGGCTGATAGAATGCTAACTTTATACATGTATATTCATAACCCAACGAAGTAAAGACGGCATTTTATTTCAGAATTAATATTTTTGGATGGTAAAATGTAGACGGCATTTTATTTCAGAATTAATATTATTGGATGGTAAAATGTATAAAAGAATGCCAAATAACAAAAACTTTTCTCAAAAAAAATTCAGTAATTCAGTAGAAAGAATAAAAAATAGTATAAACGCAGGGTTAGGACGTTTTGCGAACTCCGCAAATATATGCGCCAGTGTTGGGAATGCTTAGGTACTATATGTATATATATTGAAAATTAAATGTGAAATAATAAAAAAGAAAATAAACGAAAGTAACGCACAAGGCGCTGTCCAAAATTATAAAAGTGTTGGTCAAACAATGACCGGGTTTTTAGTATTTTTTTTATGTACATGTGAGATTTGCTCAGAAACCACCAGAAATATAGTGAAAATATTCATTATGGTCATTTTTCATTGTCGTAGAAATAGAGAAACATTATATAGTACATCGTCTTTATGGGCAACAGACTTGTATAAGTCTAACGGATTTTTATATAACATTGATGATATTGTAATTTCTATCTCAATTTTTTTTTTATTATATATGTCTATACAAATAAACTATTGTTGAAAATATTATTGTCACGTTGCAAAGGAGTACCAGTGTACACACGTATAAGTTTTTGTTGGTAATACATTTAGTTGTTTTTCTAAATTTCATTGCAGGAAAAATATTAAAAATATATAATATTCAATTACTACTCTGGTATTTGTAATTTGATAGATAAAAAAAAATATATAAAACGGATGAGATATGACACAGATTAGGACAGACAAGAAGAAAATGACAGTCTGTCTCAACAGCACGTCCACACAATACCGTAAACATTCTAAGTACTGGGATAGATAGATTTGACTGAACAAACAGTGCAGACCCAGATAAGATTACCCCTACAGGAGCAGTCTGATCAAGGCATACACTTTTTGCCATTTCATCCGCGTCCTTTGGATACATTATTATATTGTAAAAATAACCAGGTTCCATTTTAGGATAATTACGGTAATTACAGAAGGTGTCCCATTTTTTAGTTTTTTTTACGGTGGTTAACTATTTATCTTAATTGCAGCACAGACAACACCTCTAAGCAGCACAATTCGTCTGATAAATGGTACCCGCAGCTCTCAAGGTCGGGTGGAGGTGTTCCACAACAACACCTGGGGGACGGTGTGTGATGACAGCTTTGACAACAACGCAGCCGCTGTGGCATGTCGTATGCTGGGACTAAATAACAGCGCGTAAGTCATTTCAGCTGTATCATAATAAAACATGTTTTTGAAGCGATGCGAACTGAAAGCTGGACAGAACCGCGTTTGTACAGGCCTGTCTGGGCATTTCTTTCAAAACAGATACAAAGCTTATGTCGATGATTAACTTAATTGATTTTGATTTAAATGCAGCATGGCGATACTCCTGTTTCGATTTGTTTATTATGTACTGGGTATTTCTTAAAAAAAAACAAAAAAAAAAAACAAAAAAAAACGGACAAAAGAGATACACAGGAATTAATATGCTGTCTTAGCTCTGCCAGTTTAACTATCAAACTACCTTTATATTTTGTTCATAAAATTGTGTATGCCTAGCCTGGCTAGCTTCGAAAGGAACAAAACTCTGCAATCAAAAACAAAAACCAAAAAAAAAAAAAAAAAAGAAAGAAAAAGGGGTCCGCTTATATTTTATCCCCATTGTAAGATCCTACCTCAAACCGTTCTTGCGTCAAACAGCTGCTAAAAGCATAACTGACGGAGGGACAGATGGGAACAAACCAATAAGTCGCCTCAACTTCTTCGAAGTTTTGGACTTCTTCGAAACTAGGGTGGTGTGGGGAGGGGCATAGATACCAAAATACCGAAATGAAAAAACATAAACCTGGTTAACTATGTTTCTAAGACTGCGAAAAAACGAAAAGATGCTGTTACAAAACGAAAAAGAGTCATACTTCCAAAACTACGTGGGCATCGTGGCTAAACAAATTTGTTCAGCCACGATGACCAGGTCGATTAATTTAATCATATTTTATTGCCTTTAAAACAAGCAATGGGGTTGGGCTACAAGTTCTCACAACATTAGTTACAGCCTTCCCCTATAACATATTTACAATACGAATTTCATTGCTGTTGGGCTGTATCATGCCACTAACGCATTTGGTAAGGTACAGTCGTTTAAACAAGGACCTCTGAAGGTATACTTATATTTGGCGCATTGTTTGGCTGTAAAATAAAGATGACTTTATCAACTTTCGAGCATATTCCATACATATTAAGTGGAATTATGCCTCTTTTCCGACTCAAGGATTTACATGCGAACAACTCAATGAACAAAATATCTGGAGAAAGTTAAAACTATGACCATCATAATTAGCACACAGGTAGAAACAAAGGTGTAAATGACCTAATTATCTTTATGTTCGTTTTCGACTTTCGACTTGGCCATTTGACATAGGAAGAGCATTGCGAACAAAATGTCTGAAGACTGCCTTAAGCTAGGATCTTCATATCTGGCATACAATTACAAATCAAGGTGTGGATGACATAATGAGCTTTTAAGCATTTCCAAGAATATACCATGTGGACAAAATATCTGAAAAACAACAACAACAACAACAACAACAAAAAAAAAAAAAAAAAAAAAAAAAAAAAAAACAACGTTTAAGCTAGGATTTTCATGTTTAGCTTACGTTTCAGGACTAAGTTGTAGATGATGTGAAATTTTATTCATTTATTTGTTTTAGATCGGATTCCGTTAAAAGTTGATAATGTTATTCTCCTTTTCTGATTAGGCATTTTAGGCACTAACAACCTAGGGAACAGAATAATTAAGAATGCATTGCTTAAACATATTTTATTGCATATAAACAATAGGATCTGATACAAGTTATACAAAGACCGAAAGCAAATAAGAATGCATATAGCGAGGATAATGATATTTGGTGTTCAGCTCAGGGCTAAGACTGCAGGGATGATCCAATAGATTTTTGACATTTTTTTTTCAAAATATTTGATTGAATTACATCCCTTTTCTGACTTGAACATTTAAGGAATGAATTTCATTTTTCTGAGGTTTATCGAAGTGTAAACTACATTGGGTCACGTGCAAAGTGAATGAACCCCGAAGGGGTTCATGTAAACTTTGCTAGTGACCCAACGTAGTTTACACTTCGATAAACATCAGAAAATTTACATTCGTTTCAATCAAATCTTTTATGAAAAAATCTTATATAAGCGCTAAAATTGAAGCAATAAAAATGTACACGCAATTTTTCTGCTAACAGCAGAACGGCGTGCATGACGTCATGACGTTGCTGACGTCCAATCAGGTTGGAGAGAGCAATTGTTTATTTTGACGTCATCGACGTCGCGTGTCTCAATGTAATTATTGGAATGTAAACTACATTACGTTCCAATGGTTTACTATAGGGCTTTTCAGTAAATACACCAACAATGTAAACATTCATGAATGAGCCTTCTTTAGAGGTAAGCATACATTACGGGGGCAAATAGTGTTACATACACTTTTCTAGTTCTAGTTCTGTTGAGTTTGCTTAACTCTGTTTTCTAGTAACTTTTGTAGTATTCTATTTACCTTTGTCTGCCTACCCCAGGCTACCATGGCAATTTAATATCGTGTCTTGCAAGTTCTTCTGTTTACTTACTTCAGAAATTTGTATGTCTCACGGGATAGTGCTTTTTACGGTCCTGGGTCCGGCATGATATGGCTTGACGACGTACAGTGCAGTGGCAGTGAGGCGAGCCTGTCCCTGTGCCAGAGAACTCCCTGGGGACAGAGTAATTGTCAGCATTCGGAAGACGTTGGAGTTGACTGCAATCCAAGTAAGTAATAATTGATCTGTGTCGCGTGAAAAGGTACCTAACGTCATAGTGCTAAAAAGTAAGACTAAGAGCAGTCTGCGCATCAGCCCAGTCTGACAAGGGTCTTCTTTGCTCAAGCATGTGCAGTCTCTGAGCACCGAGTAATCTTAAAAGAAGAAAGAACAGAAAGCTGAAAACTCCGACCAGTCTTCTAAATAAGTTTATTTGTATTATGTTTCAAGATGTTGAATGCACCAGCAGGTTGGCTGGAAAGTAGCTGGAGAGTTTTATCGGCAATTTTTAGGGTAGAGTGGGGTAACTTCGGACAGCGGGTAAATTCGGACATACCATTGCAAACAGTGAAAATCCAGATGAGCCGGCTCATAATGAGCCGTCTCATCAGGATTTTTACTTTTTGCCCAGTTATTTTTGTTTTAATTCCAAACAACTGACATATAAAGGAACCAATGTCACTGTCCGAATTTACCTGCTGTCCGAAGTTACCCGACTCTACCCCTATTTTTCTTCATTACAGATCTGGATGCCAATGTTTCTATCCGACTGACTGGGGGTACAAACAGTCGGGAGGGTCTAGTTCAGGTGCAGCACAATGGAATTTGGGGAACAGTTTGTGATGACGAGTGGGACGATAAGGCGGCAATGATCGTCTGCAAAGTGTTGGGACAGCCAAATAAGTATGCTGATACTGCTTTTTCACATTTTGCCCCAAATTTACAGTTCGTATATCATACCAAGTTAAAGGATATGACATTATTATTCACTACCCCATGATCATATGATAGCGGATAATTAAACACTCGGGGATGAAAATAATTTCCTTTGTTAATTTTCTGCAGAAGGTAACACACCACAAAAAATTAAGGAATTTGGTACGCTTTCAGGGAAGCAACCCAGTGGTTTTCATACGTATCTCCCCTTCTAAGTAGAGGTCAGCTCTTAACGCAAGGAATTTTCTGTCCTTTAATATCACACTCCTTTTGGACGAGTTTTGTGTCCAGAGTCGCAAACAGGAAGTCAGAAAATTGTTCCTAGTAGAAAAAATATGGAGGTGTACCCAGTTACCTTCAACTTGTTCTGATTAGACTTATACAAGTCTCCTTATTAAAAGCATATTTTCCTTATCTGAATATTTTGCAATCTTGAACAAGCTTTAGCTATATATTGGCTCGAAGGCTTCAGCTTATCTGTAAACGGTATTGGAGAAGTATATTGCTGAATATGAGAAAATACCGTATATCAGTCTAGGTTTTGATGTACAATTATGGCGATAAATGATAACCTCATGTGGCGTATGAAAAATAGTTTGATTATATAGCATATTGTAATAACAGTTTTGCTATATAAAAAGTAAAAATTTGCTACTGTTTTGTGACCGCATATAAAAACGGAGCCTCTCTTTTCGCTGCCACAAACCTTCCCTGATTCGAAACGGATACCTTTTATTGCTGGGTTGACTATATGTAAACAATATTTTGGCGATATAACATATGCAAAATAATAGTCTGGCTATACAGCATATGTAAAATAATAATTTTGCTACATATTATAGATGAAATTATACTTTTGCCACAAAGCACGTGTAAAATATTATTTGAAATATATTGTGCATATGTAATTTAGTAAATGTAAAATTATAGTTTGGCTGCATATCATATTGCAATAATATTTTAACTATATTTCATGTGTACAATGATCACGGGGGTAATACCAATTTGGCTACCTGTGCTTTCGACCGAGTCAGTCAATTACCATATACACGCAAAAGTGGCTTTCGACAGCAGTATCAGCTCGGTCGACAGCCATTAACTATAGTACCATTTACCGTTATTGGTAATGCTTACGAGCGTATTCTCGGTCGAAAGCCACTTTGTATAGTACAGACTCGGTCGAAAGCACAGGTAGCCAAATTGGTATTACTCCCGTGATGATATTTTGTCAATATGTCAATATTATTTTGACTATATGCCACGCGTATAAGAATGATTCGTCTGGATGCCATATCATAAAATATGTCTAAGTACCATATGTAAAATAATATTTTGGCTGTATATATTATTGCAAAATAATATTTTGGCTTTATGGCATACATAAAACAATCTTTTTTTTGCTATATGGCATATTCAAAGTAATGTTTGGTCTTTTAAGACTTAGGTACTATAATATTTTGACTATCATATGTACAGTAATCTTTTGGCTATATTGCATATGCACAGTAATCTTTTGGCTATATAGTATATGTACAGTAATATTAGGATAAACGGCATATGTGAAATAATCTTTTGGCTTTATGGCATATGCGCATTATATTTTGGTTGTATGGCACATGTTAAGTAATATTTTGACTAAAGGTGTATGTTAATAGTAATTTGGTTATAAAACATATGCAAAATAATACTTTGGCTATATATGTAAAGTTACATTTTGACTATGTTGCAATTGTAAAGTAACAGTTTGGCGATACGTCACACGTAGAGTAGTATTTTTGTCATATGACACATGCAAAATAGTATGTTGGTTGGTTGTATAGACCATGTTAAACAATAGTTTGGCTATGTGACTTATGTTAAATGATATTTTGGCATGTGTTACATAATAATTTGAGCCGCGACACGAGAAAACCAACAAAGTGGTTGTGCGCCAAGCGCAGACTCAGATCACCCTGGGCATCCGCCCAGTCTGATCAGAGTCTTCGCTGTCCGCATGGAGCTAGCTTAGACCATAAGCTATCCTTTCAGCACACGGCAAAGAGTATGTATGATCATACTTTGCGGATGGCCAGGCTGATCTGAGTCTGTGCTGGGCGCACGTCCACTTTGTTGGTTTTCTCGTGTTGCGGCTAATATTCTTTAACTGAATTCTGAGTCTCAAGTGATTTTATTTGTCTTGCCTTCCAGCACTGTAGCTATACCTCTAACCAATTCTTACTTCGGTAACGGAAATGGCACTATATGGCTTGATGATGTTAAGTGCACAGGTCGGGAGATAGGACTTGGCGCATGCGCTCACAAAACATGGGGACAAAGCAACTGTGATCATACTGAAGATGCTGGAGTGATGTGTATACCTAATGCATGTAAGTTAATACTGTTTGTTTCTTTCATGAGGCAGATACATTCGCTCTTCATAACTTTTGTGCATTTTAACTTTTTTTTAGATATTTTGGTATGTCTTCTGTCGAAATTTCGAACTATTCATTTAAGTTTAACCATCTGAGTTTAAGTGTCATTTGTCGAAATTTCACGATAAAAATACTTTTCTGCAATGTTATATGATAGCTTTCCAAAAGAAAGATAAAAATAAGATAAATATATAAATAAATAAATAGATAAAGAAAACTGAATATGCGTCGTCTTGTTTTATGTACAAAGTTACAAATGACACTTAAACTCAAATGGTTTGTCCATTCGATATTTTACTATCACCTGAAGGCACGTTGTTTGGGCCTGGGATGCACTACTGTCAATTATAGGCCCGGTGGCTATCCCTGACAAACCCTGCTGTCACCTATATACTCAAGGTTTGTCCCGGTTGCATCTGCTGTCACTCATAGGCCCAGTGCACGTCCCTGGGGTACATGTACTCTACTTTCACCTAAAGGCCCTGTGTATATCAGGAGCCCCGGTAGCTCGGTAGGTTAAACGCTGGCCTACTAATCTAGCTAGCCTGAGTTCGAGCCCCGATGGAGGCGGGAATCTTTCCAACCGCAAACGGGGTTCCATTGCACAAGTCTTTCATTATCATACTTACATCGTCCTAGTATGACTGAAATACTGTTGAAAAGGACGTAAAATCGCAATCCATCCATCCATCCATCCATCCATCCATCCATCCATCCATCCATCACACTTCACAGTTCATAATTTAAGTTTCACATTCTTCACTTTCCACATTTTATAACATTAAATTGTGTGAGTAATGCTTTTGAAAATGCCTGGATATTTATAAACGGACCTCTGTTAGGCCCTGCGAAGCAGTTTTTAGCAGAAAACTACTGGTTTTGTATATATTTACGTTTAGCGCTTAGGACCATTTTAGAGTCTGCTTAGCGCACCATAACAGATGCCAGTCGGAACCAGTTTAGAGGCTGATTAAGACCAAAATAGATTCCAGGACCAGTTTAGATGCCAGGACCACTTTAGATGATGTACAAGAGACGTTCTCAGTTAAGCTGGGCCATTAGCTATTAATTTTGTCCTTCGTATTACCTTTCTTTAAATTGCAAAATAACGGTTCTGTTTACCCTCTGACAAGTAGCCCTCTGTCTAAAGAAGTAGATAAAAGTACCAAGACACGCATGCGTTTTGTTAGACATTTTTAACACTGGTTCGAATAATGATACCCTGGTTTAAAAGGTGACGTTTTTTAAATGTCGCAATATTGCCGTTGCATAGATGTGAACGCCGCACGGCTAAAAAAGATAAACCACTGCTTAAAATCGAGTTCCATTATTAAATTCGGATGATTTCTTACATATTTCCCCGCTTAAACAATATCTAAGGGGTCGTTTATGCTACGAAATGAGACTGGGAACTAATGTCGCAAATTTTATGTAACCTACGTCACAGCGGTAAAGTCATGATACATGTATTAACTAAAATGGCCCGGCATCATAAAACTTACAAGATCACACGAAAAAATATGTGTTCCATAATATTTTATATCATTTGTGCAACTTTGCTCCATTTTGTATATTTTACTCAACTTCAAAATACATTACCCCAGCATTTTTCTGTAAGAATGTAACCTTACGTCACGGGCTTTATTTAAAACTGAGCAAAGCAATCGCTCTGAAACTCATGTGCAGAATCCTGCCTAGTGACAGCTACAAGATGGTGTGCTTAGATTTCATGCACTGAAACATTAAATGGTATAAAAACGTTTAAAAGTATGTACTGTAACCTACGTCACATGTAACCTACGTCACAACGTCACTATCACCACGTTTTGAAAGCGTTGACGTCATTTGATTACGCAGCGCTTCAAAGAAAACCCCTTTCTTCCAGAAAGCAAAGAAAAACATTTTAAATTGAAACCGGCCAAACTAATCAAATGTCAGTAGATTAGTAAATGTGCAAAGCTACGCATGTCAAAGAAATCGTATGCGACATCGTCCTTTAACGTATCTAAATAACGTCATGAAATACGCCGTTTCTAATAGTTAGGGTATATCTCTAAAAATGGTTGGTATTCCGTAATCTAAAACTATTATCTGAAAATATTTTAAATCTTTGAAGCAGATATAATGAGCATTATGGTCGTGAATTTTCCTTGAATTCTGGCATGGTTGTATATATGGCCATTTTTGTCCGCGAATGGCCCAGCTTAACTGAGAACGTCTCACATACGTAGTTCGATATATAGTCGTTTATATACAGAGAATTAACAGAAAAGATGTCATTAATTACCCCTTTTTCGCGAAGCTCTGAATTGTTTCCCTCCACTCACATTAGTAAACGCCCACTTTTGAAACAAATATGCGACATTAAATATTTAACCCCTGTTTCTCGTTTAGGTAATCTTTGTGGTTTTTAGAGATTCTTATTTGTATTTCAGCTGCAAACCCATCAATTCAGGTGCAATTAAGAGGAGGGCTAAACCTGTTCCAGGGGCGTGTCGAAATCAATGTATATAACCACTGGGGAACCATCTGTGATGACTCGTTTGACGATAGAGAAGCCACAGTTATCTGCCGAATGCTGGGACATCATAGGTTTGTCTCTATCTTTTACACTTAAAGTGCCAAATGAAAAACGCAGACGACAAAATTCATGTCTATAAAATTTCAAGTGTTTCATCCAAACTGTATCATGTTGAGAATTTTTAATTCTAGATCAAATTAGCTGCCTTCAAATTCAACTGCATGTAGGCTATTTTCATTTTTAGCGCTTTTTAAAAGTATCGAAAGTGTTTCAAGTGTCATTTAAGGTCACCACAGCTTACAGCCACGAAAAACTTGACTGAAGAAGAATCTTGTACAAATAAATAGAAGAGCGAATTTTAAAATAGCGCAAAAGAGACAGGACAATAATCATGGCATACTGTTTCATTCAGAGATTCTAATACAGACCGGGTGATCTTTCAAGACATTTGCAATATAATAGAACTCCTCTACATCTTCCATAGCATGCTCTGTGATTAAAATACATGTAGCTGCCGTGCTGAATACCTTTGAAAGTGATTTTTACCCATTGGAACCTGAAACTATGAGGTTTTATGTGCTTAAATGCATTGGCAAGTAGAGTAATATTGACAAAATGCATTGGCAAGTAGAGTAATATTGACAAAGAATTGGAAACATAGCAGAACAAGCTAAATGATTTCGACAATGGCTCATTTCTTAAACTTATCCACAAATACTCAAATCAGTAGAGCATACGGTCCAAAACTGATTTCTTGCATGTTGATGTTTTTTTCTGAGTTCTTGCATTCATCAACACGTTAAGTTAAGTCAAATGAATTCCATCCTTTCCCGCAAATATCATTATTTTCAAGACGCGACAAACCCATCCAGCTCACTTCAGGTGTTGTTAAAACCTACTAAAATGCAAAATATCTGAGAAACACTGTGTGCAGGAGATCAAAATGGACCGTATGTTCTGCTGGCGCGGAACAGCTGTGATCTGATCTGAAGTTACACTGATTGTACATTGATTGTACATACCTTTTTTATACATGCAAACTTCATGGAACCATTGGATTTCTTTACATTTTCATTTGACTTCATGACACTGTTTATATTCAGGGGTGGCCACGTATTGAAAGGGACTAGTTTTGGTGGTGGACAAGGTCCTATCTGGTTGGACGACCTCGACTGTAATGGCAATGAAACAAGCATTCTAAACTGCTCCCGTAAACCTTTCGGGGTCAACAACTGTGGCCATGCAGAAGACGTGGCTATTTCTTGTATGCAAAGTAAGTTAGTATTTGAGATGATTTGGTTGGTTGGTTGGTTGTTTTGGGTATAAAAGTCGTCTGAGACAGTTTCTCAGAGAAGGAGAAAGACATGATAAATGGGAAAAAATGTCGAAATAACCCCACCCGCACCTACTGCAAGCACAGTTAGCTCTTGCACAATTTTAAGCCCCGCCCCTCCCCCCCACTCCACCGCCCGACCCCCATCCCTCAATCCGAAAGCTCCACGGCCCTACCAACCCTTTGAGGTGATAAGATATAATTGAGCCACGACACGAGAAAACCAACAATGTGGTTGTGCGCCCAGCACAGACTCAGATCAGCCTGGGCATCCACCCAGTCTGACCAGAGTCTTCACTGCCCGCATGGAGGTAGCTTAGACCCTAAGCTACCCTTCAGCTTTTAACGAAGAGTCTGATGAAATTTGGCAGATGCCCAGGCTGATCCGAGTCTGCACAGTGCGCACAACCACATTGTTGGTTTTGTCGTGTCGTGTCTATTTCCTGTTTCACTTACCCCAAAGCAAAATGGCTGCGAAAGACATATAGGAAAGTCGGGTAAATTCGGACAGCGGGTAAATTCGGACAGTGACATTGTTTTCCTTTATATGTCAGTTGTTTGGTATTTAAACAAAATTAACTGGGCAAACAGTGAAAATCCTGATGAGACGGCTTATTATGAGCCGTCTCATCTGGATTTTCACTGTTTGCAGTTGTATGTCCGCATTTACCAGCTGTCCGAAATTACCCTACTCCACTCTACGTACATGTGTATTGTACCTTCCTTTATGTGCGACCAGGAAAGATTCCGGTCAGCCTGCGCGTCTGCATTATCTGATCAGAATCTGTCTCTTTTCGACTATACCTTCTATTTATACTGGCAATTCTAAAAATGGAAAAGTGAAGACTCTGGTCAGTTTGAGCAGCTGCGTAGGTTAATATGAGTATTAATTGTAAACATATAGCTTAAAGTCTCTTTTCACACAACGCTATCATATGTAAAAAGTGTGCACGGACAGACGGACGACATACGACAGACAACGGACCTTTGCTATGGTATAAGCTCACCTTGTAAGCCTTAGGCTCAGGTAAACCAATAATTGTTCTCCAGATCAAATATTGTCCAGAACTACTTGAATGAAACAGATACTTACGTCATTTCCAGACAGGGACTGAAAATACTATTTTAAAATTGTGCCCTGAAAAAAAAAATGGTAAAGAAAAGCTGAATTATCTCATTGTGAAAGAAAAACAAAATCATGTCCATAATTTTGTTTTTCTTTCACAATGAGATAATTCAGCTTTTCTTCCATAATTTGATTTTCTTTCACAATGAGATAATTCAGCTTTTCTACCATAATTTTGTTTTTCTTTCACAATGAGATAGTTCAGCTTTTCTTCCATAATTTTGTTTTTCTTTCACAATGAGATAATTCAGCTTTTCTTCAATAATTTTATTTTTCTTCCACAATGGGATAATTCAGCTTTCCTACCATAATTTTGTTTTTCTTTCACGATGAGATAGTTCAGCTTTTCTTCCATAATTTTTTTTTCACAATGAGATAATTCAGCTTTGCTTCCATAATTTTTTTTTCACAATGAGATAATTCAGCTTTTCTTCCATAATTTTATTTTTCTTTCACAATGAGATAATTCAGCTTTTCTTCCATAATTCAATGAGATAATTCAGTTTTTTTTCTTCCATAATTATGTTTTTCTTTCACAATGAGATAATTCAGTTTTTCTTCCATAATTTTGTTTTTCTTTCACAAAGAGATAATTCAGCTTTTCTTCCATAATTTTGTTTTTCTTTCACAAAGAGATAATTCAGCTTTTCTTCCATAATTTTGTTTTTTTTCACAATGAGATAATTCAGCTTTTCTTCCATAATTTTGTTTTTCTTTCACAATGAGATAATTCAGCTTTTCTTCAATAATTTTGTTTTTCTTTCACAATGAGATAATTCAGCTTTTCTTCAATAATTTTGTTTTTCTTTCACAATGAGATAATTCAGCTTTTCTTCAATAATTTTATTTTTCTTCCACAATGGGATAATTCAGCTTTTCTACCATAATTTTGTTTTTCTTTCACGATGAGATAGTTCAGCTTTTCTTCCATAATTTTTTTTTCACAATGAGATAATTCAGCTTTGCTTCCATAATTTTTTTTTCACAATGAGATAATTCAGCTTTTCTTCCATAATTTTATTTTTCTTTCACAATGAGATAATTCAGCTTTTCTTCCATAATTCAATGAGATAATTCAGTTTTTTTTCTTCCATAATTTTGTTTTTCTTTCACAATGAGATAATTCAGTTTTTCTTCCATAATTTTGTTTTTCTTTCACAAAGAGATAATTCAGCTTTTCTTCCATAATTTTGTTTTTCTTTCACAAAGAGATAATTCAGCTTTTCTTCCATAATTTTGCTTTTTTTTTTCACAATGAGATAATTGAGCTTTTCTTTACCAGTTGCTGACTTTTATATAATGCCTTGATTTTTGCAGTACACCTGAAATAAGCGGATCACATCCAAGACAGCTAAGAGGATGGATAGATGGATGACTTGCGATTCAAATGAGAAAAATAAATTGATCTGATCTGAGAAAAAGAAAATGAAAACCCATATTGTTAAAATGAAACAAAAAATGTTTACATCCAGCTCCTTCGTCTTGTTATTATACTGATATTATGCTGATAAAATATTAAACACAGTGATGACAAAACACCTGTACACATCCTGGGATATGGACATCGATATTGACATTGACGCCTATCTCTAAGAGAAATAACTGCATGCGTTCCAGTTGTTTACGTCCTTTTAAACAGTATTTCAGTCATATCTGGACGATGGGTGGGTGATAATGAAAGGCTGCGTGCAATGGAACCCCGGTTACGACTGAAATGATTCAGCTCGAACCCGGGACCGCTAGATCAGCAGGCCGGCGCTTAGCCCACTGATCCACCGGGACTTCTGACAGCTAAGAGGAAGGAGGTAATTCATTAATGTCTATCTTTTACAGATACCCCAGCTAGAATACAAGTTCGTCTCGCCGGATCGACCCAAGCGAACCAAGGCAGAGTTGAAGTACAGCGTAACGGCCAGTGGGGAACTGTATGTGACGACCACTGGTCGGCGTCGGACGCTGCCGTCGTTTGCAGAATGTTGGGTTTGCCGTTGTAAGTATAGTACAAGAAGTAAAGTACATTGTAGCTTCACAAATATGGTCCCATAATTTTGACTGTTCTGATAGGTCAGTGAACAAACTCTAAATTTCAGCTATTCAAATCAAACTTTTCCAGGCCCCGAGGTTATAAAAAAATTTTTGTGCTAAACTCAGCTGAGTATGAAATTTTCTCTGCTGATAGATATGAAAATGCCAACTAATGTTGGCATTTTCATATCCATAAGCGGAGAAAATTTAATACTCAGCTAAACTGAGCATGAAAACAACTGTACTTATCAGTAATTTGCTATTTATTAGCAGGTAAAATTTCATGCTCAGCTGAGTTGAGCATGAAAAAAGTTTTATAACCTCGGGGCCTGGTTAGTTGACAATTCTAAATAGAGTCTGTCGAGAATTTGCGAGTCCAAGTTTAAACAAGTTTCCGAAAAAATATTCCAATCTGTTGCAATAAAGATTGGTTTTCAGATTAGATAATATTTAATTCTCAAACTTCAGTACTAATATCAAGATGTTTTATTCTACTGACAAAACATTTTTTCTTTTCTTGACCATCATATGAAAACAGATGTAACATCTGATCCTGTTCATTTTATAATTCTGACGGTCGGAGGCTTGGGAATTACACCATTCGTGTTGGTCGAAGAGTTACGGCACAGAACGTATAACTAGAGTTATGGGTTCGAATCTAGGTCCTCACGCCATGACTCATGCCTGTCATTATTGCATCTTTCACGTGAAACTCGAACTCAAATAACTGAAATACTGTTAAAAGTGCCATAAAACTCCAAAATTATTAATATTACAATAATTCTAACTCAACTAGTTGTTACGACCTGGCAGAGGTAACAAAAAGATGGAAGTAAACCAGCAACAAGCCTGTTTCAAAATTTAACAAAATTTATTTACATGTACATCAAAATTAAAACAGTCATTAATCGATCAAGAAAATATGTAATTTACGATACCTTAAATTATCCTGAATGTCCCTCAAAATGTCCTGTTTAAAACACAAGTCCTTTCACAGTTTCTGATCCCAAATATTAAAGTCAGCAGAATATTTCCAATAATCCCAGAATGAAAGTCACAAAAGTAATCCCATATATTTAAATTCCAGTATAACTTATTTAACTATGGACTGGTGAATGTGTTTACAAAGATAATCTTAAATGAAAATCTGTCCTCTATATATACTATCTAGGAACATTCAGGAATTAACCAGTGATAGATTTTACCAGACAGTTCTCAATTCTGACATAATTTTATACCAGAAGATTCTTAATGTTTACAACAGAAATTTCTATTATTTTCTACATTACTAAAATTAGATATTCTAGAAAATTCTCGAAACATCTTGAAAGTTCTCAAAGTTTCCTGAAGCTTCCACAACATTCTTTTGACAATGGGGAGCAAATTCCAGAACTTTCTAGACAATTCTTTCTGTTTCAGGAACATTCTAAAGATTCCCCAATTTTCCAGAATGTTCTAAAGTACAGTGTAAACAACTTGTTTATTTCAAACCTAGT
The DNA here is from genome assembly GCA_963989385.1 of Ctena decussata. Lineage (NCBI taxonomy): Eukaryota > Metazoa > Mollusca > Bivalvia > Lucinida > Lucinidae > Ctena > Ctena decussata. The sequence goes on along the minus strand of OZ022498.1, from coordinate 51,094,208 downwards.
AAACATCTAAAAACTGCAAAATCATGGTAAAAGAAAATATTTACACCAAATTAAACACCATATTCATAACACTTCCCCCCTTCAAGGAAAAGAAAGTTTTATGAAATAAAGCTTTCTTTTGCCATATAACCAATTATTATGAAACAAAATTAAGTTTAATGCTTATACACTGTACATATATCAGTACCAATCCAGACATCATGTAGTAATAGCCAAATTTAGGCTCTTGAAAGTGCATCTGGGATAATATTATCTTTTCCTCTGATATGTCTGATGTCAAGATTGTACTCCTGCAACATGAGACTCCACCTGAGTAACCGCTGATTTTTGTTCTTCATTTTATGAATGAAGGTCAGTGGGTTGTGATCACTGAAAACAATAATTGGTGTGACTGAAGAAGATAAGTACACTTCAAATTGCTGAAGAGCAAGGATGAGAGATAAACACTCTTTTTCAATAGTAGAGTAATTTCTCTGACGTTTGTTAAACTTCTTGGAAAAGTAACAAACAGGGTGATCCACACCATCATTATCCTCTTGGATCAAAACACTGCCTGCACCAACGTCACTAGCATCTACCGCCATTTTAAATGATTTATGAAAGTTCGGTGCTAAGAGAACTGGAGCACTCTTTAGTATGGCCTTGAGCTTATCAAAGGACTTTTGACAGTCTTCATTCCAAATATATTTCTTTCCTTTACACAGCAAATTTGTCAAGGGTTCTGCAATTACAGAGAAGTTATTACAGAACTTCCTATAATATCCTGCCATACCAAGAAAGCGCATCAGTTGTCTTTTGCATGTAGGTACAGGAAAATCTGAGATAGCCTCTACTTTAGCTTCTACAGGTTTTACCTGTCCTTGACCCACAACATGTCCCAGAAATGTCAAATTTGCATGACAGAATTCATTTTTTGCTAAATTGATTGTCAATTTTGCATCACTAAGTTTTTGAAAGAAATCTCTGATAGTCTGTAGATGTAGTTTCCATTCATCGTGGAAGATGATTGCATCGTCGATGTATGCTTTACAGCCACCCAGATCAGATGTCAAGCTATTTATAAGCCTCTGAAACGTTGCTGGAGAGTTTTTCATACCAAATGGCATAACCTTATACTGATAGAGTCCATCTGGTCTTACAAATGCTGAAACCTCCTTAGCTCTGTCTGTCAATGGAATTTGCCAAAATCCTTTCAGGAGATCAAATTTAGTAACATATTTTGCTTGTCCAATTTGATCAATACAGTCATCAATACGTGGGATTGGAAATGTATCCGTTTTAGTCACAGAATTTACTTTTCGATAGTCTGTACACATGCGAAAAGTTCCATCAGGCTTTGGTACAAGAATACAAGGAGAACTCCAGTCACTTTGACTTGGTTCAATAAAGTCATTGTCCAGCAAATATTGAATCTCTTCTCTGAGATACTGTTGTTTCACAGGGTTCATTCGATATGGATGTTGCTTCACAGGCTTTGCACCATCAATGTCAACATCATGAAAGATTTTGTCAGTCCTGGTTGGAATGTCCGGAAATAAGTGCTCATGTTCAAGAATTAACTGTTTTAGTTCAAGTCTCTTGACTGGATCCAGGTGTGACAGTTTCTGGTCGAGATCCTTTAAGATGTCAGAATTCTGGAGTTTTGATGATGAGGGATCAGATTTTATAAAGTTCACTTCCTCAGAGTCCATTTCAGATCGCTCTTGAGGGACAGAATTTACTACACTTATTGGTGAAACAACTGAATTATCCCTATCAAAGTACTTTTTCAACATATTAATATGACATAATTGTTTTTGCTTGCGCCTCCCAGGTGTGTTGATAATATAATTTACATCACCGAGCTTTTTGTCAACAGTGTAAGGGCCATAATATCTGGCCTGCAAAGGTCTGCCAGGAATTGGCAAAAGAGCAAGTACCTTCTCTCCAGGTTTAAAATTTCTTTCCCTGGCATTTTCATCATAATGAAATTTCATTTTGCTTTGAGCTGATTTGAGATTGGACCGAGCAGCTTCACAGGCCTTTGACAATCTGTTATTGAGGTCAGAGACATACTGAAGCAAATTTAAAGTATTGTTATCATCAGAAGGAAATTTCTCTTTCAAAAGTTTCAGTGGTCCACGAACTGTGTGACCAAATACAAGCTCAAATGGGCTGAAACCAAGAGATTCTTGTACAGATTCCCTAGCAGCAAATAACAGGAAATGAATGCCTTCATCCCAATCCTTTTCAGTGTCAAAGCAGTAAGATCTGATCATGTTTTTCAATGTTTGATGAAATCGTTCTAAGGCACCTTGACTTTCAGGATGATATGCTGATGACCGATATTGCTTAATGCCTAATTCATGCATTACTTGCTGAAATATTCCTGACATAAAATTAGAGCCTTGATCTGACTGAACAGATTTAGGGAGGCCTACAAATGTGAAAAACTTCACAAGAGCCTTCACTATGGTCTTTGTCTTAATATTCCTAAGTGGAATTGCTTCTGGGAAACGTGTGGAGGCACACATTATGGTCAAAAGATATTCAGAACCTGACTTTGTTTTGGGTAAAGGACCTACACAATCAATGATTATTCTGCTAAAAGGTTCCTCAAATGCAGGAATGGGCTGCAAATGGGCTTTAGGGATAGTTTGATTAGGTTTTCCTACCATTTGACATGTATGACAAAATTTGCAATGTTTAGAAACATCAGACTTTAACCCTGGCCAGTAAAAATGATTAAGAATCTTGTGGTAGGTCTTGTTTACACCTAAATGACCTGGCATGGGAGTTTCATGGGCCAAGTTTAAAATTTCAGGGCGATAAACCCTTGGAACCACAATTTGGTGGTTAACAGTCCACTCGTCTTCTGCTGAGACATCAGGAGGACGCCATTTTCTCATCAAAATGTCATTTTTGACATAATAGCAAACAGGAACCTGGGACATTTCGTTTTCATCTAAAACCCTTTCAAATAAAGGTGAGATCTCAGGATCACTGTGTTGTTCTTTGCAAAGCTGTGACCTTGACAGAAGGTCATGACCTTGGTCATTTGAAAATGAAGGAGAGTGGTCCGTGTTGGACACAGATGAGTTGTGTGTAAAGTCTGTCTTCTTGCCAGACAGGCTGGGTGAAAGAGATTTTGAAATCTCGTCATTAAAAGACTGACCTATAAATGTGTCAGTTAAATCAATGTCCTGATTCCCATCATTCAGCATGGCTTTCTTTGCCATAGCCCTAGTGACAGCACACGAAGGGTAAAGGTCAGGAATTTCCTGCTCAATGGGGTCAGGTGGTTGATCAACACAAGGAGTGTTGGTCAAAAGTGGATTAACCACAACCGTATCTCCTGCTAGGTCATTGCCTAACAATAAGTGAACACCTTTAAAAGGTAATGAAGGTCTAATACCAACAGCCACTGAACCAGAAATTAAGTCTGAGGACAAATAAATGTTATGAAGCGGTACATTAACAAATCCACATTCTACACCCTGAATAAGGACACTTGTCCCAGAAGAAGTCTTCTCGGAAAATGGCAGGGTATCTGCCAAAATAAGGGATTGAGAAGCTCCAGTATCTCGTAAGATAGTAATAGGGGTAGACTGGGCAAAGTCACAATTTAGTGACACAAAACCTTCTGATAAGAATGGTTCATAAATCTCCATAACAGAATCAGTCTCAGAAATTTTGGTCTTAATAGGAATTTGATTCTCAACACAAGACTGTGGTGTTGACCGTAAAGAGGTAAGACCTGTGGGTTTTGGGCCCTCTTGTTTTTCTCTCTTCCTCTTTAAAAGTAAACATTCAGAAATTATATGTCCTGACTGCTTACAATAATTACAAATAGGCTGAGATAAGGGATTTTGACCTTTGTTTTCACCAGGGGTTTTGGGTTTTGGAGTATATGAGGGACTGGAATAGCCAGATGGATTACTGGGACTGAATTTTGGACCTGACTGAGGGGAAAAGGTCTTTTTAGGAAAAGGCTTGTGCACAAAAGAAGTCTTATGAGTTAAAGCATAATCATCAGCCAAACGAGCTGCTGCCTCTAACGTTTCGACCTGCTTTTCATCTAAAAATGATTTAATGTCAGAATTAATGCACCTTTTAAATTCTTCAACAAGCATGAGCTGCCTAAGTTTACCATGATCAGAACCTACTTTCTTTGACGAGCTCCACCTATCAAATAACTGCTCTTTTGTCCTAGCAAATTCAACATAAGTCTGGTCATTGTCTTTTCTGCAGTTCCTAAATTTCTGCCTGTAAGCCTCAGGGACCAACTCGTAAGCCTTAAGAATAAGTTCTTTGACTTTGTCATAATCTGAGCTCTGCTCAAGAGAAAGTTGAGTATAAATTTCGCGAGCCTTGCCGATCACAACGCTCTGCAGAAGCAAAGTCCAATGCTCTTTTGGCCATTTTAAATTTTCCGCAACTTTTTCAAAGTGAAGAAAATATTTGTCTACCTCTTTTTCTTGAAATGGAGGAACGAGTCTGATATGTTTGGTAACATCAAAAACTTTTTTAGAGTCTGAAGGTGAAAATTTTGATGGGGTCTTTTCATGCATTTCCATTTCTTTCATTCTAATTTGAAATTGTCTTTCTCTTTCTTTTTCTTCTTTTTCAAATTTCAATTTTTCCTTTTCTATTTCAATTCTTTCTTCTTTTTCTAATTTTTCTTTTTGCATTTCTCTTTCTTTTTCTAATTTTTCTTTTTGCATTTCTCTTTCTTTTTCTTTTTCTCGTTCTTCCATTTCTAACCTTAATTTTTCATGTTCTAATGTTTGTTTCTGCAACCTTTCTTCTCGTTCTAATGTTTCAAGCCTAATTCTTTCCTCACGTTCAGCTTTTTCAATCCTTACTCTTTCTTCATGCTCCAATCTTAATTTTTCCATTTCAATTTGTCTTTTAATTTCTAATTCTCTCATCTGCAAATCAGTTTGAGTGACGAGAATGTGAGAGGTTGCAGAGGAATCAAAAATTTCCTCATCAACAAAGAACTGAATCAAAATATTCTTAATTTCATGTTTCAACATGGACCTTTTGACTGAGGTTAATTCATAATGTGCTGCAATCTCCAATAAATCTGTCTTTTTGGCTAAGTTCAGCAGCTCCTGAGAAGGCGCAGCAATGAATTTATCAAGATCAAATGACATGATTGCTTTTTGCTGGCTTTACTTATATGCTTATTTGAGCAGCAAACAGTGAAAACTTTTTTTTTTTTTTTTCAAAATTATTTGGTGCACAAGATATTTCAATCTCGGACGCGAGCCCCCAATTTGTTACGACCTGGCAGAGGTAACAAAAAGATGGAAGTAAACCAGCAACAAGCCTGTTTTAAAATTTAACAAAATTTATTTACATGTACATCAAAATTAAAACAGTCATTAATCGATCAAGAAAATATGTAATTTACGATACCTTAAATTATCCTGAATGTCCCTCAAAATGTCCTGTTTAAAACACAAGTCCTTTCACAGTTTCTGATCCCAAATATTAAAGTCAGCAGAATATTTCCAATAATCCCAGAATGAAAGTCACAAAAGTAATCCCATATATTTAAATTCCAGTATAACTTATTTAACTATGGACTGGTGAATGTGTTTACAAAGATAATCTTAAATGAAAATCTGTCCTCTATATATACTATCTAGGAACATTCAGGAATTAACCAGTGATAGATTTTACCAGACAGTTCACAATTCTGACATAATTTTATACCAGAAGATTCTTAATGTTTACAACAGAAATTTCTATTATTTTCTACATTACTAAAATTAGATATTCTAGAAAATTCTCGAAACATCTTGAAAGTTCTCAAAGTTTCCTGAAGCTTCCACAACATTCTTTTGACAATGGGGAGCAAATTCCAGAACTTTCTAGACAATTCTTTCTGTTTCAGGAACATTCTAAAGATTCCCCAATTTTCCAGAATGTTCTAAAGTACAGTGTAAACAACTTGTTTATTTCAAACCTAGTAAACATCTAAAAACTGCAAAATCATGGTAAAAGAAAATATTTACACCAAATTAAACACCATATTCATAACATAGTCCAGTCAAATTGTGGGGGAACCTAAAACAAATTGCAACAAAAGGTTTCTTTGCAGTAATAAGCTCCTAAGACCTACATTTTTAACATACTAAAAGTAGGACAAAATCGGAGAATGCGAATCTTGATTTTTTTTCATATGTCTTGTAAACCATTACACAGCTACTTTGGGTCCGAAAGCCACTTCTAAACATAATTTCTAAACAAGTTAAATCCATAGAAGTCATTGATAAAACAGTTATATACTGTTCTTTAGCTTTTGTCTACCATTAAATTTGCTGATTTTGCATAACCAGTCGATCATATAGTATATTACTATTAGTTTACCCCACCCACCAGTGCAAATTTTGCTTTTACCATAACCTCTATTCAGATGGACAATATGGGTGGTAATGAAGATAGTAAACAGAATCCATGTTTTTAAATGAAGACTGTGACAGAAAAATCGAAGAAAACAGCTTGATGTAACTCCTATTTATCAAATGACGGGACATCTGAGAGTCATGTTTTGTTGATTCACGTCCACGGTAAACAGCCATGGTCGTGTCGGGACGGTCAATTAACCTATCAACACTATTCTTTGGCCGGCTTAGACCTCCTATGCGGTTAAGCAGTACTAAGTGCACATACTTCCGCCAGTAACTGACAACTTTCCTTCCTGAATCAGCGGAAGGAGAAACGGAAGTAAGTAGCCGGACCGGGTATCGAACACAGGATCTTTGGCTCTTGAGTCAGACGCGCTACCGACTGCACTATGTGGCCCGGCTAAATACTTCATGCGTTGAAAGGATAATCCACTCGAGGGTTAAATATGCAGATAGTAAGTAAAGTAAGTAAGGTCTTTATTTAAAGAGGGTACCTCAATTGGCGAACCAATCTTCCTTGATGCCCTCTGATAAGCCACATAAGATAACTTGGACATGCTTTGGGATATTAGGTGATGACTTCCATGACATTTTTGCATTCACAAATTGTAAAATGTTTACTTTGCTAGTTCAAAATTTACAAATTATACCTCCTTCCCGCCTAACAGCCACCTCCCCAGCCCGCCCACACCTCTGGAAAGAAGTCATTGTTTTAGCTCGCCTGAACGACGTTCAGGAAGAGCTATTGTTGTCACCCCGGTGTCGGCCTCCGCGTTTGCACCCGCGTCCATGTCCACCTTTTGGGTGTTATAGGTTATTTAAACACCCATATCTCTTAACCCATTGATAGCCTAAGTTGATACTTTCACTTATGCTAGATAATGGTCTTACGCTTTACACCCTTGCCCCACAGTGACCTTGAGGTCTAGGTCATGGAATTGAAAATTTCATGTTAAAATATGGGATGTTCTTTAAGGTTTTAGCTCACCCATTGGTTTATATAGGGCTATATAGCTAATGAACCTTCAAAAATTTTCCACTCTGAAACCATGAGGTCCAGAGCTCACACATTTAGTATGTAGCAGTGGTTAGAGGTCACGTACATAAATCCTGCCAACCATGCCTCTGGGGTCCAAATTGGCCACCCCCAGGGGTTATTAGCTCCCATAGACTTATAATGATAAAAACTTTAAAAATCTTCTTCTCTGAAACCATGAGGCCCAGAGCTGATATATATATACACAAACCCTGCCAACCATGCCCATGAGGTCCAAACTGGCCCCATCCCAGGGGGTCATTTGTGTCTATAGGGCTATATAGCTAAAGAACCTTCAAACATTTTCCTCTCTGAAACCATGAGACCCAGAGCTTACATATTTAGTATGTAGCAATGGTTAGTGGTCACGTACATAAATTCTGCCAACCATGCCCCTAGGGTCCAAATTGGCCACGCCCCAGGGGCATAAGCTCCAATTGTCCTATGAAGTGAAAACCTAAAAACAAATCTTCTCTGAAACCATGAGGCCCAGAGCTTAAACATTTAGTATTAGCATTGTTTAGTGGTCCCCTGCCAACCACGCCCATGGGTCCGAACTGGCCCCACCCCAGGGGTCATTTGTTAATATAGGGCTATATAGCTGAGAACCTTCAAAATCTTTTCTCTGAAACCATGAGGCCCAGAGCTCACATATTTAGTATATAGCAATGGTTAGCAATAGTTAGTGGTCACGTACATAAATCCTTCCAACCATGCACCTGGGATCCAAATTGCTCCCCCCCCCCCCAACCCCACCTCCCCTTCGGGATCTATCATTGGCTCTTATAGACTTATAATGGGAAACACTTATAAAGTCTTCTTCTCTGAACCCGTGAGGCCCAGGGCTTATATATTTATTTAGTATGTAGCAATGTTTAGTGGTCCCCTACATAACTCCTGCCAATCAAGCCCCTGGGGTCCAAACTGGCCCCTCCTCAGGGGGGGTCATTTGTTTATATAGAGCTATATCGCTAAAGAACCTTTAAAAATCTTCTTCTCTGATACCATGAGGCCCAGAGCTTACATATTTAGTATTTAGCAATGTTTAGTTGTCACGTAACAAAATCCTGCTAACCATGCCCCTGGGGCCCAAATTGGCCACGCCCCAGGGGTCATTAGCTCCCATAGACTTATAATGGGAAAAATCTTTAAAAAAAAATCATCTTCTCTGAAACCATGAGGCCCAGAGTTTACATATTTAGTACTTAGCAATGTTTAGTGGTCCCTTTCATAAATCCTGCCGAGGAGATTTACAAAGACTATTCATAAGTATGTTGCACTGTTTGTGTTATTATGCATGTCGTATTCTGCTCTTTGTGCCTTTGTTTTGGGCTTCTCATGCCTTCAGAGATCAGTATTCTAAATTGAAGCATGTTTATGCTAAGCAAAGTCATTAGTATGATATATTTCTTGTTGCAGTTCAGTTACTGACCTTCAAAAATTCACTTCAGATTTTAAGGCAGAATAAAGTGGGTGGGGTAATTTATACCATTTTGAGACCTAGATGGCTTTATATTCAACAAGAAAATGTGCCAAATTCAATCTTAAGCTTCTAGATTCAATTCTGGCAGAGGCAGAATAGGTTTTTAGAAATAAAACACACAGCAATAATGTTATTTCACATAAAACATTACAAATAATTGGTATATTTAAGTCGCAAATAGGCGCATGTAAAAATGCAGAAAAAAATATATTTTGCATTATCCGATTTTATCCTACTTTTGATATGTCATATGTGAATGTTAGTCCTCAACAAAAATGCAAAAAAGCTTTTGTTGCAATTTGTTTTAGGTTTAGGGAAAAAAATCGCCAGTTTACCTGGACTAAACTTCCAAATACTAATTTAGCGCAATTTGATTGGTCAAGAGCGAACAGAAAACGGCGTTTATACTTCGATAAACCCTCTGAACCAGAAATCTGGAACTACTTGGAACTGTTTTCTTGGCGGCGATTTCTAAGATACTCACTGAAGCTGACAATTTTGAGAAAAAGATGGCCGAGTTGGAATTATAAGAAATGAATTTTATTTTTGTGGATTTTATGGATGTGTAAACGCCGGCGAATCACTCACAAACTTTACATAAAGCCCTTCAGGCTTTATTCAGTTTGTGAGTGATTCGCCGGCGTTTACACATCGATAAAATCCACAAAAATAAAATTCATTCCTATAGTAAAAACCTTTTAGTATATCGTCAATATTTATGCGAATTGAGTGACAAACCTCCTCAGGTCTTGTAATTGATCTTAAACGATAGCGAAATTCCGTGAACTTTTCAAATAGCCGTCGAGGGCTGTTCGAGAAGTTTGCGGAAATTTGTTGTTACCACGTAGACTCGTATGTATTACAGCTCCGGAGCAACAGCTTTAAGCATGGCGTCATTTGGACAAGGACAAGGAACGATCCTTATGGATGAGGTCGAATGTGTTGGAACTGAAACGACCCTAGCTAACTGTCGTTTTCAAGGGTGGAGCATTAATGACTGCGACCATTCTGAAGACGCTTCCGTGATATGCCAAACAAGTAAGTATTGTAGACAGTTGAACACACTCATAAAGGTTTTGCTTGTTTGACTGCATATGATTGGGTAGTTTGGTTGTTGAGCTTGAGATAAATTGAGTAGGAAGTATTAATCTTTGGGAATAAAACCAAACTGATCCTGTATTGTGTCCACTTCCTCTTTTTGGAAGCTTATTGATAATTCTGTCAGACCATGAGGATAAAAAGAACATCATATTGCATACTACTTACTTATTCAACAATTTCCAACTTTATATCATCCATTTAAAGAAATACACAGTTCCGAGCCACACCCAGAATGCCACTCAAAATCACCTGAAAGTGTGTATCTGACCAATTCAACGACAACTTAGCACGTGGCATAGTCTCACAAGCTAAATCGCACGTGCTTAATGTCTTACATAAGTCCGTGAATTTACCTTTCAGTGAACCCGTTTACAGCAGGCGTGGTTTTTGAAACTATGAATAGGGTCATTTCAGATGCTATGAATATCACGTAAATACGTACTGACTCCACGCCGGCGGTGCCTTATTATGCTGCCTTGCGCGATATTGACTCACTCATGTGTTTATTATGGCTAAAAGCAATGTATAATGTTTAATGCAAATAAAATGTATTGTATTGTATATTGTATTGCTTATGCCGTACAGTAAAGACCATATTCATGTGGCGTAACTCATTTGAACTGCGTCGAAAAAATACCCCCCAAACAACCACGTGAATACTCCGATTAGTTTTGGTCATTATCCGCCCAGTCATATCAGAGTTTTCGCTGTCGGCATAGAGGAAGCTTAAACAAGTAGCTACCCTTTGAGCACACAACATAGACTTTAACCACACTGGGCGGATGCCAAGTCTGATCTGAGTCTTTGCTGGGGGCATTACCATTTTTGTTTGTTTTTTGTGACGCGTCTCATTTAGAATTACATTTTATCATATGACGTCGCATCTGAGAGTGTAATAAAGCCATGCAATAAAAACGATAATCCACTAGTGGATTAAATATGCAAATTACGTCGTAACGTTATGTGTTAACGTCCATAAAAACGTCGCGTTTTCTAATGGCGAAATCATGACGTTTTAGTGCAAAATTTGCTTATAAAATGCGATTTCAGTGTCTATGATAAATAGAATCTTGCATTCGTGCTCGTGTATTATTGAATTTATTAAACTCGTTGGGGAAAACGATAAGATGCTCGGCAAAGCCTCGCATCTTATCCTTTTCCCCAACTCGTTTAATAAATTCAATAATACATGAGCACTCATGTAAGATCCTCTATTTTTCCAGCGAATGTTACTACCCAAGTACGACTAGCGGGAACTGGATCCACGAGCTATTCAGGCCGCGTTGAAATACTCTACAATAATACATGGGGAACAATATGTGATGACAGTTTTGATTACAAAGATGCCGGTGTCATTTGCAAAATGGCAGGATTTTCAAGGTACTGAGCTGATCAATATTTATCACCAAGAGAAGAGAAGTCGGGACTACCGGAGCAGACAAATTTTAGAATTCATTTTTTTGGGTCAAAATGAATAAGTCCTAACCTCATTATGAATTTTCATTTTGACTAGGAAAGTAATTAGGTACGAAATTTAAGGGACGAGTCATTTATTATCAGGTGGGGGCCGTGCACATTTTCATACGCCCCCCCCCCCAGTCTCACCAAAATTATTTTTCCGACCCCCCAGATAGGTGACAGAAAATTTTATGACTCCCCCATCGCCATCAACACACACACACACACACACACACACACACACACACACACACACACACACACACACACACACACACCATGTCAGACTGACCTCAATCCAAACCTATATGAAACACAAAGAACATTTTCTTGTCTAACAGATTAATTAATCATGGTCTGTTTAAACTTTGTCTGCATTTTCTAGTTGCCCTTTATTTTTTTCTTCTGCTTATGACCATCCAGAAATCTGTTTTTGTCGAATGCTAAATAATTATAGCTGCTTATAATAATAATTGGGCCTCTGGATGGCGGGGGTCTGGAGTGCAGCCCCCAGAAGCCACAGTAATTTTGCTGATGCATCTGGAGATGCATCTGGAGGGCTGATATCACACACGCAGGCATTTAAGAGAACAAAATTGTCTACTGGAGATGATTTATAGACACTTTCATTCTGTTCTTCTAGCAAATCAATGAAAAGATGTTTTTTCTTTATATGAAGCTGCCCAAGGTTTGTGTGACATTTCCGGGGTAGGGGGCGAAGCCCCCCAGAAGCTGAGACATTTTTAAAAATGAAGACTGATGGAAGAATTCTGACCATCCAATATGCCTAATAAAATATATGACCCCCCCCCCGCTCCAAAGCTTTTTGATTTCCGACCCCCCCAGTACATCACAAAAGAATAATCCGACCCCCTAAATGCACCCGGCCCCCACCTGATAATAAATGACTCGTCCGTAAAACTCAAACGAACACGTATTCATTTCATTTTGACCCTATTTGTTTATGTGGCAATTTATTATGACCAGCTGGCGAGTAGTACCATTTGTTGATGATAAAATGGTATATCCGTCACACACACACACACACACACACACACACACACACACACACACACACACACACACACACAACAACAACAACACAAAGAAACAAACAAAACATATGTTTCACCAAACAGTATTTTAAATATGCTTGCTGTCAATTTTGTTTTCTAATTTTGGAAAGTCATGTTTCAAAAAGCTTCTTTAATCTATTAGATCTTTTTAATCAGTTGTACATTTTTTACAATAAGGTGATGTAAATGCAGTACTTTCATATTTCAGTGCCGGGGCTATAGCTAAGAGTTCTGCATTCTTTGGTTCAGGAACCGGTACAATCTGGTTAGATGATCTCAACTGCATGGGTAACGAATCAGACATTGCTCTATGTGGACATCGTGGCTGGGGTAATACCAACTGCGATCACACAGAAGATATTGGCGTCATCTGTAATTGTGAGTACATATGAGCCGCGACACGAGAAAACCAACAAAGTGGTTGTGCGCACAGCGCAGACTCAGATCAGCCTGGGCATCCGCCCAGTCTGATCACAGTCTTTGCTTTGCGCTTAAATGGTAGCTAAGGGTCCAAGCTACCTCCATGCGGACAGCAAAGTCTCTGATCAGACTGGGCGGATGCCCAGGCTGATCTGAGTCTGCGCTGGGCGCACAACCACATTGTTGGTTTTCTCGTGTCGCGGCTCAATTATAGTTTTCCTGACAGTCTACAGTATAACAAATAAAGGTACAATGTAAGAAATTGTCTCAACAGATTTTGCCAGAATATGAGTGAACGAGCGTCATTAGGTTTTTGTCTTCAAACTCCTTCTTTTATTCGTTTCACTGAATTCATTTATTGCTGTTGACCTTTGAGCACAAATGGTTTTAAATGTAACATACTTTTCGTAACTAAATGAACCAGATAAAACACATATTCTTTTTTGTTGCCCATATATTCCGAATATGTAATGAATTCTGATAAGACAGATTCTCTGGAAACAAAGGAGCGGCTGTAGCGTAGTGGATAACACTCCGGACTACCAACCCAGGGGTCGCAAGTTCGATCCCCCGCTTCTCCGGTCTTTCGGATGAGACTTTAAACCGAGGTCCCGTCTCCATATGACCTCGTTGTTGGTGGGACGTTAAACCCGAGTTCACTCACTCACTCACTCTGGAAACAAGGAACACACCAACGAATAGACTCAGTATTATTAAGTCTGATAATGAGTCTGTTTATAAGCAAAGAACCGTGGGGAAATGAACAGGCTTGCGAATGCCAGAAAAAAAAGAAGAAAACAAAAAGATTTTCATACTGAGTTTCTTTATGTTAAAGCCTATTTAGTACTGTTTATACATGTACTATATGGCGGTACACGTGAATTAACATGCTGTCGTCAAAGATTCAAAAATAACTGAAACGATTTAAGCCGCGACACGAGAAAACCAACAATGTGGTTGTGCGCCCAGCGCAGACTCAGATCAGCCTGGGCATCCGCCCAGTCTGATCAGAATCTTCACTGTCCGCATGGAGGTAGCATAGACCCTTAGCTACATTTTAAGCGCAAAGCAAAGACTCTGATTAATCTGGGTGGATGCCCAGGCTGATCTGAGTCTGCGCTGGGCGCACAACCACATTGTTGGTTTTCTCGTGTTGCGGCTCATTTATGCCTAGCGTCCTATAAAATGGACCTTTGTAAACAATGTAGACCCGAATCAGATGCCACAGAATGCTGTATCTGATAAGGAACTACACTGTTTCCACGAAATAAAGGATCTTCTGAAGCTAAATGAAATCCCAAACTGCTAACAGTGAAATTGGAAATGTCGGATTTGTAAAGTAAAAGAGTCCTATAGGCTTTAATGGGTTAAATGCGTATTTCAGCTTCATCAGCTAGGCCATCCCGCGTGCGTCTGGTTGGTGGATCTTTGCCTACGGAAGGTCGAGTGGAAGTGTATCATGGCAACCAGTGGGGCACTGTCTGTGATGATGATTTTGACAATAAGGCCGCTGCAGTTGTTTGCAATATGCTGAAGCTGCCAAGGTACGTGTTTTCGAATTTTGATTTCCTTTCTATAACATTTCATGTTTTCATCGCTTTGTTTAATTATTATTGTTTGTTTGCAAAACAAACTGCTGTTAATCGGAACATATTTGCTTTTATTTTCTTTTAATACAAAAGTCGAATATGCATGTTTTCGTATACTGAAAGACGTCACTCTGCACTGGTAGTTGTGGCATTGATCAATGCAAAGGAACGTTACGAAAGAAGTGAATTCAAAACTTTGTGCACATATTACTTACTCACTCTTATTCATGAAAAAAAAAAACATTTGCAAAACTTTCCACGTTTACAATACTGGATGACTCTCGTAGAAAGGCGATCTTCATTGCCTGTAATTGTAAATACACATGCTGTTTCACCTTTTCTTCGTCCGTGCAAGGAATTAATGTTTTTGGAAGACAGCCTACTAGACTCTAGTGGAAGGCATCAGTGCATCCTGTCTTAACCAGTATTGTTTAAGGAAAGTGGTATTCAACAAAATGAGGCAAGTTGATAACATTTACTGTCCTTTACACTATACTAGATATAGTAAGAGAGTCGCTAACATTAACAAATAATTGCAGCTCTGGTGCCCAGCCCCGGGCTAAAGCTTACTATGGCCAAGGAAATTTAACAATTCTACTGGACAACGTTAAATGTACGGGCAACGAGACTAACCTAGACTATTGTAGACACAATCCCTGGGGAGTCAACAACTGTCGTCACCGTGAAGATGTTGGCGTTCTCTGTGTTACTGCTGGTAAGACCACGAACAGTCCCGGATCCAGGGGGTGGTCTTTGGAGCTTTATCCCCGCCATCTGGGCCTCTGTCTTATGTATAAAATGTGGGCCCGCAGATATTAAGGAGTACCCGATGGCAGTTTGAGATAATTTATCCATGTGGTTAGATTAAAATAAATGTTGTGACATCTCATTAGAATCACCTCACAACATATATTTCAAGGCAAAAAAAGACATTATCGAAAAGTCTCCTAAAACTGATCCCTAATTATGTCATATATTTCCAACAATCGGAACACCGCTCGGCCAATTCCGTGAATCAACCTCGGATGTATGACGTGGAACTACTTACGTCACACGACTGTTGTTAGGAAGAACGATATAAACAAAGATGGTCGCACTGTCGCACCGAGTAAATAATAAAATGAGATGAAGCAAATGTCTCGTCATTAATAATTGACTATTTTGTTTTAACTACAACAAAGCATTAAATGAATGTCCGTGCAACAGCTGTAAAAGGTCGCAGGTCGAGAATTAATTCATTCGTAGACCTAGAGATCTACGGCTTCGGCGTATACGTTCGGCCGAACAACAAAATGTTGGATTTTGCTGCATATTGCTCCGCCTTACATACGCCCGAGGTCTGATTCATGGAATTGGCCGAGGAGTTCCGAATGATATTTCCAAGTTTATGTTGACGTCATGTGACGTCGCGTGATCCGATGTAGTTATTGAAGTATAAACTGCATTATGTTCTAATGATTTACCATAGAGCTTTTCAGTAAATGCACCGAGAATGTAAATATATCCGTTTATAGTCTGATTCTCAAATAATCGCTTTAAGCGAATGTTTGAAAATCAGACTATAAACGGATATAAAAGCTGGTAGGTGGAAATGCCGTTTAAGTGGACAGAGTAAGTGCTCGCTTCATGCGCTTATATAGCATTTCCACCTATTCATATCCGTTCATAACTATTCAAGGTCGTTTATATAATGATTAGAAATGCCATATAAGTAAACTTCTTTTGCTAATATAGCATTCTTTACTGTTTGTGGCCAGTTTCTCCATACTCGCGTATGACGAAATATACGATTTCAATGATAAAATTTATCTCGGTATTTTTATGGGACAAATATGGGCATCAGTCTCGACAGTATTTGCATAATAACTTGGTAAAATTCCTGATATTAGAAAAAAAAATCATTCAGAATGTCTAAAATATTATTGATTTAATCATGTTCGTAAAGCTGCAGCTGACTCTCGTAAGTAACGAAGGTCCAGAAAAGCCTGACAAGACAAGCATTCAAGATGTTTGATAACGAGGCTCTGCTGTTTACTGTTGTTAAGAATTCTCAGATAATATTGTTGCAAACATCATGGACCCAGATTAGACCTCATGGGCTCACAGTCTGTTATGCTCCAGGGGTTTATTTCTGCTCGATTTGAAGACTTGTCGTCTAAAATTGGTATGCAACCTGGTTGACTTGGTTTAAACATATTTTATTTCAAAATCAAATATACGACATGGTAGTAACAATATTGTCATGTATATATAAACATAATAGGATTAGAACGGAAGCAATGGCTTATTTAGTTCCTCTCCCCACCTGGTTGACTTATCCAGGCTGTATTATTTAGGAGATTTCCCATGGGGGTTTATGTTCTTGTCTTTTACAAGTGACCAATATCCGTGCAAGACTGGTAAATGGTTCAGCGACAACAAACGGCAGACTGGAAGTATTTTATAATGGAACTTGGGGAACGGTTTGTGATGACGGGTTCACCGCAAACGACGCACAAGTTGCATGTAGGATGGCAGGAATTGCAGGGTAAGTGAAAGAAATACATAAACCAGAGCTGGAGATAAGGGAGCTCTGAGATATGTTTCATATTTATCTATTAAAACATACATTGTGACCCCGCATTAGGTTCTAATGAGGAGTCACAAAATGTGTTTTAATGGAGAACTAACAAATATTATCCCAGAATTTAACCAGTTATTCCCCTTTTCCCCAACTCTGATAACTGTTTTCTGATAACTGTTTTTGTGTGGGTGCATTTTTTACGTAGAACCCATTTTAACAGAATTATTTTCAAGTTTAGTTCAAAGAAATAGAATGTAAATGGTCTTTAACAAGATGTGTAAACATAAGATAACATTAATCAAGTCCTTGAGTATTAACTCCTATGTACGTGGTGCACGTATTTTCCCTTATTTCTTCTCTACTTTGCTTTTATAGCTACTTGTTTACTAATAAGGAAAACTGAGAATAGGTAGCTAATTTTGACTTTTATAGTCCACTCCTGCCTTTAAGCCACCAGAATACACACATTATTATTCCATTATATCACATATATTAGCAAAAAGAATATCTTTTCCTCACCAGTGCTCAAGCAGTACCCGTTGGAGGTGCAACATATGGAATGGGTACAGGTCCTATCCTACTGGACGACGTAGATTGTCTTGGATTTGAAAATAATTTGGGTTTATGTCGTAACAAGGGCTGGTACGGACATAACTGCCGCCACAGCGAGGATGCCGGAGTTATCTGTAATCCAAGTAAGTCTATCCGCCATGAAAATTGGATAAAAATGGAGTATTCTTTTTTTCCAATTTTCTAATTGTAATAATACTACAGAGGAGAAAGTTTCAAAAATAGAGTCTTTGCAAGTTTCTTGTTGAATTGCTTTTGTTTGATAGCAAAAACTAATTCAAACTTGCGACATCAATTGACGCTAATTATTTAGACCTACTTGAGTATATACAGCAGAAAACAAAGACCTAGAAAATTATAAAGGAGACAAAGACTCGTCAGTGCAACAACAGTCTGGTACAGTAGACTAGTATATGAGCCGCGACACGAGAAAACCAACAATGTGGTTGTGCGCCCAGCACAGATTTAGATCAGCCTGGGCATCAGCCAAGTCAGATCAGACTCTTTGCTAAGCGCTTTAAGGGTAGCTTAGGGTCTAAACTACCTTCATGCGGGCAGCGAAGACTCTGATCAGACTGGGCGGATGCCCAGGCTGATCTGAGTCTGTGCTGGGCGCACAACCACATTGTTGGTTTTGTCGTGTCGCGGCTCATATGTTGTCGGTATTTGCATTTAGTATGAATAAAAATTAGGAATGAGCTCCTTCAAGAGCAATGAAATTAAACATTTATAAGAAAGAAGATGCGCATTTTCAGATTGTATGAAATCTGCGCATGTTCCAGTTGTATGATGTATCTATTAAAAGTTATTCAACAAGACTACTTCAGAGCTTTTGTTAAGGTTCTTAGTACTGTTTTATATCAGTATATTATTTCCATCGGCATTCTTAAAAACCATGAAGGCATTAAATACTGTACAACTATGAAAGAAGACTGCATGCATTAGCAACGAAGGCGGATAAAATGTCCCTAACTAAAACAAACTGTGTTTACTTCGATATATTTTATCCAATTCTGTTTAACACATTTGAAACAGTATTTTGTTCTGTCCAGCAGTACAGATAGTCACGCTGCCAAAGGAGAGGTGGATTAAGTTATTTGCTTGTTCAGTATTAGAGTTATTTTGCATATAAGGCAAAGGCAAATAAATGAGCTTGGCCATGTTTGCTGCGAAAACATTATGCATTTTTATGCACGTGCAAAAATCGGAGAAAAATTGTTAGACCGTCCAGTTGATCTCAGAGTTGCTTTGTTAACTATATTTTATTACGTTAAATGGCCATACTTTGCGTTAAACATCGTTGAACTGGACGTCATTTAAACATTTTGATGGCCAGTCAATTCACTTATTAATGTAGAATGACGTCACGTCGATTTACCAGTCGAAGTCAGTTGGTCAGAAAGCTTCAGCTAAGGAAAGTCAGTGGAAATATATTTACAGCTGTATGTTATTTATTTTTTCTGCAGGTAATGTTCAGTTTCGCATACGAAATGGAACAAGCGCAAGTGGCCGTTTGGAAGTGAATTATGGCAGTACTTGGGGAACAGTTTGTGATGATCAATTCGACGCTAACGCTGCCAAAGTTGCGTGCAAGTCCCTTAATTTACCATAGTAAATAAGTTTTATTTACCATCTATATTTAAATGAGCATAAGCAACGGGTTAAAAATTCTTTAGCAATTAATACGACTGTCGGCCTTGATAATATGTATAAGTACAAATGACATTTTAATTGACTTTTTTGTATTGCTAAATGAAAGAGGTCCAAGTACCCAAATCATAATTCTTAAAATTTAGATTTGGTATTTTCTACAAGCCCAACACTATGTGTTAGAGAAAGGCTTGTTGTTTACCTTGAGACTTAGTCATATCAAGATTTCATTTGCCTTAATCATGCAAAAGGCGTATGAAAGTTATGTCTAGACATGCTATGTTGTGTTTACTTAAGCTCACACGAAAGCCAAATTTGGTAATATAATATCCACTCCTCGGACTCTCAGCAAATGTGTTGATTTGGAACAATCCAACTAACCGAGGTTTAATGTCTTTTTGACTTAATCTTATATAATATGCTGCAACTTTCATGTTTCTTTTTATATTTCATCCACAGTATTGTTTAACAAAAAACCATGGGTACCACATAGATTTCTTCCTGTCTCAGCGAATTTTCATATCTGTTTATTATTATGGGTAATAGGTTCAAATATCTTTCCATAATAAATATTTCAGTCTTAACGCCATACCAGTGAGTGGCGGAGGGTTTGGTCCGGGAAGTGGTCCAATCTGGTTTGATAACCTTCATTGTGTTGGTAATGAAACAACTATACTGCAGTGCCAGACGAAAGCTGCGGGGGACAATGATTGTACTCATTCCGAGGACGTTGGAATAATCTGTACTGATGGTAAGAAGTTTGATTGTTGGTGTGATTTATAAATGATAGCATGTCACATTTTTATGACTGAATACTGGGTTTAACAGTCAGGGTCTTACAAATTGTCAAAACATTTTACTAATGGTAAAATGCAATATCGTCAGATATGTTGAGGCATACAGACTGTAAGAAAATGGACGGACACTCGTGGCCAGGTGTGAAACTATGATTACGTACCCGGAGAGTTGAAACAGAACAGAACAGAATCTATTAAGGCATCTTTCTTGTTTTTTCTCTTATTTTCATTTATTGTACACTGAACAAAATCTGACGTCTTAGAGTCTAAGAGAAATACACGAGGTCCTAAGGTTTTGAATTGGCGATTACCTCCATACTTTTTCACCACTGTTACACAGGGGAACGACTTTCATGATTTCCTGTTTGCTTCTCCCTGGAGGAAGAAACTCTTCTAAAAGTGGAGCTTCTCTTGAACTAGAGCAAATTCTTACCTTTAAAGAAGACAAATACTCCGTGCTATATAGAACACACCCCTAGTTGTTAGCGGGTTTATGACCCTATCATGTCATCACCTATAAGAGATGGGGTATTTTCTTTTATGAAATAGCAGTGTAACTGGACTGTTGCCTAATAGGATTATGACACCCAAAAAGAACATTTGTCTTCAAGCGTTGACCCTTACTAGGAATGAAGGCAGAAACGAGAATGGAAGAATTGCTGCACTTGAAAGATTGTCCATCCACCTTAGGAGTAGGCGTTATCTGTTGTCATATGCATCCCTGGTTAACTATGTATATACACGGACTATTACCAAACGAAAAGGAGTCCTAATTCCCAAACGACCAGCTCATCGTGACTAAACGTGGCTAATCAAATCTCTTTAGCCACAATGACCAAGTAGTTTTGGAACTATGGCTTTTCTTTGTTTAACCAAGATGACCTGGTCGTTTGGGAATTAGGACCGCTTTCCTTTTGTAACAGCCTTAGAAACATAGTTAACCAGGTGTGATTTACTATGATGTCAAATGATGACATATTGGGTTATTTTTAATGTGTACATTCCTTTATATAGTTGCAGTTGGTACAAATGTGAATTTCCGCCTGTCTGATGGACCCAGCACGAGTGCTGGTCGTTTGGAGATCCAAGTCAATGGAAAGTGGGGCACTGTATGTGATGATAACTTCAATAACTACGCTGCAAAACTGGTCTGTGACGCACTGCATGTGACATAGTAAGTTCTTTTCAGTTGTTAACTTTTCTTTATTAGTCTCATGGATATAGTGAATGCCACGAAGTCAGTTGGTAGTTCCGAGCCGCCCCCAGAATGCCACTCAAATGTCATCTGATAGTGTATAACTGGTCAATGCAACAATAACTTAGCACGTGACGTAGTCCCGCAAACAAAATCGCACGTGTTGAATGTCTCACATAAGTCAATGATTTTACTTTACATTACATGGTTGATTGCATATCTGTTTAAAATAAGCTTCGTTTTCGGAACGATAAATTATGGTCTCGCATATAACATTTATAAATAATTTTCATTTAATGCAGATAAAATATCAAACTTCTTCTAGATACGCCATTATAAGCTGCATTTAGATCGAAAATATTTCGTAATTTAATATCAACACTTTCAACAAGACAAAGCCAGAGTGCTTTGGATACATTGCAGGACAAAGATACTACTCTAGGAACAAAGTCTTTCCTTTAAGAGTAGACCATATTTGGAAAGGCTACACCCTCCATTGAAGCAAATAGGAGATCACAAAATTGTTCATCTTTACAAAATGACGGAATACAGGACAGTGTCACCATACACCTTAATCAGGAGCCAGCGGCCTCTCCAACCCTTTGCATGAACTCGTGTTTATTGTGTTGATGTTATGCATGAACTCGTGTTTATTGTGTTGATGGAATGCGTGGACTCGTGTTTATTGTGTTGATGGTATGCATTTATGATTTAGCAGAGTAGCAAGCCCAGCAGGTACACAAGGTTGAATCAGCCCTGATTCAACGTCGCGCCGGTGAATCAAGATTGAGTCAAGATTGAGTCAACGACGTTGAATCAAGGTTGATTCAAGGTTGATTCAACCATGTGTTCCCATTGGGTTATTGATACTAATTTACTTCTATTACTATCAGCAAGAAAGCCTTTATGCAGCCTGCAGGAAAGTATGGTCCTGGAACGGGCCCAATCTGGCTAGATGATGTGACATGCCGTGGCAATGAAACATCCATACTGAACTGTCAACATACTTCATTCGGTGTCAGTGACTGTAGTCACTCCGAGGATGTTGGTGTTATGTGCGCGACAGGTATTTCTCACCCACTGAACAGTAACATTTCTTTGTATAGCCATCCGAGAGTTGTGTATCCACTAGCTTTGTCTCACATCAAAGTATGACAGCTGTCCCTTAGTACAGCCAAATCATGATAATTTCAAGTGGTTCTGAAAGGATAACAACATGTATTTTCATACGGGACAATGACACACAGTTATCATCAAATACTCCTTTAATTAATAAAAGTCAGCGCTTAAGTTTGTTTGTAGCTTATTTTTCTAATACCTTACACAAAGTAGTGTAAAAGAGCAATCATCAAGAACTGATACAACCAAATCTCACATTCCACAAACGAAGTCTAACGGGAAATAGTTACACTGAGCAATATTACAAGTAGTGTTACAAGTCCAGCGTATAGCATAACTAGCACTTTTCCAGCTAAGTGGTCAAAAGGCTAGCCTGAACAAAATATAAATATATTGGGCAAAATATCTATTTTCATCTATATTCCATTATCTGTTACACGTAAAAACTTACATGAGAATAAAAAGAAAAGGCTACATAACAAACCGAAGCCTGAAGAAAATGGTTTTATATTTTGTGTAACAAAAAGTTCGTATTACTTGTTTGAATAACAATTAGTCCTTAATATTTTTAGCTGCTCAACTACGAATTGACGGAATCCGCCTCAGAAATGGGACAACGCCCAGGAAAGGTCGTGTCGAAGTAAACCATAATGGAACTTGGGGTACTGTGTGTGACGACGGATGGGGAGTCCCTGAGGCAAGAGTGGCCTGTAATCAGCTAGGATATACAGGGTAATGCTTTCATTAATTGTCTTACGGTGCTTGACCAATGGTAGGAAACATAGGTAATTAAGTACCATAAAATTTCTAAAAATTTGTACTCCTTAACCAATTACTGTAACTGTCATAAAATGGAAGCTTAATTTTACAATGCAGTAATGTGTCCAAAATATGCAGATGGAATAACAAACAGTGTCGGCCCTTCGGAAACAGTTTGACCTTGGTCTGCACTATTTGCTGTGAGCTATTGGCATGTTTGAAGTTACTTTTGAAATTCTTGATGTCGTTTTATGCGGTTTTTACTAAAGAATAGAATTTTTCATTCGAGGGCTCAGTGCAAGACTGGTCTAACTCACTATTTTCACAAATTCACTTTTTTTGCAGTTTTGAAAACTTGATGGTCCAATACACATTCTTTGAAAATATTGAGATTGATGTTTTTGCTAAAAAAGCTTTTATTCCTAATTAAAAAATAGTCTAGGAGCCAAATGACCCAAATCTTTAGCGCAAGACTAGTCTAACTACAATGAGACGAATTTGATTTTAAAGAGCCTACTATGGATAAATGGCTAAGTTTTCAGTTTTATAAAATAAGATACAAGTTCTTATAGTCTTTAACTGTTTATAGGTCTAGTTACTGTGTTTTCTTAACACTTAAGTAAACCGTTTTTTGGTAGTAAAACACGGAATCTTTTCATTTTAAAATATTTTCCTCATTTTTCTTAGTGCAAGACTAGTCTATCTTGAGATAGACTAGTATTGCGCTAAGAAAAAGTGGATTTGAAGTTAGGCTAGTTTTGCACTAACAAAAAAAAGTTATATAAATTGTCCTTTTTAAATGTTTAAAGTTGTTAAATAGCTATTTCACAGCTCATGCTTACTGAGTTTTTGCCTTCAAACTGTAAAAATTGTTAAAATTTGTTTTATAATGCATTTATATTTTGCATTTGAAAAAAAAAGTCTATCTCAAGTTAGACTAGTCTTGCACTAACCTTTTCAGCGCAAAAGTAGTCTAAGTCACAAAAAAGTAATTTAACAAAAATAAATTAATAAAATTGAATAAGGTAATAATTTCTTCCCATATTTAATGTAAATGTGTCAAATTTCATATTGATATTTTGTTTATGTACTGTAATAATCATTTTGTTTGCTTCTCCTGAAAAGTTTCAAAATATGGAGTTAGACTAGTCTTGCACTAAGCCCTCGCATTGATTAAGCGATACATACAGGAAACGTGATTTTAAAAGCAAAATAAAAAAAAGAACCCCCCCCCCCAAAAAAAAAAAAAAAAAAAAAAACAACAACAAACAAACAAAACAAAAAACAAAACAAAAAAAAAAAAAACAGGTTCTTATGTTGCAACATGAAATATTTTAAAACACAGTTTAAAAGTAGGTAACGCTATCCTGTTGCCATTAATCTATTTGCAATTGCTAATCACTGCACAAAAAGATGAGACTCTATCTGCAATAAGGTGATTTTTTTTTGCTATACTTTATTCGTCCCGACAGAATTTCCAGCCAGTTGATTCTTTATGTACAGTAACTAGACCTATAAACAGTTAAAGACTATAAGAACTTGTATCTTATTTTATAAAACTGAAAACTTAGCCATTTATCCATAGTAGGCTCTTTAAAATCAAATTCGTCTCATTGTAGTTAGACTAGTCTTGCGCTAAAGATTTGGGTCATTTGGCTCCTAGACTATTTTTTAATTAGGAATAAAAGCTTTTTTAGCAAAAACATCAATCTTAATATTTTCAAAGAATGTGTATTGGACCATCAAGTTTTCAAAACTGCAAAAAAGTGAATTTGTGAAAATAGTGAGTTAGACCAGTCTTGCACTGAGCCCTCGAATGAAAAATTCTATTCTTTAGTAAAAATTGCTATAATTTGCAAACAGTATTTAAGCCTGGAGAGATTTTTATCGAAATTGCATTCTGGCAAATCACGCACATATACGAGGGGCTTTCGAAAAGTTTTGCAATTGACGTAATATCTTGGTAACCACCATAAATGCATAACTTCTGATAGCAAAACACATAAAGCTATGATATGTCTAGACAAACTTGCAAACGCAGTGTATTTTGCTTAAAGGACACATTTTTTAACTTCTTTGAAAAAGGTATACCCTAAAGGCACTGCAGACTCTTACTCTAGAAGGTCATAAATTATTATATGGGCAGTATTTGATTTTTTATCATTCCTAGGTAAAGACACTCCCCCAGGCAATGATACCCTGTAAATATCGTGGAAATTATATTTAGTCTAGGTTCCATACTGTCCTGTGAATTTAGATTATCCGCATTTTATGTAGTAGCCAATTCTTTTTATTCTGTTAAACTTTTAATGATCTTGTAATAAAAACAAGTGTCTTCGCATTTGAAATCTTGTCAGCAAGAGCTTTTGCATTGGCCAATCGAAATCTGTCAAGAAATTAGAGTTACTTCAAAAACATGAAGCCGCTACCTTTACGTTGACGTTGACGTCGATTTCAACAACGTCATAAGAACTGCGTATTGCTATGGATCGATAACAGTTGCCATCCTACTAACCTTTTGAATGGATATTGTAGGTTACGATGGACAAAAGTTGACAAAGATTATTTTGTATTTACAATGATTTTTGACTTGAATAACTCACAATGAAAAAGAAATCAACCCAGAAGTACGACTTGGGCCTAATAAAATGCATTGTTACTCAATATAGATCAGTGTCTTCGTATAGTGTTTGGTATCATTGTAAAGGCAAAATATAGTGCTTCTTATACATGCATAGCACTTGGCGCTTGTATGCCCCTAACCAAAGTTATGAGGCCACTTGCAAAACTTTTCGTAACTCCCAAAAAGAGAAGATTAAAACTTCTAGACCATATGGCATAAAGAAGATCTATACATGCTTGCAGTTTTAAGAAAACCGTAAGGAGAAAATAACACTTGAAATAAGTTTACTCTCTTAAAGGTATACTCCCTCGTATTTCATTACGAGATAATCACAAAATTATGAAACTGGCTAGTTGTATGCAACATAATTAAGATTTGTTCAAAAAATCTTGAGCGAAAAGATCTTTGTTACGGAGGCAGAGACGATATGTCAATGCATACCCTTCTTGACTATTCACGAATGTTTTGTCGTCATAAATTGATTGACTCCCACAGGCGTTTCTGCAAGCATGTTTTGAATTTTATGATTGGTGGAGTAAATAACGTTACAATAGCATTAACCTCTAATCTCTGCCCGTGAGTTCTTTTCAGCCAATACTGTCTGAAGTCGATTAGAGAAAGGGCTTAAAATTATTCATGATTTAACTTTAACCTGATTAACTTTGATTGCTGGGCGTATCCATTCTTCATTTTTGGCGGGAATGGCGACCCGCTATTGCCGCTCTTTTTGTGTATTTTCTAATTTCTCCTATTTTCAGTGACAATCACAAATCATAAATTTGGCAGGTAAATGTACTTTTAATAGCAATCATTATCACGCCTAGGATATAATCTTTTGTGAGAAATTTAAAAGTTAATATAAATATTGAGGGTGTAAATCTTTAATATATTTTGGCCTAATGTCTGTTTCAGTTAATAAACAAAATACACTTGAGTCTACAGCTAGCTTGACGCCATAACAGAACAGTTACTTGAACTTGAAAAATACATCTAGCTTGACGCCAATGCAGAACTGTTACTTGAACTTGAAAACTACATTTATCATGACGCCATTGCAGAACTTTTAAAGCGTCAGATGTAGTTTTCAAGTGTGTTTCGTTTATCTGAAGAAAGTGCTAGGCCGAAATATTTTAAAGAGAGTAAACTGATTTCAAATTCAAACCTTTCACTATTGTTTTCAGCGGCATTGCAGTTCCGATTCCATCGGCGTACTTCGGTCCTGGCAGTGGACCAATTCTTATTGATGAAATGAACTGCAATGGCTCAGAGTCTAACCTCGGCCTGTGTGACAGAAAGCCATGGGGAGTGAACAACTGTGCACATGACGAAGATGCCGGACTAATGTGTTTGCGTAAGGCTATTTTTCTTTACTGATGCATTCAAGCTAGTCATTTAAGGCGCATGCTTCATCGCTTAATGGTCTTTAGAATTTTTACAAAAGAGAAAGCCACTTTCAGACAAGTATTTGCCTCCCTGTCATGTGAATTTCCTCTTCATTACGGACCTTTAGAGATGTATTCATACAACTTGAGGTGAATCAATACATTTTCAAGGGAAGCACCTCTGCCAGTTTTATGTCTTCCTTCTAAACTAAAGTCACTCTAAAAGGAAATAATTTGTTCTCGGTTGGAACTTTTACTTTAAGGGTAGACCCCCCCCCCCACACACACACACATTTTGGAAAGGAAAGCAAGCAGAAAGTCACGAAAAATTTTCCTTGGCAAAATAGCAGCAAAAACAGGGAGGTGTATCTATACACTTTAATAAACATCATCGGCAGTTATGTCTATATTTATCGCTTCTCGCAAACTGGAAGAAACGCATTGTTTTAAAACAATGACTAGTGAAAATTTAAACACCAACTTATTTTTGTTGTAAAAGTAGATCTATCTCCTTCAGTTTACTTTGGTATTTGGTAAAATTGAACAGATGAATGTTATCAAATTTTAATGCATTTAGGGGTTAATTTCGATATTATAGAGTTGATACGTTTTCGCTGCCAACTCACTCTATGTGAAATTGTCAGACGTTTTAATGTTTCTAATACAAAGAGGAACCCATTAATAAGTATCTCCACAGTGCAGGAAAAATACTGTAATATGATGAAACAGTGTGTGAATATACCGGACGAAACTTGTGGGACAGTATGTGAATGTACTTGACGAAACGTAATGAATCAAGAGCAAGCAAAACGCACCCACCCATCGACAATTGTTTGCATGACAAGCCTCGCTTAGTTGATTTTAGAACTTATGCTCCGAAAGATAGACATAATTATCCTATACACATTGCGTCGCAATGTATTTTGCTTTGTGTGTCAGTTAATAGTAATTTAAGCCCTAATGCATTGTGGATTCTTCTATCCTTATGATTGAATGAGTCAGTGTTTCAATTCAGGGGTCTTTTAAGGGGTTTCTGGTTTAGTTTATGTTTATCACTTTTATTTTCTTTTAAAGAGAAGCACCCATGTTATGCAAAATGTGTAGACCCTGATGAGATGCCGCATTCTGCGGCATCTGATCCGAGTCTACACAACATGTATTTGCCAGTGTCCCTTTTAAGGGACACTGGCAAATACATGTTGTGTAGACTCGGATCATTTAAGGGACACTCTAAACATAGATGGGTTAAGCCAAGGGCTATTAAATTTACATTTCAATTAAAGAAAACGGTGGAAGTGGTGCGATTCATCTGCGTCTTGTTGGTGGATTGAGCCCTGCTCAAGGTCGTGTCCAAGTTCGGTATCAGTCAATATGGGGGACAGTTTGTGATGACTCCTGGGATGACAGAGACGCAACAGTCGTTTGCAAGCAGCTAGGATATGCGTAAATATATTATTCACTTTGCAGTACTTTTTATTAGCTTTGTGAAATTTGCTCACATTAAATTTTGAATGGATTTATCTATTTCAATCCCATTCTTACGCAGGGAAATAAGTTCGGTTACTTTATGCTTGCTTTCCTGGACATGGAAGCTCTTACTGAATGTACAGAATGAATGCAAATCGTCAAGACAAGAACTAAGTCCTGGAGTAGGAGCCATTTCTTTTCCTTCGAATTAGGTCCTTAATATATTGAAAAAAAAAAAGTTTTTTTAGCAAGAATTACTTCACCCGAAAGGGTTACCTTTACCCTTTTGTGACTGATGGACTCATCCGTCCTTATCACTTGTACCACTTGAATGAGTCCCATTTCTAGTTTTAGGGGTTTCTGATGAATGTTTTCTCTTTTATTGTTTTTTTTTGCTTAGAAATCCATGAAAGCAAACAGTGTAGACCCTGATCTGCGGCGTCTAGACTAGGTCTGCACGGTTTGCATATTTCCCCCAAACGGGTTTCCAGTTTGAAAACGGTAAAGGTGCGTTTGCATTGGTATTTAGGGCTTTTCTATTAAGTAGGATTTGGTTATAAAATTATGTAAATGTCAAACATTTGTTTCAGTCGTATTTATGACATTTCCTTTTGAATACCAACTGATTTCTACTGAAATGGCATTGTTACATTCAGAGACTTCATCGATATTATTTGCTTAAAACTCTTAATCATAATTAAGATGTAAGAAATGTGATCAAGAATGTAAATTTACAAGTTATGAATCTTTAAGTTGCAGTAATAAAATGGAATATTATATGTGACAGAGGAGGTCGAGCTCTGACAGGAATAGGGACTGGTCGTGGACCGATCTGGATGGATGATGTAGAATGCCGAGGGACCGAAACCAGTCTGGCCAATTGCACATTTAAGGGTTGGGGCGAACATAACTGTGACCATAGCGAAGATGCTGGAGTGTATTGTAATGACAGTAAGTTTCGGTTAAATGAGCCGCGACACGACAAAACCAACAATGTGGTTGCGCGCCAAGAGCAGACTCTGATCAGGCTGGGAATCCGTCCAGTCTGATCAGAATCTTCGCTTTGCATTTAAAGGGTAGCTAAGGGTCTAAGCTACTTTTATGCGGCCAGCGTAGACTCTGATCAGACTGGGCGGATGCCCAGGCTGATCTGAGTCTGCGCTGAACGCATAACCACATCGTTGGCTTTCTTGTGTTTGTGGAGCTAATCTACTCTTCTAATTTAAACGTATCCATACCAAATTTAGTGCGACAGACACGCGTTTCTGTATTTAACTTCTTTCAGTGTCGTTAAAGCCTAAAAGTTTGAAAGAAAAGAGGTGATGCGCAATTAGCTCCAACATGACCTTTTGAAAATCATTATCGTATTTTCTATTTGCAGACATGACACCCAGTGCAGCTGGTGCAATTGTCTTTCATCAGTTATAAGTTATTTTCCTTAATTTCCTAGTTTCTCATTGGAACAGAAATGTTTTTGTGTTTCTTATTTGTGTCGTTTCCTAAATTTGTTCTTCTGTGTTAACCAATCATATGCCTGTTTTCACATAAGAATAAAAAATAAGCTCTCTCTTATTTCAGCTCTGCTAAATGCATTTATTTTGAAACATATGTTCGTTTTCACGAAGAAAACAACTCTAAAAGTATGAATTAAATATATATATATATATATTTTGGACATTTATTGGGACAAAAAACTTTAAGCAGTAAATCATTTATAGTTTGCTTTGAGAAATTAAACTTTCGGTTGCTTAAATCATATTGTTTAATCTCTCAGGTAACTAGTAATTGGCATTTTAACAGTTTTATTTTAATTGCTGTTATTAAATGAAACAAATGAACATCGGCTGCGATAATCCGTTTTTGGAAATCAGAATTGTAGAAAACGTATAAAGTGTTTGTCGGACTAATACTTATTCACGTTATTGTTTTATTACCAGCGAGCGTAAAAAACTACAACGTTCGTCTGGCAGATGGGTCAAGTAATACTGGTCGTGTTGAAATACAATTTGGCGGTACATGGGGAACTGTTTGTGACGACTTATGGTCCAACGCAGATGCCCAGGTTGTTTGCAGGATGCTTGGATTTTCATCGTAAGAATGCATAAGTTTTATATTCTTTAATTGTTTCATGCCAATTTCAGTTTGTTATATTAAGTTTAGATGAGATAAAACATTTATAACTATGTACACACTTCTGTAAATGCAAAATACAGTTTATTAATCCCTGTGCGATGCCGAGTCCGATTTGCACAGTAAGCTGTCTGTACACCCGTATCATATGTTCGTTGATCAACAAATATCTCTCGATTATTTTGGTGGGAAATAAATGAAATTTAATGTACAGCATGTTCCCCTCTTGTGACGAAGCATCACAATGAGAAATATGTTTAGTTACATATATAATGAAAGGTCAAACTCAACTTTAAAAAAAATCAATTAAAACTCAACTTAAATCAATTCTTAAAATCTCAAGTTCATTCTGAATGAGCACTGTAAATAGAGTGATTAACTTACGGTGAACTGACGAGCAACAGCGAACAACAACAAGGTCGCGAAATGACTTTGGCAGAAAACTTCGGATGCGATAAATACCGAGTAACGAATTCTCTAGAATGAGAAGGTACGACGTCTTCTTGATGCGAAACCGCAAGTTAGCGTAACATCCGTAAACCACAATGAAACTCCAAGCATGTTTTCTTGCCAAATTTTAAAAGTGCTTGCAATTGTTTTGCCATTCACTGTCTTATTATAACCCCATTTCACTAGATGGCGCTTTCACGGCGCGTGTGGTGATCATGGCGTTTCTTCTAAATATTCGAAATTGCCGCAAAAGCGTAGGCATTTGCCAAAACTTGGGACGTGTGTGCTTCCAGCACACTTCTAATACGATTTTGCTGCGCTAGTCACGATGCTTCCGCGGTGCAGTTGCGCTTCTTTCATGCTTGAGGCCCAATTCGTCGGCCGCCAAAGGCGCTTCTACTACGTTGCCACTACGGCAAAGGATTTTAAGCTACACTTCATCTACGCTTACGACGATGCAATTGCGATTGTCCTAAGACCTTACGTCCGGAGCTGCGCAAATGCTGCGCTTGATTTGCGCTTTGAAAATCGGCGGGCAATAGGGCAGCAGCAATTGACCACCAGTATTCTATAGGGGGCGTGTCTGTCTCAGCTGAGGGTGTAGAAGTCAGGGGAGCCGGAGTTGGGATACCCTCTCCTGCGGTTCAGGCTCGTCGACAATAGTCTCCAGGCCAGACCTGGGGGTGCATTTCGCCTTCTGCTTTTGAAGAGGTGGCCTCTTGAATGAAACATTGGAATCGAGTTGTTAAACGTTTTGTGCGCGAGCAAAAATGACGACAACTGCAGGAACGCGGTGTTTTTATACCCGGATTGGCAGTTACGCTGTGATATCGTCATTAGCATAGTACAGTCACCAAGAGCGTAGCGTAAGAGCAGCGGAAATGCAGAGAAAGCGCCAAGAGCGCATCGGAAGCGTCGTGGTTGCGCAATTCATAAATTGAGGAGTCGCAGCGGAATCGCTTTCATCGCTACGAAAGCGTATAGAGCGCAACGGGAGCACAAAGAGCGTTACAGAAGCTTAGCTGGATCGCGAACGAATCTCCACGGTTCCGTCGGTGAACTTCCACAGCGCTGGTGCTGCGTTGCTCATGCTGTCACCTTGATACTGCTGAACTACGTGCTGCGCAATCGTAGCACTCCGAGTCCACGGCGATTCCGCTACGTACATTTTGAGCAGAGTCAAAACAAGCGCCGTGAGCTGGTGATGAATCCGATTCAAATACACTTTAACTACGACTAGAAGTTTCTATTGCGCCGTTGCAGCTTCTGCTATGATTCATGGCACTTTGACCAACATTTGGAAGCGCAGAAAAAGGGCAGCAGAAGCGCCGTCCAGTGGAATGGGGATTTTAGATCACACTTTATTATGACGCTATATAAGTGAATTTGTATCGGAACACAACGGGTGTAAGGAAACGCGAAAGATTAAATGCGGAATTCAGAGTGTAAACATTTTGACATTTTTAGTCGTATAGTCTCGGTTTTGAGTAGTCTGTGATACAATTTTTCATGCTCTTGAAAAATGAGTGGTGTTCATAGAGCCACATCATTCTCAAAAGCTTGTGTGACATTTGTAAATTTATGCTCAGTCATTATTCTAAATAAATATTACAGAGACGGAGCCGTAGCGTATAAACAAGCTCATTTCGGACAGGGACATGGGCCGATCTATTTAGATAATGTACAGTGTATTGGCACTGAAACAAATATAGGACAATGCAGGAATAATGGAGTTGGCTTACACAACTGTAACCATGGTGAGGACGCCGGAGTCTCCTGTTCTAACGGTAAATTTGAATGTTATATACTTTTCTTGTCTATTAATTGTTTAGTGTTACTTGCATTGTACCACTGACATTGAATTTGCGCTTGTGCATGCTCTATGTCAAGTATACACTGCACAGTAAACAGTAAATATGATACATAAAACTGTAAACAATACTCAGTAGTCAGTAAGCATTCAGTAGTTGCACAATTGCTTGCGCAACCGCATCCATTCGTTGTCGCAGGGTGCATTAAACAGTTCACATTACGAGGGGAATTCTGAAAGTTTTCCAAATGACGTAACTTCTTGGTAACTACTATAAAGACAGTATTTATTAACCTTTATAAACTGTTGCCTGAGTGGCTTACAGTGCGGACTCTGGTCGGACAGGAAGGAGTTGCCAAATCATACTCTACACTCTTTATTCAGGCTTTTCTTTCTAAAACTGAGGATATGTACAGTGAATTGAAGACGAAACGACCATCTTACTAGCCCGGCAGGCACATGGCATCTAAACAACGTCATACTGACGTCGATGCGACGTGATGACGGCGCATCGATGGTATTTAGAACGTCATTTCGTCGTCATGTGCCCGATGGGCTGTCAGTTTCTAATTTAAGCACTTTTCTTTACAAAAGCCTAACTGAATGGTTCACGCTTATCGACTTTTCTTTTAATAATTGTATAACAGCTGTGGGTCGTTAACACGCGTATTTTAAAGGCTCTTTAAAATATGAAAAATATATAGAAGAATGCTTACTGGATAAGAAATTTTTATACATTATTTTTTATTCATTTTAATTCATTGTCCACGACACTGTTATAAATAGAACGCGGATTTCCTCGTTGTAGGTCAGGTAACTAACTTACAAATTCGTCTTCGTGGCAGTAACAAAACTACTGAAGGAAGGGTGGAGATCAATATCAACGGGACTTGGGGAACAATCTGTGATGATAATTGGAACATCCACGCAGCTCAGGTGGTCTGCAGAAAGTTAAACTTGGATTAGTAAGTTCATCTCGTATATAGAGGATCTTACACGAGTGGTCATTTCATATGAAATTTATGAAACGAGTCTTTGGCGAGTTTAATAAATTTCATATGAAATGACCACTGGTGTAAGATTTTTTTTATCATATGACCCTTTAAAATGGAATTTAACCGCTTCAAATTGAACATTATTTTATTAAGAAAACGCATTGTTGCCATGGACGTTGTCTATGACGTTACGTGTACGCACCAAAGTGTTATTACACGTGTGGTCATACGATTTCTATTACACGACGTTATCCACTGAATAACAGCGATGTCATCTGATAAATATACTTTATCATATGACGTCGCATCTGAGAGTGTAATAAAGCCATGCATTAAAAACGATAATATACTAGTGGATTAAATGTGCAAATTACGTTGTAACGTTATACGTTGACATCCATCCAAGTCAAAACGTCGCGTTTTCTAATGGCGAAATCGTGGCGTTTTAGTGCAAATTTTGCTAATAAAATGCGATTTTAGTGTCATATGATAAATAGAATCTTGCATTC
Organism: Ctena decussata; assembly: GCA_963989385.1. Taxonomy (NCBI): domain Eukaryota; kingdom Metazoa; phylum Mollusca; class Bivalvia; order Lucinida; family Lucinidae; genus Ctena; species Ctena decussata. Next base: position 51,059,628 of record OZ022498.1, on the reverse strand, counting down.
GTGCTCCTGAATTATTGAATTCATTAAACTCGTTGGGAGAAAACCGATAAGATGCTTGGCAAAGCCTCGCATCTTATCTTTTTCCTTAACTCGTTTAATAAATTCCATAATACATAAGCACTCATGTAAGATCCTCTATTTATCAACAGTTATAGTAAGTGCCAAATTCACTTTTAACTGAAACTGTCAGGCTTACTGGCTTCCCGAACACAATGTATCAGACTGCCTTTAGGCCCCAGTTGTAGCAAAACAGTTTACATGTACGAAAACTTAATAAAATGTACTAGCTAGTTTGGGACATAACATCAGACAAAAACCTGCTGTTCATTGCCCTTGAACGCATTTACTTGATAAATGGTGATAAGTGCCGTGTGGCGGCCGCCGAACGTCTTGCAGTACTTTATCATAATGTAGATTATATTTTTGGTCGTTTTGGGATCATTGGACTCATTCTGATAAGTTTTAAATCGGAGGTTAGAAATTATGACATAGATTCATAAAGTTGAGTTTTAAGTATCATCTTCGTTTTTCTCTTGTTGCCATTGTAAAAAGAATATTTATCGTTCCAAATTGTCACCCACATTGTCTGCTTTCTGTCACTTCATCTGGCTTTCCTAGTCAGGACAGCTCGTAGGGTCACTGATGAAAGTTTAGTAGTCGAAACACGCTATATCGTAAAACAAGTAAGTTCTGAAAAGTTAGATTCTTTGAGAGCAAGGAATACACCAAATAATCAAATATGTAGGCGGCATTTTCATTAGTGGTCAATACTTTTAGAACTTATTGAAAAAAAAGTAAAATAGTATTTTGTTCACATTTGACGATTTGAAAGGTTAAATGATTTGTTTAATATGGATTACTTATTTCGCTTAATATCTTCCAGTGTGCATGCCCGACCTCGCATGGGCGGGTTCTTCGGGCAGGGAACAGGCCCTATTTTGTTAGATGATGTCAACTGTCTAGGTAACGAGACGGATTTGGTGTTTTGCCGTCATGCAGACTGGGGTGTGAACAATTGTGGGCACTACGAAGACGCCGGGGTAATGTGTGGAGGTATTGATACAACACACAATTGTTATGGGGCACGTTCGACATAATTACTTGTGTTAACCCGAGCAATAATCAGGTATTCCTCGGACTACTCGAAATTTCGACTAGTCCGAGGACTATCTGGGTATTGTTTTGGTTCTATTCTATTCTATCCCATAACCTTACTAGGTTGTTGGGGCACCACAAGGTGACTTCGAAACAATCCCTGTCCACCTTGTCCTGATTTCAGCTGCCCTAGTTGAGCTGGCAAAGTCCATCCCTGTCCATTCTTTAATATTGTCTTCCCACCCCTTCTTCTGTCTACCACGTTTCTTTTTCCTTTCACTGTGCCCTGTGGAAAAGTCTTTGCTAAACCAGAGGCAAAGAAAGGCCAAACCACCTTAGTTTCCGTTTCTTGACCAGCGTAAGGAGTTCATCATATTCTGCAATGGCTGCTTGGATCTTTCTGCGAACTTCTTCATTGGTTATATGGTCCTTGTACGTAATGTTCAGTAACCTTCGGTAGCATCTCATCTCAAAGGCCTGCGTTCTTTTCTTTAACTCTGCTGTCAAGGTCCACGATTCACGGGCATACAGAAATATGGAAATGACAAGGGAGCGCATAAGCTTCGCCTTTGATCCAAAAGATCCGAAAGATATGTTGTTATCTCTCCAAATGGGTTTCAGCTTGGTTTGCCCAAGTAATTCTGCCGAAGCACGTTCGGCATAACTACTTGGGTTAACTGAGCAATATCCAGGTCAACCTGATAGTCCTTTGTTTTTTAACCCTTTAATGGCTGGCCAATCATAAAAAGTTTCTTGGTAAGGATTACAGATCCTTATTAGTTACCTCAGAACGCTACATCTTATCAGGCTCTACAGTTTTTGCAGTTACTACAGGAAATTATGAACAATTATGTACTGCGGGATTAAAGGTAAAATCGGGCATTCCTTAACTTGATGGATGGATGACCTGCGATTTTGCCTCCCTTTCAACAGTATTTCAGCAACAGCAGGATAATAGAAGGGTAATCATGAGAGGCTATGTGCAGTGAAAGCCTGTTTACAGTTGAAAAGATTCCAGCAAGAATTAAACTTGGACCGCTCACTTAGAAGGCTCTTGTACTGGAAATGGACATACCCAAACTGTGAAGTAGAAGACTGCTTTAAAGCATTAATTCAGTGCTGGGTTCAAAACTCTATCTTTATTGGATTGCAAATCGGTCAGATTAGAAAAAACTGAAGGGAGCAAATAGTATGTTTTGGGTTATTAATTTACTTATATATGATTTTGTATAGAAACGTCCATTGATTTCTTAGTACTAGCATTCAGAAATAAAAGATACCTTCACTTTTACATTATTGGCCAAAATACAAACTCTTTGAATTACATGCCATGAGTCTTGATATTATCAAAACAAAGAATAATGTAAATACAGAATGTACCATGTAATCTAAAACACTTCTGTGCAAACGAGTGTCTGTCTAATACACGAAAACCATTAGATTATTGTGTACGCAAGTTCATATATCATATGAGAAATCTATATATACTGAACAGCAAAAGAAACGCATACAATGTATACGCCCAATTTATTTGAAGGTATAGGTATATGCTCTTATTTAGACATTTAACGTTAACGTGATATTCCGACAGAATGAGCACCTTAACGCATCGATATTCCATAAACTTTAGAGACCAGAACGCTTGCTTTTGTAATGGGGTTAAACTTAAAGTCACCATACTTTCAGAAGATGAACTTTTAATTCCATAAAATTCTAAGCGAACTATTTTCTCAAGACATAATCTCCGCGGCAAGGGTAAGAAACAGTGAAAAAATCAAAGCAATCGAGCCTTGCGTTTTAGAGAAAAAATCAGGTGAAAGTTGGCAGTAGAAGCAGTAACACTGGCTTACCACTGAATTTCCATAGACCTTTTAATACCCTGTATTTCTTGGAAAGGACAGAAACCATTCATACGAGGAGGTTAAATGAATTAACAATAGTGAAATAAAAAGATTTGCAAATAATTTTTTCGTAGCACTGCGGAACTTTTAGGTTTTTGGACTTCCCAATTTGCTATTTGTTTAATTGCAAGGGAGATAATATGACAAGTGTTCAATTTCAAACTGCTGTCATGTTCCTAAGAAAAATACCATGGTAATAAAACCGACGGTTTTTTCATAAGCACACATTAAGGTCGCGTTTTGGAAACCATATGTTACGCTGCCGAAGGAAAGACAACTCTAATAACAACTTTGAATGTTTCTCGATAAATTGAGCTAACTCTTTAATCAAGGTTTAATTTTGCAAGAAGCTAAGTTTATATTGTTGGCAGAGGTCAGTAGTGTTTTCGGCTATATGTGATTTAAAACCATAAATCAGCTGACGGAAGAAAACTGAACCTAAACTTGTATGCGTTTCTTTTGATGTTCAGTATATAATACCCCTCATCTTAATTGTTCAAAACTGAGCAGTTAAGTGAATTATAAAATTGTCAGTGTGCAAATAAATGTCGTGATTGTACTTTCCATACCTGACTCAGTGCTTTGACATCTGTCTAAACTGCACAACATTAGGTGAGCAGGCACGTCTAAGTTGGGTGTGGTTAGTACAATTTAATTTGCACACGGTGTCCCGACATCTTATTGCTTGCTTTTTAAAAAAAAGAAGACGAAAAATTTATTTTGGGGGTAAATCTTGATCTTCAGTCAAGGACCATATATTTAGGAAACATGTCAATTATATTTGTAATTCTTTCCTTAGCATCAGCATCAGCCAGTGCTCTTAGGCTGGTAAATGGTACAACAAGCTCTGAGGGTCGTGTTGAGGTTTCCCACAACGGTAATTGGGGGACTATCTGTGATGACCAAGCTGATCATAACACTGCAGTGGTTATATGTGGTGAACTCGGATTTCCAACGTAAGCTGAAGTTTTGTTTTTATGTTTCAAGTGCCATTTTTATGTACTCGTCATTCTGTGTTTTATTCTTTGCCAAGACGTAGCTATTGAGCTGTTGCTTTTGTATTCTTTTTGTTTTATATTATCGTCTCAACGGACACTCTCTTAATATCAGAGGTGTTAAAATGTTCTATAATCTTAAGTACAAGCTTGAAATTTCTTAAGTACAAACTTGAAGGGTCATTCTGGTTTTACATACACTAACTTGAGAAAGGTAGTAAAATGAAAAACAACAGTAAAGAAGAGTTATTTTAAAACAAACATCGTACTGTTTGAAAGGTCATGTCAAAATTTTCCTCCTTACCTTAGGAATCATCATTTGCTGTATTGTTTTCTTCAGAAATAACGTAGCTATCCGCAGTGGAGCATTTTTCGGTCCTGGTACTGGCCAGATATGGCTAGATGACTTGCATTGTGCAGGAGATGAATCCAAAATAGATGATTGCGTCTACCGACCGTGGGGCACTAATAACTGTGGCCATGACGAGGACTTAAGTGTCATCTGTAATGGTTAGTCACCAGCTTTTGAAATATGCATTTAAATCGTCAGCATGCACAAATTGACTCCAGAAATGCCATCTACACGCCATAAAAGACATTCCATAAAACATTTGACACTAAGTGATAATAGCACATTTCATCATAATTTTGCTAGGATAGATTAATAACAAACAATTTGATTAGTATTCCATCTGACTATAAATGAGAAACTTTTTTTATTTAACTGCATAATCATGATCGAGACTGATTTTTAATATGTACATAGGGTTCTTATTCTATCGAAAAAAAAAAGTGTAAAAAGCTCTGAATGACAGTAGCCACTATAAGCTATATAATTTGTAAAATGAAATGCAGAACATTTTAAATTAAAGATATAAAATACATTTTTCTCACAGTACCATCGACACAGATTCGTCTAGTGAATGGCGGTGGTCAACCCAACCAGGGGCGTTTGGAAATATATTATAACAACACTTGGGGTACAGTGTGTCAGGACAGTTTCAACAATGACGCGGCAAAAGTAGCCTGCAGTATGCTAGGATTCCCAAGGTAAACAGAGCTCATTGCAGTAATGCGCTAAAAAGATGAAGACGGAATGGCAAACAGTGAAACAATCGATGATATAACCAATGTGAAGAGCAGAAACTCCGACCATTTTAATGTTGTATTTGCTGGGAAACAAAATGTCAGAATAGCTCATTGGATCTCAGTTGATTGTTGGGAGAGTTAATAAGTAATGCTTCATATGTCACGTTTCTAGTTTGATCTTTATAAATAAGAAACTATCAACGGCTCAGTGGCATAACTAATTCAGAGGTCCGATTAATTAGTAGTTGTGATCTGTCTAAATAAATTTTCCAGCTATAAAGTCTTTGTAGGAGTAGGGAATATAAACAATAATCATAGATAAGTTTCTTTAAAAGCAATGAAAATATTCATAAGAAAGAATGTGGCTCAGACTACATAGTTTCGGCTCGGCTAATAAAACCTCATCAGTGACCCTGTAATGGCATGGCAACGAAAGCCAGCGGAAAACATACTGTAATCTAGTACGAGGGTGATCATTAAAATATGGAAACTAGCATTTATTTCATTAGCTATGTATAAAAACAGTACTCCAGATATATAAAACCTAAGAAGCAAGCATATGACATATAATTAAGTTCAAAAGTACTTTTTAGGACTATCATGGCAACGATGTCTTAAACTTCTAAGGGTTTAGTCTCTAAATTTTTGCATATTTCATGTATATTTACTGCTGATAAGTAACAAAGAATGGATAAATGATTGTGGTTGTGTAATGGCTTGATGCAAGTCTCAGGTACTTAAAGAAATATATAAGTATTCATACCTTGCACTCAAACATGGCTGAAATACAGACCGTGAAAGACTTTTGATTGAGCAAAATTTGACGTTTGTGGCCGATTTTAAGCCAAAGTGACCAGAATTGTCATTGCATTTTAACAAGCAGAGTCCTGGGATACTTGTATAGCAGAAAGAACCAAAATTATCCTGTACTTGATAACCGATCAATTAACTTTAGCATAATACTGGAAATTACGGAATAAAATATCGAATTCCCTAAAAATCAATTATTTCAAACCCTGCTTTAGCTTTAATTCATGCCAGATTTCAGAACATTTTTATTTACAATCATTATATGTGTGTCTTTAAAGCCAAAACCTAACTATAACGGAAGGTGTTCCTAAATTTTCAATATCTCATTACATATCGTACATAATGAGCATAATAAGAACTCCTCCTTACCAAAATTCACACGTGGTACCCGGCATGAACGTGAAGTCATATGTTGCTATGGTAACACATTAAATTTTTTTATCTCAAACATGGATTCGAAAGCTTAAAAGACACTCTTTGGTGTTACATGAAGGATCCCTATTTCTGTATAAAATCAACTAATCCACAAAAGTGTTTCCTTTATTTAATGATTACCCCATGTAAATGTCAAATACGCAGTCAAGTTAAAAGACTAGGGGCCCGACGATGAAAAATCTGTCTAAAACATGAGTCTAAACCACATATAAATTTCTGAGAATACTCCCGTTGATCTCAAAGGACCAACAGTAAAATATAAACTGAATATGAAGATACCATTAATTATTCTTTAATAGGAGAGGAAGGCTTACGAAATTAAGTCCTTTTCAACATTATCTAAGTCATATCAGGACGATGAGAGGGTGGTAATGAAAGACTTCAGCGGAACCCGTTTACGGTTGAAAATATTTCCACCTCCAGTGGGAATCGAACTCGGGACCGCTCGACCAGCAGGCACGCGCGTAACCCACTGAGCTACCGGGGTGCCTTGATTCTTTGCCAAAACCATGAAGAAAAAGCTAGAATGAAATATATCATACATTCATAGTATTACCAAGAATGTTATCAAGTAGGTAAAATAAGAAAAGTATAAACAACGCATTCAAAGAGTCAGTTTGATTAAACGCTGACCAGTATAATTAAATCTCTATTTGAACTCTGTATTTTCAGAAAATAAGTTTACTTCCGCAATCAATATCTATAATATGAAAATAAGCACTGCATATATGACAGACGACCCTTTAAGTTATAACTAAGATATGTATAAACAGCCAAGTTTATCGGACAGTTGACAAGTAACAGTCGCTGTTGTTTATATCTTCACGGGTTTCTTAACACGTCAGCGGTTGGTTATTATGTTTGCCCACTGACCGCCCGCCCATGAAAACAAACGGTTTCAGTTCCTTGTGAATATTCGTTGAGCTGATGACAAAATTAGTCACTGTGGATTAGAGTGATGATTTCACTTCACATTAAATGAATACAACACCCGCCAGAAGAATTTCTTAGACAAGACCATAATATCTCTTAGATAGTGTCCTTCAAACCTGTTTTGTCTAGGCAGGTTTGTCTTCCATGTACCTCTAACACAAAAGGCACAACAGACTTTGCCTGTTTTTGTTATAGAATAATAACATTGTAAAGTTTTATCATTTCAGAACAAATGCAACATCAGTTCGCAATTTGGGGTTTGGATTTACTTTTGGTTCGCCTCGTTTTGGACCAGGAGCCGGACCCATATTGCTGGATGATGTGAAGTGCCTAGGAACAGAGACAAATATTCTCCAGTGTAGTACTAAACCATGGGGCGTTAATGACTGTACTCACAGAGAGGACGTGGGGATTATATGTCAGTCTAGTATGTGATTTTTTCTTACCGGTAAACTTATCAGTATGTGTGATCTGTCATTCTGGCATTCTGTACGAACTTGCGGTTGAGATGTGACAAAGAAGTGGTAGTAGATATGGAGTGCAAGGTTAAAACCAACGGAAAGCAGATTTGGACTGAAGAGAGATAAAATTGTTCAGGAGACAGAGCTGTTGTATTTGTCAAAGATGAAACAAAGCAAAACACAAAAATGATCAAAACAACAGATGCTCTCTTTTACAACAGAGTTAATTTTTGTCGAGCCCGCTTGCGGTGAGCGAGACATAGTTGTTACAATGTCAGTTTGGTTGATGTCCGTGCGTGCGTTAGTGCGTGCGTGCGTCCGTCCGGATTTGTCCGGGCCATAACTTCTACATTTATGGATGGGTTTCAAAATAATTTGGCACAGTTGTTCTCCTCGATGAGTAGAAGTGCCGTTTGAAACATTTGTTCATGTAGGTCCAAGGTCAAGGTCACACTTGAAGGTCAAATGATAAAATGGCCATAAATTGAGCTTGTCCGAGCCATAACTTCTACATTTACGGATGGATTTCAAAATAATTTTAGCACAGTTGTTCTCCTTGATGAGTAGAAGAGCCATTTGAAACATTTGTTCATGTAGGTCCAAGGTCAAGGTCACACTTGAAGGTCAAATGATAAAATGGCCATAAATTGAGCTTGCCCGAGCCATAACTTCTACATTTACAAATGGATTTCAAAATAATTTGGCACAGTTGTTCTCCTTGATGAGTGAAAGTGCCATTTGAAACATTTGTTTATGTAGATCCAAGGTCAAGGTCACACTTGAAGGTCAAATGATAAAATGGCCATAAACTGAGCTTGTCCGAGGCATAACTTCTATATTTACAAATGGATTTCAAAATAATTTGGCACAGTTGTTCTCCTTGATGAGTGAAAGTGCCATTTGAAACATTTGTTTATGTAGGTCTAAGGTGAAGGTCACACTTGAAGGTCAAATGATAAAATGGCCATAAACTGAGCTTGTCCGAGCCATAACTTCTATATTTACAAATGGATTTCAAAATAATTTGGCACAATTATTCTCCTTGATGAGTAGAAGTGCCATTTGAAACATTTGTTCAGGTAGGTCCAGGGTCAAGGTCACACTTGAAGGTCAAATGATAAAATGGCCATAAATTGAGCTTGTTCGAGCCATTACTTCTACATTTATGGATGCATTTCAAAATAATTTGGCACAATTGTTCTCCTTGATGTTTAAAAGTGCCATTTGGAAAATTTATTCAGGTAGGTCCAAGGTCAAAGTCACACTTGAAGGTCAAATGATAAAATGTCCATAATTTGAGCTTGTCTGAGCCACAACTTCAACATTTACGAATTGATTATAAAATGATTTGGCACAATTGTTCTCTTTGATGAGTAGAAGTGCCATTTGGAACATTTGTTCAAGTAGGTCCAAAGTCAAGGTCACACTTAAAGGTCAAATGATAAAATGGTAATAAATTGAGCTTGTCCGAGCCATTACTTCTACATTTACGGATGGATTTCAAAAGAATTTGGCACAATTGTTCTTCTTGATGAGTGGAAGTGTCAAGTGACATACATGTTTGGGTAGATCCAAGGTCAAGGTCACACTTGAAGGTCAGATATTGTAATTGTCATAAATTGAGCTTGTCTGGGCCATCACTTCTACTTATATTCCTTTGTGAAAATTTGAAAAAAAAAGAAAATGCTGGCTAAAAATAAGCATGATGTTGTTTGGCTTCTTTCTAGAGTGAAGCAGTTACTTTGTCTTGATATACTTATAGGCCACTATAGCAAGCAGCGGGCTCGACCAGTTGTCCCTGGACAACCTTCTAGTATTGGATTATATTCTTCTGCTTTTATTAAAGCATGGCTAATCAAGTCAAGGTTTAAATGGATTTCCAGATGAGATGTTCGTGAAGAATACAGCTGTTACATACATTTGTAGACATAAACAATGGTGTTCTACTTGTGTTACTATTTCGTAAAATTAAACACTTAATGTTTTAACTACTTTCAGCACAAGCGACCAGAGTTCGATTGATTGGTGGATCAACTCAGTTTGAAGGGCGAGTTGAAGTGTTTCACAATGGGACATGGGGAACAGTTTGTGATGATAACTTCAACAACCGTGCTGCAAAAGTCGTTTGTCGAACATTAGGCTATCCAACGTTAGTCATTATAATATTCGTACGATACAGTTTTTACTAACTGCCACATATTCAGTATACAGTTGTGTATTTCGTTTTCTGTTTTATCTTCTTCCTTGAGGACCATTTAGGAACTGATAAGGTTTTGCTTTCACATTCAAAAATATTACTTTGAATCATCTGACAATTTGTCTTCAGTCTTTCCCAAAAATGGAGGGTAACACTGTTCTGTTTTCTTTTGTTGCAGTCGACTTAGATTTTAGAAATATTGAGCCTATTTAGAATGATTTAGAAACTAGGGATATGCACATTATTGTAATTCTCGTGAACGGACTAATAATAGGCAAGTTTGTTACTTGAGATTATCTTTTTGGTGACTGCCTTCCAAAGGGACCATCTACTTAGAACTTTTTACAGTGTGTCAACACTGCCATGTGTTTGCCAAGGGTAACAACTTTTATGACTTTATGTTTGTTTTTCGTGACTTCTTTGCTCTTCCAAAATGGGTCTACGCTTATAGGAAAGAATTTGCTCCATGTTCATGCATTGAAAAGGCAAAATTGTGTCCCCTGAAAGTATTCACATTTACTTGAGTAACTCTGAGTATATAAACCTTGAAAAACTGCATTATAACAGACTTGTACAAACTGTTATTTACTATGTGTCGAGATTTATAAACAGTTAAACTTAAAGAATTTGTCTCTATTCTGTAGACTTGGTGCCTATTCTGTCTCACGTGCCCCATTTGGCAACGGAATTGGTCCTATATGGCTAGACCAAGTAGCTTGCTTAGGAACAGAAGGGAGTCTAGGAAATTGTGGACATAATCCTTGGGGATCGAATGATTGTACTCATTATGAAGATGTTGGTGTAGTGTGCTCAGCGAGTAAGTCTTCTGATTGGTATCCATGGCTGTTGATATAGCTATAACTATCTCACTTTCCACCATGTTATACGTATTTTAGACTTGACACTTATTTCTCAAAAATTACAATGCACAATTATTATCCCGTCTTTATTCAGCCAAACATAATTTGAAATAGAGATGAAAATCACAACAAATGTCCAATCTCATACAAACCAAGAAAACCCTGTACAGACACTGCCCTTAACCCTTAACCTGCTGAATAAATTAAAATGCAATGATTACTTTGAATTTGACGCAATTTACTGCTATATATTTAGAATCAAAATGACAAATAGTGTAGATCGAGATCAACTGGCTTCTGAAGTTATCCAGGACAAGTCACAGATAAGAAGCATCAACTATTCAAACTAATATGAAGATACCCAGCTTTGGCATCAGAATATGGAAATAAAGTCACCTTACACTAAATATGCAAATTTGCAAACAGAGAAAGATATCGAGTTTTACCATAGAAATATAAGGTTCCTAAAATAGAAATGAAGATATGAAGATGTCTAGGACAGGTCAAAAGAAAGAATCTTGTAATCAAAATTATTTTTACGTAGTAAAATCTTTAGAGCCTGGACTACTAGTGATATGAAAGTTCAGCATAAACTATAGTAGTATTGGTTAATGAAATTTTCATTTTTATTGTAAAGTATTCAAAAGTATTCGAACACATTTGCAAAGTATGCTTGGTCCACCGGGGCTCAACTGGTGACCTTCTTTTGCTTCAGATTTCCAGTGGGGTCGTTTGGCAGGACAGGGATCTCCACCTGTCAGACGGCCCGTTGTATCTGTTGAGTCCTCGTCTTTGCTTCTTCATGGTGTTGAAATTTGATTTATGTGTTTACCGTGATGATTCATTGACGAGTTAGAGGGTTATCATGCGAACCGAACAACCAACTAAATGTTTTGTACCACTTCAGAAACTGAGGGTGAGGTTGGGCCTGTAAAATCGATTTAAGCCCCCCAGTAATTCATTACTGACCGTTCCAAGGCGGTAGTTCTGTTGTGGTTCTCTGTTGCCTGTTTTTGGTGTCAGAGTTTCTGTGATGTTTTACCTTATGTATGTTCTTATTATTTTTGGTTCGGTTTGGGTTGCTGAGTGGCCACCTTTTGGGAACAAGCTGCTCACTCGGTTGGCCATATGTTCTCTGTATCTGGATTATTTGTAATCTTAGTTGTTTCCAACTATGGTTTGAGGGCTGGATTTGGATTTTGATTGTTTCAGTTCCTGGTCTTTGCATACTTTTTACTTTTTGTATTTTTATTTGAATACATTAATAAAAAATGTAATTTTATTTGTATTCTGTATTCTTAAATTGCAAAGTATTTGTATTTGTATTCGAATACTTTGAAAGTATTCGACCCGAACTCTGTCGTTGATATCGGCTAATTGCAAAAGATTTTCATCCCATTGGTAAAACTATTTAAAATTTTCCAGCAGGCACATGGAGTCGAAACCATAACGTCGCATCGACGTCATTATTACGTCTTTTCGTCGTCATGTGCCCGCTGGGTTTTATCTCACTTAGTGACCTTCATGCATGTCCTGTATTTGCAAAAAATAGTCAATGCAAGGCCTAGCAAGACTTTATACTTTCTCGGCTGTTTTTGCTATATAAAAGACAAAGCGATTTTCATTAGTTAAAACGATGATATTATCACCAGTTGTTAAGCTACTTATTTTATAACATTTCTTTTATGTACTTTTCAACAGATTTGCGTAATAATATCATTTAGTCATACACATACTTTATATTTAAAAACACTTTCAAAAGCGTATATAATACTAAAGAGTCCAGGGTACATATCTCCATATGCATTCGATAAAGTTCATGATAACAGAACGAAAATTTGCACTAAGTACGGGTTTATTCTTAGTATTTTAATGTTATTTGAATGCCAATAGCTGCCGACAGAGAAAGAAACAATGATACTCTTTCAAAGTAACCTGCCTAAAATTAACATAAACAATGGTGTATTCACCTTAATGCATTTTAGGTCAATTGGAATATAAGCTCTATAGTCAAAAGTAATTCACTTTATGTATAGTATGTAATTGACGATTACTAGATGAATACGAATGGTCATCGCTGATCTTTGCTTTACACTTTTACCGGTTATCAAATATTCAGACTTGATCGGAGTAAATGTGTACAATGTATATTACACTATACTTTTTTACTGTTTGCTTATTGTAAACGATGACCAAAACCAGAGGAAGTAAGGTATATAAAACTCGTGAATTGACTAGGACACTCCTTTCTTTTAGCAACAACACTTGGAACAACGCCTTCAACCAGGGTTCCACCATCAACGCCTGACCCTTCATCGGTATATGTACGTCTTGCGGGAGGTAACGATGCCTTTGAAGGCCGGGTGGAAGTGTATGCCTTTGGTAAATGGGGAACTATCTGTGATGATGATTGGAACAATACTGACGCTAATGTCATCTGCAGCATGCTTGGATATTCAAAGTATGTGTATTTTTCTCCTCACTTTACTCGAGACGTTCTAATACGGGGTCACAACATAGGTTATTATGAGTAGATAACAGAAATGATCTTAGAATTGTCTTCAAAATCCAACCTTATCTGGGCTTTATTTACTACACGTTATTTTGGATTGCATACAAGTTCTACAAAATGGGTTCTTTTCAAGCGAATGATTTTGTTTTTGAAATATGCGTCTATTAGTATTCCATTACTGAAAAATACTCAAAAGGGGTTTCATAGCTTCAAGAATCAACGATTATTACAAGTTTGTTAACTCGGGGCGTCGCGTGAACACATACCGTAACCTACATATTCTTGAAGATAAATCTGGAACATTTTCCATAAGGTCGTGTGGTCTTCCGTTTGAAACAAATGCATCTATCATATGTTGCTGTAACCGTTAAAATTGTAGCCGAGAGTCTTCAGTATGTGTTCTAGTCAAAATTCTGGTTATGGTTAACAGTTAATAAGCAATGCTATAAAATTGTTATTCAATCCTTCAGTACGGGTGCTTTAGCAAAGAGCTCAGCATTCTATGGCCAAGGAGACGGTAATATATTGTTGGACAATGTACACTGCCGTGGGACAGAGTCAACCATAACGGCCTGTGCGTCTAATGGTTGGGGTATCAATAACTGTGGTCATGGGGAGGATGCTGGTGTCAGATGTCCTGCAAGTAGGTTCCCTTCTGTAAAGTCTTTGTCTCGCATGCGACTAGCTTAAAGCGAGAGATAAGTGTTTGTTTTCCGGCGTCGTTGACTTTCGGGTGTTTAAGCCTCGTCGAGTTTTCTTGTTTAGCTGTGTTATCTTAAAATGCACAAAAAGGCAAGGCCCAGTTCTACAGGATTCTTGTTCTTTTTTATACACTTTTACGCCCGTATAGCGTTGTGATTTTTGATACTTTAGTGTGGTACAGATGACGTAGTGCATGCTTTTCTGAGTGAGCAGGGGGAGAAAGATATTTCTTCAACCTAAGCTGCTTATTTGTTATTTCATCGTCTCAGCAATCTCGTGAGAATGGACTGGACTTAGCACTGATACGCTAGCATGAGACGATATCCAAACCTTAAGTTTTCTTTAACAAATATTTTCTTTTGATAGTGCAAAACTAAGAAGCTTACTTATGAACTTATATAAGTTACCATTTTGATGTTTGACTTTGTTTACAGAATCTTATCCTGATAATTTCCTACTTTTCACCGACTCCACACAAAGAGCAATATTCCGCATGGACCTTACAACCCACAGCTACGTGCGAATCCCTATCAGTGCTAATGACAATCCTATAGCAATAGACTATGATCCTATTGGCGGACGGATATACTGGACGGATGTTGGACTGAAACAGATACGTAGCTCAACTATTGATGGAAATGGTGAAAAGGTGGTGCGTATTCTGGGAGCAGGTGAGTATGTGGGTTTTACTATTATAGTTTTTGGACAATTTATACAGTATCTCTAAATGACAGGGTAGAGTGAGGGATTAGTGTTTTGTTTTGATTAACTGCGAGGAAAACTGGCGATGCTTTGAGCATTTATAGCTTCTTATTTCTTTTTCAAATATTTTACATTCGTTCATCGTTGAGCTATGCACCACCTTTCAGTTCAGTTATTTCTGATTCTAACGACACTTCAACTGAACCACAAAATATCGTATTTTGGCCATGGACTACTGTCACAAAATTTCAACGGACGTCCACGCGGATTACACAGTCTTTGCTTAAGGTTCCATCAAAGTGCCATTTAGAATCGGGAAGCTGTGGATTAGAAAGTGACGCATATCCAAATGAGCACAAAACATTGATTCAGTTTCATCTTTCCATGCAACATATCAAATAAAACCCACGTGGACCCCCGTCCTGAATGAGAAAATAATGCAATTTATAGCTGTTAATTATTATTAGTATAATTAGATCGGCTACATGCTAAATAATGTACGTCTATCTGTAACGGAACACGGAACTGTCATAGTGACAGTAACACGATAGTGATTTGTACTAAGAATCTTGGCAAGGTCAGATATTGGGACTTTCTCGATATTTATGAATGTAGGCATCATGTGATAAAGAATAGTAATCTGGAAATTATACCAACTAGAATACAAATTTGTCTGACATCCGCTAAAATATTTATTGCATTTAGAAGCGCTAGAAAAGAATAAGTTGATAGATAATCGTCAAATCGTTTCATGACTTTGAAGAGACATGTTAGTTCAATGCTATAACTACTTTCATTGAAGGATCAGTTGCTGATGGCCTTGCCGTGGATCCAATTTCTCGCCTGTTGTTCTATACCGACACGGGAAATGATATCATAGCTGTGATGGCACTTGATGGTTCAGAGCAAAGTGTGATCATCAACTCGGGTCTAGATGAACCCAGGGCTATTGTACTGGATCCGATCAGCGGGTAAGATAAGTTAGTTGGATGTGTCATCCGTAACTAACTGCGTCACTGCTTCTTAATTTTCCTTTCAATTGTTTTATGTTACTGCCTTTGATACTGATTCCAGCGTTGCTGTGAATGATATTCTACAGCACAAACACAGCATTAAAGCCATCATTACTTTACATACGGCCAGACAGCAAAAAGTTAATATGGAACACCCAAAGTGGTATGTCAAAAAGTTGGTCGTTTGAAAAACGACCTCATTTAATGTTTTACACTTTACAAAAGAGTATTTGAATCAAACATCTCAAAGATACTTTGATATCAGCATCAAACCTCATTTTAACAGTGCTGTATCAGCGTCATTTGTGACAAGTTTTACAAGGTAAATGCAATGTTTTAGGGTGGCCTTAAGAAATTCTTCCAAATTGTATTACTTAACTGCCTTTGAGACTTTTTGAAAAACCTGTCAACAAGGCCGTGAAATTTAATACGTCATCTGCCATATAATCTACAGGAATCACAGAAATACTATATATATACTGTACCAGTTCTAAAATAACTAACGTAACTAATGCAGTAATGGGTCCAAAAATGCAGATGGAATGGCAAACAGTGTAAATCTTGATAAACCTAGTCCCAATGGTACAGTCAGATTAGGGACTGCACTTTCTGCTCAGACCTATCTGACCAAATATTTAGATTTTTACTACAATCTACACTTTGCTTTCACTTTCTGTTCCAGAATTATTTACTGGAGTGACTGGGGTCGCAATGCAAAAATAGAGACAGCCAACTATGATGGAAGCAATAGGCATGCAATTATCAACAGCAACCTAACTTGGCCAAATGCTATAGCTGTTGACAAAGCAGGTATGATAGAGGCGAATGGTAGGGAAGTTATTTCTCAAGTTTGCTGAATGGTTCTCTTGAAGTAACGAAATTTACTCCGTCGTCGAGGTGTAAATTCTCTACCCATTAGATCACTCATCTTGGGAGGGATTCGTTGTTCCGGGGGTTGGGAAGCAATCAGGAAGTCACAGAAGTTGCATGTTTGTAAAAATGGTTGAAAAACTTAACCGAGTATCATTTCAATTGTGTGACAAGGAAAATAAGGACCTTTGCGAAAATGCCACATTTAAAGATCACTTTTCAGATTCTTTCTTTTTAAATTGCCTCCTAAAACAGTATGAAGCTCCATTAACTGTGTTGCCATTTCAACCGTTTTGTGTACAAGAGAAAAATAATTCGATACAGCTTACTTTTAAAGTTAAGGCATAAGACCCTACTTAGACTTTTATCATACCATACTTTACTAGTCGTGTCACGTTTCCTTAGCAGTGACAATTCACTGCTAATTTGGCGTTTTAAACGCTAAATTAGCAGTGAATTGCCACTGCTATGTGTATTCTGTTGCTCGCTGCTGGCAATTACCAGTGATAGCCAGCAGTGACAAAGGGACAAGCAGTAACTCCCGCCGGCAGGGCTTGTCACTGCATGTAGTGAGAGACTTTCTCTTTGCCTACTTTGGATGTTTCTAGATTTTGTGAAATTATCTAATATTTTTATTTGCATCTTTACTGGCTTCTTGCTCTGCTTTGTGACAATGCACAAACAGCTGAGACACAGCGTTCTGTGGTATTCTTGTACAGAGTTTAATTAATGTTTCTTAAGCAATGAATTGAATTCTTTCAGGTGGAAAGATTTATTGGGCTGACGCCAGTACAGATACAATCGAATTTGCAAATCTCGATGGATCACAACGGCATACTATTCATCATGATGCACGTGCACACTACTTTGGTCTTGTTTTCTACCAGGGCGATTTGTATTATACAGATTGGTTTCAAAGGTAAGGTCTCCTCCTAATTTTGACTTACCTATTGACTAATTCAGAGTTTGGCCTTCAGCTATTGACCAATTTAAAATTCGGCTTCGTAAATGCCTTTAACTTTCATTTTGGAGTAAACATTGACGGACACAACTGGAAATTCGATATTGATCCCTTTTCGTACATCAGCTACAGCTATGACTTTTTATTGTTTCAATCGAAAATCTGATTACTAACTGAAAAAATTCAAAAGTAATTAGTAGTTATTACTCCTGACTGATGAATAATCGGATTATAGAAAGTCTAGTATAAAAGTTGCAATTTATTTAGAATTAACTATTGTAACATCTACGCTTACTGCAAGCACTAAGCTCAGTATATAGTCTTATTATTATGCCAAGATGATGTGGCTGTGTCTTGATTTTGCCAGCCTAAATTTGAGCATGGGAACACTTGCTTTATTGAATCAGTTGCTCCTTCCATGGTAAAAAGAGAGTTTTTTTCTTTTATTGTTGATAAGACAAAAGGCAATCTTTCATTAGCTGTCTCTCATTCTGCCATTATTGTCTCTCCGTAGCTTACTAACCATAAAATGAACAGCTTAGTAATCTTATGACTTTAGGTATATGAATACACCTCCGTGTTTTCCTGCCTTTTTTTCAAAGAGCAGCAACACGAGAAAACCAACAAAGTGGTTGTGCGCCCAGCGCAGACTCAGATCAGCCTGGCCATCCGCCTAGTCTGATCAGACTCTTTACTAGGCGCTTAAAGAGTAGCTAAGGGTCTAAGCTACATCAAGGCGGACAGCGAAGACTCTGATCAGACTTGGCGGATGTTCAGGCTGATCTGAGTCTGCGCTGGGCTCACAACCACTTTGGTGGTTTCCTCGGGTCGCGGCTCAAATAACTATTTTGTCTTTCTGTTTGTTTGGCTTAGTCAAGAAGCCCTTCCGAAAGGAGATCTACCTATAAAGGACAGCGTTAGCATCTAGAGGAGCAATTCTTTGTTTGAAGAATTAACCGCTATTCAGAGGGGATGAAAACATGAAAATGGCAGAGTTAAATCCCCTGAGCCTGTACATATTCACGTTAATTTATTTTCTTTTTGTTTTTTCTACAGCACCATAATGAAAACGTCGGCATCTGGAGGATCTTCTCAGAAAATTGGACCAGCTGTATTTGGTCGGTTGAATGACATACATTTACATAAAAACGGCTTTAATCCATCAGGTATGAATTCAGAGCTCCAGATAAAGAGGGTTAACAGTGATAATTTACCGATAATTTTTCATATTTGCCACTAAAACATATGTTGTGACCCCTTCATTAAATCCTCTCACTGAGACGGTTCCAATGAGGGGTCACAAGATAATATTTGGTTGAAAAATCAGAAAAGTTTTCCTACAATTATCCTCAAGACCCCTCCTTAGCTGGAGCACTAGGTCCACGTGTGTACACTGGTTTTGTTTAACTCGTTCATTGAGTAATGCTAGCGGTTTCTTCTACCTTACATTTCGGACAGATTCATTTCCAATATAGGATTTTAATTATATTCGTTTTGATATTTCTTTTTTTTAATGAAAACAGCTTAGTTTCTGGTCAGATGCTGCTTTCTACTGTGTTTTATCTGGGTCTTCACTGCTTGTATTAACTCTTCAGTTGGAAGTATAACGTGAGTACATAACCCTAACAGAAATGGCATCTGTATAACTGTATAATCAGCTCTGATTTTCAAAACATTAGTCAAAATGTGTAGTTGTAGGGCCTTTACTCAGATGTGATTGGCTTACACTTTCTGTTTTCGCATTCCAAGATAAATCTTTAAGCACCAGAGAAAAAAGTAGCTAAATTTGCAAACAGCGTAGATCATGATGAGGCGGCTGATAATGAGCCGCCTAATCTAGATTTACACTGTTTGCCCTCTAGTTTTTGAATTCTCAATATGAAATATCTTCGACCATGCATTTTTTTTTTCAATTTTGCAGACGTAAATTTTGTCGTCTGCGTTTTGGCGCTTAAAGAGTTAACATCTTTAAATGAAACAGTAACGCGACTACCATGCATTTGTAACGACCAATCATATAAGCTTTTTGTCAATGAGAAACAGACACGTCCTAAACTATGTACAAAGCCACTTCTTTTCTAGTAATAAATAAAGACACGGTTCAGATTGCCAAATAACCTGGCGAAGGAAAACAACTTTAACTCTGAAAACATCGAATGACGATTAACAAAACGTTTTACTTCGCAGGCACAAACGGCTGTACAAATGGCAATGGAGGTTGCAGTCATATCTGTATTCCTGCAGCTCAGGGTAGCAAAAAGTGCTTATGTCCCACAGGGCTGAGTTTACAGCCGAATGGAGTGACATGCGGATATTGTAAGTTGTTACTTGCACATAGGAGGTCTTATACGAGTAGTCATTTCATATGAATTTTATGAAACGAGCTTTCGGTGAGGTTCATAAATTTCATATGAAATGACCACATGAGCAAGATTTCGTTTATCATAGCACGGGTTTAATAGGATTTTACGCCTTTTACTGTACTTCAATAGAAATTATTTACACTTGCCACTGACGGCCTTTGGGTAAACATTTTATACAACCAGCTTCATACACCGATGAATGATACTTCATCATGTGACGTTGTCGGCAAGCGACGTCTAAAGTAAATGAACGTCTTTGTTGGTCAATGTAACGTTCAACTGACGTCACTTCATGGCGCCGGCTGTTTCAGGTAATGACCGAACACGTCGTTACTAACTTTTCTTCGACCCATATTTTGCATATTCTACTCAAATTACCACGAAAACGGCACAGAAATGGTCCATAAATAAAGTGTAAATGTAGGCATTTAAATTTGATTTTTCAACATTCATCGTATGAAGAAGCCGGTGGTCATCGCTAAAATTCTAATTTCTATAGGAAGAGCTCGCGCTTCATGGAATCTTTGCTCCACCTACTGGCTTCATCACACGATGACCACTGAAAAATCAAATGGTAATTCTTAAACATAACGTTGTCACAATTGCATCATGACGTAATGCACCATACCAGTAACCAGGTTTTATTTAAGAAATATCTTTTTTTTCTTATCCGTGATTTTTTTGCTGATTCACAAATGTTGATGGAGGGCACATTACGAAATATTTATTCACAGGAGCGAAGCCGATGTGAATAATTATTTGTATCTGCCCGACAACACGCGTGTTGTTTAGCGATAAACCACGGGTAAGATTCTAACATTATGCAGAATGAAAATGAAAGTATATTACAATTTTAAAGAGTTATTTTTGAGGCGGACGTCGACATAGGCAAATGTTTACATTTGACGTCATCAAGATGCCGAATTAACACGTCTCGACGCTAGCAACGTGGATTTTCTTAAATTTTAAACGACGCCGCTTCCTATGCATTCAGTGAGGCAAAACGTTAACGTCATATTAGAATAAATGTGTGATCGTACGATTTTTATCATTTGACGTTAGCCACCGAATACAGCGGCATCATATGATAAACAGCATCGGTAATAGTTTAACACATGTGCCACCATGATTTGATGTTACTGATGCAAAGTTATCAAAGAAATTATTTTGATAACAATGTCTTAGGCGATCACACATAGTTGAGCATGCTGATCGGTATATTCCTTGTTTGCATCAAGCAGATAATGTTCCTTAGAGACCAACAGATCTGATTACTGGCTGTAATTATTTTGTGAGTATGCAACTTGGTGTGCCCTATCTATTGACATGTTGCATCCTGTCAGTCAGAATATGCATTGGCCTGTCCAATAAGGTTAAAACCTTGGACAAGCAAATCCACGTGTGTTTTTAAAACAACAGTTTGTTTTGTAACATATACTCGAACAGATTCGAAAGGCGGAGCAATAAGTAGCCTACATTTGGGTAAGGTCAATTCTATTAAATTCAAAAGAAGGTAATTAAGAATAAGGATTCATTGTGTTATTTATTAGTCTTAACATTTTTTTTTTATTTTTATGTTTGTTTAATACATGCTTTTTTCTTTAATTATCTTATCGAGTGCTTCAATTTACCTTCCTTACTCTTAAAATAAAAACTTTGCCCCCACGCCCCAGAAGCAAATGCTTTTCTTTATGAGAAGGATTTTCCTTACAGAAAACGCAGTGCTAAACTCCAAAAGTGTTCTGCCTTTGAAATAAGGCAGTGCATTCACTAAACCTTTACTATGATTTCTTTTAGCGCGTGCTTGTCTCCCCTTGAGAGCCGTTAGAGGAGGAACAGTTTCCCCGGCCTCTTGTACCACAGGTGTAACTCAACCAGGCAATAATTGTACAGTTACATGTAAGACCGGTTACAGGTTTTTGGGTAACCCAGTTCTGCAGTGCTATGGTAATGGACAGTGGAACAATTACGGATCACCTCTTGTGTGCATGGGTAAACTGTTTCGGTCATTATAGTTTTCATGAGCTTTAAAATTGTGACATAAATAAAGCAACAAAATAAAAGATCATTTTCCCACTTAATACAGATTGCAATCTACTGCATCTATCGCGACGGACACAAGACAACAGAACATCTTTACCGTTTGTAAAGTAAATCGTATTTTTATGAATTTGCAAACATACTACTAGAACCAAAATTTAAGGTACATGTATAAGAAGAAATTCTTACTAAATAAAACTAACCTTTATATTAGAATTGTTTTGGTATAAAAATCAGTAATTTCGAGCTAGTTAAACGAAACGACAAATTTACAACCTTGGTTTGAAGAACGATTGGACAATCATTGAACACTGGTTGAGTTAAGTATATGTCGGTTTTGTTTTGGATTTCAGATATTACTCCGCCATCGCTAACGTGCCCTGCTGATCAAACCATCGTCATACCACAGGGTCAACAATCTGTGCAGGCTTCGTGGCCAGCACCCACTATATCAGACAACTCTGGTGTAACTCCTACATTCTTTTCGAGCATGCCTAGTGGGATAATGCTTTCTAAGGGTGTTTATCCTATTTCTATAATGGCGTCGGATCAAAGGGGGCACCAGAGCACTTGCAAGTTTACCTTGACGATAACACGTAAGTTCTTTACTTAATATGCTGTTAATTGGGGAAACTTTTTTGAAATGGTTTTGGTAAGAATCGTAATGGTCTGGCTAATCGTCATTGTAGTGTTATTTTAATTTTAAGTTTTGGCATTTTTGGATCGCAGATCTCATTTTGATTTTCTTTTTTGAAAAAAAAAGAGCTCAACTGAAGCAGTCCTGACTGCTACGACTGCTAGAGTTGGACTGAAGCAGTTCGACTGAAGCAGACGTGAACTATGTTGTACATTACTATTAACAGTATTAATAAAGCAGAGGCTAAGATGGCGCCTTCAATAAGGTACTGGCACTTGTAGGATAAATTGGACCATAAAGGCAGACTTGTACAATGTAAAAGGCCAAGCGTCACCCAAAATTTGAAATGTGACACAAACTGCAACCCTTATTACAGTTTCAGAGACTGAATAGCCAAAATAGTAAATGATGTGTATAATAGAACCTGGTTAGAAATCATGTCAGTGGACCATGATATATGGATCATCATAACCCGATTCTTGTATATTCCTGATAACATATAGACATAAATCCTCAAACGAATTTTATGTTGCTACAATAACAGGAACCTTAAAATCTACGGTGGGTACCTCTTACAAAAATCTTAACCTTGCAAAACTTGCGTAGGTCCGAAGTCAGTGGACCGTGACATATAGACCTTCATGACTACATTCGTGTATATTCCTGTTGTACTTATAGATATTAATCCTCATACAAAATTTCAAGTTGCTACAATTATAGTAATCCTAAAATCTACCACTTACAAAAATCTTAACCTTGCAAAATTAGCCTAAGTCCATAGTCAGTGGACCGTGACGTATAGATCTTCGTGACCTGATCCTTGTATATTTCTGATGTCTTATGGATATTAATCCTCATACAAAATTTCAAGTTGCTACAACAATAGGAACCGTAAAATCTACCTCTTACAAAAATCTTAACGATGCAAATTAGCCCAAGTCCGAAGTCAGTGGACCGTGACATATGGATCATCATACACTGATTCTTCTGTACTCCTGTTGTTGGTTGGTTGGTTGACTTGATGCTTAACGTCCACGGTAAACAACTAAGGTCATGTCGGGACGGTCAGTTAACCTAACCACACTATTCCTGGGCAGGCTTAGACCTCCTAAGCGGTTAACCAGTACTAAGTGCACATACTTTCGCCAGTAACTGACAACTGCCCTTCTTGAATCAGCGGAAGGAGAAACGAAAGTATGTGGCCAGACCAGGATTCGAACCCAGGACCTCTGACTTACGAGTCAGGTGCCCTACCGATTGCGCTACCCGGCCCGGCGTACTCCTGTTGTACTTATAGGTATATATCCAGTTGCTACAATAATAGGAACCCTGAAAACTACCTCTTACAAAAATCTTAAACTTAGTCTATTCGGGTCACATACGTACAGACGGACGGGCGTACGGACGGGCGTACGTACGGACGTACACACCACCGAAACACTATATGCCTCTGGCATCATATGATGCGGGGGCATAAAAAAAAATGATCGCTGAAAGTTCTGTTTATCAAATAACAGTCGATTTATAGCGATTGATATCTAATCAAGAGTTGATTGTACCATTCAACTGACCTGTTGTAGTCGATCATGTCGACTCGCAACGACAGAAGATGTATATATCTGATCAAGAGTTGAATGTATGACTTTCGATACGATCGTGTGTGTTCTTAGCTGGTAAAAAGTTGGTTGTGTAAACCAAGTGACGGTCGATACGATCGATAGTGTTCTCAGCATATATTCCAGTTTAATGTATCGCTTAAGTGTCTGTCGGTCGTATGGACAAAATCGACTGTGTTCTCTGCAGATACAAACTTGCTTCTATCGATCAAGTGATCGATGTACAGTCAAACCTGCTCATTTGGTCACCATCACCTGTCTTAAGCAGCCAGCTTTTCTGGGTCCGTTGAACCAAAATACAGTGAAAATGAACCTGTATTAAGGGGTCACCTATCTTAATCAGCCACTTTTTGTCCTTCCCTTGTTTGACCCCTTAAGACAGGTTTAACTGTATATGCACTATCTTGTCGAATGATAACGATCTATATACGATGTATATTTCAGACAAAGAGTTGATTGTGTCAGTCAACTGGCCGTTGATCGTGTCGACTGATACGCATTCCTCCAATATGACTCGTGATTCCTTTCCCCATATAAAACCCGCTCGTTCAGAGCCATATTGCCTTGCTCGTGTACCCATATTGGCCCGCTCGTGCACCTATATCAGCCTCCTAGTGCATTACTTCTATCATTCAGATGGTGGTACGCAAAGTGGAAAATCTGTAAGTGGCTTGTGCGACTGGATTTATTGATATAGGGGAGAAAAGACCGACATGCAACTGCAAAGCAGCATTAAGTTTGTAGAGAAATCGAACCAAAGAAAATCACAATCAAGTAATATTTTTAGACTGAGACAGTCAGAACAATTATCCTTCCAAATGATAAGGAAATACATTCTGTAAGTTTTTATTACTCTCTCTCCCTCTCTCCCTCTCTCTCTCTCTCTCAGTAAGAAATTGTTTTTTTTTTCTTATCTTCGTAAGTCAAGACTATTAAGTCCACTTTGTTCCTCGCGTACCCTTGGCCGACGCCTATTCGTAAATCGAATTTCCCACAGCGCCATTTCATTGGATGCGATTAACTTCCATACGCATAACAGGAGCCCTTGTCGCTAGAAAAAGATCGTGTTTATCGTGAACAGTTATCCCTATAAAGTAGACGGTCAATATACAATCAGTTCATCCGTGTTTTAGAACAATTATGCGATGTTGTGACCTTGTGAGACAACTGTGCTTTGCAGCAGATCTTCTGAATGGTAAAAAAATAACGGGCCAAGGAAAAATACTCGCTGCCGCGACCAAAGGGCGGCGCTGCGGGAAATCTGATATGCGAATGGGCCGTCAGGCTAGGGTTACGTAAGGAACAAAGTGGACTACGTACCCTTTGCTTGCGAAGATGTTGCTTTCTATGAAATCCTCTTTTTCTTTTTGAACTTCTAACTTAGTTTGAAAATTGTTGTAAACACAATGACGTTATATGTTCACCAGAAAACATGTCAGCACGGCGGCGATATGTGCGTGCGTACTTTACAACGTTACATAACACAAAAAAACAACAACAATAGATCTTGTTTCATTTTGGGAAAAGCACAGAACGCATGTGATAAAAACGGTTACGAAATGTCTAGCGTTGTATTGTCAGAGATATCGGTCCGTCGACAGCTTCATATTGGCCAACTTGGAGCTGGCGGGCCGATATGCCTGGCAATGCAACACTAACGTACGTGGCCCTAAAGTCGTCAGGGTCCTAAAGTCGTCATCATTCTTTTAGCTTCATTATTTTCCAGCTGTGTCACAGAAATGTGTAGAAGCGGGCGAAATTCAGAAGATAAATATCTTAATTTTGTTAGGCAGTTTAAATTTTAAGCTGGTTTTAAACGATTTTCCATATAACAAAGTGACAACAAGGTAACCCATTTTTACTTGAAATTCCAAGTCTGTCGACAGAGCACGCTGGTTTTGATATCAGTCTGGCGAAACAAGATTGTCACGCTAGATTCAAGTTTCAGATGTATGTTTGCATTCGCCCTAACACAATAAACATTAAACCATCAAGATTTTCTTACCTTTGGTGGTCAGAGAGGAAATTAAACGAAACAGACATCAAAGAACAGTGATGACGACTTTAGGTCATACCTGACGACTCTAGAACACATACTACTAGACAACGAAAAATTCATTTCTCCACTTCTTATATGCTCTTCTTTCACTCCAGTTTGACAAGCATATATTGTGATTATTTCCGTATAAATTAACGATTTTATGTTGGTTTGTCTTCATAAAATCAAATGAAACCAAAATGATTTAAATTTAAAGACAGAAAATGGTAGCAAGTTGTCTATAAAAAACAGGCACAGTTTCAGTTGTGCCGGATTTGGTGTGAAACAGCAAATTACCCATTAGCAAATGTTCCAGAAATACAGCTTTTACCCGTTTACTGTCACTTATAAACCTGATATAGAAATACGAAAACACATTTTATCTTTGTGTGTTAATGAAAATAGAATATTAAAACAAAATAAAAGAATCTTCGATACCATGAGACCTCAAATAATTCAATTGGTCAGCTACATCCCAATAATTTTATATTCCATTTCCGCCGACAACAATGCTATCTATCGAATGATTAAGAACTTTTGACAAGAAGGTATCCCAGAACAAGGGATAACGTGTGCAGTCTTATCGGGATCTTCAATGACCATATTTTTGACAGCTTAAAACATATACCTATATACCACCATTGCTACAGGAAAACAATCTGATCAGAACCCTGACCAGACTCTGTGTTTGCACACGCCAATCTGGTTTTTAAACCAACATTATTTTAAAATCCTTTCTGTTTGATGATCATTTAACGGCAAAATAAATAAATATTTGTTAATTTGTTTCTTGACATGAACCTGATCTTTAAAAACGTGAAAAAAAGACAATACGACCCCATGACGACACTAGGGCTGCACTGATGACGACTCAAGGTCTCATATGTCCTAAGGTCGTCAGGCCGACCCTTCCTCTGTTAAGAGTCTGTTTTTCGATGTTTTCTGCATTAAGTTGACTAGTTTCTTTATTGAACATCCCTTCTGAATGGCTTGTCCTGCTGGTACCATAACGCAACTATAAATAGCTGTCACCATATGCATGAGGTATTCGTTTAAATGCACTGAGGTGACGACCTTAGGGCCACGTACGTTAGACATGTCATAGCCGCTATGTACGATCGACGTTCTATTTCATACTTAATTTGACAGCGTCGGTCCACTTGCTGTCGCTTGTTGAATGTAGTTCATTTGGATTGATAACGATCGATACGATCGAGTATGAAAATCTATTCGTGTCGATCAGCTGGTGTGCAGCCTGGTCGATTGATAAAAATGACTACGACAGAACAATTGACTCGTTCGAAACTTTTGGTTAATCATTAACAACTGACGTAAAATAGTGTTGTTTTTTCTGGAAATTTTATATCGAATGATACTGAACTTGTGTCATTAAAAAGGGAGTCAAAATTAAATGACTGATTTACTTCTCTTTGTGTGTGCTCTTTCACCTTGATCCTTGTTCCGACAGGGCCGGAAATTTCCACTGGTCCGCTCGCCATTATAAGTGCAGTTGTATAAACCAGTTCCGTCGCATTCGTCTGTTGCGCCCATGTAAGAAGAGTGACCCCACCGGGTATTCAACGTGGAAATGACGTCGTATTGACGTCGATGCGAAGAGATGACGTCGCATCAACGACAGTACAACGTCACTTCGACGTCAATCTCGTCGCATCGACGTCAATACGACGTCATGTACCTGCTGGGACAATTTAAAAATCTGTCGGCTCTGACTCAGAAAAATCCATCGAATGGCCTAGTAGAAGTATCAATTGATTAACTTTTTTTCGAGAGCTTCGCGAAAGGGGTATTTAAACAGCCCTTCTTATCATTGAAGATTTCCATGAAAAAAAAAGAGAAAATATGTGAATACGAACATACCCAGTGGGCACATGACGTCGAAATAACATCGTACTGACGTTGATGTGACGTGATGACGTCTCATTGACGTCAGTGCGACGTCATTTCAACGTAATGTGCCTGCTGGGTACATGTTACTCTTTTCTGATGCATTTGTGCAACGCATCTGCTGTGTAAGGGGCTTAGGAGATACCTAAATATGCCTCATCCCAACAACCTCCCCATCACACCACAAATTTACATAGAAGTCATTCCTGGACCTACTTTGGCAGGGACGGGAAGAAGGGTTGGAGAGGGGGGGACTTAGGGAATGGGTCTCTGCTGCTACATGTAAATAGAATTACCGTCAAGATGTTTTGGGATGATTCTGGAAAGTGTCCAATACCACGGTAAGGTGGTTTCAATGACCGTTCACAACGAAACTGCCAGCTTTTTGGAAAGCCATCACTTGATTAGTCTGACTAACTTACCCGCGAAAACAGGTTCTCTGTCTTCCACAGTTGACAGTTGCTGAATCTGACCATCTGTTAGGCATTTTTGCAGGCTGCTGTGCTGATGTATCGAATGATATCTATTGTTTTCTAAATTTTTAACCACGAACAAAACTTGCGAAATTTCTGTCTACACATTGTGTGTTTACACACGAACCAGTGCGAATCTAGCGCGATACTGGTAGGAACCGGCCAGGCTTTCACCACGAAATTGGTAGAAATCGACGAAAAGTTGCTAGATTAGTACGAAATAGGTTGAAATCATCGGTTTCTAAGATGAAAATTTGTCGACTGCACAATGTCGGCAGCCATGTTTTTTCCCTTAGCTAAAACTTAGCAAAACTTAAGAAAGTTAAGTCACCTACCGACCCATCTTAAAGTTAAGACGAATCTTAAGTTTTCTTAGTGTTAAGTTGGTTTATAAATATGACTTAAGAATTTCTTAACTTTAAGCAGGAATCTTAGGAAAATCTTAGAGTTAAGAGTAAACTTAAGTTAAATTCTTGACTTAAGTTGCTTTATAAATATGGCCCCTGGACACATTTTTGCGACTGACAAGGTCGGAGACTCATAATCAAGCAAGAGAATGCGACTTTTATCGCCGAGATTGACCTTCACCACATGCTCCGCCGTACTAAAGGCATATCTGGAAAAATGTAAGACCATGTGTCTAATCCTTTCATGTGCCGAAGAAACAATCTATATGTGACAAAATAGCATTCTTATATTTTGCATAAATAGTTTTCAGAAAAAATAAATACCTCAAACTTTGTGCTGATGCCAAATTTGTTTACGATTTTGGCTCCCCTACTGCAAAACCGGAAACTCCTCTCATGGATTGACGTGCTGAACCGTGGTTTCGCATGAGTGCGATTGGTAGGCGTGTCGAGGGTAATACAAAATGTATTGACAAAGCTAAATCGAGATAAATAAATCTCAGATAAATATTTGATAAGCTTCAATTTCATACGATCATACGAGTCTGTATACAGCTAACATTTTGAAATTATGTTCTTCTTTTTAAGTAATCCAATGCTCTAGCTACCCTGCCCCAGCCAACGGTTACATACTTACTGGCGTTTGTCCGACTTATTACGGAGCTACATGCACGATCGGATGTAACCAGGGATACTATTTGAGTGACACATCTTCTAACGGTCAAGTAACATGTACTTTGGATAACCAACAAAGGCCTATGTGGTCAACACTCGGTCTGTCATGTCAAGGTGGGTGCAATCACACGTGCGCAGTGTCTCCTAAGACAAAGGTACGCTAGGCATGGGCAAACATAAAGTTTCAATCCAGCCTGAGCATCTGTGCACAGTGGCTTCACTTTATCTGTTATTAAATCCTCAGGATACATAAATAGATCACCAGAAATACTCTGATCAGATTGCGTAAAAGCGCAGGCTAATTTGAGTCTTCGCTGTTCGGGCATGGTCTAAGATATTTTAGCTCACCTGAGCCATAGGCTCAGGGTGAGCTATTGTGATCACCTAGTGTCCGTCGTCCGTCGTCAACAATTTGCTTTAAATGACATCTGAAGTCTTGGAAACTGCTAGGCCTAGGGCTTTGATATTTGGTATGAAGCATTGTCTAGTGGTCCTCTACCAAGTTTGTTCAAATGGTGGCTCCAGGGTCCAAAATGGCACTGGGGCAGGGGGTCTTGGGTTCGAAACTATAAAATACCTTAAAATCTTCTTCCCCAGAACTGCTTGGCTCAAATGCTTGAAATTTAGTATGTGGCATTGCCTAGTGGTACTATACCAAGTTTGTTCTAATGGTGGCCCCAGGATCCAAAATGGCCATGGGGCAGGGGTCTTGGGTTCGAAACTAAAAAAAATACTTAAAAATCTTCTTCTCCAGAACTTGGCTCAGATGCTTGAAATTTGGTATGTAGAATTGCCTAATGGTCCTCTACCAAGTTTGTTCAAATGGTGGCCCCAGGGTCCAAAATGGCCCTCGGGCAGGGGGTCTTGGGTTCGAAACTAAAAAATACTTAAAATCTTCTGCACCAGAACTACTTGGTTCAGATGTTTGAAATTTGGTATGTAACATTGCCCAGTGGTCCTCTACCAAGTTTGTTCAAATGGTAGCCCCAGGGTCCAAAATGGCCCTGGGGCAGGGGGTCTTGGGTTCGAAACTAAAAAATAGTTAAAAATCTTCTACTCCAGAACCGCTTGGCTCAGAAGCTTGAAATTTTATATGTAACATTGCCTAGTAAGCCTCTATGTTTGTTCAAATGGTGGCCCAAGGGTCCAAAATGGCCCTGGGGCAGGGGCTCTTGGGTTCGAAACTAAAATATACTTAATAATCTTCTACACCAGAACTGCTTGGCTCAGATGCTTGAAATTTGGTTTGTAGCATGGCCTAGTGGTCCTCTACCAAGTTTGTTCAAATGGTGACCCCAGGATTCAAAATGGCCCCGGGGTAGGGAGTCCAAGGTTTGAACCATAGAAATACATAGAAAAATATTAAAAAATCTTCTTCTTCAGAACTGCAAGGCTCAGATGCTTGAAATTTGGTATGTAGCATTGCCTAGTAGTCCTTTACCAAGTTTGTTCAAATAATGGCCCCAGGGTTCAAAATAGCCCCGCGACAGGGAGTCCTATGTTTGAACCATAGAAATATATAGAAAAATATTAAAAAATCTTCTTCTTCAGAACCACTTGGCTCAGATGCTTGAAATTTGGTATGTAGCTTTTCCTTGTTGTCCTTTTACAAAGTTTGTTCAAATGATTGTGCCAGGGTCGAAAATGGCCCCGCCCCAGGGGGTCCTGGGTTTGAACCATAGAACTACGTAGACAAATATTCAAAAATCTTCTCCTTCAGAACCACTTGGCTCAGATGCTTGAAAATTGGTATGGTGCATTACCTTGTTGTCCTTTATCAAGTTTGTTCAAATGATGTCCCCAGGGTCCAAATGGCCCTGCGGCAGGGAGTCCTGAGCCACAGAATACATAGGAAACTATTAAAAAAATCTTCTTCTTCAGAACCACTTGGCTCAGATGCTTGAAATTTGGTATGATGCATTGCCTGGTAGACTCCTACAAAGTTTGTGTAAATGGTGGCCCTGGGATCCAAAATGGCCCTGGGGCAGGGAGTCTTGGGTTCGAAATTAAAATGTACCTAAAAACCTTCTTCTCCAGAACCCCTTAGTGCAGATGCTTGAAATTTTGTATGATGCATTGCCTGGTGGCCCCTTACTAAGTTTGTTCAAATGATGGTGCCAGGGTCAAAGATGGCCTCGTCCCAGGGGGTCCTGGGTTTGAACCATGGAACTACATAGAAAAATATTCAAAAATCTTCTTCTTCAGAACCACTTGGCTCAGAGGCTTAAAATTTAGCTTTTAGCATTGCCTAGTGGTCCTTTACCAAGATTATTCAGATGATGGCCCCAGGGTCCAAAATGGCTCTGCCCCAGAGTGTCCAGGTTTGAACCATAGTAATACATAGAAAAACATTTAAAAATCTTCTTCTTCAGAACCATTTGGAAATGGTTGCTAACCATGAGGTTCGCTCAAATTATGACCCTAGTTTGACCTTTAACCTGTTTTGCTCAGGTGAGCGATTCAGGGCCTCTTGGCCCTCTTGTTTGCGATATACTTCCTTCGTTTTCCGTCGTTTCTGACACAGATGGTACTAGCATTAGAAAAAGCGAACAGTTTTAGCTGGCCTGTAGGAAAGTACCGGAAGAGCTGTAGCAGCCTTTACGACGTCGGCGTCTGAGTCTGCGTCGATGTCCCGCTTTAAAGTAACTTTTCGGTTAATTTTTTTATATTATGGACAGGAAGCAGTCAGGCGATCTATCATGAGCGGCGACACTTCTTGTTAAATTTCGATGTAAAACACGTTTGAACAAATATAAATTCAGATATCCAGGAAAGGCAACAATGACAAAGCAAAACCCACTCAATAGCCCGAAAGTAGAGTGGGATAAATGCAAACGACGATGCAGACAACACACGACTACACAAACACACAAAAAATAAACACAAAGTCTCATTCTAAGGCAATGCTTTGTGTTGGTTTTTACAAAGTAGGCCAGATTTAAAATGCCCGATTTCCTTTCTCAAAAATGTTAGCTTTTACACATCACTCGTTTCCAAGCGGGCGAATTGTTGAATTAGGGTTAAATTCCTTGTTGTTATGGTTTTTGTTTCCTCTAAGTAAATGAATACATTATTTGTTCTCAGCTGGCATTGACTTGACATACCAAAGTCTTCGAAAGAAATAAAAATCACTCCGGCTCATATTAGTCATAATCATAATAATTACAACTTGAAAATAACTAACTTTCTCATACTAAAATTCAAAACTTCTAGGTTCCGGTATCAATGGAAGAACAGCAGCCCTGCAGGGAGGATCTCCATCGTCATCAGCATCATCTTCTTCATCTACAGCTGCTATTGTAGCGGGAACTGTTGTTGGAGTTGTTCTCGTTGTCGCTATTATAGGAGGAATATTTCTGTATTTACAAAGACTGTAAGTTGGTTTCGAACGCTTGTTTGAAGTCTCAGTGAAGTGATTCTCTCTCAGTCATTCGAGTTTTCCAATACGTTTCGTCGAATGCAACTTTGATTATTCCGGCTTCAGAGTAGGGAATATAGCATTATATCGTCATGTTTTATAAGCCATGAAAGGAGTAATTAAAATCTAAAAAAGTTCCTTCAAGAGCAGAGAATACATACAGAAGTAGGAGCATGGGCCAGACTACGTAGTTTCGGCTAATAAAGCCTCGTCAGTGACCCTGACAATATCTGGTGACGAAACCAGAAAAAAGCATACTGTAATTTCTAAATTTTAATTGGGCAGTCTATTCAAAGACTGATTAATTTCAAAAAGATCCAAATAGTATAAAAGACGATGATCTAGAATAATAGTCTAAATCGATCTCAAATTTTAGATTTCTCAGAATCTATCCTCTGATCTCAAAGGATGTAAATAAAATATAATCTGCACTATGGATGATGTACGGGGAGACTTTTACGGCCGCCACACGGCACAACACCAGCTGCAGTGAGGTACAATTAAAATCTAAAAAAGTTCCTTCAAGAGCAGAGAATACATACAGAAGTAGGAGCATGGGCCAGACTACGTAGTTTCGGATAATAAGTTTACATGATATTTTTGTCTTTAATTGCGCTATGTTTAGTGTTAACGCAGTTTTATGGAAACCTCCTGTGATAGTATTTAATTCGAAAGAACATAATTAAATGATTTAGTTTTAACATCTGTAGAAAGTGATAGTATTTAATTCGAAAGAAAATAATTAAATGATTTCGTTTGAAACTATCTGTAGAAATATTTTATAAAGATTCACAACGAACACTATTCATGTTTCTTAAACAGAGACAAAATTTAATTCGGAACTGTTTTCATCTAATTATTATTTTGTGCTTAGTTTGTAAATAATCATGGCATTCGAGTGTTTGCAAAAAAAAAAAAAAAAAAAAACGGTAACATTTTAAACTGAAATAGCATTTGTATACAAAACTCCTTTTCAAAAAGTATATTGAAATGTAATCTTGTGCATACAAAATAAATTTCATAGTTTTGCGTATATCAAAAGTAATATTTGTTTGCCACAGAAGTCTTTAAAGTTAGTACGGAGGCAAAACCTTACATACCATACCTGAGCGACAAACTTCTTTCCTTCAAATGCAGCGTGAGTGCTACTACAGAAAGCATAAGTTTAAATACGATTAGGTGAACAAAAGTCTAACTAACAGCCTGTCAGACTTCCGTTCATGCCAGCGTAATTACACTTTAATGACACCACCCCCGTTCGCCTAAAGATATAAATAAAGAAAGAGAACTAGGCGAGTATGTTTACGCAGACATTTTTAACATGGCGGAAATCGTTTGCTGGAGAAATTGTGGTTCGTCCTTGGAGTAAACTTTACTAGAAGACTTCTAGAAAACCTAAGCCAGTATATAGGTAGGGCAGTACACCTTCATAATATATTCAGCACCTTTATAAAGATATTTTAATATTTCTATTTCAGGCGAATAAATATCAGTGCTTCATCAGGACCAATTCAGATGGAAACTATGCAGACAAGCAGATTAAGTAGTAATAATACAGGAGCGGCTGGCTGGGAAAATCCTAATTATTCCGCAACAGATACCTCTTCATAACATGTAGCAGACCTGACTTTCATATTCATTCATAGTCGTTTTTCTCACTTTAGCTCTGCATGTGGAGTTTATTTTACATGTCAAATTAAAATTTTAAGAGTTATTATGAGAAAACATTATTCTTGTTTGATCCAAGTGTCAACAAAAGCTTCTGATTTGGTCCTCTTTAAAAAACGTGGACATAAACCAGGCCATGCGTCCATATACTCATACACTCATATACTTGAATGTATCGGGTATACAAAATACTACTTCTGTTTTGTAAACATTTTTCTCTAGTTTTTTTTATTCCTTTTAGGAAATTCAAGTTTATAGCGCATCAAAACCAATAAAATGTGAGCCATCTTCTTTCCTGCTACTTCAAGCCTCCTCTCACTGATATTGTGTTCTTGTGTCTCTAAGTTTGCATATCACGTCTTTGACTTTGGCTATCTTGAAATTTTTGAAAAAATGAAGGTATTTTCTGTCCTACATGTAGCTTGAACTGATTTTTATTAGTTCATCAGCAGTTGAAATCAGTATACCGGTCACATCTTATTCATGTACCGTCTGAATTCTTTGGAAAATGGAAAACGAAATCAACGCTACCTGGTTTTTCAAAATAGTTTTAATTTGTCATCGAATCTTTCAGTTAGCTGCCAACATGACCACATTTCAATTACATTCAATAAATGATTGTTTGAGATAAATGCCATAACAGGAAATCCCTATCTAGAGCAAGAAGTCACCTGGATAAGGAGAATTATCCCCCCCCCCCCCCCGCCCAATATTTTCATCACTGGCCGTGCCAATGCGGCAGTTTTGTTTTCTTCTAGGTGTTTTTATGTGCTGTAAGTTGCTATGTCTGTAATTGATATATTGTTTGTCATGTTCAGGCTAGCCCCTTGACCACCTACATGGAAAAAGGCTGTTCACATGGCTGCTTCTGTGGTGTCTTTGGTTGTGACTAATTTTTGTTGCCCCTTTCCCACATCGTGTCTTGGGTTGGATCTGGGATTAAAACAGTGTCAGTTCCTGAGAATTGTACTCCCTACTTTTGCAAATAGGCAAATACATACATGTACATTCTAAAGTCGTGCTATAGAACGTCGTCATATATTTGAACTCATACGATGGTGCCTCCATATAACCCGTATTCATATTCATGTTCTAATAAGACCGTCATATTGAATTTTATCATGTGGTATACTAAATGGTGTCAAGATTTTGTTAGCGTGCATTTCAGTTATTTGATCCTCATCATTCATTGTGACATTTCCATATTTATATAAGCGCTCATCTATTTCCTAATTTGCTGTTTCTACTATTTTAAGTACTGATTTAAACAACCTTTTCTAATCCAATTCTGGCAAAATTACGTATAATATTCTAAAACTAAGACAGACTTGGCATTATGACATGAGTTTTAGCGGAGTTTGGTTTCCATTCTGTTGGATTGTTTTTGTTTGTAGGAACCCTGGTAGCTCAGTAGGTTAAGCGCTGGCCTGCTGATTTAGTGGTCCCGGGTTCGAATCCCTGCTTATGGCAAGAATTTTTCAAACGTAAACGGGGTTCCATTGCACACAGCCATTCATTATCACCCTCCTATCGTCCTGATATGACTGAAATACTGTTGATAAGGACGTAAAGTTGAAAGTCACCCATCCATCCATTTTGGCTTGTTTGCAAGTTCTCATTGCAAGAGACATTGCCTTCCTGTTACTCGTGATAGTTGTTGTCTTTCTCGAGCAATAGCGGATACTGTTGCCTGTCAATATGATAATAACTACTTCTTTTCTAATGTTTCTGTCTACCATGTTTTATTTCATGCATTTTACGTCTTTAAACCCTTGTGTAAATGTAAATGTTCTCTGTGTATGTATGTATGTGTGTGTTGCATACAGACAGAGTGAATGAGAGGAATGGAAATGGACAGGACCGTACGCAGTGTGATTGAATTTAAAGTCTGTTGTTATTTGACGCAAAGGCTTATATCATTATCATCAGTGGCATCAGCATAATTTAGTATAATGTGGCATTAATACTATTTGTAAATAAATCATAGTAAACATGTTACAGTTTGAAATATTCGTTTTCATAGTTTCTGGAATTTAACTTCATAGCAAATGTTCAGAATAAGATGTTTAAAAGGAAATCAGTATGAACGTTACTCTGTAATGCGTATGAAATCAAGCTTTCATGGGCGGTCTGTATAACTACATTTTCTTGTTTTTGGGTTATAACTGTCCTGAATTTGTTAGATTACTATGTAATTGTTTCATGAATTTATGAACCATTCATGAATACCAGAGTATGTTTTTAATAAACTTCTAGAATAACGTTGTTGTGTCATATGCAGGGCACTAAATGTTTCAATTACAAGGCGTGTTATATGTTTACTTTTTTAAAGAAAGTGGGACAGGGTTAATATCATGTTCATGCGGCGATGTGCAATAATGATAAATCGTGCAATATAGTAAGTTTCAACATTTGTCCTAAAGTTTACCTGTATTAAATAAATTTGCACTTCTGTTGAAAACATTTTTGTTTTATGTTCTTATCCGTAGTAACATTGTTTTAGTTGTTGTTGTTTTTGGCTTTGTGGATTTCGTTCCCGGCAGCTTTCATGTTTCTAAATGCAGCTACTCCGTAGTGATACTTCAATTTTTAGCTCACTTGAGCCAGCGGCTCCGGGGGAGCTTATAGGATGGGAAGGCTCCGTCGTCCGTCAACAATTTCAAACGACTTCTCCTCTGAAACCGCTGGGCCAATTGTAACCAAATTTCATATGTGACCTCCAGAGGAAGGGGGAACGAAAAAGTTTAAACGGTCCTGGTCACATGACCAACATGGCCGCCATGCCCATATATGATAAAAACCTTAAACAATCTTCTTCTCGAGACCCCACTTGGCCAATGGCCTTCAAACTTAGTATGTAGGATCGAGTACGCGAGTACTACCAAGATTGTTCAAATTATGACCTTGGGTTGACCTTGACCTTTCATACGGTAAGGTCAAATTTGCATACTTGTGCTTTTATATGGCAATATGCCAGAACATAAGATATCTTGAAAACTGTTGAAGATTTTGGGCTAAAAATCAGTATCTACATTCATCTTAACGAGTACATGAAGATTTATGAGTACAAGAGGTCAATGTCATTTTCTGACCTTTGACCCAAAACTCTCATATTCTGACAATTGCAAACAATCTCCTCAAAAGCCACTAGGCCAATTGAAACCAAATTTCATATAGAGCCTCCAGATGTTAAGGGAACGGAAATTTATTCATATGGTCTAGGTCACATGACCAACATGGCCGCCATGCCCATATTTGGTAAAAACCTTTAAAAATCTTCTTCTCCAGAACCAATTGACCGATGGCCTTGAACCTTGGTATGCAGCATTGGGTACTCGAGTACTATCAAGAATGTTCAAATTATGACCTTGGGTTGATCATGCCCTTTTTTACGGCAAGGTCAAAAGGTCAAATATGGGAAAATGCAAGAACATAAGATTTCATGGATAGTTTTGAAAATTAAGGCCTTAAAAGTGATACAGTAATTTCATGAGTACATGAAGATTTGTAAGTACAAGAGGTCAAGGTCATCCTATGACTTTTGACTCAGAGCTCTTATATTTTGAAAAATTCAAACAATCTTCTAAAAAAAAAACACTGAGCAAATTGTAACCAAATTTCGTATAGAGCCTCAGACGGTCAGGTCACGTGACCAACATGGCCGCCACGCCCATATATGGTAAAAACCTTTAAAATCTTCTTCTCAAGAAACAACTGACAAATGGCCTTGACACTTAGTATGTAGCATTCGGTACTCCACTCCAGTTCTATCAAGAGAGTTCAAGATAATGACCTATGATTGACCTTGACCATTTTACGGCAATGTCAAATATGGGAAAATGCTAGAACATAAGATTTCATGGAAAGTTTTGAAGATTTAGCCCTAAAAATTGGTTAAAACAGTCATTTCATGACTACATGAAGATTTGTAAGTACAAGAAGTCAAGGTCATTCTTTGACCTTTGACTCAGAACTGTCATATTTTGACAATTGCAAACAATCTTCTAAAAAAAATTGTAACCTAATTTCATATAGAGCCTCCAAAGGTTAAGGGAATGAAAATTTGTTCAGACGGTCAGGTCACATGACCACCATGGCCGCCACGCCCATACATAGTAAAAGCCTTTAAAAATCTTCTGCTTCAGAAACAATTGACCAATGGCCTTG
Organism: Ctena decussata; assembly: GCA_963989385.1. NCBI lineage: Eukaryota > Metazoa > Mollusca > Bivalvia > Lucinida > Lucinidae > Ctena > Ctena decussata. The sequence goes on along the minus strand of OZ022498.1, from coordinate 51,020,685 downwards.
AAGCTTAGTATGTACCATTTGGTACTCCAGGGGCCGTATTCATAAAGCCACTTAAGTCGTTGCTATGCTGTTGCTAAGGCTAAATTTCTTTGATGGAGATTCCCTACAACTATGAAATTTGCTCTGGAGGAACAGTCTGAGAAAGAGTGTTCCTCCAGAGCAAATTGCATGTTGTAGGAAATCTCCTTCATAGAAATTGAGCCTTAGCAACAGCATAGCAACCACTTAAGTTGTTTTATGAATACGGCCCCCGTTCTATCAAGAGAGTTCAAAATAATGACCTATGATTGACCTTGATCATTTTACGGCAATGTCAAATATGGGAAAATGCTAGAACATAAGATTTCATGGAAAGTTTTGAATATTTAGCCCTAAAATTGGTTAATACAGTCATCTTAATGAGTACATCAAGAGTATAAGAGGTCAAGGTCTATCATTGACCTGAGACCCTGAATTCTCATAGTTTTACAATTTCAAACTTCTTAAAAGCCACTGAGCCAATTGTAACCAAATAATATATAGCCTTTAGGGGTTAAGGAAACGAAAATTTCTTCAAATGGTCTGGGTCACATGATGAACATGGCCACCATGCCCATATATGGTAAAAACCTTTAAAAATCTTCTTCTCCAGAACCAATTGACAGGTGGCATTGAAACTTGGTATGTAGCATGGGGTACTTCAGTACTATCAAGATTGTTCAAATTATGGCATTGGGTTGGCCTTGACCTTTTTACAGCAAGGTCAAATATAGGAAAATGCAAGAACATAATATTTCATGGGAAGTTTTGAAGATTCTGGCCTAAAAAATGGTATATACAGTCGAATTAATGAGATCATGAAGAATTATGAGTACAAGAGGTCAAGGTCATTCTTTGACCTTTGACCCAGATCTTTTCATATTTTGACATTTTCAAACATTTCCTCAAAACCTAATGGGCCAATTGTAAACATATTTCATATAGAACATCCAGGGTTGACTGAACAAAAATTTGTTCGGGCCATCATGACCAACATGGCCGCCATACCCATTAATGGTATAAACCTTTAATACTATTCCTCTCCAGAACCAATATACCTATGGCCTTGAAACTTGGTAAGTAACATGGAGTACTAGAGTACTACCAAGACTGTTCAAATAATGACGTTGGGTTTACTTTGACCTTTTTTGCGGCATGGTCAAATATGTGAAAATGCTAGAACGTAAGATTTCATGGAAAGTTTTGAAGATATTGGCCAAAACATAGTATACATGTATATGGTTGTCTTCATGAGTACAAGAGGTCATGGTCAGTCCTCGACTTTTAACCCAAGACTCATATTTTGATAATTTCAGACATATGAAAAAGCCACTTTGCCAATTGCTCAGGCGAGCGATTCAGGGCCTCATGGCCCTCTTGTTTTAAAATAATCGCCCTGACTCTGGAAATTTAGCACCGTATTGCACCATATTAAGCAAAAAAATTAAAAGTTGAAAAACTTCTCAAATTTACATTGATATAAGCCGTTTTATTTTGTTCACTTATGGAAATCTGGTTGGTTTTCCATATTGTCTTCACATAGTGACACTATTAATTAAGAAGGATTTTTTTTTCTTAAACCCCAACTAATGTTCATTTGCAGTTGAATTATTATAAACATCGGCTGACCATGTTTTGTTTTCGTTTATGTACAACCACTTTATCATATCGATAACAAAAAGCAGGATAGCAGTCTTTCAAAGTTGTTATTAGATTTCTTCACAAACGTTAGTCGTTCTCCCAACTGCAAAAATGCATAAGTGCCTATTTAAACTCCATTCATTTATTCTGAAACTGGGTTTATCGCTGCTCATACTTTTATTATCTAATCAATCCAGGTAAGACAGTGCATGGTGATAATACTAGACTTCCCCCGATTTCTCATCAACGTGTCCTCTGACTCTGCCCTTCGTATGATGCTGGGCTTACCTGTACAAAAGTGCAAATAACAGATTTTCGATCCGAGACTAAGTCCATCGGACAGGTTGGGAACGCCTTTTAATACCATATAAAGAGGTCGCTATAAATAGTTTTGTGTACGGGTGGGGTTAGTATCTAACACATGTTCTGCGCGTGCGAAATCAATCAGCGTGACAACAAGCTTATCATCCGCGTAATTCTGACTCGATTTGAAATTGATCACGCCGCATAAATTCACACTGGACAAGGTTTTCATAGAGATTATTACATGGGTTTTTCGTTATCACCCGATTTATCAGCCCGAGACTCCAATATCGGACCGAGGGCTTTCCCGAGGTCCGATATTGGTCGAGGGCTGATAAATCGGGCGATAACGAAAAACCCATGTTATGGTCTGTTTATCATATAGATTCTAGTTTAGAAAAAACAATGTTCAGAAATAGCTGCTAGAAATAATCATTTTTGAAGCTGTTGAAACTTGCTACTGCTGGAGGCCTATGCCTCGTAGGGATCTAGAAAACACAACAGCAGGGACACCCGAGTGTGATTGTGATATTTTATTGTCTAATGAAAAGAGACAGCCATCTGACGATGAGTGTCTAATAAAACGAGGTAGGCATCTTACTTTAAGTGTTAGTAAAAACACACAGCATCACTGCGCAAGCTGAAATGTATCCCGGCCACCCAGTCTTGAAGCGCTTGCCGCTTTGTAGCGAAACAAAAAATTCAGCCATTTCAAATTTATTTCTACACCAAAGTGTTTCTTGTGATCTGATTAAGAAAATGAGTGGTCACACTTTATGTCTATGATGGATAATAAGAGAAATATCAGCTCTGAAAGGATGGGAAATTTTCTGTTTTGCCACATCGCACTCGCCATTTTAACGTCGAAGTACCTCACGCGACGTCGTTGACGTTAACGACGGGCCGATAAACGTATCGGACCGGGAAAACGTGTATCAGACCGATGGGCAGAATAAGTACATAGAGATTATTACACGGTTGTTTTGATCCCAGCCCTGATCTCAGCCCGAGTTGACCGTATCGGCCCGAGCCCGAAGGGCGAGGGCTGATACGGTCCGAGGGCTGAGATCAGGGATGGGATCAAAACAGCCGTGTGATGATCTTTTTATCATATACTTTCTTATAGAAATGGAACTTCTGTAAGAAACAATGCAATATTTTTTGTTCCAATAAAATGTGTGTGTTTTTTCTCTCTTTTTATTGTATGAAATAACGTGAAGATGATCAAGTCGGTAGATCATGGATGGTGAGCCGCGCCGCCATTTTTCTTTCAGCTGGAAGTACAACAGAGCACAAAATGGAGAAAACACAACAAAATTGTTTGATATTTTAATCGGAAATGGCTCAGGTAACAAAATAAAACTTACGAAGAATGGTTTTCTGGTTTAAGAACAAACTACGAAGCCTCTATGTGTTCACTTTCAGCCAGATGTGCGGCAATAAAACATGGCGGCAGACGTCTTTTAGCTCGCTGAATTTGTTTTGATGACGTCGGCGACAATACTTGACGTTGGCGCCAAAACTGAGGGCCGATACAAGGGCTGAGATATTTCTGTCCCGCCCTACACCTTAGGTGATCTCGGCCCTACACCTGACTTTTGGACAACAGGGCTGGACAGCGCTTTCTGACAGGGCTATAATGGTTGGGCCAAATGTCTAGTATCAAGGGCAATACTGGTGAAAGTATATGATAATCTAAAAGCTCAGCTTTATCAAACATGCAGATTGCTTCTTAGGCAGTCCGAAAATACGTATCTATATGATAAAGTGTTTTATTATAGTCCTTCGCCACCGGCAAACAACGTCTACCTGACGTCATATTAGCGTCAGTGCGACGTAATGATGTTCACTGACGGTATTTTAACGCAAATATAACAGCTTTCCGCAGTATGTAATAAAGTTATGAAGTTCCAAAACATATATTACCAATAATGAGTTAAGGCTCAGTCACACATTCACGGTTCAGGCCACGGTTCACCACGGTTTCACAAACCGTAGCACACCGGCGTGATTCGTAGTACCACCGTAGATGCATCCGTCGTGTTCCGTAATGATCCCTGAAGTACCGTGGTGATCCGGGAGTCACTACGGAAATTTTAAACTGTTTAAAACTTCCGTGGTGAACCGTGGTGGCTTGTGGGCCTGATCTAAACCGTAACGCAACCGTAACAGAATCGTGCTCATTCGTAGCGCTACCGTAGATGTGTCCGTGATTATCCCCGGCTTTCCGTCGGTATTCGTAGACAACCGTGGTAGTTTGTCACTACGAAAACTCACTTTTTTATTCAAATGAAAAAAGTTTCCAGACTCGAAAGTTTATGTTCTTGAATTCCTTCCCTTGTCAATGCAAAATGTCTACTCAAAATTAATTTTTAGTATAAAATTTTTATTTGTTATCCGAATTTTAAAATTTTGTACTGCACATTTTACGAAAAATTTAGTGTTATATAATGTCATAAATACTTTCCTTGCCTACAAATAAAAAAACATCATCAACAAAAATCATTATCATGACCACCGTTAAACCGACAATCGTAGAAGCCCGTGGCGCTACCGGCTTGACTCGCACTAGAACCGCATCCAACCGTAGTAGCATCGTAGGCGTCCGTAATGCGACTGTGGAATACCCTTGTTGTCCGTAGTGCTGCCGCCTTGCACCGTCATGAATTCGTAGATGATCCGTACAGACACCGTACAAACACCGTGAGAAACCCTAATGGAACCATGGCAAACCGTAGTGATGCTGGATTTTCTACGGTTCAACCCGGTTTTGCCGTCTAGATCAAACCCTGGTTAATCGTGGTGAACCGTAGCCTGATCCGTGAATGTGTGACTGGGGCTTTAGAATTGCAAAGTTAAAATACAAGGACAAAATCGTGACCACTCGAACTTACTACAGCTGCCTTCAATCAGACTGCTCCTCCCCTCACCCCAACCCCTCTAAAAATAATATACATGTAATATCCCCACACTACCAATGACCCCTCACTCAATTAGTCAACTACCCACACTCCCACCCCTCGACATGACCCCCGTCCCAAACACACACTTTCAATCTACCACCCAAACCTCCACCCTAGTCTCTAGACACGCCCACCTCCACTAGTATCGGTTTCAGCTGAAGTATGGTAAAGAAACTGGGCCTGGTTTTCAATCCTTAAATCCAGCTTTGTCAAAACTGAAACAGTGTAGCGCATGCAGTAACTTGATTTATTTATTATTATTTTTGACCGAAAAAAAACGTAGCCGAACTTCAAAACGCTTTTTTCTGGAACTCAGGATCCATCCTTCGTGTGACTATGCTGTAGAACCAACAATTATTACTCGAATGATCAGCGTGATACCCACGTGGAATGTATGTGAATATGTTTGACTTCAGGCTGTCAATTTTCATCAAATGTCTTAGTTTGCGGACGGGTTTTTGAAATTAGCTGTTTCGTGCACGTAACTGCAGCATCAGACGCGAGCCTATAATACATGAGACCTTGATGAGAAATCGGCGGTAGTAGAGCTTTATCACTTTGCACAGTTTTACCTGGATTGATTAGATGATAAAGTATGAGCTGCGAAAAACCCAGTTTCAGAATTAATGAACGGAGTTTAGTTGATAACATGAAATAGGTACTTATGCTTTCACAATAATCGCCTAAATTATGAATTACAGAGTACACAGCTCTTCCAATGGTAGTACTTGGCGTATTCATATCACGAATATGGTATGGCATTATAAATGGTCACTGAGACAGTAGAAACTTGTATCTGTAGTATAGTAGTCACACAGGTGTTGCCCCGTGCCTTGTGCCTGGCAGAACGATCCCACCTCCTCGTCATTCCCTACCTCTCCCGTCACACCCATAATCTTTTGATCTTCAAAAATCATAAAAATACTGATTTACCAGTGAACTTTGTGCAAAACCTAAAACCGATTTGTTAGAAGTTGTGAGAAAGTGGGACAGGACTTATATCTTGTTCATGCATTGTGCAATAATGATAAATCGTGCAATATAGTAGGTTTCAATATTTGTCCTAAATTTTACCTGTATTAAATAAAATTGCACTTCTGTTGAAAACTTTTTCTGTTCATGTTCTTATCCTCCGTAGTAACATTGTTTTTTTTTGCCTTGTGGGTTTCGTGTCTTTCAGCTTTCATGTTTTCAACTGCAGCTACTTCGTAGTGATACTTTAATTTATTTTAATAATCGCCCGGACTCTGGAAATTTAGCGCCGTTTTGCACCATATTTAGCAAAGAAATTAAACGTTGAAAAATTTCTCAAACTTACATTGATATAAGCCGTTTTATTTTGTTCACTTATGGAAATCTGGTTGGTTTTCCATATTGTCTTCTCATAGTGACAAAATTAATCAAGATGGAGATTTTTTTCTTAAACTCCAACTAATGTTCATTTGCAGTTGGATTAGTATAAACATCGGCTGACCATGTTTTGATTTCGTTTATATACAACCACTTTATCATATCGATAACAAAAAGCAGGATAGCAGTCTTTCAAAATTACTATTAGATTTCTTCACAAACGTTTCTCATTCTCCCAAATGCAAAATGCATAAGTGCCTATTTAGTTGATAACATGACATAGGCACTTATGCTTTCACAATAATCGCCTTAATTATGAATTACAAAGTATATAACTTTCCCAATGGTAATACTTGGCGTAATTATATCACGAATATGTTATGGCATTATAAATGGTCACTGCAAATTTCATAACATTTGCAAGTTACTGAGACAGTAGAAACTTGTATTTGTAGTACAGTAGTACATAATCTTTTGATCTTCAAAAATCATAAAAATACTGATTTACCAATGAACTTTGTGCAAAACCTAAAACCGATTTGTTAGAAGTTGTGGAAAAACAACCTAGAAAATTGAGTCTGTAAGACACTTATGCTGCCCCCGCGCAGCGTCTGTCATATAGCGTGGAAATCCATACAGCACCTACAAAGAATCCATTGAAAACATAACACGAACTCCATACCCTACCGTGTATAAAATTGCCCAAAATGACCAAGTTAAAAAGGCCGTAATTCTGTCAAAATTAATTCTAGATCTGTCAAAGTACCTCATGCAAACTTCAAATATGTCTGCAATATGTAGACAAGGTTTGACAAAGATCCATTGAAAACTGGGACAAGTTGATAACACAAATTCCATGCCCTAGAATGACTAAATTCAAAGGGTCGTGATTCTGTCAAAATGAATTCTAGGTTAAAAAAAACCCACATGCACATTTTCAATACATTCACAGCACGTATGCAAGGTTTGATTTGGTTGGTTGGTTGATTTGGTGCTTAACGTCCACGGTAAACAGCTATGGTCATGTCGGGACGGTCAGTTAACCTAACCACACTTTTCCTGGGCAGGCTTAGACCTCCTAAGCGGTTAACCAGTACTAAGTGCACATACTGTTGCCAGTAACTGACAACTGCCTATGAAACACTGAGAGTCCTCAGTGAAATCAAAACTGATACTTTCAGTACTTTATTTAATTGCTATATTTTATTTGCATAAAATTCGATTTTGGAAATTATTCCCATGGTTTTCTTTAGTAGATGACTGAAAAGTAATGACGTTTGTTCAAAAATCGCTCTATGGAGGTTCCGATGTTGCGACGACACTACTGGCATTTTATCATAAAGCTTACAATATGTATTTTGTACATGCAGCGACCGTACCCGTTATGGACCTTCTAACGTCTGAAATTTGTTGATGAACTCTTCTTTGTAATAGAATTCGAAGATATGTTCGGGACAAACTATGTTTACATCCCATTTCATATCCAATAGACATGTTGGACATCAAAATATTTCGCGGCTGTTTGCGCAATTGAAAAAGCTAAATAATTTTGCCGTTTTGAAGCGCAACAGAACAGAAAATTGTTTTTGTTTCAGTGTAAGATTAAATTTTATTCTCATGAACATCAAAAGTATTATTTTTTACTCATGGCGATATTTCTCGTGAAAATATTGCTTTTGGTGTTTATTCGTGAAAATAAAATTCGATCATACACTGAAAGAAATCAAACATCCCCTACATCTATGACAAGCCGGCGAGATTCAATTTGATCCATTGAAAACTGAAGGAAGGGTTAGTATACAACCTTGCTACCCTATACTGGTAACCAGTCATAAACGAATTCTAAGATTTTGTAAAAAATAACAAGAGGGCCATGAGGCCCTGAATCGCTCACCTGCGCAATTGGCAAAGTGGTTTTTTCTAATGTCTGAAATTGCCAAAATATGAGTTTTGGGTCAAAGTCAAAGAATGACCGTGACTTCTTGTACTCATAAATCTTCATGTACTCATTAAAACAACCATACATAGCATTTTTAGGCCAAAATCTTCAAAACTATCCATGAAATCTTATGTTCTAGCATTTTCACATATTTGACCATGCCGCAAAAAGGTCAAAGTAAACCCAAGGTCATCATTTGAACAGTCTTGGTAGTACTCTAGTACTCCATGCTACTTACCAAGTTTCAAGGCCATAGGTGTATTGGTTCTGGAGAAGAAAAATATTAAAGGTTTATACCATAAATGTGTATGGCGGCCATGTTGGTCATGTGACCTGGACCGTTTTAACAAATTTTTGTTCAATCAAGCCCTGGAGGCTCTATATGAAATGTGTTTACAATTGGCCCTTTGGCTTTTGAGGAAATATTTGAAAATGTCAAAATATGAGAGATCTGGGTCAAAGAATGACCTTGACCTCTTATACTCATAATTCTTCATGACCTCATTAAGACGACTATATATCGATTTTTAGGCCAAAATCTTCGAACCGTCCCATGAATCTTATGTTCTAGCGTTTTCCCATATTTGACCTTGCCATAAAAAGGTCAAGGTCAACCCAAGGTCATAGTTTGATCAATCTTGATAGTACTGGAGTACCCAATGCTACATACCAAGTTTCAAGGCCATCGGTCAATTGGTTCTGGAGAGGAAGATTTTTAGAGGTTTTTACCATATATGGGCATGGCCACCATGTTGGTCAAGTGACCCAGACCATTTGAAGAACTCTTCGTTCCCTCAACCCCTGAAGGCTGTTTATGAAATGTGTTTACAATTTGCTCAGTGGCTTTTAGAAGAACTTTGAAATTGTCAAACCCTGAGAATTCAGGGTCAAAGGTCAAAGAACGTACTCACAAATCTTCATGTACTCATTAAGATGATTGTATTATCCAATTTTTAGGCCTAACTCTTCAAAACTTTCCATGAAATCTTATGTTCCAGCATTTTCCCATATTTGACCTTGCTGTAAAATGGTCAAGGTAAAACCAAGGTCATCATTTTAAACAATCTTGATAGTACTGGAATACCCAATGCTACAAACCAAGTTTAAAGGCCATCTGTCCATTGGTTCTGGAGAAGAAGATTTTTAAGTGCTTTTACCATATATGGGCGTGGCAGCCATGTTGGTCATGTGACCTGGACCGTTTGAATTAAATTTTGTTCCCTCTAACCCTGGAGGCTCTTTATGAAAGTTGGTTACAATTCGCCCAGTGGGTTTCAATAGACTGTTTGAAATTGTCAAACTATGAGAGTTCTGGGTCAAAGAATGACCTTGACCTTCTATACTTACGAATCTTTGTGTACTCATTAAGATGACTGCATACTCAAATGTTTAGGCCTTAATCTTCAAAACTTTCCAAGAAATCTTATGTTCTAGCATTTTCCCATATTTGACCTTCTCGTAAATAAGGTCAAGGTCAACCCAAGGTCATTATTTGAACAATCTTGATAGAACTTGAGTACCCAATGCTACATACTAAGTTTCAAGGCCATCGGTCAACCGGTTCTGGAGTAGAAGATTTTAAAGGTTTTCACCATATATGGGCGTGGCGGCGATGTTGGTCATGTGACCCAGACCATATTAATAGATTTTTGTTCCCTCAACCCCTGCAGGGTCTACATGAAATTTGGTTTCAATTGGCCCAGTGGCTTTTGAGAAGATTGTTTGAACTTGTCAAAATATCAGAGTTCTGGGTCAAAGGTCAAAAAATGACATTGACCTCTTGTACTCCTAAATCTTCATGTACTCATTAAGATAACTGTGGATACCAATTTTTAGCCCAAAATCTTCAACAGTTTCCAAGATATCTTATGTTTTAGCATCTTGCCATATAAAAGCACAAGGAAGCAAATTTGATCTTACCGTAAAAAAAGTCAAGGTCAACCCAAGGTCATAATTTGAACAACCTTGGTAGTACTTACACACCCGATGCTACATACCAAGTTTCAAGGCCATCGGTCTATTGATTCTGGAGAAGAAGATTTTTTTTTAGGTTTTTACCATATATGGGCATGACGGCCATATTGGTCATGCGACCAGGACCGTTAGAACAACGTTTCATTCCCCCTTCCTCTGGAGGCCACATATGAAATTTGGTTACAACTGGCCCAGCGGTTTCAGAGGAGAAGTCGTTTGAAATTGTTGACGGACGGACGGACGAACGAACGACGGACGGACGACGACGGACGACGGAGCCTTACCATCCTATAAGCTCCCTCGGAGCAGCTGGCTCAGGTGAGCTAAAAAAAATTGACCTTCGAAAATCCTTCATGTACCCTTCAATATGTCCGAATTATGTCTGCAAGTTTGAGATTGAGCTATGAAAAACTGTTGGTGGAGTAAATGACACAGACGTGCTACCTACAATTGTTATAAATGAACAGACACACGTATAGCCATGGGTTAAACGTTTATCACTATGACTATCGTCACACAGGCATAAATAAAACAAAAAGAACTCTGTGTAAACAGTTTACCTCCGTATCCCATAAACTCCATTTGCGGCGGTATAATAACAGCATGTCAGCTTTAACCGAACTCATCCTCTCCAAGATCAAAGTCACGTCGACAGTGAATCTAAAGTTTGGCAACCAAAGTGAACAAAATAATTTATAAACATATTTATTGAGGAAATAAAGCAAATTTTGTTTGTAAAAGACTGCTTTTAATCTATTTGCTATTAAAAATAAAATTTCCACTTTGTAATGCGTGAAAAGGTGTTAAGTTCCTGTCAACTGTAGCTACTGAACACTGCATTGCAATAATATGGAGGAACCGGTATCTTAACTTCCTTCCCCAGTTCATGCCAGAGTTACACAAAAGACTTCTCAGCGAGATTACATGGTCGCCATGGCTTATGAAGAGGCACGTCGATTTTAGGAACAGGCATGTTTTCCCAGTACCCCTGAAATATAAAATCAAAGTACTGAAAGTACTGAAAGGCGGGCATTTTATTCAAATGGTTTAAAGGAGACGTTTTGAAAATGTTAACGCACAGACATATGATGGATGAAGACAGAGGCACACCATTTTATTAGCTAGTTCTTCGGGATGAAATTTAGATAAAATACGTTTTGAATACAGTAGGGTTTTGTCAAATGTTTAGATTATTTTATTGAATACCAGAAATCACAATTGTTAAGCAAAGAAAATAAAGGTTCTAAAAAGTGTTGTTTTTATACAGTAGGGGTGCTATTGGGATTGGTTTTTGTTTTAAAATGAATGGATGGAAGAAATGGTGCTGGCATTTTCCTTCATGCCTGTTACTTGTTCAATGAACTTTATCTTCTCAACCGTAACACGGTCAAGGTTTGAATCATATTGGAGGCAAACTTCTTCTCGACTGTAGACAGTGCTCCATTAGCAGTTGATTTTGACGGCATTGTCAGAGTCTCCATTTATATCTGTACTGTTGAAAATGAAGTTTGTTATTCTTAATAGTAGCAAGGGTGCAGGCATGTGCATTCACCCATTTTTTTTTATTCATGGGACTCCACATACCGCAAGGTGGGCATTAGGAAGAAATACAGGATAATTAATTATCCACAAAATGTTGACATTTGGCAGACTGAGTAATGTTGGAGTCTGTCCCTTGTGTGTGTTTGCCAATGGAGCATTTAGGCTGGGTCATTGTGCCTTGGTCTGGCAATAGCCGCTTCATAGGTAAACAGCAGTACAGCAATACTTATGAAGTGCTTTGTTGGCATTTAATGCGTAAATTTAAGTTGTCTTGACTGCATGTTCGCGGCTTTCTACACTTGTTTCAAATTAACCAGGAAATGCCATTAGGCAAGCTTTTTACTGCATATAACGTCACGGAATATTCCTGGCGGACCATGAAAGACTCTTCACTGACTCCTAACGATAAAAGAGCGACTGTTGTCTGTCTAAACTGGTTAAATGCTGACTGCAGTCACTGCAAAAGACTAAATACCCATTGCATCTACTGCAAAAGATTACTTTTAACTGCAGTCATCTGTAAGATATAAAATGATTACTGCTGTCTTTTTCTTGTTCAGTTAGATTAGTCAGACAACATGAAAGTCATAACAACACTGCCTAGCGGCCATAACCTAGTAATCTCATCCTTAATGTCACGTCAGTACAATCAGTCGGCTTCAACTATGAATTGCATAGCACAGCAGATCTTTGCTTTGGGCTATTTTTTAAAGAAGCCGACTTGTATTCACCCATCCGCGAATAATTTACGTAATGTATTTATACGCGTTGATCGCTGGGATAAACATTGATTTAAGTCGCAAACTGAAGCCTTTTTCAATTTGAATAAATCAACATTGATTATGACGAATCATTCTGCGTTGTTCAATGGGCTAGATTTTCGAAACTATACAGAAATGTCAGAACTATTTTCTATGTTTCAAAATGTAGCGCGCGTAGCGTAGGCTTACAAAAACAGAGATAGGTTGGATCAATACAACAAAGAAATCAATATAGCAGAGTCAATTTGAATGAACCTGTTCCTTGACTTAAATGGATTATCTTCCAACGATTTAATCCATCAATTTAATTAAATATTTCGGCTTATCAGGTCTTTCTACAGAATGAAGCCTCGCTTTCTGCCCTACATCAATTCAGATACAATGACTTGAATCAAACGTCACGACGGCGTGACATTACTTTTCCAACGTCAAAACGTCTTAACAATACCTGGCGTCAAACCTGAATTTGATTTTGAGCTAAAAAGTGTTAATGTTAAATAGATGTTATCATAATGTATACTTGACTTAAACTTGATTTTATCACAGTGGGCAACAACAAAACAACGTCGTATCAATGCCGAGGTAAAGTCTTGATGTTGACGTCATTAATGCCCCAGTCACACACAAACATTACGGATTTGGCGGATAGTTGCGGACTTTAAATCCACACAATTTGTGGGCGTGGTCTCTCTCCATATCGAATCCGTATCGTATCCGTATGGTATCCACAAGGTCCGCAGGATATGCCAACAAATTTTGAAAAGTTTAGATATTCAGGCGCGGACGAGTTAACCATAATGATCCGTAACTGAAGGCATTTATCTGCATTTATCCGTACCTAATCCGTATTTAATCCATTTCGCGACCTATCGTTCCGCGGTTCACCCACAATTTGTGGACAGATACGGTTTCATGCGGATTGTTACGGTTAGTTACGGGTCTCGTTCTGTGTATTGTTACGGACTAATGCCCCAGTCAGATTAGCTATTCGCAATTATCCTCACCAATACTTATCTGTCAGTATTGGAGTGTAAGTTATCTGTATAGAAACGGTAAAAGTCTTTAAAAACACTCCGAACGAGACCCGTAATTAACGGTAATTGAAGGTAACGATCTGCGTGAAACCGTATCAGTCCACAACTTGGGGTGGGCTGCGGAATGATAGGTTTAGATACTGATTAGATACGGATAAGATACGGATTAGATACAGATTATATGTGGATATATGCGGTTGAATGCCTTCAGTTACCTTTTGTTACGGATCAATACGGTTAACTCGTCCGCGCCTGAATTTGAAAATTTTTAAAATTTGGAAACGGATCCTGCAGACCGTACGGATACGATACACACAGTTACAGACTCTGCGGATGCGATACGGACCTTTACAAATAACACCGGACAGATACGGATGGGCCATCCGTATATGCGATACGGATCATTACGAATAAAACCGGACATATACGAACGGGTCATCCGTAACATCAACAACATCTCTCCGCATCTAGAAGTAACAGAAGGTAATGGAAGGTAAGTAGTACGTATACATTCGTATCATCCCTCATCGTATTGATTCAAAGGGAAAATATCTGACCTCCGACATCCGCATTTATCCTTAACCATACGCATCTACAGGTAACTGTATCCGTAAATTATTCAAGAAAATAGGCCACGCCCACAAATTCTGCGGATTACTGTAGATTTTTATCCACAACTATCCGCCCAATCCGTAATGTGTGTGTGTGTGACTGGGGCATTACTGTTGTGAACCTCCAACCGCTTTGTATATTAGGCTTACAGGAAACCGTGTTCCATCTGACTGGTTACACTGCATGGATATTGGAGCCGTTGAGTATAATACATTCAACATCAGAGCCTTGAGCGGTGTCCATCGTATAGAGTTGTAATTTGCACGATCGCCTTTGTCCGGAGACGTTGCCGCATCATCCCACCTAAAACATAAAGATTTTGAAGAAATTTAACACCACGCACGGAAAGGGGCTATGGTCTCATTAGTTAGAATCGAAAATGTTCAGCTCTAACAGTGAGTTGTGGAACAATAGTTCACTGTTTGTCGACCAATTGTATATACCTCATTCGCGCCTATGCGCACTCGTGATATAAGTTACTTCACAACTGACCGACAAACAGTGATACTCAACAAATCACTCCTAGAGCTGATCTATTTTCAAGTATAAATCAATAAAAAAGCTTCCAAACAGTATTTTCATGTCACTTTAGTCAGACAATGCCACAAATCTGAACAGGAATGACGTTCCGTCGACATTTATACAACCGTTTCAGTGTGTGATAACTGGAACCCTTATAAAACTGGCCTTATATAATAGGGCATCACAACCAAGATACGAATAAATCGAACAAGTAAAGATGACAAAACATATGCCACATAACCTTCATCCTCTGCTAGGTCTCCAAATAGTTCATAGGTTCAGTACCTTGTCCTGTTGAGTGAGAATTATATTATTAGTGAGATGCCAATAAGGAACGGTCAAATACGATTCCTGTAACTGCCAATGCGGAGTGCCTGTGAGGTTTTCAAAGTTGATAATATTTTGCAATCCGAAGGCCGTCGTTTTTCTCGGCAGCCAATAAGGAGCCAGTATCAAAGAATTATATTAAAGATTAATATAACACATAATAATAAATGGTCAGTCAGGAAAATGTAACGCAAAGAGTATGTTAATCTATGCACTGACGGTGTCCATCGTATAGAGTAGTAATTTGCACGATCGCCTTTTTCCGGAGACGTTGACGCATCATCCAACCTAAAACGTAAAGATTTTGAAGAAATTGAACATAAATGTTATCGTATTCAACCATGGCGATATAAAACTAATAAAACACATTGGTGAGTCAAGATGGAAGTATCACTGAAAAGTATTGTGCTTTCGTGCGCATGTCAGGGGAGTTATGAGGCTTGTTTCAACACTGAATAAATAAACTGGACGATGACTGTACTGATTTTAAAGAAGAGCACCCTTCAGTAAACTTCCGAACGAAAACAAATTCTACAATACACATAATATCAGTTTCCTTCTACACGTTAAATTAAAGGCGAAACAGTAGCCGTTACAACTATAACACCTAACGCTGTCAATGCTCTTACTTTATTACAAGCGTAAATTGTTGCGCCAAAGTGATGTGCCCGCCCCCGTCCTCCCTCGAAAAAAAGGAACATGCATTTCTGTGAAATATGATACATACTTGCGCATGAACTCAAAGTACCGCTGTAAAGCTCTCGTGTCTATAGAACTCTTGCAGACTTCTAAATTTACCACTGGATAGTAGTGGACATAGTTCACACACATTTCATCCGATATCGCAAAACCACCCTAAAATAGTGGCAAAAACACATACAGTAAAATACGGTCTACTTTAATAGCCTTGCTTTTTTAAACTGATAAGAAATGATTATGAATTTCGAGATTTATATCGGATGCATGCAAATAAATATTACAAATCATTTAATTCGCAAAATTTTTCATCTGTCAAGATTGCATGAATAAGATAAATTCCACATAATTGCGCAGGGATGCGGACCTTTCTTCCCGCAAGCAGGATACTTGGCAGGGAGACAATTATGCCAGCGTGCTTTTTAATTGGCCTCGTGCAGGTATTGGCTGAAAATAACTCACAATCTTGGATAGAGGTCAACACGAAAGGTTGGAAGTTAATGTCACTACTTGTAATATAATTAAAAGCATGACAACGTATTTAGCCAGTTTCAACCAATTCAGTGGCTCAGTGATTGGTGACGACGAATTTTCATGAACATTCAACGAAGTACTTATGTACTGGTTCAAAGTTCACACTAGTTTAACTCACTGCTGATAATTCAATAATGAAACATTTTATATAAGAGTATTTTTTTTTAATTTTGTATTTCAGAATATTTTTGTACTTTGGCGGCTTCTGCTTTAATCAATACCTCAATACTTGAAGAAAAATTAAGGTTCTTACGATAGTAGCGTTCCCTCTATCTGTCGTCTCGTCTTCACATGTGGTAATGAGTAAATCACCCTGTAACAAGTAATATATGCTGTAGGAGCTATCACCTACAAATGCAGCCATGATTTGTATGGGGTTGCTGTTTATAACTTTATCCTAAGTGAGCTTAATATATGCAGGTTACAGATTTCAAACTCGTTGTCTGAAGACAGGTCTCAGCAAAGGAGATTAAAGACATATGCGTTTGATAAGAACAAGCTGAATTACTTTTGACGTGAATGAGTACACATTTAGGGAAAGCCACTGTACCCTTTTCATTTTTGCTTCCCTTTTCAATAGGGGCAACTCTTTATGGGTAGACCCCTGTTTGGAAAGTTTCGTCATCCAGGGAAGCGAATACACAGTTCCGAGCCACACCCAGAGTGTCACTTAAAATCACCTGATAGGGTATACCTGTCCAATGCAACGAAAACTTAGCACGTGACATATTCTCACAAACAAATCGCACGTGGCCAATATCCAACATAACTCCGTGATTTTACCTTACAGCTAATGGAGAGATGTATACCTGTTAAAGAAAACAAACTTTCGCCACTTTTAATAAACTTTCCCTGCTTTGCAAGAACAGAACGCATCGGAAATGCATGATGCGCCAACTGCCATGTGTAGGTCATGAGGAGGCTGATTCTTCGCCGTAGATCGCCAACATTTAGCAGACACTTGCATTTGTCATTTGTTTTTCCGCCATCTTTTTGTAAGCTTGTGAGACGTAGTAACAGTAACTAAGCAGGCGGAGCTTAGCGGCTATTCTCGGAACTGTGTATAGGAAGTCACAAAATTGTTTTTGTTTTCTTCGAAAAATGGCGGAATAAACATGGAAAAGGGGCATAACTAGCGGTGATTACATGTAACGCACAATTATGTTTTATATCCCTTGATGGCAAAAATAAGAGTTAAGTCCCAAAGATATTTCATGTAGTCGCGTCTATTTGCCGTTACTAATGAAATCTTGTCCAATTTACAGAATTTCAGCATCATCAAATATGCAGGTGCGTGTTGAAATTTTGTCAATTTGACAAAATTTCATTACACACCTGCCTATTTGCGGATAAGCAGTTACACCCTTGTGGTAGTGTATCCATACACCTTAAACCAGTATAGCATGGTACTTTAAATGTCTTATATTTGTTAAAGCCAACGAGTATCAAATTGTCAATGATATAACTACCAATGGTGTAACACTAATATAAACATAAATAGTTTGACTGAAATCAAAAAATAAAAATGAAGAAAAAGTGTATTCTTGGAAAGAAATAAATTATTTTTGGTTGCTTTTACAACTGACGGTGGCTATTTTTATGCATAAAACTAATACATTCTAAGCATTAGATATTAATTACCGGTAGTATGTTAACTGGCAACGGAAGATGTCTAATCTCCTGGAAGTGAGGACTGTAATGGTTGTCTCGGTTGACCTCTGGCAGTTCAACACCATTCCGGATGTGTTTGGTGAAAACCCGTCTTCCAGTTAAGTGAGTATGAAGCTGAGATGCAAACATATGAATGCCATGTATCGGAAGACCCTGCCAGATAAAAGGTAAAATCAGTTTCTGCATTGTTTTAAAATGGTTAACCGTCAGATTCTGTCTAACTGACTTTTTTTTTTTACTTTAGTAAGATTAAATTTTGATAAACTTGTCGTTTATTAGTCAGTATATGACGGCTGTATGGCGGGTGCTATTAATTAAATACTCCTGTTCAATGATATTCCGAGTAAATTAAAGATGTCAGAGCTTATATTTTTTCACTCGAAAGTTAAAAAGATACGTTTAGAAACGGCAAAGTAGGTACATGAACCTAGATCTACAACTCATATTTCTACTTCTACAGATTAGTCGTCGCAAGAGAAACTTTGCATTGCAAATACGTCACAACAGACCTATGTCAATATGCGCACACATATCAGGCTGCATAAACTTCCTGACCTTTTGTAGACAAACCGCAGAATCTCTGGCCAGACTGAGGGGCTGTAATTATTCTTGTTTATGGCATATGGGACCTTTTTTTCTGTTTACGACACATAAGGCTAAACATGTTTTTGCTTATGACATATGAGGGTTTTATTTTTGGCAAAAATATTCTGCAATCTGTGAAACTGCTCTGGCTTCCCCCAGACGCCGCTATGTAGATATTACTCTCATGTCTGTCAATCAGTTTTAGTCCTCTTAACTTAATATACATGTTGTACATTTTATCAGGGAAGTTTCAAAATAGATGTGTTATGAAATTGTGATTTGGTTATCTGTAACACATATAATTGGCATACAAGTTTGTTTAGCTAATGGCTATAAGCCTTTTAAGTCTTTATTTATAACATATGAGGATAAAAATAATTGTTTGCAGATATAAAAATCATTTTGACTTTTGGCATATAAGTCTATATATTCCTATCTGTTTATGGAATATGGGGATCCAACCTTTGAGGGCCCAACACTGCACCATATTGTGGGTTTTCCCATATATAGACTGAGACATATGAGGCTGCCACCTACCACTGCGGTACATTCTTGAATACAGTAGCCTGTCAAAGAAAACCTGTTCTGTCTCGGAGGAATAGCCATCTTGTTTGTATACTCCAGTCCCAGCTCCATTATTCCGGAATCATACCGACGTAATTGTGACGTCACATAAAACCTTATTCCAGACGAATCGAAGGCACCTACAGTAAATTAAGGGTCCATGTTTTGTTGAGCAGTTTCTATTCTAATTGTGATATTATTATTATTATCATTATTTTATACTGCAAGTACCACTTGTTCTATCTCGGTTTATAATACAAAATGGAGTCAGTGAAAATAAATTTGGATTACGTTATAACGCCTATATTTCTCAGAAGACAACTGAATTAATGAAGTAATCTGATTACTATTCCTGCTGATAATATAATATGAATATGAAATTTGTCTGGATAGTGATATAAAAAAGACAACTATCAAAGACAAGAATTTGTTTATCAAACAAGACAACTATATTAAATGTTAGAAGAGCGCAAAATAAACAAGACCATTACTAAAAGGCTAACTGAGCACATATCAAATTTCCAGTTTGGCAGTATAGCGGGAAACCATAAATTAAATTCGCAACAGCCCTATGGCGTATCCATAAAAGGTGGCCAAAAAAGTAGTATTAACATTTGACATCTATAAATCATCAGCATTCACGCCACAAAACCAAGTGAAAGTACCTGCAATGAGTCCAGGGTTGTTGTAATGTACTTCTAACATGACATATCGGGAGAACTTTGGTCCACCTATAGGTATGCCCGCCTCCTCTGGCATATATAGTGCCTACAATATAGCATTTTTTAGAATAATTCTCGTTGAAATTAAAAAAATACGTTTATTTATTTGTATGATGATTTTTAAACAAAACTTGTGGAAGGTGTATTTGATTGAAACTGTTAATAGGAACGTGAAATGTTGTCGGTCGACTCGAAATGTTAATGCAGTTTGTTTCAAAAACAAATTGAACGAACACATAACAACCTCGATTGTTCTGTCTCCTTATTTTACGGAATTTTTTAACTGAGTACTGACGGTACATATTACCTAAGTGCATTTTCTACGTGAACTTACACTGAATCAATAAAAGTATACCTGATATAATTATTTCTTCGTTTTATGTTTTCCCGCTAATTCAGACAGACCTTGAGGTGCGCTGTGTACTGTCAATTTTGATAACATTCGGAGCATCCTGTAATGACATCATATTTCTGTTAACATTTGTCAAACGATATGCATTTGATAAAAATTAAGTTACCGCAGCTCCCATTGCCCAGGCCCCTATCACCTTTCGACATGCCTCCAGTTCTGGTGGTTTACCCTCTGCTTGGCCCGGACCACTGTAATACCGTATAATCTCATTACTCTCCACTTCACAATGGAACACCTCCATATGGTGCACGAGATTCTCACTCCCTTTCTGAATCACTCCTTCATACTACAGTAGAAAAATAATAATTATAATGACTATTCTGCAGTATATGCTCACATATTTACACAAGTGAATTCATTGGAAAAAAACATTTTCCTTTTGAATGTAAAAAATGGCACTCGTATTAAAATTCTAATTTTGTTCGAAGTTTTATTTGAAGGGAAATGTCTTTAAACTATCACAAGTTGTGATTATAGTATATATACTTTATCGCCACATTGGATAAAGTTAAACTAGTCTTCGGCTCCAAACCATTAATTTTCCTCTTTTATCATCTCATACTTTTATCATCTGTGTGGGTGCGTGTATGCATGGGTATTTCTTCTTTGTAAAATTATTACATGTTATTTGCCCTTTACCTGGTAAACGTACATATATACAGGTGGAACTAAATTTTAATTCTTTATTTTTGTTACCTTGATAACATGATGTTTTTCTCTCAGCGGTGGTAACTTGGCTGTGTACCACCAATATGTCGTCTCTTCTGATGGTACAGCGACCTAAGCAGACAAAGAAAAAAGCAAAATATTGTGGAAAGAGAGGGCACTACAAACTATAAATTTAAAGAGTAATTTCACTTCAGGAACTGACTGAATCAGATCCCAAACCCTATCCCCAACATCAAAGGGAAAGATTGACAAATACATCCCAACAAACAATAAATTACAAGTGATAAGCCGAGTCAGCAACTCTTTCCCAAATAGGTGGCAACTCAGCTATCTTTACTGAACTAAATAATTTAGACCAACAAAAGGGTTACAACAGACTAAGCAAATTATACGAAAAACATTTAACAACTGTTTTTACCTATTTTCAATTTTTATTATAGAACGGTTAAAATGAGAACACAATAAATTAAACAGCACCGAACATTAAACAAATGCAACCGAAACGAAAGTACCGCCTTGGGACGGTCAGTAATAACTACTTGGGGAGAGGGGGAGGTTTAAACCGGGTTTACTGGGCCCAAACCTTCACCCTCGCCTTCCGCCGCGGTGCACACAATTAGTTGGTAGTTCGGTTCGAATGGAGGTCCCCTAACTCATCAGAGAGTCATCACGGGCAACAATTAAAATCAAGAAAAGACTGTGATTAAGCAAGGATGAGGACTTGACAGCCAAAACGTGTTGAGACACCTGAAGATCCCTGGGGCGTCAGCAACACCACTGGAACACTGGAGCAAAAGAAGACCACCAGTTGAACCCCGGTGGACCAAGAAACAGACAAACATCCGGCCCCCAACCAACTAATATATAGCTTTATTTGAGGGCTATCATAGAGTCTGAACCCCGACCCACCGGCGTGCAATTAAAGAGGACAGCAAAGTTGTCAACCGTGATTGGGTTAACCACTAAGCATGCAGACTGTCGCATTACATCTATGTTATAGCCAATGCGTTTAAATAGTGTGATAATTTTCTTAATTTACTGATCAGGAAATTCTGTTTTCCCTACGATTTTGCGTAATTTATGTACTAAGTCACCATAAAATTCAAGTTCCGATAGGCCTTGTTGCAAAAGTGACCTAAACCCTGTATTATATTTAGAAACCAATTCAAAGTGTCTACGATAAAATTTAGAAAAAGCTTTCCGAAGTTTATGATACCGATACCCCTGCTGTAAAAGCTTGGCAGTCAAACTTTTATTACGAGCATTGAAATCAGCCAAATGAAAGACACCCTAGCGAAGCGAATAAGTTGACTTTGACTTTGATATAGTTAATTTTCCATTTTTGGATGGTGACGTTCCACGTCGTCCCTCTTATGGAGTGTATATTTCTCAACTTATAAGATTTGCTAGAGTGTGTAGTCATGTAGATGACTTTAATGCTCGTAATAAATGTTTAACTGCTAAACTTCTTCAACAGGGCTATCGGTATCATAAGCTTAGAAAGGCTTTTTCTAAATTCTATCGCAGACACCATGAATTGGTTTCAAAATTTGATGTCGGATTAAAATTTCTTTTACACCAAGGCCTATCGGAACCAGAATTTTATGGTGACTTAGTATACAAATTCAAAAAGATTAAGGGTAGGACTGATTTTTCTGATCAATTCCGTAAAATAATAATACGTCACAAACGTATTGGCTATAATTTAAATGTTATGCGACAGTCTGCATGCTTAGTGATTAACCCAATCACGGTTGATAACTTTGCTGCACTCTTTAATTGCACACCGGGGGATCGGTCGTCAGACTCTATGATGGCCCCGACCTAAAGCTATATATTTAGTTGGTTGGGCCCGGAGCCTTTTTGTCTGTTGCTTGGTCCACCGGGGCTCAACTGGTGACCTTCTTTTGCGTCAGATTTCCAGTGGGGTCGTTTGGCAGGACAGGGATCTCCACCTGTCAGACGGCCCGTTGTATCTGTTGAGTCCTCGTCTTTGCTTCTTCATGGTGTTGAAATTTGATTTATGTGTTTACCGTGATGATTCATTGACGAGTTAGAGGGTTATCATGCGAACCGAACTACCAACTAAATGTTTTGTACCACTTCAGAAACTGAGGGTGAGGTTGGGCCTGTAAAATCGATTTAAGCCCCCCAGTAATTCATTACTGACCGTTCCAAGGCGGTAGTTCTGTTGTGGTTCTCTGTTGCCTGTTTTTCGTGTCAGAGTTTCTGTGATGTTTTACCTTATGTATGTTCTTATTATTTTTGGTTCGGTTTGGGTTGCTGAGTGGCCACCTTTTGGGAACAAGCTGCTCACTCGGTTGGCCATATGTTCTCTGTATCTTGATTATTTGTAATCTTAGTTGTTTCCAACTATGGTTTGAGGGCTGGATTTGGATTTTGATTGTTTCAGTTCCTGGTCTTTGCATACTTTTTACCATAAGAAGTGGTGCGGGGAACATCACCATCCAAAAACGGAAAATTAACAATGTCGAAATCAAAATCATCGCGTTTGTCATAAATTTTAGATGAAACAAATCCGTCTAAAATTGATAAATGTAAATCCAAAAATGGGGCTTCTTTCATTACAAATTAGATTCATAGTTAGTTGTAAACCAATTCAGAAATAACACTAATCTCTTGAAAACAGCAGCAGCTAAAAAGCATCTCTTATCCGGGGTTTGAAAATCAATATTTACATTTTTGGTGTATTTACTGAAAAGCCCTACAGTACAGTAAAAACCATCGGAACGTCATGAAATTCATTTCTTAAATATTTTTCGATTTCAACGGAATTGGTTTATATGGATATTTTGTGTGTTTAGCAGTCAGTACAGACATACATTTCATTACTACCGCAAGTAACATGCAATGGAAACTGTCTTGATGAAGGTTTTGTATCTCGTATTTCGAAAATAGTTATTACCACTGTGTAAATTATAAAGATTTTTGTTCGCTTAAAGTTTCTTTATCATTAATACCGAAAATTACACCATAAACTGTATGCACATTGGCTCAATGAAGGATTTTGATCGTGGCTCAATAGTTCTTACATTTGGTGCTGTGACTTCAAAAGTCCACGTGTCGCTTGGCAGTTCGGGAACTTTTAAATCTGGTTTTAGCAGCTGCACTCTTTGTAGCCCGGGTGACAATGCTGTAACATTTATACCGT
Source organism: Ctena decussata (assembly GCA_963989385.1). Taxonomy (NCBI): domain Eukaryota; kingdom Metazoa; phylum Mollusca; class Bivalvia; order Lucinida; family Lucinidae; genus Ctena; species Ctena decussata. The sequence continues at coordinate 50,996,674 of OZ022498.1, read as the reverse complement.
CAAGAGAGGCAAAAGGCATTTCGGACTCGAAAAATATGATATGGGTGGTTCCGTTCTGAAAAGATATACATAGTAATGTTTTATTTTATTTCATGTTTCAAACTAAACACCGTTCATATATAAAGGACTACTCGAGTACGTGCATTAAGACCAATTTTTGCCCCCAGATTTTCATGAAAAAAAAAGAAAAAAAGTACAGCAAGTGCTTTGCTTACACTGTATATATTTGATAGAATGGTTGCAATTTACGGATTGACTACTATTCAATTTTTTTCCAAATGACCTTTTTCTAGCTAGTAATAACTATTTAACATGAAAAAGTACCAAAAATATGCTATTTTTGCATTTTTGACAGTTTCCAACATTTGTTGCACACATAGCACAACTATAAACCAAAAAAGATAAGTCTAAAAATAGGTCATAGCCAGGGATAAAATCTACAACATATAACAATAGCGTTTTGCTTTATGGTTGCTCTCTATATTTGCCAAGCATTGGATTTTGTCAAAAATGCCAAAAACAGCATAATTGGACAGGTTTCGTTAATTTCATTCTAAGCCCCTTTGTAGGCTAGTCTCATCAATCATAATTCATCCGAATCATCCAAGTGAAGTCGTGCTGAAAGTTCTCTTGAACAGGCTCAAACCCCAAGCGGAAGAGATTATCGCTAGAGGCTGGGTTCAAAGCCTTTAAACGCACTGTGCCAAAAAAAAGATCCAAACCACAAACTTTAATCGTTCCCATACACCAAAATATCAAAATGTTGCTGCTGTCTCAATTTTCATTTAGCCATTTTTTCATTGTCAGTAGATTGAAATTCTTACATTACGCTATATGAATGATACTTTTAAGTTTGACGACCTTCAGTATTTCAGGAAAACGATAAACCTCCTTTATTTTTCAGTTTCCCCGTTGAGTGATGAAATATAACAAACGCGAGTCAAGGGGCCGTATTCATAAAACGACTTAAGTGGTTGCTATGCTGTTGCTAAGGCTAAATTTCTTTGAAGGAGATTACCTACAACTATGAAATTTGCTCTAAAGGAACAGTCTTACCAAGACTGTTCCTCTAGATCAAATTTCATAGTTGTAGGGAATCTCCTTTATAGATATTTAGCCTTAGCAACCGCATAGTAACAACTTAAGTGGCTTTATGAATACGACCCAAGGGTATCCTTCGCCCTTACTTTTTTAAACGTATCTTAAAGTTTGTGATAGTCTCGGTCGTCAACTGAATGACAAAAATAATCTTGCAACACTCGAGAGACTCGGTGATGTTTTTTTTTTATCTAAAGATGGTGAATTGCGGCTATTTGCAGTTACGAAACTGTAGCTAAAACCTTGCAACGATATCTCACTATAAAAATTTACATGAAGAGCAACTGGGCCTTTAACAACTTGCATTGAATGATTAAATAAGCTTACAGCCGTTATATAATAATTATCATGTAAATAAACTATATAACTGTCTTTTCATCTGTAATGATTTTTTCTACTACATCGTGTGCCCGTTGGGTATTACCATAAACTTAAAAAAAATGGAACACCTACAGTCAACTCCCGATATCTCAAACACTGATATACCTCAAAGTATCTTCTTATATCAAAGAATGTACATTATGTATTTCCTATTTTCATTTACATTTCAACTCATGTTATGTCAAACTACTGATATCTCAAAGTAAATTTTCTGGTACCAGGAAATTTACTTTGAGATATCAGTAGTTTGGACAAGTCGGACTTCGAGATATCGAGAGTTGACTAATTTATGTACATAATTACCGTAATAGTCCTAAAATCGAACTGTTTGGTTTTACAATGCAGCAAAGCGTCCAAAAGATGGACATGGAATGACAAACAATGCAGACCCTAATCAGACTGCTCCTTTTGCTCCTGTTTGCTCAGACTTATCCGTCCCAATACTTCAAATTTGTTACGGTATTAAGCTTTTTTTTATTCTTTTAACTCTGATAAACTTACATCTATTATATAATCATTATCGTCACATGTATCAAACTTCCTCTGGAACTCAAGAATAGTGCTACACCCTTTGTCGTCAATTTCTTCAGCCCAAACAGCTCTTTTTGCAGCAGTGGAGCCGTCATTAATCTTTTCTGAAGGACCTGCTGGTTTGTCATTTCTTCTTTCTGAGCACCGAATGTCTTTAAAATTTCCCACATGAGCATGCGTTAAAAAGTAGTCTTGCTTGGCATCCACAGATAAAATACCCCTGCTATCCGTGTTCGTGTCCTGTTGATGCAAAATCTTAAATACAATATGGCTAATTTCATTATAATTTATGTTTTAACATCCCCACTTCGCCAAAGAAACTCTTTCCCAGCTATTTAGAGAATAGTTCTGCTACAACCCGTGATTAAGTTAAGATTTCTTTTAATTTAGTAAGTTTGTATTTGGTGCACAAAATAGTCGGTGGTGTAACATAAACGCCATTGATTTTAAATGATTATTTTTGCAGCCTTTCCACGACCGTATTTTTTTTTTATTTCAATCGGTTCTTCAGCAAGAGGGTCGGCATTTGACATAATCATTCTCGTCATATGCGGGTCGAATAATATTGCCATATAGCAATATCATTTTTGTCTTTTATTTTCACTAGTCAAATATCACTGTCGGAAATATGCATACTATTTTAAGAACAATAATAGATATTTCATTAAGCTGTATAATACAGAAGCGTAATTGTTATCAAAAATAGAAAAACTACCAACCTGAAAGTGGTGTTTCATTTTAGCGTCTGTCCAGAACACAGCAATATCAGCATTTTCAGGCTCGCCGTAATCTGAAAATCCGATACCAAACCACATTCCCGGCGTAACGTTCGCCGTCAGTCGGAAATACACAAGGCTGTTCGAGTAGTCAACGCGCCACGAAAACTGTAATGTTTTCGCTCTGTCTAGGTATAAAGAGTAAGGATATTTAACTTTTCTGCAATCTAGCATCGAGGTTAATTCCAAATAAAGGAGTAGATTTAAGTACAAGGCTACCATCCAAGACTTACACATGTTTTCATGCAAGACTCTGATGTCTCTTTAAAACTAGTTTGAACGTTCAAGCTTTAATGATATATTTTGATATTTCTGAATTTATTCCATCGTTATTTCCAAGAATATACCAGTTACTAATGATAGTCAGTGATAGCTGGTAAATAGGAGGAAATAACCATGAGTGGAATCACTTACTTATGACTCCGAACCGTTAAACCGCTAAATGTTCTTACTGTTATAGTTAAAAATACAACAAATGCGTGTCACTTATGTTTTCCTTTCTATACGCAAGAATGCGCGGTTAACATCATGCTTTCTAGTTATAAAAACTTCAGTTTTACAAGGAAGTTTTAGAACATTGTTATTCCTGTTTTTAAAAATAGTACTTCGCCAGAGCGCTGAAGTTTATGGGAATATCGGAACGTTCCGAAGCTCTCTGTTTATATGCCCAACAATAAAAAACCTCCAAAATCTTAAACCTTTGTTAAGGTACAAACAATTACTAGTATTTTTGATAAATGCCTTTTCAAAAGAATGCGTGGTTATCCCGACGGCTTCCAATTACAAAACTCCGTCAATGGCTTCAATCACTGGGGATTGCGTATTCAGTTATAAGCTGCACATACGCACTGGAAAACTTGTCTTGTCTTACGGAGGTGCAAACTGAGTCTGATTTGACCTTTTGCCTCTGTGCTACGTCTGCGCATTGTGAAACTGCGTACATTGTTTGCCCATGTAACGCATAAGCAAAACCAATCAAACGTACTGCGCATTTCGTGGGCAGATGAGTGGCTTGGACATATAACCGCCATAGAGTAAATTTTGTCAACAACGCGGCTAAATACAACGCGGTTTCCTAGCAATGTAAATAACGGAGTCAAAAGTGTCGCGTGTTTGGACAGCAAAAGGTTCTTGAGAATAAATTGCTCTAATCTCTTCAAGATTCTCCTGTTATTCTGATCCCCGTCAAGTCCTCTTGTTAATCAAGCATCAATAAAATATTCAGAAATGCAATAATCGTCTGCTGTAAGAAAGCACGCGACTGATGTCACAACCGTAGTTACCCGAAACCTTGGGACACCCTATCCGATTAACATAGTTGCCCTTAAACATGGACAAATTGTTTTTGCTAGTCTTCGATGTGGCAACAGTTGCGGGTGGAATGTCAGACAGTGCAGACCCTGGTCGGAATGCTATGATTTAGATCTGCAGTTTTTGTCCCAGTAAGTTATTAAAGTCATCACGGCACTCGATTCGATGTGTAAATGTTTAGAGAACTATTTGACGTACTTGTGGGCCCAGATTCATATCTTAGAATACAACATGATAAAATTTCACGCTGGAAACGTTCAGCCGTCTGCATTTCTGCACGTCTGATTTTATTGGTATTTACAGATCACACTATGGAATAGTCAGATATTGGTTGGTCTAACCCATTGTATTCTGGGTATTTTTGGTCGTCTGTTGAAATTGTCGTCTGCATAAAAAATCAAGAATATTTTGACAATATTGATATAACTAACTCTTGTAGAAATGATGTCTAGGCAGCAAACAGTTTGGATCATCTGGCTCCAAACCGTTTGCCCAGATACCCCTAAAAGGGTATCCCGAATGGAATGGGTTAACTTAAGTGACTGTTCAGTTGTAACGGCCAGAAGACAAGCTGACAAGCCTCGCAAGAAAACCCTATATTGCATTGTGAAACCATCTTTAAGGAAAACTTGCTGCTTTTCTTTTGGAATATACAGTCAGTTCTCCACAACAGTCAGTTCTCGACAACTACTGGTTCCCGAAATTTTTACTTTGAGATATAAGAAGTTTGATATAACAGGTCTTGAAGTGTAAAGGAAAATTGGAAATATGTCCAAACTATATTCTTTCCAACAAGAAACGGAGTCCGGCTACAAGTTCTTGCAACCTAGTTGAACAGTAGATTTAACGCTCAGGAGAGTATTGTACATGGCTTGCAGTCTTCTTAATATCGTATTTAAGAGTGGGGTTAAAAGTATAAAGCAGCATACTTATAGTGACAATCTTGTAGCTTGTAGATAGGCCTAGTCCTTTACTGCAATAATATTACCCCTTTAAGCGCCAAAAAAGCAGACGATAAAATTTACGTCTCTGCAGAAATTAAAAAAAAATGTCATTTCCAAGATATTTCATATTGAGAATTCAAAGACTAGAAGGCAAACAGTGTAGATCCTGATGAGGCAGCTCATTATGAGCCGCCTCATCAGGATCTACACTGTTTGCAAATTCTGCTAGTTTTGTCTCTTAAAGTGTTACTAGCTGTTAATCAATGACACTTAGATGACAGATGCAGGCACAAGTTTAAGTGCTGTCGTTGATAGCTGAAGTGCTTTCATTTGATCCAAAATATTTGGAAATGCTCGAGCAATCACTGTTGACCAATATTATCAATGTCAAAAGGGTCTCACTTTTTGCTGCTCAGCCAACAGTACTAGTATATAATACCACCTGATAATATGTATGACAAATGGGCATGTCGACAGCCCATGGCATACAATTAATTAATGTGCTCTCATGTTTATTGATAAATATGGTAATAATGTCAAGGAAACCGAAAATTGGCTTCGGTAATAAAGAAACCTACAAGAAACAGGGCTTCCATTTTAGGTAAACATAAACATATTTGCTGTTTGATAAGAATAGACCTAGAGGATTTCTTAATAGTCAACATACCCTCTACAATCACACAGTGTTGAAACAATGTTTAATTAATTTTGCACTCAAAACCATACCCACGACTGGTGCAAATAAAAAATTGACGCGAAATGGCTAGGAAAAAAGGTTTTACATGTATTTCTAACACGAGTGCTGATGATTTTAAGAAAAAAGCTTGATTCTAGTGATTAAAAGCATAAGAGAAACAGAAAATTTGATATTTTTTTTATCAATGTGAGATCAAATTTTATTTCACTCATGAATTTCCTCGTGGTTCCACCGCTCGTGAAAATACTGCTGTTGGTGTTCTATTCGATCTAAAGTAAATGAGACGGCAACCATCGATACCGAAACGATCGCTTACGACATCCTGTCCTGGAAAGAAAAAATAAAGACTAGGCCTACAAACAAAGCAAAAACTTGTAGCGAAAATCCAAGGGGTCAGGTTTTTTCCAGCAGAAGGCCACGAAAAAAGACAAAGACTAACAATGAAACAGAAAAATAAAATAAATAAGTAAAAACATCTGCATATACTGTATCAAATCGACTAAACCCCCTTTATAGTTTCACTACTGACCGTTCCCATGGGCGGTTTTTCTGTTACAGTTCCTGTTTGTTAGACAGTGTCTGTTGTCGCAAAATGTGCCGTTTTCAAGCCTTAAGTAAGCGCGCAATTCCATTTAATGGAATTGCGCGCTTACTAGGCTTGAACACGGCCCGCATGGAAATAGAAAATTCAAGCTTCTGCAAATAATTAGCCATAATATAATACTACTACTGTACTCATGTGTTTGAAAAACATACTTATGTACAATATTTGCTTTGAAGTATAAATAATCTGGTAGAGTTGAAAATGGCAAAACCGAAATTTCGGATCGGCCACTTCCAGCAGTTTTATCTTATAGATAGATGGATGGATGGACGGACGGACGGATAGATAGATAGATAGATAGATAGATAGATAGATAGATAGATAGATAGATAGATAGATAGATAGATAGATAGATGGATGGATGGATGGACGGACGGACGGATGGATGGATAGATGGATGGCTGGATAGATAGATAGATAGATAGATAGATAGATAGATAGATAGATAGATAGATAGATAGATAGATAGATAGATAGATAGATACAACTGCTCCTAAGTATTTGAAATTGTCACCGTTCCCAACATTTGTCCTTTTACCTTAGCTGTTGTGCCGTTTGTCATAAGTTTGGTCGTCTCAGCACGTATCTACATGTTTTACCTTGTGCAAGTTTGTCGAGATTTTCAACTAGACCTTCTAGCTCCTGCTCCTCCTCAGCAAGAGCATCAATATCATTTGAGCCGCTACATGAGAAAGCCAACAATGTGGTTGTGCGCCCCGCGCATACTCAGATCAGCCTGGGCGTCCGCCCAGTCCGATCCGACTCTTCGCTAAGCGCTTAAAGGGTAGCTTAGGGTCTAAGCTACCTCCATGCGGACAGCGAAAACTCTGATCAGACTGGGCGGATGCCCAGGCTGATCTGAGTCTGCGCTGGGCGCACCAACACATTGTTGGTTTTGTCATGTCGCGGCTCATTTGCAAACCGCAGACTGTTAATGGTTCTGTCACCTATGCACTTTTGTCCACAGACTACAAGTTCAAATTCTGGTGAACTTTTCAGCATGAAATTGTTTGTTTATGTAGATGACTGATAAGCAGCTGTAACTGTTGCTTAAGTGGCATACTGCTGCCAAACAGTGGTCAAACTGATGTTAGAGATTTTACAAGCTGTATATGAGCTTTTTGTTTTCTTATGCTATTATAAGCTAGTTAACAAATAACTATAACAATTTTATCTGATCCTTGACTCAATGGACATTCCCTAGGCTGGAGCATATAGTATATGCTAACCTTTTCATCATGTTCTTCCAAACATTAATCTTTCAAGAAAATATGAACATGGTGGGCGACATGGTCAAGATAAGGCATCCTTGCCTAACTGCAACTATTTCTCTGAAGTATTCTCCCGTACGCGTGCTGCTATTCGTCTGGGCTGCGTTTGTAGCCTTGTCGTAGAGGTGCTTAATGGCACGAACTAAATTGACATTGATGCTGCACTTCCGAACGGTAACCCATAAGACTGCATGCCATACCTTGTCAAATGCTTTTGCTGGTGTTGAAGATATAGTAAAGGGTGGCAAAACGCCCCCCCCCCCCCTCTTGAGGAAACTTTTCTGCCATTATTTAAGAAACAGCCTGATCTAATGCGGTATAAACTTTTCTATTAGAGGAAACAAGGTTGTCCACAAATGAGCCGCGACATGAGAAAACCAACAATGTGGTTGTTTGCATAGCGCAGACTCAGATCAGCCTGGGCATCCACTTAGTCCGATCAGACTCTTTGCTTTGCGCTTAAAGGGTAGCTAAGAGACTAAGCTACCTTCATGCGGACAGCGAAGACTCTGATCAGACTGGGCGGATGCCCATGCTGATCTGAGTCTGCGCTGGGCGCACAACCACTGTGTTGGTTTTCTCGTGTCGTGGCTCAAATATGATACTTAAATCTGGAAATGTGGTAGGATTTTAAAATAGGTAATTAGAGAATTTGTATTTTAATGTTCCGGGCGTTTTGCCCCACCACTGGGACAAGACGCCTTTATAGATGGGGCAAAACGCCCAGGGATATATCTTATCTTGTTTCCATATTTGATTTGATCAGGGGCTAGTTTTAGACAATACTGATTCCTTTACCCGAAGATAATATTCCAGTTAGATCAAATGTTTTATTTGATACTTATGAAAACGTTTCCTAAAAGTGGGCGTTTCCCCCCCCCCCCTCCCCCCCCCCCCCCCCCCCCCCACTAATGTATACCTTTCATCATGTAACGCGACCAATCCAGCTTCAGAGATCCAAGCTTCGATATTCAGTATCATGCAAAAAAATACTTGCGTTGTACGCCCACAGTTAGCTGTAGTTTTTGCAAAAGAACATCGATACATGTTTTATCAGCTAGGGTATTCAGAGCATAGGCGCTTTGTCCCATATGGACATTATTTGCTAGTCTATAAATAGATTTTCAACAAATGCACATAATAAGATTTCGCGACAGACTAAACATCGCTTAGACTTTATCTTGCAAACAGAGTGTCGCAAAGTATTAATTTCTGTCAGCAAGAAAATATTCAGTCATCCCGATTTACGGGAAACTGCAAAAATGTTTAAATTCATGATAAAAAGCTGCAAGAAGATGTGTTTTCTTCGAACTGTCTGTTGATAAGGAGTCCTACTTTCTGACATATTTGTTTTAATAATACTTTTCTCCCTAAACAGTATGGATATTGATATAAAAGGCATGGGCCTTTAACATTAAACGAGATTTTGTCATACAAATTTAGTAAGCATGTATGCTGAGCTCGGGTGGCTGATGGTACTGGTTTGTATGGTAGGACATTTTCATGCTCTCCAGAGTTTGTAAATGATCTTTGTTCTGCCTGTATATCATTAACTCCTGTAGGTTTTCGTTTTTTCAGTGCTACTCCTGCAATCTCAACTTCCTGAATGATAGGATGTTGATCTTCTTGCTGCAAATTGCTGTCTGCAACTAGCTGCTTGTCCCCGCAGATTGTATAGTTCTGGGCAATATTCTGTCCATCTGCTGAGAATATGTTGTTCTTTTGTTAGAAAATCCCACACTTGTTATGGATAGTTGTGGGTCTACCCAGTTTCTCTGGTTAGATCCTTCACTAGCTGATATGGTCTCTTATAGTTTGGGGTAGTTAAAGATTAACAAAGTTCAGTCGAGGCTGACAAGAGAATAGAGCCCTTGGCACATATATATGTATAGAAATAGAATCTTCTTCTGATCTGTATAAGCCTCCTCTGTATAGGAGCACCCCTGTGTCCAGGGTAAGTATTCGTCGGTAGTTTTAGGGCGTATTTAGTCAAAACTGGAAAATCTTTTGGGATCAACAGATTAGGTGTTACCACCCGGACAGCCATCTTCTATTTTACGAAGGAGGGATAGTCTTTTATTGTGTAGTTTGTAACATAGGTTTCTGGACAGTTTCTCTATCTTGTAGATAATATCAGTGTCACAAAATAGATTGGAGAACTTTCTGCAGTCTATTATCATCTGGGCAATATCCTCTTTTGTGGAGAAAGAATCGTTCCAGGACTCAGCACCGATATGGTTCTTAACAATGTCTCTTAACACTTTATATTCACTTATTCTGGTCTCGGTCAGTAGAGGACAGTACAGCAACATATGGAAGATGTCCTCTTCTTGCTGCTTACACAGTCTGCATGTCGGATCTTCCCGATACCGACTGAATCTGTGTATATTGGCCTGGAGTAGGCAGGTTCCCGACAGGATTCTTGCTTTAATTATCGCTTTTCTGACATCTATAACCGAATTTTCAGTAGAGTCCCAAACAGGATGAACTTCTCCCAGCAGAACATGATCGTATGCCAGGAATTTGAGTGTTGTTTTGCTCCGAGCATCACGCACCAATGATTCCCTCCAGAATGCTGTAACAGATCGCAAGACTGTATCTTTCCATGCATTTTTTGTTGGTAGATGCTGTTTCAGTGACACTATGTCAGGCAGTTCATAAAGCTTCAAAACTTTCAATATTCGGTGAAAGAAACTGTCTTTATTATCAAAATTCACTGATATCTGTCTGTTTAACACCTCCTTGATTCTACTATTATCGGAATCCAGGATGGAATGCAATAGAGAGAGCTGTTTCTTATGAATTTCAGCTTCAACAGGTAATGCTCCGAGAAGCAGGTACACTGCAGCAGTAGCCGTCCTTTCCGGTAGTGATTGTATGATTCTTAGGCTGTTTCTATGGAATTTCTCCAAGGAATCTATGTGAGTCTTGTTAAGAGGCAATATCTCTAAGCCGTATAGCAGTCGTGGGAGAACATAAGTCTTGTAGATCTGGAACGAAGTAGCTGGACTCAAACCATTAGTGCCATGATAACCGGAGTTCATCAGGGAGTACTTTGTTCTTCTTGCGGATTTAATACGGTCATTTACGTTAATTTCACATTCACTGGCAGCTGTTCGTTTCAGCCCTAAATGTGTGGTTTCTTCTGAAGAATGAATCTGGGTATCGCCCAACGACCAAACATAGTCGGATTGTTTCTTTCTGCAGGTATCTTCTATAATCTTTGTCTTAGTTGGATGAATCTTGTAATGGTGTTGCTGAGAATATCTATGTCCAACCCCAAGCATCAACTGGAGCATCTCCGGAGCTGAGGACAAATATATCAAATCATCTGCAACCGCTGTTGCTCCGATGTATATATTTCCGAGGACAAACCCTAGTGCCTTTTCCTCCAGCTCAAGTATCTGATCCTCAACAAAGATCTTGTACAAATGGGTGGACAACACCCCGCCTTGCCTAACTCCCTGTCTCAGGGGGAAACTTTCACTGAGTGTACCTAACCATTTCACTTTAGTGGTTAAACCATTGTACAATTCCCTGATGATTAACCAGAAGGTTGGGCTGACATTTCTATCAAGCAGCTTGTCCAGAAGGATTTGATGCTGTACTACATCAAACGCAGATTGTACATCAAGTGTGGCGTAGAACAGAGTTGACTTTGTACGTTTTGCCTCCGCTTTTGCTTCAGTTAAGATGAGACTTGACATTATAGGCGACAATCCTTTGGTGAATCCGAATTGGAGTTCAGTCGTTGAATCAAAACCAGCCTACGCAAAGGCGGGTCATAAGTGCTCATTTGGTCATTTGGTTTCGGCGTTTTGGTGCACCGCAAGCGGTTCTACTTTTTACCACCTGGTCCCGCATTGACATTTCCGGTTTTGCCACATCGACGATGGAGTCTGTATACAATGTCCCGTTTTTGCTGTTAGAATGTCCACATTTGAAACTAAAGAAGCCATCATGGGTGAAACAACCTTCATCCATGACAGTGTTTGCTTTGGTTCTCTTGTCATACTTCATGGTCACTGGAGGTGAGAGAAAATCACTCGCCGGTCTTTTGAGTTCTGGAGTGGGTGGGGTTATGTTCCTGTTCTCAACGGTTCTCTGAATCATTCACCACTCACATGCAACATAAGATATACACAAAAATAGTTAATGAAAGCAAGATGCGAATAGGATTCCTCTCCCTATTGAATTGAATAACAAACAAAAAAAAATAGTTGCAACTCTCCCCATAAAAACTCTTAGCAGTTCCGCGGTGACTGTATTTACCGAAGGCTGAGGATATCGGCACGACCGTCGTGCCGATAAGAATCCTTATCGGCAAGACGGTCGTGCGGATAAGAATCCTTATCGGCAAGACGGTCGTGCGGATAAGAATCCTTATCCGCACGACGGCGATCAGATACTCCATTACAGATGCTATGGTCTTTCTTACAATGGTTTCATACAACACTGTGTCAGCAATTCATATGAAGGATATTAAATAACTTCAAAAATGGTATAAAAGCATCTTATGGCCATCTTTTAGTTGTTAAAATGTCTGAGAACCGGCACCCAGCTTTATCGCTAACGGGGGCAATCTTATTTTGTGCATATTCCAGTTCGATGTGCACAGGTTGTATCGTTTATACATATGTATGTAAAAACGTATTCAGTCAGAGTGACAGTATGAGTTAGCACTGAAAAATTGGTTTAATTGCCATTAAACAGGGTGTGCATTGCAGGCGAAGTTGGGCGATAACTTCGCCTTGGGACTCATAACTTCGCCCTGGGTTTCCCGAAAAGCGAAGTTCGAGTCGCCCTGTTTTTCTGGGTCGTAAGATCAATAATTCGTCAAAATGACTGGCGCCAGTATATCAAATTCCAACGCCAATTAACAAAGCCCCTTTTCATTTACCAGCGTTAATCCCATCACCGACCCTGATTGCGCTTTGATCTCGATAGGTGTTGCCGACATCAAGTCGGTAAAATTAACACCACGGCAAAGCCAAACGGTAGTACAGTTAATCCACTAAGTGACGAGCGAAATAGCTTTGATCCCGCTACATTTTGCCGACTTAATCTACCTATCTGCTTTGGCGGCAGGTGTAAAGCGTATTCTGATCATGGTCTTTATTGATTTCTTACGTTATGGTATAAATTTTCTTATCTTTCAACTAGGGCGATAACGAGCAGAGTAGATACATGACAGTCCTCACTTAGGCAGGCTTATAAAGTCCGTCGCATTATGTTAATGCTGGCCGTGTAGACAAGTGCAGGAAAACGCATCAGGCGATGATCTGCATCGTTCATAGAATTTTATGATTGCGAAAGTCTCATGTCTCTAAAAAAAATAAAAAAAAAAACATGCAAAAATTGGCGACCAGTGCGAGTTACGCATTTTGATCTATGCAAACGCGATTACCGTGCGTAAAACCGGTAGTGCAATGGTTAAAGACGGTAACCATTGCACGTTAATAGGTCAGACACGTTCGTCTAATCCCACTTGTTGATTTCAGCTTCAGATCAAAGGACGCCACCGTCTGACACGTGCATCTCAAGGTGTCAGATTGAACCGAGAGACGTGAGAAGGTATCTTAACCCAGACATGCGCTGATAGAAAAGACTCGTATCAGCCCGCGCAATATTGTAATGCGATTTGTGTTTCCTGTCCGCTAATAAGTTCTTTCTGATATGAGCGTCACCGTTACCCAAGAAAAGCGAACGCCTCCTCTTCGCGTGTTCCATAAGATACATTTTATGTGGTGTGGGTCATGAGTTCACCAGACTTACCATGCAGCAACTGTCCGCTGTGAGTTAAAATATTTTCTTTGTGTCGGATAAAATAAGACCTTACGCCATCTGAAACTTAAGTTAATCAGAGTCTTCCTTTATAGATTGTTCACCGGGTTAGCTTTCATCAGACTTTGGGAGAGCGCATGCTAATCTGCGTCGTATCCACACGCCGTTAAGTGCCTTTTTAAAGTAGCCTTCAAAGTGGGAAGATCGTTTCCACGCGTGTGGCAATGTGGGTGTGCAAACGTCCAAACCAGCCTGCGCAGTCTTGTCCTAATGGTCAGATTTTGTTTTAATATATAACCAGTTGTCTCGGAACTAGACTGCACTATGTACGGTGCTGGTGTAGAATTTACTTGAGAAAACTCAGACCGGCATTGAGCCGAAGACCGAAATCGCGACTTCTGATCAAAGTTTTTCCGTACAAACAAGCTATGGACAGTGCGGAAGTTATATAATAGAGGAACAAGACTCGGATAAGCCTGCGTATCCGCGCTGTCAGAATCATGTCTGTTCGCATCAATTTACTATGGATTCTAAGAATTATATATAGCCAAGGCGTTGACTCTGAACAGTCTCTACAAATGCACAAGCTATCGGAGACTTCATTGGTACATGCAGTGTCGCAACACATAGATCGTTAGTCCAGACTTCAAAGACACCGCTAGACAAGTGGCACGTGCCAATTTGAACTGGTGTGTCACGAGGAAAGATACTGGGTGCATATGCTAAGAGAACTGACATAGATCAGCCTGCAAGTCCCCGCAGGCTTATCGGAGTTTTTTCCGTGCATATCTAACGTACATGAAATTTGACGGAACCGCATTACAGTCAGTGTGCGCAGATCTGAATCTTTATCTATAATTGGGCAGGGGAAAAAGAAGTTAACAAGGTCATAACTTTGCGTTTTAACTATGACAGGACATGAAAAAAATCATGATTTTTCTCAAGTCGCCTTGTTTCTTGAGAAGTCGCTTCGCTTCGGCAGGACGGCGAAGTTATTTCGCCCGATTTTTTGGGCCCAGTGCACACCCTGCATTAAAGAAATTTTACTTGTTCTGCTTATGTACAAATCCTGAGAATTCAAAAGATTAAAAAATAAACAACAACAAGTAATAAGTGCACCCCAACAATTGTTATATCTGACAATATTCATCAGACAAGTAGAACAATTGACTTTGACCGACAAGTTATTAAAATAAAGTTAGGCATGATTTATCAGACTAACTGTCTTTAACTTGTCGGTCAAGGTCAAAGATTTATTTCAGTTGTTGGACAAGGGCAAAGATTTTTTGACTCATTTTATATCGGTTAAGTTTGCTAAAATAAATTTGATTTTGTTCGATAATACATTTACATTATGTAATGCTATTTATTAATAGGTTTCAACATTTTCCTAAAACGATTTATTAGTCTAGATTTCTTTCAGTAATTTGTCTGTCAAAATGAAAGATTAGTTTCTATTGCTTATTCAAATCAGTGGTTTATTTCAACACATTTTATATAGGTTACACATATTATAAATTGATGAATTCAAAATGATTGGAATGAGATGTCAACAAAATATTGACAAAAACTTTGCTGGGAAAAAAAGTCTGACACAAGCAGGTCACAATCAAATATTTTCCTGATTCAGCTTGTCTGTCAAGGTCAAAGATTTGTGAAACAAGTTTATGCCAGTTAACAAAATAAACTATTAATTGGCAAATGTTTTATGCGACAAATGATTTTTTATTTAAAAAAAAAATAAATAAATAAAAAGTGACATGTGTAGTCTTGAACCCGGGTCGCAGGTTTACAAGGCCGCGCACATTACCACCGCGATTCTGCCGCTGATACTTTAGAGCGATAATCTGAATTACTTTATGTCAAATGTTCAATATACAGCTGTTGTCATACCCACATCGGACTGTGTTTTAACTGTAATAAACTTGTTTTAAACGTTAACTTGATCATCCGACCCGATAAAAAGTATTCAGCAACTGGTGTTGAAATATATAATTCGCATTTTCGCAATTATTCGCCGGCTCTATGTTCGACAGTCAAAAGGATGCAATGATGAAATATAAGAAAATAATTGAAAAGTCACATTTGTGTTGTGACTCAAATACTTAAGAACAATTATTTACAAACAGAGATGAAATAATATTATTACACCATAATAATAATAGTTCTCAGAATGATTGCAACCTTGTCTATAGAATATCTGACCGCCGTCGTGCGGATAAGGATTCTTATCGGCACGACCGTCTTGCGGATAAGAATTCTTATCGGCAAGACCGTCGTGCCGATAAGGATTCTTATCCGCAAGACGGTCGTGCCGATAGTCACACCCATTTACCGAAACATACCGAAATACCAAAATGAACTAGAAATACCGAAACGAACAATTAAATATATAGGGAAATGATGTTTCGGTATTTGATAGTTTGTACAGGTACAGAATAGGTGTCAAAGAATGCTTTTACAAGTAATAGAAAGGTGTTAGGATGTTTTCACAAATACAATATAAGGAGATTAAAGGGGCTTATTAAAGGTGCTCTTTTTGTCCTTAAGGTATTACTTTATAATGAAAGGAAGAAAATACGTTAGATAGATAGATAGATAGATAGATAGATAGATAGATAGACAGTGCATTTTTCTGAAATTATTTCTTTATAAAGAAAGAAAGCTGAAATTTATCAGTTAACAGTTTAGATAGACAGATAGATAGATATTTTACATTTTAGCATCTGCACCTCATTTTTTTTCGATCACTATACACAAAAAGTTGGAACAAAATTGTATATTATTATACTAATGTAAGGGTTCATACATGGTGTGTTCGAATGACATAACTCTGACCAGACTGCGGGAATGCTGTTCACATACGCGTTCAGGACTATATTTTGTGTATAGAAATATTGTTGTTTTTTGAAAACTATACACCAAACGGAACAACGTTTTATCATCATCATGACAGTAAGGGTCTATGCACGGAGTGTGTCTAAAAAAACTCAGCCTTGCCGAGCCTTTGCTGTTCACATTTGCTTCCATCACTCTTTTTGCGTGTAGCAACTCAAAAATCTTCGGGATCATAATTTAGAATAAGTTCCTAATGATTCATTTCAGGATGGCTTCTTTTTACTTAAATATTTATAGGTACTATGTGAGTGATATGCACACAATGATGAGACTTTCATAAAATGATAATTTCAGCACAAAAAGAGCTTCTTTAATCTTTTTAACCTGTATTGCACTTGTGAAAAACATCTTTAACACCTTTTCTATACCTATACAAACAGTCAAATACCAAAACGCTACTTCCCTTATTAAGGCCTATATATTTAATTGTTCGATTCGGTATTTCTAGTTCGTTTCGGTATTTTGGTACGTTTCGGTAAATACAGTCAGTTACCCGCAATTCCGGGGAATTAACATACAGTAGCCCAGATTCCCTATTTAGGCTTGTCACGCTATGCATTGTCCCTTTAAATAGTCACACTAATCGGTATGGCAAGACAAAGCTCATATTATTATTTTCAGTTGATCACTTTTTAACTAGATCTATATCTGTTTATTTTTTTTATTGCGCAGCACCTGTTGTGTTGAAAATGAATTCGTGTCGCGCTATAGGCAATAGGCCTTATGAATATTGATGAGTCTGACGTCATTTTACAATCTTACTGGACGTGTTGCGGTTGTCCCGTTCCCGTTCTCTGATGGCTGCATTGCACCATTAATTTTCCATAAACGACAATGTTCAGTTTAGGGAGAAGCTCAAGTGGAGGTATATACCCCGATCGAGGTATATACTTCAAAGTGCATACTTCGATCAAGATATAAAAATGAGTGGAAATTAAAGTATTATTGCTTCTGCATTTGCAATGAAGCTGAAATGCAAAATTTGATATGAATAACAGTATAAAGGATGAAAAACCTTTTATGGTTTTGTAAAATAATTTGAACTTCCACCCTTGCGTTTTATGCATATTGAGGAAAATTTAAATACAAGAATACCTCAAACTGGACAGATATATCAACTTCTGTGTCATGGGTTATATGCCTGCTATGCTGGGATCATCTCAGAGGTATCATTGGACTGCAATGGAAATGGGAAGAAACATGTTTACATAAAAATGTGGTTCTTTCACAAAAACTCAAGGGCAGAAAAATCAAATTGCTTAGCATTCCAACATGATTTTCATCAATATTGAAAGTGCAGTACTCAAAATTTTGCAATTATATTCAAAATGGATTCAGGTGAAGAATCTTCCAATAATAATGCAATTTCTATATCTGGATTGAAGTATATAGATCTGATTAACCTGATTAAGGGTTAGAATATAAAATATGGCACTGCCTATAGGCAAGCACATCGCTCTTTACAGTGTGTGAGTGGTATGGTAAAACCTCTCTATGACTGCTATCATATTAACTCTTAAGTTTTGAACAAAAATCCATGGTTAAAGTGTAGACCCTGATGTGACTACTTATTGCATCATTCTGGATTAACAACTGTTTTTTTTTGTCGTATAAAACTTGTAATAAAATTGATATTGCAACTCTACAGCTACATGATACAAGAGAGAGATACAACAAACTTTATTTAACGTCAGTTACTCAGTTTTTAGCTTTATAACATATATAGAACATTAGCAGCTGTGAACTCCGTCTGACAAACTAATGAGAAACTGTCAAAGATCTTTCCCCTCAGAAAACAGGCTATAACTTTTTTTTCAGTTTCTTCTCTGCGGCGCTTTCTATTTCGTTTAAATTCACCCAATGCTCAGCCTCCTTGCATTTTGTGGACTGACCGTGTAGTGATCTACTCAAAGAAGCGGTTAACATTGACGTCATCTTGTTTTTCTCAAACAGAATTTTTGACGTCATCACATAACGTAGGGACAGAAAGACTGTACAACCTCCATTTCTTATCGTTTTGTTGATTTCTACGCTCATATTCAAACCAGTCTTATTTGGATAGTAACTTTCGTTTCTGTAGGTGTTGTCACGAAAGATATCTCGTTGAAAGTAATGTATTTTCAAGGTAAATATATGCCTTTAATATCAATCCTCTACCATAGAACTCCCACTCTTTCAAAGCTCCTATGTAGCTTTGAATTTGCAGGTGCTGTGCGCCTGCAAAGCGAGTGCTCGCTATGAAAGGTTATACTATCTACTCTTACGTAATCACAAGAAATAGATTTCATCAGTTTCTATCTCATAAAATTCCATTTACTGTTGGTAAATGGTTTGCATGGTGGCAAATAGGACTTCGCGTATTTGCTGGAACATCCGACGTACCTACCAGAATCCATAGTATCAGGACCGTCTTTAAACAGTTTCAAGAACGGATTAGATAAAATCATGGGAGATAGACAGTACACAGTTATTCCGGTTAATAATACCTGGGTGTTAAACCAAGACAGAGCTCTAGATAAGAGGGAGTATTTGGTGATAATTAAGGATAATTTTTTTTAATTCTCTATAAAAACATATATTGTGACCCCTCATCTGAACCGTCTCGACGAGACGGTTCAGATGAGGGGTCACAACATATGGTTTAAATGAGAAAAAAGAAAAATTATCTCTGATTATCATCAGATACTCCCTCTTATTCTAGAGCTCTGCAAGATGGGGTTGGGTCAGCTAGATTTTCTACCATACATGGATAAAGTGAAGTGATTGAGTAAAAGTGTGTGGACATTTTGTACCCAGTCCAGGACATTTCGTACTCTAGCCTGGTCGATTCGCAATTTGTACCCTACACACTGGTCGATTCATACCTTAAATAATTTTTACAGTGACGACGATTTTATTACCACTGACACTGTCACAATAAATGGTTCTGACAGACATACAAACGCATGACAGTAATAAGTTAAAACAAATGCAAAAAACACACCAGTATCTCAGTTATGCTTCAGCTTGCTGGGTCATAATATTTGGTCTTCTTTTTAAGTTTTTCTTTGCACGTCCCAAACAGTGGCATGTTTTATTGTCATAACTTATAGCCGGTGTTAACCCTTAATGCGCCAAAAAGCAGACAACAAAATTTACGTCTGTAGAATTTCAAAAACTGTCTCGTCCGAGCGATATCATATTGAGAATTTAAACAATAGAGGGCAAACAGTGTAGATTCAGATGAGGTGGCTCATTATGAGCCACCTCATCTGGATCTACACTGTTTGCCAATTCAACAATTTTAATTTTTAGCTCGCCTGAACGAAGTTCAGGAAGAGCTATTGCACTACCCCCGGAGTCGGCGTTAGCGTTGGCGGCGGCGTTAGCAAAATGTTAAAGTTTTACGTTAAAGTTTTTTATGTGATGGGCAAGGCGCTGTCAGGCGAGCTATCCTGTCCCTGTGACAGGTCTTGTTGGGATTTAAAATTTAACATGTGTCCAAAGGCTTAATTAAATCTGCCATATTCAGCCAGGTGATTGGTTTGTCTTTAATTGCATGTTACACTGTAGCTATGAAAACAATACATTAAAGAAATATTTCAGCATGCAAACATAAAGAACAAGGTGATGGGAAATTAATTGGTAATTATAAAGTATCTGTATTTCACTGGAAGTATTAATTCTAGACTAACAGCATAATTTTTATTAGAAATGAATTCCATTGGTTTAAGTTATTACATATAGAAATAGACAGATAAAGAAGGTCCTATTTGACCACTGTGCCGGGGCTAAAAACTGACCATCCTAGGGTACAGATCAACCAGTAAAGTAACTACATGTACTAAAGGTCTGAAACGTCTAGAGTTGGGTACCAATTGACTTGGGTACAAAACATCCAGGGTATGAAATGACTGTATGGTAGCTCAGTGGGTTAATGAACTTGCCTCAGAATTTAAAGGTGCCTGGTTTGATCTTCATTTTTTGTTTTTTGTTAATGCTAAATTCTAAATTATGCACTGCATGATCAGACATTAGACCGAGTCGTCAAATGAAGATAGATGTGTCCTTGTGCCAGTATTTTGGTTGGTTCCAAAACATGCTTCATTAACATGATTAATGTACCGCACTATTTGATATTAAAAAGTGAGCCATCCTACAAATCAGAACAATAACTAATGCCCCCTGTGCTGGAAGTCACTTGTTTCAATTTCCTTTGTCTTGCATAACCAGGTACTTTAATGCCTAAGGCACCAAAAATGACTTGAAAAATTAAAACAGATCAGTTTGCAAACAGCATTTGCTGCGTAAATCTGGATGAGGTGTCATAAGCCCGAGTTAAATGATAATTCTGGATTTACGCTGTTTTGTATGATTGCCCCAGAACATGATAAAGATTGGACAAAGCTTTTTTTTTTTTGAATATTTTGTTGTCAGCTTTTTTGGCACTTTAAAGGTAATATGGATGGTTGATAACAGTTTCAGAAAACATTGAATGGTAGAAATGTGTTGGCCAACAATCAGAATTATATGTTGCTGTATTTAAGCCTTATGGCAGGCTGAAAAGCATTGATTCACATATTAGTACTTAAGATACATGTACATGATTCTATTGAAATAATTTGTCATAAAGAAGTCAAAACAATAATCATGGATCTAGGTGACTCAATTATTAGTATTTTGTATTGTATATACCGTAATGTGCTTAAATATTGGGACACCTAAGACCATTAATTTTCCATTTGTCCAAATGGAAAATTAAAGTTTGTAGGTGTCTTATAGGGTACCATATAGCTGTTAACACTTTTTTTTATCTATTTCAGGAATTATCTATGATGTCATAGTAGAACCTCCGAGTATAGGCTCCACAACAGATGAAAAGGGAAATTCAAAACCTGTAAGTTACATGTGGGCTCCCAGATAAGGGTGGATTTGAGGCATCTAGTAATTAATATCAAGATACTGTACTGACCCTAAATATTCAGACAGAATGGTTGGAGCAAACATTGTAGACCCAGATCAAACTGCTCCTTCAGGAGCAGTTTGATCATGGTCTACAATGTTTGCCATTCACTAAGCATCATTTGAATGCGTAAAATCCACTTTCTAAGAATTTTTGACAAATAATTGTCCGACTTTTGGGTGTCCCAAATTTTAGGGTCATTACGGTATTTATTGTGACATGTCATTAGAAATGCTCCAAGGAGGCAGTACTAATGAAAGGGGTCACAATATACATGTATGTTGCAGTGAGAAATAAAAACATTTTTCCAGAGTTATCATTAAACTCAGGCTTATCTGGCACCCTGCAGGGCTTCATATAATAAAGTGGGTTTTTAGGATAATTCTGAGATAATTTTTCTTATTTCTCAATGAAAACATACGTTCTGACCCTCATTAGAACTGTCTCAGTTCCAATGATGGGTCATAACAATGGGTCATAGCATGTCTCTATGGGGTGATCTGAAAAAATATACTTAAATTATCCTTTTACTCTTTGTTATCTAGAGCATTGACTCTTATTACCGGATAGTACAAACAGATGAATGGATGACTTGTGATTTTACGCCCTTTTCAACAGTATTTCAGTCATATCAGGATGATGGGAGAGTGATGATGGAAGGCTGTGTGCAAAGGGACCCCATTTACGATAGGAAAGAATCTTGCCTGAAGCGGGACTTGAACCCGGGTCCGCTATAGTACAAACAGTCTTACCTGGCTATCAACATTGCTTTCACATAGGCTAGGTAAGACAGAGGTCCCATCTAAAAACCCATTGTGAATCACATTGGCACACAACAGTTAGTTTTAATTCAAAGTTATACTTCGGTTGTCTTGATTTATGATTGGAGTTATATGTTGTCATTAAATTCATGGTAAAATATGTGGCATTAATCTTTTTAGTTAACATGGAAACTGCTAAACATCAGCTTTACCCCCTGCAAATGATAATGATAAGTAGAATCCTAAAATAGGTTTGGTAAGTTAGGAAATTTGCTATAAGCAACTCCATTCCTCTAAAATCTTCCTAAAAAAGAAAAAGATAAAAAAGCAAAAAACATGGCTCTTTATTATATTATTACCTTTTTTTAATGCAATCATAAGATGGGTTTTTACCCCTTAAGACAATCCCGAAAGTCTAAATCCATCTTAAAAGATTGTTTTGGAAGAAAAGTCTTCTTATAGTAGAATTATACAAGAACAGGTTAGATTTAATATGTTGGGTCATTCTGGAGGGGAGAAATCTAGGGCCGTATTTATAAAAAGACTAGTGGTTGCTATGCTGTTGCTAAGGCTGAATTTCTATGAAGGAGATTCCCTACATTTATGAAATTTGCTCTGGAGGAACAGTCTGAAAAAGATACTTTAAACCTTCCCACCTAAAGGAGCAGTCAGATCAGGGTCTACAATGTTGTCAGTTCAATCTGCATCTTTTGTACATGGTACTACATTGAAAAACCAATATGTTCAACACTTATGATAATTAAATTTAGATGTCCCAATTTTTAGAGTTTTTACTCTACATATGAGCCGCGACATAACAAACCAACAAAGTGGCATGTGGGCAGTGCGAAGACTCAGATCAGCCCGGGCATCCACCCAGTCTGAACAAAGTCTTCTCTGTCACCATGGAGGTAGCTTAGACCCTTAGCTACCCTTCAAGCACACAGTGAAGACTGATCAGACTTGGCGGATGCCCATGCTGATCTGAGTCTTTGCTGAGTGCACATGCCACTCTGTTGGTTTTCTTGTGTTGCCCCTCATATAATAACAGTATCTGTCTTGATTTTCAGGTAGCTTTTATGCCATACAGAGTAAATGGTCAATATATTATGGAAGGACTAGCCTCAAGTTTTCTCTTCACACTTGGTGGGTTAGGTTTCGTAATACTCGACCAAACTAACGTACCCGTGATGCCAAAATTAAACAGAATTTTATTGTTCTGTGTTGGTTTTGCTGCTATAATCATCTCATTCTTCATGTGTAGAGTTTTCATGAGGATGAAATTACCGTAAGTATGAGGCCCTTTTTGATAGATCTTCAGATAATGTGCTTGGGATTAAGGTTATAGACCCAAACTATAGATAGAGTGAACAAGTGAAGACTGGTTTAACATTCCACCAAGAAATTGGTCAGAGACAGGACCTCACTTTAAAGTCTCATCCAAAAGACAGGAGAAGAGGGGATTGAACCTGTGACCCCTGGATTGGTAGTCTTTGGCCTTGTCAAATACACTGCAGCCACTCCTTACTCTAGACAATAATTTTATTTCATAATAATTTTTTAATGATTTTTGTTAACTATCCATAAAATGTGTTGTAGCCCTTGTGTTGATAGGCAATATTTTTTTTATTCAGAATCAAGTGTTCTCATCTGAAAACATGCTAGCTGCTACTAACTTAAAACATGTCTTTTTATTTTCTTTTCAGGGGCTACCTCCAAGCATAAACTTACATGAAGATACAACAATCTATGCATCAGGTTAAGGTGTATGGGTACAACTTCATTCTTTAGGTACCATTTTTACAAAGGGAAACAACTTTTATGACTTTCTGATTGCTCCCCTGGACATTGAAACCCTTCAAAAACCATCTACTCTTAATGGAAAGAATTTGCTCCTCTGAGAGCAAATTCTTTCCTTTCAGAGTAGACCCCAATTTAGAAGGGAGGCAGAAATGGAAATGGCAAAGTTGCCTCCTCAGAAAGTGTACCTATTCAGCTTAAAATAGACATATAGTGCTCCATACTACTTTTTTTTTCTCAAGAATTTTGACAAATTGCAGTAACTGTTGAACTCTTACTTTTTCCAGTGTATGGCTACTTTTTATACGCCCGTTTTGAAAAAAACGGACGTATTATGTCATGGCGCTGTCCGTCCGTCCGTAAACATTCTTGTGCGCTCCATAACTCATTAACCGTTTGGGATATATTCATGATATTTGGTAGGAATATGTATTAGGTTGGGGGAACGTGTCGCGTACAGAAGTGGTTGCTCCCCCTTCCTTAGTTTCCAAGTTATGCCCCTTTGATTAATTTTTTACAGCCAGTCTTGTGCGTGCCATAACTAGATAACCGTTTGGGATATCTTCATAGCAATGTGTATGAAGTCTCAACGATGTGTCGCGTACAAAAATGGCTGCTCTCCCTTTCTTCATTTTAGAGTTACATCCCTTTCATTAGTTGATTATGGTTATTTTTGTGTATACATATCTTATGCATACCTTAACTTTGTAACCGTTTGGAATATCATGATGAAACTTTATAGCAATGTGCATGATCACAAGACGATGTGTGGCATACAAGAATGGTTGCTCCCCCTTTCTTCACTTTGGAGTTACTTCCCTTTGATAAGTAATTTTAGGCATTTCTCAGTCACTCCATATCTCCTTAACCTTTTGAAATATTAGAATGGAACTTTGTAGGAATATGTATAATAATGGGGCAATGTATCCCGAGCAAGAACCACAACTCTGGCTTACTGAATTATCTGCCCTTGCATAAATTTCCTGTTTCCTCTGTGATTCCTTAACCCTACATGTGATTTTGTCAGGGGACTGTAGTAGAGCCAAGAATCTAGTATATTTAGTTTATGAATTATCTCCCTTGTTCAACTATGGCATTACTCAACTTTTGAGCCACAATAACTTTGAAGCTGATTTTTGGTATACTCATAGTATTTGATGTGTTAAATATTTGAATAATGTTGCCGTCATTAGTTATAAAGTGGTTGCCCCTGTTTGTCTGCCTATCCATCCTTTTGTAAACAATCTTGTTCATTCCATACTCCTTTATGACATTAAAACGGGCGTATTATGCGCCGCTTGCGAAGCCCTTGTTCCAGTTTATGCTACTTTTTCCAGTGTATGGCTCTTGGATGCTGTTTCGAAAATTCTCTAGTGAGAGCCCTATATTTTTATTTCTGCACAAAAATATGCCATAGAAATTAGTGAAAGTTTTCTCATTGAGGAGATTCTGATAGGATCAGAGCTTCAGATGAGGAGAGTTTTGTCTTGCCTGCAAGTAGCTAGACATGCGTATTGCTTTTCAGGCATGGTTCGTGTTGACGGCGTGAGCCTTGTCAAGTTTTCTTGCTCTGCTTTGTGACAATGTCCAGACAGGCACAGCTTTGAGCGGGATTCTTGTTGGATAATTTTTCTTATTTTTCCAGTTACACATGTAGTGACCCCTCGTTTGAATTGCCTCAGTGAGGCAGTTCAAATGAGGGGTCACCACATAAATTTGTATGGAGAAAGAACAGAAATTCTTAGTAGTATACAAGAACCCTCCTTATCTGGAGCTCTGAAAAATCTCACTCCATATGTTTTCATGAACAAATAAGGAAAAGGTTAAATTGTATTCAAATTCTTAATTAATGATGCTCTGGAGACTTAAAAATAGAAAAGTAGATAATCAACTTACATTACAACCTTTGTTGTTATATCCAGCTGTTGTCAGCAAAGTTACATTGTGTTTACAAGGTGGACATTGTACGTCACATTCACATGCTGATAATTGTAATTAGCTTAGGTTTCAGAATAAAATAATCTCGGACCAGGTAAGAAATACATTATGTCTCAGGTCCTACTAGAGAAGTTTCCCCTAAGAGACCTACTACATAAACATAAGACATAAACATAACGAGATACGTAAAGCCAATACTACAGTAACTGCTCGTAATCGCATGGCTGTTTTTTCATGCATGTAAAAATGGCATCTTCTCCGAAACCGCTAGGTCTAGAGCTTTGATATTTGGTATGAAGCATTGTCTAGTCGTCCTCTACCAATGTTGTTCACCGAAATGGCCCTGGGGCAGGGGTCTTGGGTTCGAAAATAAAAAAAATAAAATAAAAATCTTCTTCTCCAGAACTGCTCGGCTCAAATGCTTGAACTTTGGTATGTAGCATTGCCTAGTGGTCCTCTACCAACTTTGTTCAAATGGTGGCTCCAGGGTCTAAAATGGCCCTGGGGCAGGGGGTTTTGTGTTCGAAACTAAAAAATACTTAAAAATCTTCTCCACCAGAACTGCTTGCCTCAAATGCTTGAAAATTGGTATGTAGCATTGCCTAGAGGTCCTCTACCTAGTTTGTTCAAATGGTGGCCCCAGGGTCCCAAATGGCACTGGAACAGGGTGTCTTGGGTTTGAAACTTACACATACTTAAAAATCTTCTTCACCAGAACTACTTGGCTCAGCTGCTTGAAATTTGGTATGAAATATTGCCTAGTGGTCCTCTACCAAGTTTGTTCAAATGGTGGACCCAGGGTCCAAAATGCCCTGGGGTAGGGGGTCTTGGGTTTGAAACTAAAAAATACTTAATAATCTTCTACTCCAGAACTGCTTAGTTCAGATGCTTTAAAGTTGGTATGTACCATTGCCTAGTGGTCCTCTACCAAGTTTGTTCTAATGGTGGCCCCAGGATCCAAAATTACCCCTGGGCCAGGAAGTCTTGGGTTCTAAACTAAAAAATACTTAAAAATCTTCTTCTCCAGAACTGATTGGTTCAGATGCTTTAAATTTGGTATGTAACATTGCCTAGTGGTCCTCTACCAAGTTTGTTCAAATGGTGGCCCCAGGGTCCAAAATGGCCTCTGTGCAGGGAGTCCCAGGTTTGAATCATAGAAATACGTAAAAAAAATATTAAAAATCCTTCTTCTTCAGAACCGCAAGGCTCAGATGCTTGAAATTAGGTATGTAGCATTGCCTAGTGGTCCTCTACCTAGTTTGTTCAAATGGTGGCCCCAGGGTCCAAAATGGCCCTGGAACAGGGGGTCTTGGGTTTGAAACTTACACATACTTAAAAATCTTCTTCACCAGAACTACTTGGCTCAGATGCTTGAAATTTGGTATGAAATATTGCCTAGTGGTCCTCTACCAAGATTGTTCAAATTGTGGACCCAGGGTCCAAAATGGCCCTGGAACAGGGGGTCTTGGGTTTGAAACTAAAAAATACTTAAAAATATTCTACCCCAGAACTGCTTGGTTCAGATGCTTTAAATTTGGTATGTAACATTGCCTAGTGGTCCTCTACCAATTTGTTCTAATGGTGGTCCCAGGATCCAAAATTGCCCCTGGGGAGTCTTGGGTTCTAAACTAAAAAATACTTAAAAATCTTCTACTCCAGAACTGATTGGTTCAGATGCTTTAAATTTGGTATGTAACATTGCCTGGTGGTCCTCTACCAAGTTTGTTCAAATGGTGGCCCCAGGGTCCAAAATGGCCTTGGGGCAGGGAGTCCCAGGTTTGAATCATAGAAATACGTAAAAAAAATATTAAAAAATATTAAAAATTCTTCTTCTTCAGAACCGCAAGGCTCAGATGCTTGAAATTATGTATGTAGCATTGCCTCGTGGCTGTTTGTACAAATGGTGGCCCCAGGGTCCAAAATGGCCCCGCGACAGAGAGTTCTAGGTTTGGACCATAGAAATATATAGAAAAATATTTTAAAAATCTTCTTCTTCAAAACCACTTGTCTCAGATGCTTGAAATTTGGTATGTAGCATTGCCTACTAGTCTTTTACCAAGTTTGTTCAAATGATGACCCCAGGGTCTAAAATGGCCCCGCCTCAGGGGTTCCTGCGTTTGAACCATAGAACTACATAGAAAAATATTCAGAAATCTTTTTCAGAACCACTTGGCTCAGATGCTTGAAAATTGGTATGATGCATTGCCTTGTGTTCCTTTATCAAGTTTAAATGATGGCCCCAGGGTCTAAAATGGCCCTGCGGCAGGGAGTCCTGAGTTTGAGCCAAGGAAATACATAGGAAACTATTAGAAAATCTTCTTCTTCAGAACCACTTGTCTCAGATGCTTGAAATTTGGTATGATGCATTGCCTGGTAGACTTCTTCAAAGTTTGTGCAGATGGTGGCCCTGGGATCCAGAATGGCCCTGGGACAGGATGTCTTGGGTTCGAAATTAAAATGTACTTAAAATCCTTTTTCTCCAGAACCCCTTAGTGCAAATGCATGAATTTTTTTATGATGCACTGCTTAGTGGTCCCTTACCAAGTGTGTTCAAATGATGGTGCCAGGGTCAAAAATGGCTCAGCCCTTGGGGGTCCTGGGTTTTAACCATAGAGATACATAGAAAAATATTCAGAAATTTTCTTCTTCAGAACCACTTGGCTCAGAGGCTTGAAATTTAGCTTTTAGAATTGCCTAGTGGTCCTTTACCAAGATTATTCTAATAATGGTCCCTAGGTCCAAAATGGCCCTGCCCCAGGGGGTCCAGGGTTTGAACCATAGCAATACATAGAAAAACATTCAAAACTTTTCTTCTTCAGAACCATTTGGAAATGGTTGCAAACTATCACATTTGTTCAAATTATGACCCTAGTTTGACCTTTAACCTTTTTGCTCAGGTGAGCGATTCAGGGCCCTTTGGCCCTCTTGTTCGTCTCGGTGTATCCTGGCAAATCTGGGACGAGAAGGCTAAACATTGCAACTTTATATGTTTTATATAAGCTGCCTACTACATGAACACAATACGTAAACATAAGAAGACACGTAAACCAATACATAATACATATTGTTATATACAGAAACTGCACATAAACGACTACAAAAACGTAAACACACAAAATACCAAAAAATATTCTACTTTTTAGCTCACCAGAGCCGAAGGCCCCGGGGGAGCTTATAGGATAGGCAGTTGTCCGTCGTCTTCTTTCGTTGTCGTCTGTCGTCAACACTCTCAAACAACATCTCCTCTGAAGACAGTCCCGATTGTGCCCAAATTTCGTCTGTAGCATTCTTTGGCTGGACGATTATAAGTCTGTATTTTTTTTTTATGAAAATCGGCTCCTTAGTTTGGTTGCTATGGCAACTTAAATTTCCCATAGATTTATAATGGGGAAAATTGAAAACTGGCACTTTCTGCCAAACCATTGCAGATATATTTTGATAAAACTTTTATAGCAATGTTCCGTGAGAAATCTTCTGTCAGCTTTATGTTCTTTTGCCCACTGCTCTTTTAACTGGTTGCCATGGAAATGCAAAATCTGAAAAAAAAAAACTTAAAAAATTATCTCCTTTGATGCCGCCGGGCCAGTTGGGTCCAAATTTCATATGTAGCACCCTTGGGCTTGGGGATTAAAAGTTTGTGTTTTTATGAAAATCAGATCTTTAATTTGGTTGCTATGGCAACTTGAGTTTCCATTGACTTACAATAGGGAAAATTAAAAAATGGCATTTACTGCTGAGCCTTTGCAAATATTTTGACAAAACTTTTATAGAAAAGTTTCTTAACTAGTCTTCTTTTTTGGCCCATGGCTAATTTTTATTGGTTCCAATGAAAAGCAAAATGCCAAAAAAAAATGTGTGCTTTCAAAATGTCGTCTCAGAAACCCAAAGCTCTGACGCTGAGACTTTACGGATATATTGCACACATAAGTCATTACAGATTTTGTGTGTTTTAATGAAAATTAGCTCTAGTTCAGCTGCTATGGCAACTAAGTGTTTCCATAGACTTTTAATGGGCCAAATTGAAAACTGGCATCTACTGCCAAGGCATTGCTGACATTTACACAAAACTTTTATGGGAAATGTTCATTGAATGGATGGATGGATGGATGACTTGCGATTTTACGTCCTTTTCAACAGTATTTCAGTCATATCAGGACGATGGGACGGTGATACTGAAAGGCTGTATGCAATGGAACCCCGTTTTCGGTTGGAACCCGGTGCGGCTCGAACCCGGTCCGCTAGATCAGTAGGCCAGCGCTTAACTCATTGAGCAACTGGAGCTCCCTAAATGTTCCTTGAGAAGTCCTCTATAAGCCATATGATTTTATGCTCACTGCTCATTTTTATTTGTTGCCATGGAAACCAAACTGTAAAAATAAAAAAAATACCATAACTTTTCTGCTCAGAAACCATATGCTCTATGAGGCTGATAGTTCATAGACATACTTATTATATTAGCCTTTACAGATTTTATGTTTTCCATCTTAGTGTTATGGAAAAAAACACAATAGGATTCATTGCTAAGCCATTGCAGATATTCTAACCTAACATTTTAAGAAATATTACTTGAGTGGTCTTCTATCAGCCCTATTTTTTTCTGTTCACCGCTTATTTTAACCGGGTTCCATGGCAACCAAAAGGAAAAAATAGCGAATCATTCTCTTTAAGTTATCCATTTTTGGCCATGTCAATGAAAATAAGGAAAAAGTTATATGAGCCGCGACACGACAAAACCAACAAAGTGGATGTGCGCCCAGCGCAGACTAATCATTTCCTTATCACAGAGCGCAATAGCAACAGAAAAATTCCATTTTCAGGTTTTCATATTGAAAAGCCTAAGGGATAAATTTTGACCTTGACATGAAATAGGTCGGGGTCAACCCACGGTCATCATTAATGTGAGCTTAGTAGAACTAGAGTCCCAATCGTTACATACTAAGTTTCAAGGCCTAGTGGTTCTGTAGAGAAAGATTTTCAAAGTTTTTTTTACAATATATGGCCATGGCGGCCATCTTGGTCATATGACTGAACCAAATATGCCCAGGCTGATCAGAGTCTTTGCTGTCCGCTTGGAGGTAGTTTAGACCCTCAGTTGCCCTTTAAACGCTTAACAAAGAGCCTGGTCAGACTGGGCTGACGCCCAGGCTGATCTGAGTCTGCGCTGGGCGTAAAACCACTTTGTTGGTTTCCTCGTGTCGCGGCACATATACTGTGTCATCAGCTCAACAGACTGTCAGACTGAAACTTTGTAGCAGTATATTTTGTATTAGCCTGTCCAAATGTGACAGCAACTTTGAGACCATACAAATGCGATAGTAATTTTGAGCCAGAAATCTGGTGAGCTTTGTGGCTCGTGGGCCTCTTGTTTATGTCCCCGTGACGATAGTCAGAAGACACTATGTTTTACCCTTAATTGTCTACTCTTCCGATTGTTTGTCCGCCCGTCACGCCTAAGATGTTATATTTTCAACAGTTCCCCCAGTTTTTAGCTCACATGGACCGAAAGTGATCTGTTTTCATATCAGTGCGTCAGCCAGGTTGAGAATCCAAGATGGCCGCCGTTACTGAACCTACGAAAAATAGCAAAATCAACTTCTTCTCCAGAAACATTTGGTATATTTTACTGAAAGGAGGGGTGTCTATAAGGCTGTTTTCATGGCCACTACCGATTTTCTTTAAACTTTGTAAACTCAGACTACTATGTGTTGGCTGTAATGTCATGCAATATCAAATCATTTGGTGAAGGTTTCTTTGATGTGTACGAGATGAAAGTGGGTGGGGTAATTCTGACTCGAAGAGGGTTCTGTTACGAAAATGCTAATATTTTTATTGCTACTTAGAACTGGAAGTCTACCATTTCATGACT
The DNA here is from genome assembly GCA_963989385.1 of Ctena decussata. NCBI lineage: Eukaryota > Metazoa > Mollusca > Bivalvia > Lucinida > Lucinidae > Ctena > Ctena decussata. The sequence continues at coordinate 50,965,072 of OZ022498.1, read as the reverse complement.
CCTTATGTAATGCCAGATATAACAAATGATTAGAATACTTTTGTGAAATTTCTGCATGCAGTGCGTTTATACTCACTTGTATGACATACCTAAATTTTAGCCTTTTTTATTCTCCAACTTTACGCAAAACCACAACAGCTTTTTACACTCAAAGCTATTCCAACGATATTTTGCAGTTATACAGTATATTAGATTGTTGTTCCAAAATTATGCCGATAATTTTCTACAATGAATATTTTTTTAGTTATCTGCCCTTAAAACCGCTTCTTTTATTTATTTTTTTTTTCAAAATTATTACTCAGATTTTATATCCCCCGCCACATGTTTATGGCGGGATATTTATACCCTCGTCATGCGAAGTATGTCAGGGGGTATATAGTTTTTGTCATTCCGTCTGTTCGTCCGTCCGTCCGTCACCTTTTCGTCAAAGATTTGCGTTAAACCTTTTGTGAATGCTCATATTTCTTTAACCTTATATCAGATTCTCTTCAGATTTACTTTGTTATATCTCTGTAGCTTTACCTTTGATCTGAAATATCAAGGCACCTGGGTCAGGCCCCTGGGAGGAGGTCAGGGGTCAATAATCATGACTCAGGCATTTTCATTATGTCAAAGTTTTGTGCTATCCCTTTTCTAATTGTTCATATTTCTGTAACCACAGGTCAGATTCTTTTCATATTTGGTTCATGATATCTCTTGAGCATTACCTTTGATGTGAAGAGTCTTTGCCCCTGGGTCAGGCCCCTGGGTGGGGCCAAGTGTCAATAATTACGACTTACAACTTTTCATTATGTTAAGTTTTGGGTTAAACCATTTTGATTGCATATATCTCTGTAAATGCATTGCAAAAATCTTCCATATTGTATTCACTGTATCTCTATAGCATTGCTTTTGATAGGGACTTTAGGGTCAGCCTCATGGGTGGGGCCAGAGGTCAATAACTAGGACTCAGCCATTTGTATTTTAGCTTGTTCTGATATATTTTAATGGAGTCTAGTGATGTATGACTAATTTTATTTTATACTAGTCTACTTTACATGGATGCTGCTGCTGCCCTAAGGTCAAGTCACAGACTTTGAATTTGTTCCATTTACATTTCAATTTATTTTTTGTGTTAAAAGTTTGCTTTCATTAGGCAGTGGCACTGGTTGGGGGTATACGTGAGCACCTGCTCATCTGTTGTACGTACATTTGTCTGCCTGTCTGAGTGTCCGTATGTCAGTCTGTCTATTCGTGAGACTTCGTTTCCTTTCGATACCTTGAGTATTTTTGATGGATTTTCTTCAAACATGGCATGTGCACTTGTCTTGGGTCTTTACAAGCTGCAAAATACGTTACTTAGAGTATGTGTAATAAGAAGAGACACTGGAAAGAACATGATACAATTCTGAGAAAATAAGCAAAGACATTCGACAGAGGGCATTAGTTTTATTTTATTTTAAATATTACGAAGACTCACGGATAGACAGACTGACATACGGACAAACAGACAGGCAGACAAATGTACGTACAACAGATAAACAGAAATACATACAGCAGAAAACAGACTAGAGCATGTAAGCAGGGGCTCACGTATACCCGACCAGTGCCGCCGCCAAATGAAAGCAACATTTTAACCGAAAGTTAAATGCAAATGTTAATGGAACAAATTCTAAGTCTGTGACCTTGACCTTGAGTCAGCAGCAGCATCCATGTAAATGGTAAAGTAGTATATAACAGAATTAGTCATGCATCACTAGACTTCATTTAAATATTTCAGAACAAGCAAAAAATAAAACAAATGGCTGAGTCCTAGTTATTGACCCCTGGCCCCACCCATGAGCCTGACCCTGAAGTCCCTATCAAAAGCAGTGCTATAGCGATATCATGAATACAATATGGAAGATATTTGCAATGCATTTACAGAGATATATGCAATTAAAAAAGGTTTAACCCAAAACTTTGACATAATGAAAAGGCAAAAGTCCTAATTATTGACCCTTGAACCCACCCAGGAGCCTGACACAGGGGCAAAGACTCTTCTCATCAAAGGTAATGGTCATGAGATATCATGAACCAAATATGAAAAGAATCTGACCTGTGGTTACAGAAATATGAACAATTACAAAAGGTTTAACACAAAACTTTGACATAATGAAAATGCCTAAGTCATAATTATTGACCCGTGACCTCCTCCCAGGCGCCTGACCCAGGTGCCTTGATATTTCAGATCAAAGGTAAAGCTATAGAGATATAACAAAGTAAATATGAAGAGAATCTGATATAAGGTTAAAGAAATGAACATCCACAAAAGATTTAACGCAAAACTTTGACGTAAAGTTGACAAACGGATGGACGAACGGACAAACTGACGGAATGGCAAAAACTATATACCCCCTGACATACTTCGCATGTCGGGTATAAATATCCCGCCACTAACATGTGGCGGGGGATATAAAATCTGAGTAATAATTTTGAAAAAAAAAATAAATAAAAGAAGCGGTTTTAAGGGGAGATAACTCAGAAAATATTCATTGTAGAAAATTATCGGCATAATTTTGGAACAACCATTTAATATACTGTGTAACTGCAAAATATCATTGGAATAGCTTTTAGTGTAAAAAGCTGTTGTGGTTTTGCGTAAAGTTGGAGAATAAAAAAGGCTAAAATTTAGGTATGTCATACAAGTGAGTATAAACGCACTGCATGTAGAAATTTCACAAAAGTATTATAATCATTTGTTATATCTGGCATTGCATAAGGAGTCATGAAATGGTAGACTTCCAGTTCTAAGTAGCAATAAAAATATTAGCATTTTCTTAACAGAACCCTCTTCGGGTCAGAATTACCCCACCTACTTTCATCTCGCACACACCAAAGAAACCTTCACCAAATGATTTAATATCGTACGACATTACAGCCAACACATAGTAGTCTGAGTTTACAAAGTTTAAAGAAAATCGGTAGTGGCCATGAAAACAGCCTTATAGACACCTTTCCCGCGGACGAATTTTGACGTTTCGTCTTACACGGGAGTGTTGTTTCGCTATGGACAATCTATAAAGAAAAACGTCCAAAGAGTCTAGAACACTGTGTGAGCTTTGATCTTTATTTCACAAGCACTGAGAGTGAAGTCAATATATACACATAACAATAACATAACAAAAAAATACTAATCATACACATAATCTACGGCATGACTTCTCAACATCATCAAGCGTTAGTCTTAACATGTACTCATTGTGCTTCAAGATAAGAAGCTGCTACCTGTATGCGGAAATACCGCTAACACCACAACTATCGACAGTAACAAAATTATTTATTCATTTATTAATTTATCCAGTCATGACTTAAAGATTTATTCATTTAGCACTGCGAGATATGCAGTTGCCGGTGCACATGAGAAACTGTTTGCATTATGAATGATGAGTAAACCCCTGTTATTTATTTATTTATTCATTTATTCATTTATTTATTTATTTATTTATTCATGTATTCATTTATTTATTAGGCACCGCTAAATGATAATGACAACAATTGAGATCTAGCGTACTTCTTAATTAGATGTACTTTAAACAGCTTAGAATGGCTCTTCAGATACCACATTTAATAGAGCTACAATGAAAGAGTAAGCAACCTGTTTGAACTTAAGGTTTTACCTTGTCCTTAACTGCATCAGCAGTGACCTAGAGAGTTATTTATCCTAGTTAGTTCCTTCAGTACTTAACCGGACGGAATAGAACAGAATCCCTTTTAGCAAATTCGAAAAGGCTAAACCTGTGAGCTTAACATTCTATTAATATTAACATAAAAACAGAAGTAATTTCGCAATTTGTGAAAAACAAACTTTTAAGAGAATAGTGACTGCAAATCAGTTACTTTTTCATTGTTACAGAAAGAGACAGTTTATTTAAACCAACATTATCAACAGAGAAAAATGAACATTAGTTATGTTACAATTACTTATGAAAATTGCAAAAACAAGAAGATTATTTAGTTTAAAAGTTGCACTTACCTATAAAGAAAAACGTCCAAAGAGTCTAGAACACTGTGTGAGCTTTGATCTTTATTTCACAAGCACTGAGAGTGAAGTGCTGGACCTTGGAAAACTCCTAGTTTATATTTGCGAAGATCAGGAAGCCACACAGTGATCGATCTTTGCACATCTTTCATGGTTGATGGCGTTTCCTGCAGATAACAGACACAAAATTGCTCCCTTATTCATAAGTTGTCACCGGCAGTCATGATAATGATAGTGAGATCATTATCACAGACAGCTAATTGTCCAGTAAAATATAATTTCAGATTAGGGGACAGCTAAGAGGAAGTTTCACTGATGTGGAAGATAATAAGATGGACATTAAGGAAGTTTGAAGGCAAAATTTATTAGGAGAGCTGATTAATGTTTTGATAATATAGATGGCTTTTGATTTACCTATTTTTCTTTGTTTACTGTTTCCTGATTTCAGTCCTGTACATCAAAAATGTTAACTTATGTAAAGTATTGAGACATTAGGATTTTTAAATCTTAAACTGTTAAGTTATGTGAAGTATTGGGACACTAGACTTTCTAATGTTAGCTTCCCTTTTAGCTCTGAATTTTCAATGCTAAATTAAGAAATAATGCTACTTTGTGCATCGCTAAGAAATAAGAATATTAAGATATTCTTGTTAAAGTCTATGCTGATATATCCATACACTTATTACGTGATAGAAATATGTGTATGGTAAATACATGTAATAGAAACAAAATGCATAACATTTATACAATAAAGAAAGGGAAAAAAATAAACGATAGAATGCTAATTCTGTCGGCGTGACAGGAGTCTCCTCCCTTGCAAGCTTTGGTCCTCCAAAGCTCATTAAACAAAGTCTATTACAACACACTTCATAAGTCCTCCTATATCACAAGTAAAACACAATTTTGATGATTCCAGAGGCTGCTAAGTCATGTTTTTCTGGCGCTTAACTACTTTAGCCCATGTACTTGTCAGATTCTTCCAAAGGATAAACTGGAATAGTGAGGCCATGATGCTCAATGTAGAAATACGCGCAGTACGTTTGATTCAAGACTTGTCTAATTTTGGATGCTGTGAAGATGCTAAGGCTGTAAACATTTGGGACTGACAATTGCTGATTAGTTATTTTATTAGTTATGCAAAGTCCAGACCATTCCAGCTGCAGTTTAGGCTGTAATACATCGTGTGAGACTATGATGTGATCAATGCTGGTTGGTGCTGCTATGTCCCAATAGGATGGACTCAAAGGCATATGCTTAATTGGAATGTGCACACACTGTTCACCTGTTGTTAATTCCAAAACTAATGTTGTTTGGTGTGACTTACGTTTACAAATTATGATGAGTATGACTATAGTTGCAATAAATGAAAGAAATACTAATGTAAAGATTCCATGGTCCCATGACAGGGTGATGTCTTCCCAAAAATCATTTGGTGAGGGCGTGCTGCTGATGGTTTTGTGATAGTGAAATGACGGGAGTGTTGCTGCTTTGACATTTGTGCTCTGTTGAAGAGTGCTCAAAATTAGAAGGACCTTTCTCAGTTTCAGATAAGTGTAAAGCAACGCTACGATTGCTAGCGCTGTAGCGGCCATTGTAGCAAAGAGCATGATGTCAGTTGTCGTGGGCCATGTGTCACTAAAGGATAAGTCATCGTCTAGAAGTGACTCAGATAATGATTTAAAAATCACTGCATCATTTTTGGCTTTTGCTGCCATCTTTTGCAAGCTCAAATGCTTTTTATTGTCATCTGCTAGCACACTGGACATTGAATGATTGTAAAGTCGAAAGAATGGTACATCAACATCAAGGACTTCAGGATAGACAGTATCAGCCAATATTGAATTTAACGATGATTCATTAAAGAACTGCTGCAGTAGGGCTAAGTTAACTGGATGTAGGATAGTGACATTATCAGTTTTATGCAGGCAAGATGATAAGCGGGGTGGTAGATAGTTTTCTTGACTCGAAATTGAACAGTGACAAGGTTTGGTTATTAAACAAAAGTTGCACCCCTTTATCATTTTCTTATTAGTTGCACAGTCGAGTTCTAACAGAGGATTGTTGTAAACTATGACTGAGTTTTTGGTAACTTCAATGAGATCAGGTTTAATGTGATCGGTTAAGAATCTGAAGTTACACAGATTTTTGACAGCCACTTTATCATTTGCAAAAAGTGCTGATGCACAGGTGTGATGGGTGCTAGGTGTCAAAGCCTTTGTGTGGTGACATAAGATGATTCTGGAGCCGAAACAAGATTCTAGTTCCAAATGTTGCAACATTGCATAATATTGTAGGTCTTGTGTAACTGCATAATAGTGTGCAAGGTCTAACAACTGAGTTGCATGAGCAGTGGAATGATTGACAGGTACTGGAAAGGTTTGAACTTGAAACAGGTTTATAGGTTCTGGAAATGGGCAAACTGGGAATTTAACCGTGATGTACAGTTTTGAATGTTTTCTTGCATAAGCAAATTTAAGAGAGTTGTAAGGGTCATGTGACAAAGTTTTTGAGAGATATAGGCCCTGAAATTGATCACGTAACATCGATTTTATGTGATCTAAGCATTTTGATAAGATGTGGGAGGGAATTAATGCTGGAGAAAGTTTGCCCTGTGTTAAGTCATAAACACCAGATATGAGTTCTTCAAGGGTATACTGTAGTTGTTGAGAGTGTTGTAGTTGTTCTGCGACCAAGACATCCATGGAAGAGAATGCTTTTTCTAAATGTTTAAAGGTGCTTTTCATGGTAGCATGGAGGTGTGAAATTGCGTCATGGTTTTCATGAATGCCTGTCATTAGATTTGTCATGCGTGCATTAGTTGTTGTCATGAATGAGGAAAGGCCATCTTCGTGTTGTTGAATTAAGTTAACAATGTTTCTAGTTTGCTTGTGTAGAGCATTTATGTGCTTTGCAAGGGTGTTTACATCCTCAACAGTTGCGGTTCCAAAAATTGTCTTTGAAAGTTCGCCGACAAACGAGAAAATTGAGCGTCTTCTACGACTGGGCTTATCAGTAGGTGAATGTCTAACCAAGTTTTCAATAGTTTTGATGGTATTATTTAGCATCATTTCATTTCGATTGACAATATCATGAATTTCCCTTAGAATGGGCTTAAACAGAAGGCATGTGTTTTTGTCACGATGGCAGCCAGATAAACGTGAAGTAGTTAAGGGCTCAGGTAATTGGATCTCAAATGTATGAAGCCAATAGTCAGTTGTTAATTCAAGTCCTGCCTTACGCTGGAAGATCACCCCATAATTGATACGCTGCAGTTCATCGTCTATTGCACTAGTCTCTTGACATATCCCGAGGATCAAAGAAGCTGTCAACAAAGTCAACATCATTCTGCTGTATGGACCACCTGAAGTGAAAGGGGAGAAAAAAAATCTTTTGAAACAAATTTTGAAAAAAGTGGGCAAAAAAAAAAACCTTACTGGTACCAGATTCTAAGAGCAGAATAACGCTAAATTTGTTTTCAGTTCATTCACCTCATGTCCCAGACCTAACATGCAGACTGTGTTTGAAACACCAGCTTAACATTGGGGTGGCATTGGACGACGACGCCGGCGTTTTCCTTGTTTTGTATGTGTCTCATAATATTTATGTTTCAGGTCAGGAGACAGACATGCTGAGGGTATCCAAGCCGGAGGGTCATTGTTGTGCCATGTAACCCAGTATTCCAGATTTTTGCCCCGTTTTCTTTGTTTCAGAATTCGTTTCGCATTGTAGAAACCATCTTTATCAGGGACAGGTCTGGGTTTATAACTTGTTAATGGCTCGTTTGAAGTTGTTTTTGAGGATTTGTTATCTTCAGACTTTTTCTGACCATTGCTTTCTGCATTTGGAGTAGCAAGGTCAGGAGTATTTTCTTCCTTTTCTGATGGCTCATCTGTATGTGTGTTTGGTTGATGTGGTGGAATTGGGTCAGGTTCTTGTAGAATTGGGTCAGGCTCAGGTTCTTGATCAGGCCTGTAATCATCAGGATTATAGTACCTTTTGATCTGCTTGGCATTTATCATTGGTCCTACCTGTTTGTGTGTTGACATATCAATGAGTTTGTATGTGTTATGTGGACCTTTTTCCCGAATAAGATATGGACCTTTCCACTGATCACCTAGCTTTTGTTTGAGACCTGTTTTGACCTTCTTGATTTGCATTAGAACTTGCTCACCTATGTGAAAGTCTGACTCCTTTGCTTTTTGGTCATGCTTATCTTTGCTCACATCTTGTGCTAATTCAGAGTTGGATTTTGCCATTTCATGAATAATTTTGAGATGGTCTGTTAAGTCTTTGAGATGGGCTTTGGCATTTGAATTGAGCTTGTTCCATGGTATAACATTTATGTCATAAGCTATGTTCATTTCTCTGCCAAATAACATGTGATGTGGTGAGAACCCTGAAGTTTCATTGCAAGGAGTGGATCTCAGAGAAAGAAGTACTGTTGGAAGGATCATATGCCAGTTATCTTGCGTTTCATTGATGTATTTGCGCATGGTATTGATTATATTGGCATTTTGCTTCTCGGCCATTCCGTTACATTGAGCGTGATAGGGCGAAGTTTTGTATCTTGCTATGTGGAACATTTTGCACATTGCACTAATTAAGTTTGAGATGAAGTTTTGGCCACGGTCACTGACAATGGCTTTAGGAAACCCGAATCTACAAAAGACTTCACTATACAAAATGCGAGCAGTTTCTTCAGCAGTCTGAGTAAATGTAGGGAAAGCTTCCACCCATCTTGAAAAGCTGTCAACTACAACCAGTAAGTGTTCATGGCCTTGTGTTGTCTTAACCAAAGGACCAACAAAATCAATATGCAGACGGCCAAATGTTTCTGTGATTGGGAGTGGACAAAGTGGAACTGTTGTATTGTGGTGATTCGCTTTTGTCTTTTGGCATTTATCACATGACCTTACATAGTTTACAGTTTCTTGGTACATCCCAGGCCAATAGTATTTCGCTCTCAAGGCTTCATATGTTTTCTTTTGGCCAAAGTGGCCATTCTGGTCATGATATGCTGTCATAGCTTCATGGCGATCAGTGCGTGGTAAAGCCAGCTGCTGAATCAAGGTAGATTCAGAAGGTAGCTTTCTCGCACGGTTCTGAAACATGTGATAGAGTACACCATCAAGCATTGCGTATTGTTCAGCCTCAATTACCGTTCTTTTTGCCATCTTATCATCTTCAGGGAGTTCTTTGTTTAGCAGGTACCTAAAGATATATTTGAAATCTGGGCAATTGCTTTGTTTTTCTGCCATTACAGCACTGTTTTCCTGTTCCTGGTTGTTTGCCTGATTTGGAACTAACTGGGCAATAAGCTGATCACCATGATAAGTGAGTTCTGCAATGACTGGGCTGATATTAATTGGGCAATTGCTTTGGGCTTGCTGATTTAAGTGTGATTGAGCTGCATCAACATTTTGGTTTGCCTTAAGGTCAGTTTTAGGTTCAAATTTCTCTGAGGTAGGCAGTTCTAGTCTGGTTAAAGCGTCAGCATTTTTATTGGTTTCACCTTTCCTATGGACTACTTCATAATCAAATCCTTGCAGATCGAGAGACCATCGAGCAAGTCTACCTGTTGTGTGCTTAATTGATTTTAATGACTTTAGTGCTTGATGATCTGTGATTATGGTGAATTTGTTGTGGGAGAGGTATATTTTGTATTCTTTTATGCCTTCAACAATTGCTAGGCATTCAAGCTCACTTATGCCATATCGCCGCTCTGCATCCCGTAATGTTCTGCCTCCATATTCGATTACATGCTCCTTCCCAGACTCATCTTTTTGGCCAAGGATGTAGCCAATTGCTGTGGAAGATGCATCGCATGTAAGAATGAAAGGGCGTTGTAAATCAGGGAATGCCAGAACAGGCGATGATGTCAAAAGCTGCTTGATGCTATCAAAGGCTCTGTGACATTTTTCAGTCCAAAGGAATTCTGTTCCTTTTTGGAGTAAAGAATAGAGTGGAGAACAGATGTTGCTGTACCCTTTAATGAATTTTCTGTAATACTGTGCCAAGCCAAGAAATGTCCGAAGTTCGGAAACAGATTTCGGTGGGCACATGTCTTTGATTTTTCTGACTTTTGCAGGGTCAGCCTCCACACCATCTTTACTTATAATGTGGCCCAGATAATGTAGCTTTCTTTTAGCAAAGTGACACTTTTCTGGCTTAAGTTTGAGACCAGCTTGTCTTAGTCTTTGGAAAACCAGATCGAGGTGAACAAGATGTTGATCAAAGGAAGATGAAAAGATAAGAACATCATCGACATAGCTTAGCACATACTGCCACTGCATTCCTCTCAGGACCTGTGCCATTAGAGAAGAGAATGTTGCTGGAGCATTCATAAGACCATATGGCATAACATTGAACTCATATATGCCGTTGTGGGTGATGAATGCTGCCTTCTGGCGGGAGTCTGGATGCATCTGTACTTGCCAGTATGCAAAAGCCATATCGACAGATGTGAAATATTGTGCCCTTGACTCACCCAAAGCATCAAAGATGTCTTGCAAGCGAGGTAATGGGAAGCACTGGGGCTTACTAACTGCATTTAATTTCCTATAGTCTACTGCAAATCTGTATGATTTTCCATCTGATTTCTTGATTAAGACTACTGGGGAGTGCCAAGCTGAATTGGACTCTTTTATTATGCCATTGTCTAACATGTCATTGACCTGCCGGTCTACTTCTTGACGCATCACAGGTGTTTGGCGATAGAAAGGCATTTTGACTGGTCTAGCAGTTCCAGTGTCAATTTCATGAGGACAGAGTGTGGTTTGCCCAAGATCATGTAGGCCAGTAGAGAAAAGGTCTTGGTTTTTACTAAGAAAAGATCTAAGCTGTATTTTCTGTGGCTCGGACAAGTCAGAGTCAGAGAGATCAAAGTCAATGTCACAAGGCTGTCCTACTGAAGGGCTTTCATTTTTGGCATAGGCAGTTGATGAGCCAGGCATATGCCTTTGTTGTGAATCTCTAGCATTTTTAGATGGGCCATTTTCTTCACATGTAAAAGTGTGTGCTGATGATTGACTAGTCATGGGATCATATAATGTAGTTATTGCATTAATATCAATGTCTGAGACCAAAGCTACAGTTGTTTTGCATGCTAATTTAATGTCATTTTCTGTTGGATTCATGAGTCTGAAAGTTGCTTTATTCTTTTGTAATTCGACCAAACATTTTGCACCTGCTAACTGAGATTTAATTAAGGAAGGGGCGGGTTCTAGTAGAACAGTTTCATTTGGCTGCCTTCGAGAGATTCGGACTGCTATGTCCATTTCAGACTGGGCTGGGATGACTAACGGACCAGTTGTTCTAGCTACTCCTGCATTTGACTGAATTGTGAACACTTTAATGTCCTCATCATGCACAATCATCTTCTTGTGTTCCATGTCAATTTTGACCTTATTCTTTTCCATGAAATCAATTCCCAGGATCAGCTGCTGATGTAAGTTTTTGATAACATGGAAAGGAATGTTTATGTGTAAACCACTGAAGTTGACGGTTGCATGATATATGCCATCAACAGGATGATGCTCACCCCCTACACCTACTATGCTGGTAATATGAGATGCTTGTAAATTAAGTGGCTGCTGTAATGCTTTGAGTAGAAAGTCTTTGTTTATGCAACTTATGCTTGCTCCTGTGTCTAAGAGTGCATTAGTTTTCTTCCCATTAAGAGAGACTGGTACTGTATTTTTAGTAATGGGTGTTATTAGATGGACTTCTGCTATGTTTGATTGAGGGCTGCTTTCTGAGTCAGTTTCTTTTTGTTTAGGTGGGGCGGATGTAGTTGGTTCAGTTGCCTGACATTGCTTTTGTGTAGTTGGGGTGGGTTTTGTTTGGGCGGGTCTTTGAGTTGAAGTTTGTTTGGATTCGTTGCTATGACCTTTAATGGACTCTGTACCAGGCTGAGAAGCTTGAATTTTTAATGTGTGTTTGTTTGTTCTGGTAAGATACTCTCTAGACTGATTTAATGATGCACCACTGTGATGAGGTTTTGGCTGCCAATGATTTTGTTGTGAGACTGATGCCTTACTTTTACTTAATGTTTGTTTTGCATTTATGCCTTTGGGCCCATCCATTGAAGACTTGCTCCCATGGACAGGCGCGAGTCCCTATTTATTCAACTCCCTACATGCACGGGCCGTATGATGCAACTTATCACAATACTGACAACGTACATTGAAAGCTGGGCAGTTAGAGCGCTTATAAGAAAAACATGACTCACCATGACATCCTTTGCATCGTCTCCTGTCATTCTGCTGTGGCTGTAGCTGCTGTGGTGGTCTCACATCCTGATATCTAGTTGGGGTGAAGCTTCGTCTATCCTGGAACTGTCGTCGATGAGGTGGCTGGTACCTTTCCTGATGAGCTGGTGGTGGTCTAGGAGAATAACCACCTGTCTTTGTCTCCTGATCACCTGTTCTGCTTAAGTTCACCGCATTCACTGAAGCAGCCAGCTGCTGGATGATGTCCGTGCAGGCTGACTTAAAGTCACTAATGTCAGCATTGCACACACTATTTACACTAACACTAGCATGGGCTCTTTCATGTTTTCGTGCCATGTCTCTCAATGAATCCAAGTCTTTAGGTTCCAGAGGTATTATTGCAACTCTTAGATTTTGCCTTAGGCCTTTTAGAGCTATGGCGACCAGAACACTCTGTGGCAAATTTGCCTTTTGATTTTTCCGTTCTAGTCTATTTAAGTAGTCATCTACTAGTTCATTTGGTTCTTGAGTCAAATTAAACATGTCATAGTCAAAGCACTCATTAACCTTGAATTTGTTTGTAATCAATGTTTTTGCCTCCTCCAAACTGGCAGGAGGAGTTTCTAAAGAATCGTACCAGAATTTAGCCTGCCCGTCCAGGTAAAACCTGATACCTGCAAGAGCTTGTTCTGGCGACAGTCTGTTTAGCACTGTGAACTGTTCATATTGTCTAATGAATTGTTCTGGCTTGACTTTGCCATCCCCAGAAAATTTCTCCAAGGAGACACTGAATGGCATCATTCTTGGGGGAGATAGGCTTGGCTGAGAAACTTGAGTGTTACCTTGTGAAGTGGCAACAGCGTTGTTCTCTTCTTGTGCACTGGCTGATGATGGCTGATGTATTTCTTGTGCACGTGGTTCAGCACGGGGTGATGATGGCTGATGGATCACCGTAGTAGTGTTGCGCAGGTTGTAGTAGTTCTGCGGCTGATTACTAGACATCTGTTTGTGTCTTGAACTGTGGGGAATGTGGCTCTACAGTAGATTTGGACTCTCCGCCAAGTTTCCCGCTGACGAATTTTGACGTTTCGTCTTACACGGGAGTGTTGTTTCGCTATGGACAATCTATAAAGAAAAACGTCCAAAGAGTCTAGAACACTGTGTGAGCTTTGATCTTTATTTCACAAGCACTGAGAGTGAAGTCAATATATACACATAACAATAACATAACAAAAAAATACTAATCATACACATAATCTACGGCATGACTTCTCAACATCATCAAGCGTTAGTCTTAACATGTACTCATTGTGCTTCAAGATAAGAAGCTGCTACCTGTATGCGGAAATACCGCTAACACCACAACTATCGACAGTAACAAAATTATTTATTCATTTATTAATTTATCCAGTCATGACTTAAAGATTTATTCATTTAGCACTGCGAGATATGCAGTTGCCGGTGCACATGAGAAACTGTTTGCATTATGAATGATGAGTAAACCCCTGTTATTTATTTATTTATTCATTTATTCATTTATTTATTTATTTATTTATTCATGTATTCATTTATTTATTAGGCACCGCTAAATGATAATGACAACAATTGAGATCTAGCGTACTTCTTAATTAGATGTACTTTAAACAGCTTAGAATGGCTCTTCAGATACCACATTTAATAGAGCTACAATGAAAGAGTAAGCAACCTGTTTGAACTTAAGGTTTTACCTTGTCCTTAACTGCATCAGCAGTGACCTAGAGAGTTATTTATCCTAGTTAGTTCCTTCAGTACTTAACCGGACGGAATAGAACAGAATCCCTTTTAGCAAATTCGAAAAGGCTAAACCTGTGAGCTTAACATTCTATTAATATTAACATAAAAACAGAAGTAATTTCGCAATTTGTGAAAAACAAACTTTTAAGAGAATAGTGACTGCAAATCAGTTACTTTTTCATTGTTACAGAAAGAGACAGTTTATTTAAACCAACATTATCAACAGAGAAAAATGAACATTAGTTATGTTACAATTACTTATGAAAATTGCAAAAACAAGAAGATTATTTAGTTTAAAAGTTGCACTTACCTATAAAGAAAAACGTCCAAAGAGTCTAGAACACTGTGTGAGCTTTGATCTTTATTTCACAAGCACTGAGAGTGAAGTGCTGGACCTTGGAAAACTCCTAGTTTATATTTGCGAAGATCAGGAAGCCACACAGTGATCGATCTTTGCACATCTTTCATGGTTGATGGCGTTTCCTGCAGATAACAGACACAAAATTGCTCCCTTATTCATAAGTTGTCACCGGCAGTCATGATAATGATAGTGAGATCATTATCACAGACAGCTAATTGTCCAGTAAAATATAATTTCAGATTAGGGGACAGCTAAGAGGAAGTTTCACTGATGTGGAAGATAATAAGATGGACATTAAGGAAGTTTGAAGGCAAAATTTATTAGGAGAGCTGATTAATGTTTTGATAATATAGATGGCTTTTGATTTACCTATTTTTCTTTGTTTACTGTTTCCTGATTTCAGTCCTGTACATCAAAAATGTTAACTTATGTAAAGTATTGAGACATTAGGATTTTTAAATCTTAAACTGTTAAGTTATGTGAAGTATTGGGACACTAGACTTTCTAATGTTAGCTTCCCTTTTAGCTCTGAATTTTCAATGCTAAATTAAGAAATAATGCTACTTTGTGCATCGCTAAGAAATAAGAATATTAAGATATTCTTGTTAAAGTCTATGCTGATATATCCATACACTTATTACGTGATAGAAATATGTGTATGGTAAATACATGTAATAGAAACAAAATGCATAACATTTATACAATAAAGAAAGGGAAAAAAATAAACGATAGAATGCTAATTCTGTCGGCGTGACACACCCCTCCTTTGGCATGGAACATAAGTGGGATCTTGGTTTTCAAACTGGTAAAAAAAAAAAAAATATGTAGTGGAAAAATAAAAGAAAATACTATGGTGGAATTAGGTCACATTGACCTATTTTCTGTTAACGAGTCTGATAGATGTTAAAGACATACTGAAAATGTGCGTATCCCTTTTTGATGAGGAACAAATACATATGATAAAAATACAGTTTTTCTAACTTATATATCGACTTAGGTGTTGATCGAACGCCGTGCGGCGGCTGTAAAATGTCTCCTCTGCAGATTGTATATTTTCTGGTCTTTTAGGATGGTAGCCTCCGGCGTCCGGCGTCCGTTGACATTTTCAAAGTACTTCTCCTCTGAAACTACCAGGTCATTTGTTATATCTGGCATTGCATAAGGAGTCATGAAATGGTAGACTTCCAGTTCTAAGTAGCAATAAAAATATTAGCATTTTCTTAACAGAACCCTCTTCGGGTCAGAATTACCCCACCTACTTTCATCTCGCACACACCAAAGAAACCTTCACCAAATGATTTAATATCGTACGACATTACAGCCAACACATAGTAGTCTGAGTTTACAAAGTTTAAAGAAAATCGGTAGTGGCCATGAAAACAGCCTTATAGACACCCCTCCTTTGGCATGGAACATAAGTGGGATCTTGGTTTTCAAACTGGTAAAAAAAAAAAAAATATGTAGTGGAAAAATAAAAGAAAATACTATGGTGGAATTAGGTCACATTGACCTATTTTCTGTTAACGAGTCTGATAGATGTTAAAGACATACTGAAAATGTGCGTATCCCTTTTTGATGAGGAACAAATACATATGATAAAAATACAGTTTTTCTAACTTATATATCGACTTAGGTGTTGATCGAACGCCGTGCGGCGGCTGTAAAATGTCTCCTCTGCAGATTGTATATTTTCTGGTCTTTTAGGATGGTAGCCTCCGGCGTCCGGCGTCCGTTGACATTTTCAAAGTACTTCTCCTCTGAAACTACCAGGTCAATTTCAATTTAATTTCGTATGCAGCCTTCACACAAAGGGGATATAAAGTTTATATATTTGGTTCAGTCATATGACCAAGATGGCCGCCATGGCCATATATTGTAAAAAAAACTTTGAAAATCTTTCTCTACAGAACCACTAGGCCTTGAAACTTAGTATGTAACGATTGGGACTCTAGTTCTACTAAGCTCACATTAATGATGACCGTGGGTTGACCCCGACCTATTTCATGTCAAGGTCAAAATTTATCCCTTAGGCTTTTCAATATGAAAACCTGAAAATGGAATTTTTCTGTTGCTATTGCGCTCTGTGATAAGGAAATGCAGTCGACTACAACACCTATGAAGTCTAGAGGTCAAGGTCATTTTGTGACTTTGGTCAAAGGTCACTCGTCCGTCGTCTTTCAACGTTTTCAAAGGACTTCTTCTCTGAAACTACTAGGCCGATTTCAATTGATGTCATATTTGGTCCAGGTCACATGGCTAAGATGGCCGACATGCCCTTATATAGTGAAAAGCTTTAAACTTATTCTCAATAACCAATGAGTCGATTGCCTTGAAACTTGGTATGTAGCATTTCGGATTCTAGTACTATAAAGATAATATAAATCATGATCCTGGGCAGACTTTGACCTATTTTAGAGCAACGTCAAAATTGGTCTCATATGCTTTTGAATGGGAAACACTGAAAAAGTGCATTTTCTGTTGGTATTAGACTCTAAGATGCAGACAACTTCAATCCCTATGAATTCAAGAGATCAAGGTCTTTTAATGGCATATAAATTCTGTGTGGGATGTGAGAAAGAAAGACCAGGCATATATGTTCAGAAACTTTAATCGATCTCCTTCTCCAGAACCAATGGGCGGATTGCTTTGAAACTTGGTATATAGTATTTGGGAATCTAGTACTACAATGATTATATAAATGCTGGCCCTGGGGTGACCTTGCCCTTAAGAAAGTTTATATATTTGGCTCAGGTCACATGACCAAGATGGCCGCCATGCCCATACATTGTACAAAAGACTTTAAAAATCGTTCTCTCCAGAACTACTGAGCCAATCACCTTGAAACATGATACGTAGCATTTGGGACTGTAGTTCAAGACTGACATGATGATGACCCTGGGATGATCATGACCTCTTACGACAAGGTCAAATTCGGCCCCTTAGGCTTTTGAATAGGTAAAGCCGTTTTTTTCTGCTGCTACTCTGCACTTTGCGATATGGAAATGCAGATTTCAATTCGTATGAATTCAAGAGGTCAAGGTCATTAAGTTCATATCACATGACAGTCTCAGGGTTCGAGGGAGCGATCAGAACCTAATGTTCCTCTTGTTTTGAAATATAATATTAGGTCTAAAGTTGTAGATCTCTTGGTTAACGTTTGGGCTGGTTTCGTATAATGTCTAAAACCACCGCCGTATTACAAAAGGGGACAACTTTTGTCATTTCCTGTCTTCTTCCTGCGACAATGAAGCCCTTTCCGAAAAGGGTTGGCTTCTAAACGAAAGAATTTGCTCCCAGAGACGTAACCATTAGTATACAGGGATCCTTTTTGGTATACTGTCATTCTCGAGCCATATCTGAATAAGCAATATACGAAATTTGCCAACTTTAAGACAAAGGATTTTCAAAGGGTTTTCATTTAACAAAACAACAACAAGAAAATGACATTTATTTGTCTTATACAATATCTATAAAAACCGTATCATAAACATTTACAAATTAGTACAACCACGACAAAATGTGCCCTAACGCATGTCCGAACAGGGACGATGTTCAGTCTAAGGATCTTTGCAGTTTGTTCTTAGTTTAAACATATTATTTCATGAACATAACAAAGTACAACATTACATAATTACAGGTTTGTTCTTGAGTCTTCCTCGCAACAACGGGGAACATATACTGGGGAATCTACATAGACAAAAAATACAGTTCCTGATCAGTTTGCGAGATACGCACGCTGACCATTGTCTTGACAATTTGAACATGCCGCAACTATATATTTTCTCGTAGCATAACCCGCTCCTCATAAAAACATGTTGCGGTTCCTCATTGAGGCCATCTATTCAAATGGTGCTTAATAGGTCTGGACTGAAATTCTCCTTATTTTTTAACCATTTTAACCACTCATTAGATTCGTCCTGGTAAAGGGTTGATGAGGGGCTACTGTCAGAGAGTGGCTTCACCCCCCTCCCCCCCCCCCCCCCACTTCCCCAGTAGTTTTCCCCACGGAAAGATGATTATGATTTTTTCATAGTTGATAGTAGAATTTCCCACCGGAAAATGGCTATAAATAGTAGAATTCCCCCCACCCCCAACCCCCGGCGCAAATATCACTATATAGCCCATTTTCCAGGGAAAAATCTACTATACGTGTTTTTGCATAGCCGTTTTCCCCTCTAAAGTGGATTTTACCCCTGGTAATATCCAGGCCGCGTAAGGCAATCGGTTGCGCATCTGACTCAAGAGCCAGAGGTCCAGGGTTTGATACCCGGTCCGGTCACATACTTTCATTTCTCCTTCCGCTGAAGAAAGGTAGTTGTCAGTTAGTGGCGAAATGTAGGTGCACTGAGCACTGCTTAACCGCTTAGGAGGTCTAAGCCTGCCCAAAAAAAGCGTAGTTAGGGTAACTGACCGTCCCTACATGACCATAGCTGTTTACCGTGGACGTAAAACAATAAAATAACAACAACAATCCATGGTAATAAGAGTTAAGGAAAACACGCTACATGGTGGAATTTGCCCCCTCGCCAATCATAACAGTCAGGTTCATAAATGAAACTGAAATGCGAGTAGCCGTCTGAATAATATCGCCGGATAACAGATGCTACAACCGCATGCAAGAGTCCATCACACCGACAATCAAGTCCTGATATTCGATGTCTTATAGTGAAAACTACTATTAAAAACATTTTCACATAACTGAAACATACTTCCATTCCAGCCTCTAGATGTGTTTTTCATTTTCAGTTGTAAATTAAAGCATCACATGAACAACTTATTTTCCTTTCTCGTTGCTTGAAGAGGCTAAAAATTGCATAAAACACATGTCGTTTTGAATGGTGCAAACACCTACAACCTCTTTTCCGCAAAAAATATGTAAAATGTAATAGATGGATGCTTCTAAACTGAACAGAATATGTTTATATGCAAACCTGAAATGCCGTTTTATAAGTCACAGTTCCCTGGGAAAAGCATTTTTTTCATCTGCATTGTCGGTAAACTGTATGTAAGCTACGTTACCAGCATGATACTGAATAGTTAGCAAGCAATAAACAAGTGTTCCGCTTCCAGATAAATCTTTAAAATGATCATTTATGGCTGTCAAATTCGATAAACACTATATGGATGCATTAACCGCTTATACATGTAATATGAAAAAAAATCTCCGAAAACTACACGTTCAACAGAATGGATAAGGGTGTAAGCTACGTTACCTCAACAAAAGAATGGGGAAAATTGTTACATTCGTAATCGATATGCTTACAGTTGGAGTGCAAAACTATCAAAAACTTCCGACTTTCTATTTCGTTTATTGGAGTATGCATAAGTATATTGTATGATGTAAGCTACGTTATGTAAGCTACGTTTTAAGTATTTTGCCTTTGTTCCATAACTGCTGTTGAAGTTTTGCCAAATAAGAAATACAGCACTTAGTATTCTTATCTTTACGTATTTTTTTCTTTTTAAAACTTGCTACTTCCGGTTTATACAGTTTAATGGTCTGCTAATTGTCGATTATCTGATTCCCATTATTGTGACACTAGGCACCCTTTTTTAGGTATGTAAAAAGAAACCTTTCAGAATTTGTATAAACATATTTATCATATGATTATTTAAATGTGCTAATGTGCGTGCTAACTGCATAAGATATAAGACCAGCTCGCAAGCTTTATGAAAACCAAGCCGGCACCAGCCTCTCTTATGCAGTGATATATATTCAATCACAGAGTAGCCTGTTGATTTTAAGTGTTTTAAATGGAGGATACACGTTCAGATGAAATAAGTTGGCATCTTCATTTGTGCCTCTCAACCCTTAAAAGAATTTGCTTCCACAGGAGCAAATTGTCTCTTTTAAGGGAAAACCCACTAATAAGGTCCGAATCTTAAAAGAATTTGCTCCTCCGTGCCGGTGTACCGTGAGATCCTTAAGATCCGTGAGCGATTTCAGAACGCATGCGCAAACGGAAGCGCATACAGATTGGGGACAGCCCCGTTTAAGCCGTGAAAAATGTCATCATTTCCGGCCCCATATGACTTCCTGTTAGGGTATATTCCACGAAAAAAACTTAAAATAGGCGTGTTTCGTATCTGTATGATGATTTTGTTTGTGGTTTCTTTGATAAATGCCGATGAGTTTAGCTTTGATTGCTTTAGATGTACTCGAAATAACTATTTTGCTTCAAGTTAGTGCATTTCTTCGCACAATAATCTGACAGCTCGGCCACACCTGTTATCTGTAGTTTAAAACACCTGTAAAGCCAGCAGCAGTGCAGTGCAGTACTGATTCCAGTAAGCTACCACGCTTTACTTATTTGTTTTTAATTTGATTAGCGAAAATATGTCTCAAATATTAATCGGATACGCTAGCACAACGGTAGCCCATTCAAAGGAAGGATTTAGACATGTAGTATGTTCAGTTTTTCTTTTCTGGCCGAAATTTTAGGGCTGCCATTGCAGCACCGGCCGCAGCGCTTCCGGCGGCCTCGCATAGCTCTACCAAGGCTCACATAAACAAAAATCCGCTAAGGTTTTTGAATGTCAAAAACTATTTTTGACAAAATTACAGGCCTTCGAACTTAGAATTTTCAGTCATTTGTCAACAATATAGGAAGTGAGTAATCAACTCTTTTCACAGCCTATGGTGGATCGATCTGAAAATTTGCGCACATGAAAAGATGTGCGTGAAGATCCTTAAAAAGGGAAAATTAGTTTGTAGCAAAATGACAGGCTTTGGATCTTAGAATTTTTCAGTATTCATTAACCAGTGTATGATCTGGTATAAGCAACACATGCTGATTAACTGGTTTCAGTTATTTTGGGGAGGACTTTATTCACGACACGGTTTATAGGCCAACAGTCAAATGAAACTGAAAGGCGAAAGAGAAAGCGAAAGTAAACTTCTTACATAAAAAATCCGAGTGTATTTATAATTGTGACAGTGCCTAGCATTTTGAGCCTTGTGGAGGTGCGATGTTGACGTCACGAAACGTGCAATGAAAGTGACGTCATAAAATTTGCACTTAAAGTTAATAGGATCTCCGCGCACTGACTAATAAATCTCAATGCGTCACCTGAAAAGAGTGATTCAACATTTCTATCCGCGGTTTTAATTTTCTTCATCTTCACTCTTTTAAGAATGTTCGCACAATAGATATTTGAAAATCGACGTCACGAACCAGAGTCTTAAAAGTTTATTCAGCTAGTATGTAAATTGTGTCCAATCTGTGACACGAAAACAAAAAATCGGGTTGATGTGAATTTCATTTGCTTTTGAAGTAAACCTTAGCGCTATTGCTTTGTGCTTCTTGAAATCTATTCTGGAAGCACTAATAAATAAGAAAATGTTAAAAACAAAATTTCCAATTTTAGCTCCATAAGGCTCAAAATGTCAGACACTGTCACAATTATTTACCAATGACATACTTGAAATGTGGGTCAGTACTTAGGTTATACGGAGTGAGTAAGTGAGTGAGTGAACATGGGTTTAACGTCCCACCAACAACGAGGTCATATGGAGACGGGACCTCGGTTTAAAGTCTCATCCGAAAGACCGGAGAAGCGGGGGATCGATCCTGCGACCCCTGGATTGGGAGTCTGGAATGTTATCCACTACACTACAGCCGCTCCAGGTTATACGGCTAAAGCTGGAAAATCAGTTTGTAGCAAAAGTACAGGCTTTTCTCAGAATTTTTCAGTGTTTATTAACGAGTGTATGATATCAATCTGGTATAAGCTTCACATGTTGATTAATTGTGAAACATATCAGTTATTTTGAGGAGCAGTGGAGGAGGCCGGGGAGAGGGGGTTGGTGGGGGGGGGGGGGGGGGGTTGGCTGGGGACTGCGGACTTAATAGCGTGCTTAGCGCATGGAGGCGTCATCCGTATCATACAGTTTTCTAGTGAAATGACAGCATTTTGATTTCCACTCATATAACGTACAAGAAACTTTTAAGAAAGTAAGTTCCTGATGTAGAATACTTCCAGCTAGAACGAAATTCTGTTATATTCATTTTGTTCTATTTTCGTGTTACTTCAGAATAACACTTTTAACGATACAAGTTAGGTAATATTCACCTTCCATTTTTATCGTCATCAATCCCCCCATCCCACTAAAAAAAGAAATAATAATTATAATAAGATAAAATTAAATAAAAAAAATAAATACTTAAAAAAATAAAAGAGACGTTGATTTCATAAAAAATAATAATAAATAAAATGAGTTACTAAGAAAAACTGTTTCTCAGTAAGAAATAAAACAAAGTGATAGTACACGATAAGAATCCGAAAGGATAGATAAAACAATGTTTTGGAGGCAAAAGTACTAAATTACAAGAATTCAGTAATTTTCAGGATTTGTCAGGATTAAATCAGCTTGGCAGAAACTAACGTGAAAAAGTGATAAATCATTACTGACCAATCAGAAATACAAGTTGAAACAAAGAAGAAATACAGGTATAATAGGTCACGCCCATTTCACAGTGACTGAGCAACTTAGCAGTTTTGATAGGATTAACTAACCGGTGAACCATGCTGTGTACATGCTCTTAGAGAATTGACCCCGACCGACCCGACTTACTGCTATATAAACTAGGGTTGCTCGGGGTATCGATTTCACATGTGTTTCTAATGAAACCGGTCGTATAATCCTCCGGTATACCAATAAATGATACAGAATTATGCAATTTCGCAGTAGTGCCCCAGGTGGTGAAGATAACGCTGTTAACCGATTTTCTCTAGTTAAAAGTAAAACATAAATATCCCGCATCCTTATCTTGATATAAACTAGAAAACCGAAATCCTCGTTAAAAGTTACGTTGTGTAGGCCTTTTGAACAGATTTCTACGTTAAAATTTAAGCGTTTTGTAATAAAACAATTTCATAATGGCACGGGAACCAGCGAAACAGTACTCCCTGGCTTACAGCCTTTATACAAAAAAATAGTTCCAGTTGTATTGCAAACTTATTTGCGTATGATAATTCAAAAATATATCTTCAAGCACACCGACTGTATTTAGAATAAAAGTATACAAAACTTTATTATTGTATTTGCGATTTTTAGTGTATTTTATGAGAGCGTTCTTTCAGCGGCGCACTAATACCGCTAATCAGGTTTCAGTAGCACTGCTGATAAAGATACTATAAGCTTGAATTACCTGTATTATTAACCGGGAACCATTTATTGGAAAAAGTAGTTCACAGAGTATGTTTAGCTGCTACCTGCAGCGTTCTGATAATTAGGGGATGGCTAAAACATCTGGTCTGATTATCAGTTAGGCATAAATTTTAGGTTATTTTTCTCTAAGAGGATGTACACATCATGAATTAACCACACCTACTAAAAAGGGATTAGGATCGGTTCCCATTACGTGTACATAAGAAAAGGATAAAAATTATATAATAATAATTATCATTTTTATTATTAAAAATTATAATTATTCTGATTATCATTTTTATTATAATCAAAAAATAATAATGAGATAATAGACTGTATGAGGATACGAACTTGTGGCATCACGAAGAAATGTTATATGTGCGTAGATCAATACTGATATCAGGCTGCGTTTCTATGCCGACTGATCAAGCTTTACTCTGCATTTTATCAACGCCCTACATATTTGATGTGAAAAAGAATATTGGATAATTATTGATTATAAGTAGCCAAAAAATAGGGGACTATATAGAAAAAAGGAAGTGACAAGCTGCCCCCCTCAGTTTTATGTGGTTTGGAACCACAAATTGCTTGACCATGGACAAGGCTGGCTGTTATAATCATTTTGGAAAAATAAGAATTCGCTTTAATAAAATTACGGTATGAAGACTTATGCTGCCTGAATGACTCAGGCCGGTGATTGTCAGTTTTATGCTGCAAACTAGGAAGAAGAAAATTCCTAAAACAATGAAACTGTGTACCAAAGTTTCATGTCTATAACAAAAAAGGAGGATAAAATCACAAGACTCGGCATAAAAAAAATAAAGTTACAGAGATGTAGATGTTCAATCTAATTTGAATAGGCTACTGCTGCTTGGAATAAAAAGAAATTTTCGATTAAAGATTTTCAATATTCAAAATAAGAGAAAAAAAGGAATTAAAGTTTAACCATACTTTCAGATCTGGGAAATCATACATACACCTTGTTTATTTTAGGCACTAAATAAACTTTTTAAAATCAGCTATGTATGTCTCCATTCATTCTTTGAACATTTCATTAGCACTGTATTAGCTTCATCAGTAAGTTCTTATGATGTTAGCTCTGGATCTAATTAGCTGTCCATATGTGCTCTTGTTCCTTTGTCTAAAATGGAGATAATTTATGCATATACCTGCAACCAAGATTGTCACATCAGTTCCCAATTAATGAACTCATCCCTATTATGCTACATTATTAGCCAACTATAAACTGCTCAGACCTGTTTTATCTTAACTTTTTCGTCCTTAATTTTTTTTAATAACCAATTAGGGTGTTGGGGTGAAAGGGGTGTGTGTTGGTTGGGGGGGGGGGGGGGGGGGGGGGGGGGGGAGGGGGTAGTGGTGGCGTGGTGCAGGGTCTTGCAGAAGCAACAATTAGTGGACCTGATTAATGAGAGCAAACAGCATGTGTCTTATTGGGGCATACATAGTTTCACTGCGGATGACCTTGATTCAAAAGTTTAATGGTTCCCGGATGTTATTCAAAGCTAATTAGCACCAGACCAAGTGGGACGATGCGCAGACTGACCTGCGTCTGATTTGTTCACATTTTCATTTATAAGTCACGTGGTTGCGGTAAGAAAAGAAAAACCGCAAACCATAAAAATAGAACCAATTTAGGGGTCGCAGGCTCGACCCCCGGCTTTTCCGGTCTTACAGATGAGACTTTTAACCAAGGTCTCGTCTCTGAATAAGCTATGTGTTGGTGGGATATTAAAGTCTTCATAGTCCTATCAGCGGTAAACAAGAGCTGTCGCCTGACAGCATAGCTCGCCTGAATTGGTGCTTGCCCATCACACAGCCGCTATGGTGGTGTGCACTCTATGCATAAAACTTCAGGCAAGCATGTCCATAATGAAAACACATTTATAAACAAAAGCTATCTCAGAAATAAGTCTTAAAATAAAATTAAAATAAAAAAATGAAATGAAATTTCAAAGTCCACAAGCTTGAGGTAAAAAAACTGACGGGTAGGGGGGAGGGGGAGGGGGGGGGGCTATGTGGACTGCTATGCATAAAACTTCAGGCAAGCATGTCCATACTGAAAACACATTTATAAACAAAAGCTATCTCAGAAATAAGTCTTAAAAATAAAATTAAAATAAAAAGAAAATGAAATGAAATTTCAAAGCCCATGAGCTTGAGGTAAAAAAAACTGACGGGTAGGGGGAAGGGGGGAAGGGGGTTGGGGGGGGGAGGGGGGGGCTACTAGGCTGTATCAAAACCCTGAACCATTATCTAACATCAGTCCAAGTATTAGTATCAACTGAGTCCATCATCATGGCACTGTGAAATTATGTCTTCATAAATATAAAACTTTAACCAAAATCTTTAAGACAAAATTCTAAGTCGATGACCTTGACTTCAAGGTCATCCAGTGGGGTAAGTATAAGGCGTTTTGTAAAAACTCAAAAAAGAGTCTAACATCAGTTCAAGTATAAACTAAATCTCTGCAAAGCATTATGAATCAGTATGCAATTACAAAACTTTAAAAAAGACAAAAAATTCCCAAGTCCCTGACCTTGACATCAAGATCACTGAGCGGGGTTGGGGTAGTACTCTGTAGATCTAACTACAGTGCAAATATAAAAAGAATTCATCTATGGGTTCAGGAGATGTGTGTCTTTAAAAAACTTTAACCAAAACATCCAATCAATAAAAAGACAATGTTCTAAGTCCATGACCTTGACATCAAGGTCACAGAGGGGGGTGGGGATGGTACCTTCGAAAACTTTAGACCAATATCTAACTTTAGTGCAAGTATCAAAGGAATCCATCCATGGGTTAAGGAAATATTGGGCTTTATAAAACTTTAACCAAAACATCCAGTCAAAAAAATCACCAATTTTCTAAGTCCATGACCTTGACATCAAGGTCACGGAGTGGGGTGGGGGTGGTACTCTGTTAAACCTTAGACCAATATCTAACTACAGTGCAAGTATCAAAAGAATCCATCCATGGGTTAAGGAGATATAGGTCTTTAAAAAACTTTAACCAAAACATCCAATCCGGACGCCGACGCGGACGCTGACGCTGACGCGGACGCGGACGCGGACGCCGACGCCGTGGTGACAACAATAGCTCTTCCTGAACTTTCGTTCAGGCGAGCTAAAAAACGCCTAAACTCAAATCATTGTAAAAAGCGGTTCAATCTTCACGTTTGGTAATAAATTGTGGGTGGGTGTGCCTATATTGAGTCACATAACTGGTAAAACGTAGAGAAAACAAGTTTTTGAAAACTAACAAAACGCTCCAAAAAATACAATTGCCTGTTCTGGTTTCCCGTCTAGCAATGCTATATAAACATACATGTAGGCCGGATAGTGATTGGGGCTCCACGTGTGTACATTGTATTTTTACCATTTCATGAAATCAATCGAAAGTAGGTCAATTTAGTTGCCAACTAAAATGACCCAGATAAGTTTTAAAACCGTTTTTATGTGAAACTCAAGAATGTTTTATTTTTTAAAAGCTGCCTAATCACGGTCATTTACAATTACGAAACTGTAGTGGGAAGCTTACAGCGATACATCTTGATAAAATTTTTCATGCTGATAGAGCAATGGGGCCTTTAAACCCGGGTTCACTCACTCAAATATTGATAGACTGAAACAATTCTGCCGAACCTTCTCAGTTCTAGTTGACTTAGGGGTCCCGGTAGCCCAGTAGGTTAAGCGCTGGCCAACTGATCTAACGGTCCCGGTTTCGAGCTCCGCCCGAAGCGGAAATATTTCCAGCCGTATACGGAGTTCCATTGCACACAGCCATTTCATTATCCTCCTCTCATTGTTCTATTTTGAACTATTTTTGAAAAGGACGAAACTTCACAAGTCAGCCATCCATCTAATGGGCTGATCGATTTGGCAGCGCAAATTGTCACCGACCAGACAATGCTTTATGATAAAGGTATACATAAAGTTGAAAATTGAATCTTAATGTTGTTTCAAATGCTGCATGTCCCCTCGAAAAGAAATTAACAGACGTTGCTTTCGAATGAACTAACTCCGCGTTGTTTCCGCACACCAAATGTAATGCGACTTTTGTTTTATACGATTATTGACCCAGGATTTATTCAATTTCAGCTAAAAATTTATGACTGCGATTGACACGAGTCTAACGCCTGTATTCTAGAACGTCACTCCAGCTACACTCATTGAGTTAATCCTGAATATTGCTCAAATTTCAATGGGATAATCCTCCCCCTGGCTACAAAGTTGAGTCACTCACAGGTGAGTGAGGTCTTAGAATACAGCCATAAGATTTCGAGGTGTGAACCATGTCAAGAGAAAGTAATTCTTTTACTTTTAAATGTACATGATTAATTATTATTATTATTATTTAACTTTAATTATGTTTGATGCTTTTGATAGTAAGACAATCTACACATACATTAGTTTACCAGTTAATTTAGTTACCAGTGCAAGCAACAGGTGTCTGATCCAAAAACGGACTTGCTGTATAACGTTCCTTTTCGCAGGACGCACCAAATCAGTTAATCCAGCATATCGCACCGGAAAAAGTCATAAAGTTTTATAATACCTTTTGGACCTGTCCGTCAAAAACTATATATATTATCCGAAAAGGGTCATAAAAATAGTTCACATAAATTGGGACGCGTCAGTCAAGGAAAAAGGCACCGTATATTCGTGTTTCAGCTTGAGAAAAAAGTATCTCCCGCGGTATGATCAGAGCAGTGAACTATTAGGTCACTGATCAGAGTCTTGACTGTGCTTGTTATCAGTCTATTAATCATTTTAAATGCGGACTTGGGTCCGCGCAGACAGCGGACTGGTCATTCGCCGACAGAAGAGGTCAGAGTGCGCCTTTTTTCATGTTGCGAGTCATCCGTATTCAAAAGATAGGACAGTGTAAAAGTGCGCTAATAGAAAATACTAATGCAGCTAAGGTATCTTAGCAGGCTTATCAAAATCTGCACACTTTTTTTTATCAATTTTTAGACTTCCCAGGAAAGATAGCTTGTGTATGCTGAAAGGAAGGACAGAACAGACTTCGCGACAGCGTAGGCTGATCCGTGTCTTCCCCATTTTGCACATGCCATAAGATACCTTTTAAGTATATCCTTATGAAAGAGTTGATAAAAATGTATCTTCAGATAAATACAACACAATATAAGACAAAACAAATTACAGTAACGCTGCTATTTTACTAAATCAGAGTATTCATAACGCAGAAATTCAAATATGGGAACATGTTTTATTGATCAAAAATGCGAACGTTACCATTAACATACGATAAAATAATTAATTTGCCTATTTACTGTACTCTAGTTATAATTTTGCCTCATATTTTATATTATCTAAAATTCCTCACGACCTGAAAGTCCTCACACCCCCTCCCGTGAGCCCCTTAAGCTACTTCCGGTTTTTAACCGGAACCTGAAAAATCTCACGGTCTGACAACGCTCACGCTACACCGGCCTCCGTGTCGCGTGACAGTATCTATCATTCTGTTTGTCTGTCTGTCCGTCCTTCTGTCCAACCATAATCTATCTATCTATCCATCAATCCATCCATCCATCCTGGCTTACGCTCTTATCGACATGCTACGCATCTACTATATCCCTTGACTCAATGGATGTATGAATATTGTCGGCATTCTAGGCATTTACTATATACCCCTTGAATCAAGGTTGTATGACTATATCATTGGGACAAGCCAAAAAGCTGATTATACTTTGGTGACTTTTACCCAATTTTGAAGCTCACATGAGCTCCAACGCTGTTAATATTTTCTTTGTCTGCGGAGACGTGATTCTTTGTACCCACAATACCTCTTGAACCGAGTTATGTTTGCATAACTTGCATAGCTGTATCATCGACACAAACTTAACACCGGTTTCAATTTTGGTGACCTTGACTGCGTCTCTGAGGTCATGTGTATGCACTTGTAAATATTAACTGATAGTATTCTCTGTAAGAATAGAATACATATTTAATGTTACTAACTTTTAGATTTTTATATCTTTTATTTACTTGTTATACTCACTTATTATGTAAGCTACGTTACTCAATTTAAATTCATTGTAAAACTGTTACTTTTTTCCATTATCTTACTTCTTCCCTTGTTTTTTTACATGCATTGGTATTGCAATCTGTTAATATGAAAATATGCACAAGAGCCTCTTTCTTTCTGTTCTGATAAAAAAAGAAGTCAGTGCGTTAAACCTGTTTGGGACAATTAATGCATGAGTACATGCACTTCGTAAGATTCTAATAGTTTGCCATTTGAAAGTTTCGTAGTATCCGCTGTTTTACTATGCCCAACAATTTTATGTGCTAAAATGTTTCACAGGCGGTATTTTTAATAATATCTGATGTACATTATCACCATTTCACTAACGAAGGGGTAAAAACTTACATTACTTCTTTATCTTACCCCATGGCCCTTGGAGAGTATGAAAGTTTATTAAAAATGTTCCCCGAATGCAGATATTTTGACATATGGTTCTTAGTATATATTAAAATGTATGAAATAAAGAAAATTTGCATTTTCGAGAAAAAAAATAATTTCATGTTTTTATAATTTTATTGCGCGCCTACTCTGAGAACAGGTGATCAGTCTGTCTTATTTTTGTTCTGGTGAAACAGGAAGGCATTTTGGTTTTTCGTGCCAGGCAAAAAAATAAATAAATAAAAGGCTAGGAGTATGCGTGGTTGTGCACATAAATTTGTACAATTTTCTATTTGTACAAGAGTGCAACTGTGCGTGCGCACATGCAGGAGCCTTTGGCTCGACTCCCATCGGGGCACATGTCCGATTATTATTTTCAGTATAATAAACCCCCTGCTGAATCAAACACGATTGAAAAAAAAAAAAAAAAAAAAAAATTATCTTCCTGTATGCGTATATATGTGTATGAATACCTGCGATGGGAATAAGTCACAACCTCTTCTTTTCTTAAATTAGTATTACTGATTATTATATACTGAACAAAAAAAGAAACTTTACACTTAATTTATTCAAGGATATCTGCCAAAGTACATATCGTAAGAAAATAATTTTTATCTCTCATTAAGCTGCATTAAATTTCCGTTTAAAATAAGTAGACGCGTCTTTCGACCACCACAAATACCACCCCAGTCCATCAGTGAACCACCACCAAACCGATCTCTTTCGCGAACACAACAATCTGTATACCTTTCACCCTGCCTCCGATACACACGTATACGACCATCAGCCTGTGATAAACTGAACCGAGATTCGTAGGTAAAGAGTACATTATTCCAATCCACATGACGCCATCTCAGATGTTGACGACAATAAAGCCTTGCGATTCGATGACGTCGCAGAAGTATGGGTCCTTTATACACGGGTGGTAATCAGTGGAACTAGCTGCAAAATGAGTCAATGGAATTTCGTTCCCTCGTCACATCCGGAAACCCGCGAGCTAGTGCTGTCGACAGAAAATCAGTAAACAAAGGTAGATCTTGAAGAATTTTATCAATTTTTATTTCTTTATTAGCGATCCCAGGTAACAACTGCCGATGCTATTGTGTGTAGATATGATTCAACTTTATTCCCCGTCGGAGTTCGCCGCAGAAATGAGCAGGGCTTGAACTAACTTGTGGCAAATGTTTGAAACACCGAACTAAAAATCCACCAATTTCTGTCAATATGGAGATTTGGGTACACGATTTTTTCATTTTCCGTCCAAACTATAGCGTTCAGACCCTCTAAAGCACCATCCCTGGTAAATTCAAGCATGAAAAGTCACAAATAAGCAAAAACGTGTGGGTGGAGATTACGTACCTGGACAATATTGACAAAATTTCTGCCTGAGCTAGAGCGCTCGACATGGACATTAAATCCAACATCTTTCGAAATGTAGTGATAGAGTATGATATGTACATTCATTTTGATGTATTCATTTATGATCTTGTTTTATTTAATGGACTGATACCAGTCTACCAAACAGCCTTGCAACGCGTGTAACGCTGGTTCCGGCGGCCATCATGCCAATAGCTTTATCACACTCATTTTGACGTAAGCGCGGCATTTCAACGATCTACGTGATTGACTTTTTCTTTAATTTTCGATATGCAGACTAAATTGACTATAGAATGGCGCGTGTACATGTAGAGAATACCTCATGTATACTTACTAGCTGACAAAAACATGCATGTTTCATGATTTATCGGTGCTAAACATATTCGATAATCTGTCGTATGGTTATCTTGTAAGACGTATGACAATTAAATTTAAAGCAATTTAAAGTACGATAAGATACCCTTAATTTGTGGGGTAAAACATTGCGTTAAAAAGTAAAGTTTCTTTTTGTTCAGTATAATTAACATGGTTGCTAATTTTGCGTATTAGGTACAAATCGCATAAATCGTATTTATCACCTCCCTTGAAGAAGATAACTTCTAATCTGATTCCGTAAAATATCTCTGTTCCATGGCGTTCCGTTTCGTTCCGTTCCATAAAATACAAATAGCCGTACCGAATTCTCTAACAGCCCATTTTCCGGTGGGGGAAAAGGACTACAGGGGGTGGGGGGAGTGGCTCTATGAGGTCCGGACAATCCACTATATAGTCGTCCTTCCCATAGCAATTTTTCCGGGGGGAAAGGGGGAAACTATTCTCTGACAGCTACAACACAACACTATATGTGTGCCTTTATTAGGACAACCATGGTCACATGATTTGGAAACCACAAAATGGAAGTTTTATGTTAACTGGCCGCACTAGAAAATAACTTTGTATTGTTGAGGGGCTATCTGACCAAAACGACATCTGCTCTGTTCTGTCCCACTCTGCTTGATGATTCCGGCATTTTTAAGGGCGCACGTAAAAATAACGGTAAAAGGACTGGCAGCTGGTTGCCAGTTATTTTACCGTAAAATCTACGGATTTTTTGTACAGTGTAGATAGATGGATTCTTGCGATTAAACGTTCTTTTCAGAAGGATTTCACTCATATCAGGATGATGGGAGGGTAATAACGAAAGGCTGTGTGCAATGGAATTCTGTTTACTCTATCAGGACTTCTGCCTCGAGCAGTAATCGAACCCGGGACCGTTAGATTAGAAGGCCGGCCATTATTTCGATGAGATTTCGGGGGTCTAAAAGACATGGTATATGTATAGCCGCAGCTATTGGCAAACTACAGAGGTGGTCAGACATTATTTAACAGCTAGCAGCTTGGGTAAGAGTGTATGTAGATAGAGAGGGGTGGGGCGGGGCAGTTTGAAGAGGGTTTAAGGATCTCAGAGCATCTACATTGTAAAACAATTTCCGTAGATTTTACGGTAGAATACCTGGCAACCAGCGGCCAGATACGGACGTCCGTAAACTTTGGCAGGAGTCATCACGCAGAGAAGGGTAGAATAAGACAGGCATTGTTTTAGACATACATGTATAGCCCTTCAACACCATAAAGGTATTTTCGAGTGCAGTCAGACAAGATAATTCTACCACATCGTGATTTCAAGAAGTGTTCTACAGGCAGACGCCCGTAAAAGTAAAGGGATATGGACTGGCAGCTGGTTGCCAGGTATTCTACCGTAAAATCTACGGATTTATTTTTTAAAGTTTATGTGCGTTTGTGCGAGCGTGTGTGTATATATATCGTCATACATTCATCAGAAAGTCATATATTCGAGTTACACTGTGCAAATGAGAGCTATTGCTATAGCGGAAAGCGGATCGTGTGTGTGTATGTGTGTGTATTGGGGTGGGGGTGGGGGGGGGGGGCTTTGCTCACAGAACATACGAGTACGTCAATGCGCTTCAGCATATATTTTATGCAGATTGTCTCAGCTGTTTCAGATGATAGCTCCAAACTTGAGGCCTTTTCGTGGGTTGCACAAGCCACCGCAGCCTTAATCCATCTGAAACTAAGTTGCAGAGATATCGTATCTCTTGAATCAATGTTGAAAAAATACATCTTTCTGTATTCCAGTGAAACGCGGACTCTGACAGCATAGATACAGAAAAAACTAAAGGCCCTTTAGATGAGATGCTACCCAATTTTATTGAACACCTCATACAGGGACCACGTAACTAAAGAGGAAAATCGCAGATCCAAGCAGCCATTGAAAAATATTGAACAAAATATTAAACTATTGAACATGATCATGAAATCGAATGCCACATCTCAAGGTCTTCGATGATTCCATAGGATACAGTGAAAAAAAACAGGGAGAAGTAGAAGTGGTAGACAGAACAAGAGGTGGGGAGACAAGAGAGCTCCTTTGAAGAATACTGGAATGAAGCGAATTGATATAACTTCCCCCTCCTTTGATAGACAGGCCGCCGTGGTGATTGCTATCATCCAGCTAGGGTATGCGTCAGGACGAGTGTGCCCATTATTCCGAAACTTGCAAAAGCTCGATTGTCCGATCGTCCGCTAATCCAAGGGCAGGTTAGTCCTGATGCCATGTAGTTCGGGGCCCACAGTCCGAGGGCCCAGAGTCCGAGGCCCGATAGATTTAACTCAGTAAACTTACCTGCAAGCTGCGTTTCCAACATCAACTAAATCTGAAACCGCTGTGTCTGGTGTTGTCGTACCAAGGGACCTACCCAAAGGGAAAACTGAAATCAATTCTCGCCAAGCGTATTTTCATTACGGTTACATGTATTAAGTATACACTTCCACACTTTCGCCATGGCTCATGTCTAATGTACATTTCCGTGACGTCTCGTAAAAATGGACCTAAGGCCACACATGAAGCGCAAATACTCATACTAATCTGCTTGGCCGTTCAAACTGAACTTTACTCTTTAGATTCGCAAGTTTGCATTATATTATACGTACAGCGAATACATTGACTGAAGTTAGGGACTTCCCTGTTCGCACACTTATTCTCACACACCGACAGGTACCTTTCTGCACTGCGACGTTCATTTATGCTGTCCATTTATGTATACAGTTCACGGTGTACTTCAGGTAAGATGGATGAATGAATGACTTCATTTTACGTCCTTTTCAACAGTATTTCAGCAATATCAGGACGATGGGCGGGTGATAATGGAAGGCTATGTGCAATGGAACCCCGTTTACGATGGAAAGAACTACGCCTCCGGAAGGACTCGAACCCGCGTCCTATAGAGCAGTAGGTCATCGCTTAAGTCACTTAGCTATCGGGGAACCTGCTTAATCCACTTAGCTACCTGGGAACCTACTTCAGGTAAGATTTTTTTCAGTGGGGCGTGGGGGTGGTGGGGGGATTAGAGAGATGGATGGGTGGATGACTTGCGATTTACGTCTTTCTTAACAGTATTGCAGTCATATGAGGACAATTTGTGGATGATAATGAAAGGCTGTGTGCAATGAAATTCCGTTTACGATTGAAAGATTGACACCTCCAGCAGGGCTAGAACCCGGAAACGCTCGATCAGCAGGCAACAGGCTCCTAAAAATTAGAGAAAAAGAGAGAATCACATTTTAGAAAGGCGCCGTGGTTGAATTGTTAGAGCGACGCGGTTGTGGTGCAGAGGGTCGCAAGTTCGAAACCGGGTTGTGCCAGCCGGCGACCGGAGAACCCTGTCAACCCAGCTATAAATGGGTACCTTTTCCGAATCAGGGAAAGATGAGGCAGCGAAAGGAGAATGATGGCCACCTCCTTTCATATGTTCCGTCCCAGATACAGTGGGCCTCTATCCCTCACTGCCCGTATGGCCACGAGGAACTGTAAAACCTCTACATTTTACTTTATGGCTGGTTCCTGAAGTACATGTATCGAATGAATGTCCAGGTAACAACCCTTAAAGTTGATGTATTTTTACCAAACCTGATGTTAAGGTGGGTTTACAAGTTACAAAATGATGTATATCATGCAACATGTGTCACCGTGTAAACACCCGAAAACCATATCTCAAATGACTAAAATCTTTTGCATGCAACATGTCTAAGCATAGCATTCTTTCGACAAAATGGTTGCATGGCACGCGTCATGCAACATGTGTCATTGTGTAAACCCACCTTTACACCTCTAACTTCGGCCTCTCATAGACCAATTTGGTCGACCAAATACGCCGCGTCCCTCCATCTAACTCAATGTCTCTCTCTGATCCCATCTGCTTGTCTTTAAAATTTTTGACGAGGATGTTATACTGGAAAAAATCAAAGAAATAGCCTACAGGACTAGAAACGATGATTATAAAAAAAACTTCATAAGATGGTCTTCGAAAAGCCATTGAGCTTACAAGAAAAAACGGAATTAAGCAATGATATTATTCCAAACTTAATTATCAACACACACACGCGCACGCACGCATCGGGATCGGCCGTGTTCGGTTCAGTTCAATTCTCCTAACGACGATCCCCAAGTGGCTCAGCGGTACGTAACCATAGTTGCACGCACTTGGCGCCGTGTGTCCGTCAAAGGGTCGGCCGTGTGGCTCGGTTTGCGAAGAGCTCGCACGGTGGGCAGGAGGTGGGATGAGTTCGATCCCGGTCGGACCATGAGGTTTTCATTCTCTTTGGCATTGATGACCATTGTGGGTCCACACTAGGGTCATCGGTATAAAAAAGTGCTTGTTTCGTCGGTTCCACCGTGATTCCTTGCAGATTTGGGACGAATCTAATTTCGCAGGGTGGAAATGCGAACGGTCAGCCATGACGTTCTGTTGCTTGGTTGGCAGAGTGCTCGCATGGTATGCGAGATGCCCGGGCTTCGAGTCCCAATTAGGCAATGACGTTTTTCCTCTCCTGTGATGCAAACACATGCGTGTGCGCACGTACACACACGCACGCAAGCGTATGATATACAAGCATACATACAGACACAAACTTTCGAGATCATTTTAGGCAAAGGCCATATGTCCTTAACCTTCACACAGTAAAGGTAATTCTTAAACACTTATATTAAGCCTGATACTTATGCAGACATGCGTGTTCCATAAACTCACTAAACCCCACTTCTGTCCTGTACAAAACAGAACAAAACTTTATTTCCATCTCAGGTCATAATGCACGATAGATGAGACAACGTCCCAAAATATAGCTAGAATATTACTGCATTGCACTGCATGGCGCAGCATTTCACATGAAGATACATGTAGCTGTAAAAAAGAAGGGAAGAGGGGAAAGATGGGCAGACAGACTTAGTTTAGGAGAGTTTTTTTAACATAAAGAACCGTCATCTATCAAATTACCATATTCGAAATCATATTGTACCCAGATATGACTGATACATCCAATTAGCATACGACGCCAGAACAACGTTAATATGACGTCGCATCAGTGTCATTGGGACGTCATGGCCCTACGCCTCGCCCGGGCAAAAGTCCATGTTGACGGCTTTGGCACAACTATAAAAACAATAGCTCTCCGTGCACAAAACGAGGAATTAAAATTGAACCAACGTTGGTTCAGTGTCATAACGCTGAATCAACGTTGACTCAAAGTCGACTCAACGTTGCCTGACTACTGGGTTGTTAATCAACTTTTCGTGTCCGCTCCATATCTCCTAACTCCGTAAGATTTTCTTGAAACTAGGGTCAAATGTTTGCCTTATCGAGACGATGTGCAGAACTTATATTTCAACGATGCCCGACAAAGGTCAAGGTCACACTTAGAAGTCAAAGGTCAAAAGGTAATATTTCTCATCCACTCCATATCTCAAAAGAATCATAACCCTACTTTCAGTTTTGACGGAATTATACCCCTTTGTATTTGTATTTTTCATATAGTAATTTCATATTAGCTTCGTCGCCGCACGATATCTAAAAAACTGTTTAAGATTTCTACATGAAAGTTTGTATAAATATAAAGCACCATCAGACGATGTGCAGAGAAAAAAATATAACCCTACTTTCAGTTCTGATGGAATTATGTCCCTTTGTATTTTTCGTAAAGTAATTTCATATGAGCTTCGTGTCCGCTCCATATCTCAAAAATCATTTAAGATTTCTTCATGAAAATTTGAATACGTATAAAGCACCATCAAACAATGTGCAGAGGAAAAAAATAACGGTTACCCGTCTTTCAGTTTTGACGGAATTATGTTCCTTTGTGTGTTTTTTTTGTATAGTAATTTCATATAGGCTTCATGTCCGCTCCATATCTCGGAAACCGTTTAAGATTTCTTCATAAAAGTTTGTATAAGTATCAAGCACATTCAGGCAATGTGCAGAGAAAAAAGAACCATAACCCTACTTTCACTTTAACAAAATTACGCCTCTTTGTATTTTTCGTATTGAAATTTTGTATTAAATTCATGTCTGCTCCATATCTCCTTAACCCTTTGAAAGATTTTTTTGAAACAAATGTTCATCGTATTGAGGCAACGTGAGAACTTGTATTTCAACAATGTCCGACAAAGATTAAGGTCACAATTAAAGGTCTAAGTTCAAAAGGTAACATTATTTGTCTGCTCCATATCTTGAAAGCCGTATAAGATTTCTTCATAAAAGTTTACACAAATATGAAGCATCATCAGACAATGTACAGAGAAAAAGAACCATAACCCTACTTTAAGTTTTGATGGAATTATGTCCCTTTGTATTTTTCGTATAGTAATTTCAGATTAGTTCATGTCTGCTCCATATCTTTAAAACCGTTTAAGATTTCTTCATGAAAGTTTGTTCAAATATCAGCCGATATGCAGAGAAAAAGAACTATAACCCTACTTTCAGTTCTTTCATCTCTTGTTTCTTTCCAACTTTAAGCCCCACGGGTGTATATTGTCCCGCTAAGCGGAGCTCTTTCTATTTTTGTCAACTCATGATCATTTTAATGATTCCTCTAAGCTTCAAAGGTTAATACGGGCAAAACAGGCATTAACCAGATCGCTTCGAAGGCAGCAGGGTCATGTTAAATGCCTTTGATAGGTAAGTATAAAACAGGCAGGTGAAGTTGGTTTGTTTTTCGTTTTTCGCTTTTCGTTTTTCGCTTTTCGTTTTTCGTTTTTCGCTTTTCATTTTTTGCTTTTCGTTTTTCCACATTCAACTCCTATATTAGCATTCGCACTGAAGCCGAATATCGAATTTTGAACTTCGAAATCCTATTTTGACATTCGAATTCAGCCGAGTATGGTATTTTGACACTCGAAATCCTATTTTGACATTCGCACAGAGGCCGAATATCGAATTCTGACATTCGAAACTTTTGACATTGAAACTTATGCCGAATATGGTATTTTGACATTCGAAATCCTATTTCGACTTTCGCTCTGAAGCCGAATATGGTATTTTGACATTCGAAATCCTATTTTGATATTCGAATTCAGACCGAACGTGGTATTTTGACATTTGAAATCCTATTTTGACATTCGCACTGAAGCCGAATATCGAATTTTGAATTTCGAAATCCTATTTTGACCTTCAAACTCTGGCCGAATATGGTATTTCGACATTTGAAATCCTATTTTTACATTCGCACTGAAGCCGAATATCAAAATACCATATACGGCCTGAATTCGAATATCAGGATAGGATTTCGAATGTCAAAATACCATATTCGGCTTCAGTGCGAATGTCAAAATACGATTTCGAATGTCAAAATACCATATTCGGCCTGAGTTCGAATGTCAAAATATGATTTCGAATGTCAAAATTCGATATTCGGCGTCAGTGCGAATGTCAAAATCGGATTCGAATGTCATAATTCTATATTCGGCCTAAGTTCGAATGTCAAAATAGGATTTCGATTATCAAAATTCGATATTCGGCTTCAGTGCGAATGTCAAAATTGGATTTCGAATATCAAAACACCATATTCGGCCTAAGTTTGAATGTCAAAATAGGATTTTGAATGTCAAAATTCGATATTCGGCTTCAGAGCGAATGTCAAAATAGGAATTCGAGTGTTAATATATCATATTTCGCCTGAATTCGAATGTCAAAATCGGATTTCGAAAGTCAAAATTCGATATTCGGCTTCAGTGCGAATGTCAAAATGGGATTTCGAATGTCAAAATACCATATTCGTCCTGAATTCGAATATCAAAATAGGACTTCGAATGTCAAAATTCGACATTCAGCTTCAGTGTGAATTTTCAAATGTGATTTAGAATGTCACGATATCATATTCGGCCTGAATTTGAATGTCAAAATAGGATTTCGAATGTCAAAATACCATATTCGGCTTCAGTGCGAATGTCGAAATAGGATTTCGAATGTCAAAATATCATTTTCGGCCTGAGTTTGAATGTCAAAATAGGAT
Organism: Ctena decussata; assembly: GCA_963989385.1. NCBI lineage: Eukaryota > Metazoa > Mollusca > Bivalvia > Lucinida > Lucinidae > Ctena > Ctena decussata. The sequence continues at coordinate 50,925,410 of OZ022498.1, read as the reverse complement.
TTCGAATGTTAGAATTCGATATTCGGCGTCAGTGCGAATGTCAAAATCGGATTCGAATGTCATAATTCTATATTCGGCCTAAGTTCGAATGTCAAAATAGGATTTCGATTATCAAAATTCGATATTCGGCTTCAGTGCGAATGTCAAAATTGGATTTCGAATATCAAAACACCATATTCGGCCTAAGTTTGAATGTCAAAATAGGATTTTGAATGTCAAAATTCGATATTCGGCTTCAGAGCGAATGTCAAAATAGGAATTCGAGTGTTAATATATCATATTTCGCCTGAATTCGAATGTCAAAATCGGATTTCGAAAGTCAAAATTCGATATTCGGCTTCAGTGCGAATGTCAAAATGGGATTTCGAATGTCAAAATACCATATTCGTCCTGAATTCGAATATCAAAATAGGACTTCGAATGTCAAAATTCGACATTCAGCTTCAGTGTGAATTTTCAAATGTGATTTAGAATGTCACGATATCATATTCGGCCTGAATTTGAATGTCAAAATAGGATTTCGAATGTCAAAATACCATATTCGGCTTCAGTGCGAATGTCGAAATAGGATTTCGAATGTCAAAATATCATTTTCGGCCTGAGTTTGAATGTCAAAATAGGATTTCGAATGTTAGAATTCGATATCAGGCCTCTGTGCAAATGTCAAAATAGGATTTCGAATGTCAAAATACCATATTCGGCCTGAATTCGAATGTCAAAATAGGATTTCAAATGTCCATAACCATATTCGGCCTGAGTTTGAATGTCAAAAAAGGGTTTCGAATGTGAAAATTTCATAGTCGTCTTCATAGCGAATGTCAAAATAGGACTTCGAATGTCAAAATACCATATTCGGCCTGGGTTTGAATGGTAAAATAGGATTTCGAAATTCAAAATTCGATATTCAGCTTCAGTGCGAATGTCAAAATTCGATATCCAGCTTCAGTGCGAATGTCAAAATAGGATTTCGAATGTCAAAATACCACATTCGGTTTGAATTCGAATGTCAAAATAGGATTTCGAATGTCAAAATTCGATATTCGGCTTCAGTGCGAATGTTAAAATAGGAGTTGAATGTCGAAAAACGAAAAGCGAAAAGCGAAAAACGAAAAGCGAAAAGCGAAAAACAAATAAACAAACCAACTTCACCTTCCTGTATAAAACTTAGTGGAGTGAAAATAGCTAATTCTTTTTACTGTGTGTCTGGAGTTCTAGAGAAAAGCAAATTTGTTTAAATTACCGTTCACACAGGTTATCACTAGGATTAACTGACAAAATATTTGAGTAGCATGAACATTTATGTCTTGTAACTTGGACACTAACTTATGCCAAAAGAAAGTTACTTTCGCAGAACGCGGAAGGTCAACAGGTCAGTCATCACAATAGTAAACGCGTGCAAGACGTTAGTCCGATTTAGACACGTTCTGTATAATTCACACCGGGTTAACTGTGTTTCAAGGATGTTACGAAACGAAAAAGAGCTGTTACGAAACGAAAACGAGTCATAGTTACCAACCGACTTGGTCATTAGTCGTTTTGTAACTATGACTTTTTTTCCGTTTCGTAACAGCCCATGTACGTACATAGTTAACCAGAGTTGTGAAAACTGGAATATAGTTGTAGTTTTAAGATAGAACTGGAATATAGAGACTAATTGTCTTGTTAAATCGCCTCCATTCAAATGTCATGCCCTTTTTCCTTGCTAATTCTTCATTTTATGTAGCAGATCCAGTCTGTTTACCCTGACTATTTCAAACTGGACAATAAAGGACTTTGCTGGCATATCCTTTTTTATAAGGACATCTGCTTTGTCTGACTACTGCTGTGATCGGACTGTTCGGACTGGTCCCAGTTTGATTTCAATTCCAAATCAAACACACATCATAATTCCTCTCTGGCTAAGGACAAATGCGCTTCTAATGAGAGACCAAAACATGCTTTATTGTAGAATTTCTTAAACACCTCTATACTGTAACCCAAAACAAACACGCCATAATGGAGGTCCTAATGAGGGCTCAAGCACGATTTTGGGCGAATTCTCAGGAAGAACATACGTTGGTTTGTAGCCCTTCATTAACTCGTGACAAAAGCGTTACCTAGAAGGTTAAATATATTTTCATGGATAATTATAAAATAGTCTCCCATAAGCACCATTTGACCTAGGGGCCCTCATTGAGGAGCCGAAATATGTTCTGTATGGTGAGTATGTCACAAGAGAAAATATACTTTTACGGCATGTGAGAATGGACAAGACACTGATTCCCCAGTATCTATACACTGTTGTTGCGAAGAACAATCTCCAAATATCCTCAGACTGCACTGAACCGTCCCTGTTCGGACATGCGTTAGAGCACATTTTGTCGTGGTTTTACTTACTTGTGAATGTACATAATATGGTTATTATAGATATGCTATGAGAACAATAAAGTCTCATTTTATTGTCAGTATTGTTGCTAAATGAAAACCCTTTGAAAATCCAAGCATTGATACAAAATTTGAACAAATTCGTTTCAATTTCAACTATTTCATATATTTCATTCAAACATTTCTCCTCCAAATGAAGTCAATTTTATATGGAGCCTCTATGGTTTGGAGGAATGAACGAATATATGGAAGGTTGCAATATGGCCGCAATGCTCATATATATACTGAGGGACTTTAAAAACGCATCATTGTGTATCATGTTATTTTACCCAGAGTTTGCAATATTGGAAACGTTTGAGCACGCGTGCGAGTTAGCATGGTTGAGTTCTTTAAGTCTGCAAACGCTTACAGAGAGTGTGCAACCATGCATAGAAATTTCGAGAAAATGGAAATTTGGTTACTTTTTCGCATAATGTTTTAACGAATTCACATTTTGTCAAATTTTAATGTTTATGCATCTGAATGATTACCACACACTGTAAAACAATGAAAAATGGCAAAGATCCTTGAAAAAGTGTTATATCGATGTTCGAAAATTAGATTTTAAAAAAAAAATAATAGGACACAGTTCAAAATTTGGAGATGCCCGACTTAAAAGGCGACCAATTGACTGTACACCTACCCAGGTCATGAGAGTATGTCTTTATGTACCAGTTCAAAGCAAATTTGAGTAATTATTCAAATGTCTGTTATGTTCACTTCCGGTTTTTGTGCAAAAAGTTTGAATCTTTGCAAAATGACCTTGAAAGAAAGAAATGTAACCGATAAAAAGAGAACACAAAGCATGAACAATGAATAACCTCTGATTTTTATGTCATTGAAATCTGATCTGCAGTAACGAAATTGCAGCAAACTGAAAATCACGCTTCAATCATCACTGGATTAATGCGAATTTATCTCCCTTTAGGAATATTCTAAAGCCAAATTTTGCATTCATTTTGAAAGCTTGTGTTCCCGGTTAAAATTGGAATAAACAAAAATTACAATAGTTGATGGCTGTATGAAACAAAAATTTATTTTTCTAGCATATCCAAAGCTACAAACTGGTGCGTTTCTAAAGTCTCTCAGTATAGTAACACTAACACCAGTTGGGCCTAAGTAGCTCCCCTGAGCTTATAACTACTGAAACATGAGATTATGGAAACGAGATGAAAGACTGATCTTGAAAATTTGACACGGAATCATTTTTTATTACAGTGCATCACCGGAACATTGTTTGTTGAAAAGTGAGTTGGAGAAGTTTGGTACATGTAATATGAAATCTAACAGGCCTCTGAGATAAAGTGCTGCTCTCGAAATCTTGACACGATGTACATTTTCATGAAATTAGGCCAATGAGAAGAAATTGTAAAGTTAAGTGGGTGAGTTGTGGTTCATACAAATGTCTGTATAGAAGTATAGTAAATACAAATATCTGTATAAAACTATAATAAATTAATGCATCTCCCCGAAAAATAGCAGATTTCTTATTTTTTTTGTTCTCTAAGGTCTAGAATACAAACCAAGAGGGCCATGAGGCCTTGAATCTCTCACATGAGCAATTTGCCCAGTGACTTTGGAGGAGACGTTTAAAAGGCCAAGGTCAGCCCAAGGTCATCATTTGAACAATCTTGGTATTACTAAAGTACATGTACTCGATGTCACATACCAAGTTATAAGGCCATTGGTCAGTTGGTTCTGGAGAAGAAAATCTTTATATGCTTCGCCATATATGGGTATGACGGTCATGTTGGTTATGTGAGCTGGACCGTTTGAGCAAATCTCGTTTCCTCAACCCCTAGAGGCTCTATATGAAATTTGGTTACACTTTGTCCAGTTGCTTTTTAGCAGGTGTTTGAAATTGTGGAAATATGAGATCATGATCAAAGGTCAAAGAATCACCTTGAACTCTTGTACTCACAAAACTTTATTTACTCATTAAGATGACTGTATATACCAATTTTTATTAAATTATACAAATCTTCAACGATTCCCATAAAATCTAAAGTTCTTGCATTTTTCCATATTTGACCTTGCCTTAAAATGTCTTCTTATATTTTGTTCTCTAATGTTTAGAATACAAAAAAGAGGGTCGTGAGGCCTTGAATCGCTCACCAGAGCAATTGGCCCAGTGGTTTTGGAGGAGATGTTTAAAAGGTCAAGGTCAAACTAAGGTCATCATTTGAACAATCTTGGTATTACTTGAGTACTCGGTGTCACATACCAATTGCAAGTTTCAAGACCATTGATCAATTGTTAATGGAGAAGAAGATCTTTATGAGTTTTTGCCATATATGAGCGTGGCAGCCACGTTGGTTGTGAGCGTGGCAGCCATGTTGGTCATATGACCTGGACCATTTGAACAAATGTTTGTTCCCTCATCCCCGGGAGCATTATATGAAATTTGATTACACCTGGCTCAGTGACTTTTGAGATGTTCGAAATATGAGAGACCAGGGTCAAAGGTCAAAGAATGACATAGACCTCTTGTACACATAAATTGTCATGTACTCATTAAAATGACTATTTACATGTTCACCAATTTTTAAGCCAAAATCTTCTACAATTCTCATAAAATCTTAAATTCTAGCATTTTTCCATATAAAAGAACCAGAAAAGGTCATGATTTGAACAATCTTTTTAGTACTTGTGTACTCAATGCTTCATACCAAGTTTCAAGGCCATCAGTTCATTGGTTCTGGAGAAGATTTTAAAGGCTTTTACAATATATGGGCGTGGTGGCCATGTTGGTCATGTGACCGGGACCGTTTGAACAATGTTGCGTTTCCATGAGCTCTGGAGGCTATATTTGAAATTTGTTTACAAATGGATGAGTGGTTTCAGAGGAGAAGTTGTTTAAAACTGTAGACAGACAGAAGACGAGGACCATGGACGACAGAGCCTTGCCATCCTGAAGCTGCCCCGTAGCCGCTGGCTCAGGTGAGCTATAAAGAGTGGCGTGTTGACAAAAAAAGGTGTTTTTATCAGGAAAGGTCAAAGGGTACCCCCCCCCCCCACAAAAGCAACAAACAAACAAACAAAAAAGCATCTTTATTGCACATGTATTTAGGTCTGAAGGTACTTCAATACATTGAGAAGAGCGTCCCAGCAATTATTTGTTCAAGCTCTCAAATTGTGAGGTAGAATAGATAAAACAGTAGCTTAGTCTCAAATGTTCGAAAATTTATACGGTGCATGTATACGGGATGCATGTATTAAATAAAGGATAGGCGGGTATACATATATCACACATATAGTATAAAAACTACATTACTATGACAAAGACAGGTATGTAAGTGAAAATTTTCAACCTTGAAACAGTAGACTTCCCTGTGTGTTATTCATAATTTTGCCAAAACATTTAGACACAGTTTACTATTTTTTCCGCTCAACCTGATAGTGTGTGAAAGAATTAAGATTATAATTGCTGAGACGCCCTTCTCAATGTATTTATGTACCTTCTGGCCTAAATACATGTTCAATATCGATGTTATTGTTTTTAATTTTGAGAAAATTACCCTTTGACCTTTTCTTATATGAAACCTTTTTTTATATCAATAAGTCCTGCATTTTAAGATTCTAAATTGTGCGAAAGAACATAAAGAAGGCATCTACTAAGTTTTGTGAAGACCTTTTGTTGTTTCCGAATTTTATGCAGATTTTTGAATTCACCACAATTCAGTGATTATCATACATAGCTGTATTTGAGAACAAATACAGGCAATGCCTCTGTCCAATACATTGGCATATGTATATACTACTATGTATCAGTAGTCATGAAATCCTAATTCTGTATGGGATGGTCATGGTCGGATGATGGTGCTGGGTAACTTCCAGTGCCGTGGAGAGGTGGGGGTAGGGGTCCTACTTTTGGACAAAAGTAGGGCAAGGGCCCTCTGTGCTTGCAGTAGGTGTCGGTGGGTGGGGGGTTGTTTGGCCTTTTCTCTCTCCCCTACCATATCACTTCTCTCTCTGCCTCTGGGATGGTCGGGTCAGGCGATGGTGCTGGGTAGCTTTCAGTGCCTAGGCGTCCTTCTTATTTGGATAAAAGAAAGACAAATGCCTACTGTGCTTGCAGTAGGTGCGGATTGGAATCGTTTAGTCATTTTTCCCTCGCCTATCATATCTCTTTTTTTTCTCCCTCTCTCTGGGAGACGACTCGATATAGACTGAAATACTGTCTCAAACTTCGGAACCGTTAAACCCAAAAAGGGCCAAACAAATGCTTAAAGTGAATACTTGTTTGATGTCTGATTGATATTTATAATGGTATATAGCATTTCGGCAAGTTTCTTAAACAAAAGGGCCAAGAGGCCCTTAATCGCTCACCTGAGCAAAAAGTTTAAAGGTCAAACTAGGGTCATCATTTGAACAAACCTGATAGTTTGCATTATTTCCAAATGGTTCTGAAGATGTAGATTTTTGAATATTTTTCTATGTTTTGCTTTGATTCAAACCCAGGACCCCCTGGGGCGGGGCCATTTTGACCCTGGGGCCATCATTTGAATAACATTGGTATAGGACCACTGGGCAAGAACTTACTAAATTTCAAGCATCTGAATCAAGTGGTTCTTCATATTTTTCTATGTATTTCTATGGTTCAAACCCAGGACCCCTGGGAAGGGGCCATTTTAGACCCTGGGGCCATCATTTGAACAAACTTGGTAAAGGACTACTATGCAATGCTACTTATCAAATTTCAAGCATCTGCACCAGGTGGTACTGGAGAAGAAGATTTTTAAGTATATTTTAATTTCAAACCCAAGCCCCCCCCCCCCCCCCCCCACCCCCGCCGCAGAACCATTTTGGATCCCAGGGCCAACATTTACACAAACTTTGTAGGAGTCTATTAGGCAATGCATCATACCAAATTTCAAGTATATGAGCCAAGTGGTTCTGCAGAGGAAGATGTTTAAATTTTTTTCTATGTATACTGAACGCCAAAAGAAACGCACACAGTTTATGTTCTTTTTTCTCGGCACTATCACTAGGCAAGTCCAAATCGATCATTGCTTAGACTATGATATTCAACCGACTACAGTGCACAAGGAAACTATCATGATTAAAATTTTTCATAAAAGAGTTCTCTCACTTTCTCGAAAAACATTAAATTCCATTCCAAGAGTTATCTTTCCTTTTCAAATAAAGAATATTATGTCCAGAAATGGTCTTTGATATGCAACTGTTAGAAAAACGCTAAATTCATATGAATGTTGTGGTTATTAATTAAACGCCAGTGCTATGAAATCAGTCAATTTTCAAATAACCTCCCTTTGTATTAAACAAATAGTAATTTTTGAAGACCGACAACGGCTTTGTTTATGCTACACGCTACAGTTTCTTTTATAAATTATTTCATGTGTTGCATTTCACTACAGTATCATTACTGATTTTCCTTTTCTGTTTGAAAATATCAGAGTTCCAAGGTTTAATGGAAAACCCTATGTTAAAGTGAACTGTGTGTTTAAGCTTTCTTGATACCTAAGTTTCCTTGTCTTGTTTTTGAAGAATTAAAGACAGCCCAAGAACAAAATGAATTATAGCAAATTTTCTTCTGATAAAGAGATTTACAGTCGCACGTAAATCGTGATTCAAAAAGATTCTGTAGTTGATAAAATAAACTCTGAAAGATTGCTTGTTTTTGTAACTTTTAATTCTACCCAATCCAGAAAGTGTTGGTTTTTCTCAGAGTGTAAGAGATATTGAGGGTTTTAGATATTCTTTTTCTCAAAAAACACATGGACACGTCAAACTAACAAGACAAAAATTAGTAGCAGCTGGCTACTTTTGCAAATTTAATGTACATATATATACTTTGTGTGCGTTTCTTTTGGCGTTCAGTATATTTCTATGGGCCATTTAGGACCCTGGGGCCATCATTTACACAAACTTTGTAGGAATATACTAGGCAATGCTACATACCAAATTTTAAGCTTCTGAACCAAGTGGTTCTGAAGAAGAAGATATTTGAATATTTGTTTATGTATTTCTATAGTTTAAACCCAGGAGCCCCTGGGGCGGGCCATTTGGACCCTGGGGCCTCCATTTGAACAAACTTAGTAAAGAACCACTAGGCAATGCTACATACCAAATTTCAAGCACCTGCACCAAGTGGTGCAGGAGAAGAAGATTTATAAGTATATTTTATTTTCGAACCCAGGACACCCCCTCAGGGCCATTTTGGACCCCATGGCCACTATTTGAACAAACTTGGTAAAAGTCTACTAGACAATGCTTCATACCAAATACCAAAGCCCTAGGCCTAGCGGTTCCAGAGAGAGGATGTCTTTTAAAGCAAATTGTAGGCGACGGACGACGCACGACGGACACTGACTGATCACAATAGCTCACCCTGAGCTAATATAAGAGAGCCAAGAGGCCCTGAATCGCTCACCTGAGCAAAGAGGTTAAAGGTCATACTAGGATCATCATTTGAACAAACCTGACAGTTTGCAACCATTTCCAAATGGTTTTGAAGAAAAAGATGTTTGAATGTTTTTCTATGATTGCTATGGTTCAAACCCAGGACCCCCTGGCTTGGGGCCATTTTGGATCCTGGGGCCATCATTTGAATAATCTTGGTAAAAGACGACTAAGCAATGCATCATACTAAATTTCAAGCATCTGAGCCAAGTGGTTCTGAAGAAGAAGATTTTGAAATATTTTTCTATGTATTTCTATGGCTCAAAACCAGGACCCCATGGGGCAGGGCCATTTTTGACCCAGGTGCCATCATTTGAAAAAAAAATGGTAAAGGACCACTAGGCAATTTTTCATACTAAAATTCAAGCATCTGCACTAAGGGGTTCTGGAGAAGATTTTAAGTATAATTTCGAACCCGAGACTCTCCGCCCCAGGGTCATTTTGGATCCCAGGGCCACCATTACACAAGCTTTGTAGAAGTCCAACAGGCAATCATACCAAATTTCAAGCATCAGAGCCAAGTGGTTCTGAGAAAGAAGATTTTTAAATATTTTTCTATATATGTCTATGGTTCAAACTCAGGACTCCCTGTCGCGGGGTCATTTTGGACCCTGGGGCCATCATTTGAACAAACTTGATAAGAGAAAACAAGGCAATGCTACATACCAGATTTCGAGCATCTGAGCCAGAACGTTCTGATGAAGAAGGTTTTTGATTATTTTTCTATGAATTTCTATGGTCCAAACCCAGGACCCCTAGGGCGGGGCCATTTTAGGCCCTGGGGTCATCATTTGAACAAACTTGGTAAAGACTAGTAGGCAATGCTACATATCAAATTTCAAGCATCTGAGCCAAGTGGTTCTGAAGAAGAAGATTTTTGAATATTTTTCTATGTATTTCTATGGTTCAAACCTAGGTCTCCCTGTTGCGGGGCCATTTTGGACCCTGGGGCCACAATTTGTACAACCTTGGTAAAGAGTAACTAGGCAATGCAACATACCAAATTTAAAGCATCTGAGCCTTGCGGTTGTGAAAAAGATTTTTTTAATATTTGCTATGTATTTCTATAATTTAAACCTGGGACTCCCTGTCCCGAGGCCATTTTGGACCCTGCGGCCACCATTTGATCAAACTTGGTAGAGGTCCACTAGGCAATGTTACCAAATTACAAGCATCTGAGGCAAGCAGTTCTGTTGAAGAAGATTTTTAAGTATTTTTCAGTTTCGACCCAAGAGCCCCTGCCCCAGGGCCATTTTGGTCCCTGGGGCCACCATTTGAACAGAGTCGGTAGACGACCACTCGGCAATGCTACGTACCAAATTTCAAGCATCTGAGCCAAGGAGTTCTGGAGTAGAAGATTTTTCATTAATTTTTAGTTTCGAACCCAAGACTCCCTGGCCCAGGTCCATTTTGAATCCTGGGGCCACCATTTGAGCAAACTTGGTAGAGGACCACTAGGCAATGTTACATACCAAATTTCAAGCATCTTAACCAATCAGTTCTGGAGTAGAAGATTTTTAAGTATTTTTAGATTCGAACCCAAAACTCCATGGCCCAGGGTCATTTTGGATCCTGGGGCCACCATTTGAACAAACTTGGAATAGGACCACTAGGCGATCTTACATACCAAATTTCAAGCATCGGAACCAAGCAGTTCTGGAGTAGAAGATTTTTAAGTATTTTTTAGTTTCGAACCCAAGATCCCCTACCCAAGGGCCATTTTGAACCCTGGGGCCACCATTTAAACAAAGTTGGAATAGGACCAATAGGCAAGGTTTCATACCAAATTTCAAGCATCTGAGCCAAGTAGTTCTGGTGAAGAAAATTTTTAAGTATGTTTTAGTTTCAAACCCAAGACCCCCTGCCCCAAGGCCATTTTGGACCCTGGGGCCACCATTTGGACAAAGTTGGTAGAGGACCACTAGGCAATGCATCAGGTCAAATTTCAAGCATCTGCACTAAGCGGTTTTGAAGAAGATTTTTGAATATTTTTCTATGTATTTCTGTGATTCAAACTTAAGACCCCTGGGGCGGGGCCATTTCGGACCCTGAGGCCATCATGTGAACAAACATGCTGAAGGACCATTAGGCAATGCTACATACCGAATTTTCAGCATCTGAGCCTTGCAGTTCTGAAGAAGAAGTTTTTTTAAATATTTTTCTGTGTATTTTTATGGTTCAAACCTGGACTCCCTGCCCCGGGGCCATTTTAGACCCTGGGGCCTCCATATGAACAATCTTGGTAGAAGACCACAAGGCAATGCTACATACCAAATTCCAAGCATCTTAAGCAGGTCTGGAGAAGAAGATTTTTAAGTATATTTTAGTTTCGAACCCAAGACCCCGTGCCCCAGAGCCATTTTGGATCCTGGGGCCACCATTTAAACAATCTTGGTAGAGGTCTACTAGACAATGCTTCATACCAAAAAACAAAGCCCCAGGCCTAGCGGTTTCAGAGATGTCATTTAAAGCAAATTGTTGACGACACACGACGGACGACACACGACGGACTGAGTGATCACAAAAGCTCACCCTGAGCCTATGGCCATGGTTACCACAGTTTCAGCCAAACATTCCCCAAACCCTAATACAGTCACCCCCCTGCCCGGTAATGCTACACATGAAATTTAATCGAGACTGGCCTTGTAGCTTTAGAGATATACTTGTTTGAAATTGTTAACGGCGGACGATGGGCGGACGAAGGAGCCTGCCCATCCTATAAGACCCCCACCCCCTCCCATGAGCCTCTGGCTCAGATGAGCTACAAATAACCACCCACGCGGAAGCATTCTACAGACACAATGAACCATCAAATCCTAAATGTTTGTCCAGCCTGATGACCGCCGAACCACGAGGGACGAGGGACAAAGCCGTAAACACGGACGCACCACTGGTTATCCCATAACCTACCCCGACATACCCAGGATGTCCAAAACGCAAATCTATTGTACAACCTTCTCGTCCCGGATTCGCCAGGATACACCGAGACGAAAAGTGCAGCAGAAATTTCCTTGGTAGAATAACACAGGTAAAGCTTGTAACTTTTTATGTGCATGAAAAAAGAAAAAACAAACAAAAAAAAAACAGCTATGCGATTATGAGCAGTTACTGTAGTATTGGTTTTACGTATCTCGTTATGTTTATGTCTTATGTTTATGTAGTAGGTCTCTTAGGGGAAACTTCTCTACTAGTCCAAATGTAATGTTATAAAGCCCTACATTGTACTGATGCCATTTGTCTGAGCAACTGATATTGGTTAATGAAACGAAACCATTTACCAGGACACTTTGGAAAACTGACCATGAGGTCAGTTTTCCAAAGTGTCCTGGTATTTGGCTTCATTTTATGAAATGATAGCATTTGCTACAGACAAAGGATGTGAATGCTGGGTAACCATGGTAACAGCCCTTTATGACATAAAAACCTGACTTTTAAGACCGGAGATATTGCTGATTTTCTTAGTTGGTTCAGGTTTATTTTTTTTCAAAACACAAGCTGTTTACTGTTATAATCATGTGATAGTGACCTACATGCACATTGTCCATCTGGGGTTTTATGTATTGTAGTAAGTGTAAACTGTTTATGTATTGTAGTAAGTGTAAACTGTGAGTATGAAAAAGATATATTTTATATATGGTGTTAGTCTTTGTATATTCTCTTCCATTATTTGGGAGGAGCGGCGGTAGAGTAGTGGGTAAGACGCCGGACTACCAATCCAGGGATCGCAAGATAGATCCCCCGCTTCTCTGGTCTTTCGGACGAGACTCTAAACTGAGGTCCCATCTCCATATGACCTCGTTGTTGGTTGGAGGTTAAACCCATTTTCACTCTATTATTATGTCCCCCTAAAGGTGAGGGTGGGTGGAGGGGGGGGGAACATATTGTTTTTGGTCGGCGTCAGCATAGCTTCTTGTCTGCACTCTATCTCCTGAAGGGATGTATGGATTTTGACCAAACTTGCACAGATACATCACTGGTTGAGGGGGGGGGGGGGGGGGGAACTGCTTAGATTTTGGTGACCTTGACCTTATTTTCAAAGCCACAGAAAGTCAAAGAATGATGGAAAAAAGCTTGTCTGCACCATGTCTCCTGAAGGAATTGATGGATTTTTACCAAACTGGCATAGGTATATCATTGGGAGATGGCAAAGGATTAGATTTTGGTGACCTTGACCCCATTTTCAAGGTCACAGGAGGTCAAAGAGTGTTGAAAATGGCTTGTCTGCACCATATCTCGTGAATGGATGGATGGATTTGAACCAAACTTGCACAGAGATGGGGAAGAACACATTAGGTTTTGGTAACCTTGCTCACAGGTCAATGTTGAAAAATGGCTTGTCTGCACCATATCTCCTGAATGGATGGATGGATTTGAACCAAACTTGCACAGATATATAATTGGGAAATTCAAAAGAACTGATATTTAGGTGACCTTGACCCTATTTTCAAGGTCATAGGAGGTAAAAAATGTCGAAACATTGCTAATCTGCACCATATCTTCTGAATGGATGGATGGATTTAAAGTAAACAGAGACAATTAGTTACTTAAACAGAGAGCAAGATAAGCTTCGTATTTGCGTAATTTACGGACCAAAAAAGACGAAATACGAAGTGTCTTGAAATTTCAATCGTACCGAATACGGTAGTCATTTCTCAGCCTACGAAAGCAGCTCAAATGTGCTACGTATTTACGCTATAGCATGCGCGGTCAACCGTTTTTCAATAGCCAGAATGTTACCTATTTTTAGCATTTTCTAATCATTGCTTTAGCGCATGCGCTGTCTGAGCATGCGCAGTCAACCTTTTTCCGAAAACAGAAAGCACATGGTACCTATTTTCAGCATTCTCTTTTCGGCTTTTACGGGTCGTTTTTATGAATAGACCGGGAACAAGCATGAGTATTGGAATTTACCGAGCGTTAGCCAATCGCTAAATTGCACATGATCTTTCCGGTTGATTGCGTAGGTACTTTCATTTTCGTTGAACAAACATGTTGCAAAAAACGTCTCTGTTACTTGACTGAACTGTCAATAAATGGCCCCACCTGGTTGTGCGAAGCTGGAAAACTTTGGCTTCGGCAAGCCAGTGGTTAATTCTAGTGAACTCTAGCCAGCAAAGATCAGCCAATCGTCCCCTGATGAGTGGTAAAAGGAAAGCAAAACACTGTCAGGGTCGGTAACGGGTCGTTTCGGCCCAATTCCCTTTCGGCCCCGGGTCGTTTCGGCCTTATTCCCGTTCGGCCTGGGTCGTTCCTGTTGTCCAGAGTTTTAAGCAAGAACCCTGGACAAGAACAAGTAGACTGACATTTTGGGAGACCAGTTGTGCGTTAAAAAGATACTGAACAACCACTGGATCTCAGGAGTACCGATACTGAAAGGACTCATCAGGATACTGAATAGGTTAAAATTCTGTTTGGTAAATACTGAAACCACTGTAAAAATTATCTGGAGCTCTGCTTAAATTTTGGCTTATAAAAATATTTACTTGATTAGTCACATTGAAAATACAATCAATAGGAGATATAATTAGCTACTCAGTATATGGCACGTTTCTCATGACATATAGGTAACACTACCTAGAAGTATGCGTGTTGTCACTTTAGCATCCATGTCCAATTTGGATGTGTTGGTTAAAGTTTTTGTGATGAGCAATGCTCTGTCAGGCAAGCTATCCTGTATGCTGACAGGTCTTGTTACAAAGGGGCACAGCTTTTATGACTTCCAATTTGCTTTGCTGGACACCAAAATCCTCCCTGACTTCTATTGAAAAGAGAGGCAACCCCACTTTGACCTCCCCCCCCCTCCGCCCGGGTCCAATAATTGGTGCCCCTGAAAGTGTACCCATTGCATACATGTGCAACTGGATATGTATATTAACTGGACAATAAAGAAAGTTTATAAAAGTTTAATAGATAATGCAAACAGTACAAAACAAAGTAGTATTTTGATGCAAATACTTGGTCAATTTATAGCACACCCTTGTTTTAGAAACAACAACAAAATAAGAGATCACATTTCTAAAGCTAAGAAAAAGTAAAAAGATAAGTCACCGGTCAAAAGCCATATGAGCAGCAACATGACAAAGCCAAAGTGACATGCACTCAGCAAAGACTCTGATCAACCTGGGCATCTGTCCAGTCTGACCAGTCTTCATTGGCAGCATGGAGCTAGCTTAGACCATTAGCTACCCTTTAAGTGCACAGCATAAGACGTTGATCAGACAGGGTGGATGTCCAGGCTGATTTGAGTTTTGGCTGCGTGCACATGCCACTCGTTGGTTTTGTCGTGTCTCGGCTCATATATTCAGCATTTTACCACCTTCACCCTAAACACTGGAGGAATTTAAAGTGTATGGGTACACTGCCATGTTTCTACCCCCATTTTTTTACGGGAAACTTCTTTTGTTACTTACTATTTGCTTACCCAGACAACAAACCCTTTCAAAAAGTAGTTTACTCTTAAAGGAAAGAATTTGCTTGTATGGGAGCAAATTCTTTTCTTAAAGAGTTGCCCCCAGGGAATTTAAACAAGAGGGCCATGAGGCCCTGATCCGCTCACCTGAGCAATTGGCAAAGCTTTTTCTTATGCCTGAAATTGTCAAAATATGAGTCTAGGGTCAAAAGTCAAAGACTGACCATGACCTCTTGTACTCATAAATCTTCATGTGCTAATATGCATTAAGACAACTATATATACCATTTTTTAGACCAAAATCTTCAAAACTTTCCATGAAATCTTATGTTCTAGCATTTTCCCATATTTGACCATGCTGCAAAAAAGGTCAAGGTGAACCCAAGGTCATCATTTGAACAGTCTTGGAAGTACTCTAGTACTCCATGCTACTTACCAAGTTTCAAGGCCATAGGCATATTGGTTCGGGAGAAGAAAAATATTAAATGTTTATACCATAAATAGGTACGTCAGCCATGTTGGTCATGTGACCTGGACCATTTGAACACATTTTTGTTCCCTCAACCCCTGGAGGCTCTTTATGAAATGTGACTACAATTGGCCCTTTGGCTTTTGAGGAAATGTTTGAAAATGTCAAAATATGAGAGATCTGGGTCAAAGGTCACAGAATGACCTTGATCTCTTGTACTCATAATTCTTCATGACCTCATTAAGATGACTGTATACACCAATTTTTAGGCCAAAATCTTCAAAAATTCCCATGAAAGCTTATGTTGTAGCATTTTGCCATATTTGACCTTGCCATAAAAAGGTCAAGGTCAAGCAAAGGTCATAATTTGAACAATCTTGATAATATTGGAGTACCCAATGCTACATACCAAGTTTCAAGGCCATTGGTCAACTGGTTCTGGAGAAGAAGATTTTTAAAGGTTTTTATCATATATGGTCATGGTGGCCATGTTGGTCATGTGACCCAGACCATTTGAAGAATTTCTTTTCCTCAACCCCTGAAGACTCTATATATTTGGTTACAATTGTCTTTTAAAAAGAAGTTTGAAATTGTCAAACTATGAGAATTCAGGGTCAAAGGTCAAAAAATGACCTTGATCTCTTGTACTTATGAATCTTGATGTACTCATTAAGATGACTGCATTTTCCAATTTTTCGGCCTAAATCTTCAAAACTTTCCATGAAATCTTATGTTCTAGCATTTTCCCTTATTTGACCTTCCTGTAAAATGGTCAAGGTCAACCCAAGGTTATCATTTTGAACACTCTTGATAGAACTGGAATACCTAATGCTTCATACCAAGTTTCAAGGCCATCTGTCAACTAGTTCTGGAGAAGAAGATTTTTAAAAGTTTTTATCATATATGGGCGTGGCGGCCATGTTGGTCATGTGACCTGAACCTTTTGAACAAAATTTCATTCCCTCAACCCCTGGAGGCTCTACATGAAATTTGGTTACAATTGGCCTAGTGGCTTTGGAGAAGATTGTTTGAAAATGTCAAAATATGAGAGTTCTGGGTCAAAGGTCAAAGAATGACCTTGACCTCTTACACTCATAAATCTTCATGTACTCAACTGCATTTACCAATTTTAGGCCTTACTCTTCAAAACTTTCCATGAAATCATATGTTCTAGCATTTTCCCATATTTGACCTTGCAGTAAAATGGTCAAGGTCAACCCAAGGTCATAATTTGAACAATCTTGGTAGTACTCGAGTGCCCAATGCTACATACCAAGTTTCAAGGCCATGGTTCAATTGGTTCTGAAGAAGAAGATTTTTAAAGGTTTTTACCATATATGGGCGTGGCCGCCATGTTGGTCATGTGACCTGGACAGTATGAATAAATTTTTGTTCCCTCAACCCCTGGAGGCTCTATATGAAATTTGGTTTCAATTGGCTCAGTGGCTGTTGAGGAGATTGTTCGAAATTGTCAAAATATGAGAGTTCTGGGTCAAAGGTCAAAGAATGACCTTGACCTCTCAAAGTCATAAATCTTCACATACTCATTAAGATGACTGTAGATACTGGTTTTTAGCCCAAAATCTGCAACAGTTTCCAAGATATCTTATGTTCTAGCATTTTGCCATATAAAAGCACAAGGAAGCAAATTTGACCTTGCCGTAAAAAAGGTCAAGGTCAACCCAAGGTCATAATTTGAACAATCTTGGTAGTACTCGCGTACCCGATGCTACATACCAAGTTTCAAGGCCATCGGCCTAATGGTTCTGGAGAAGAAGATTTTTAAAGGTTTTTACCATATATGGGCGTGGTGGCCATGTTGGTCATGTGACCAGGACCGTTTGAACAACTTTTCGTTCCTAAGGTCCCAGGAGGCTCTATATGAAATTTGGTTACAATTGGCCCAGCGGTTTCAGAGGAGAAGTCGTTTGAAATTGTGGACGGACGGACGGACGACGGACGACGGACGGACGACGGACGCCGGAGCCTTACCATCCTATAAGCTCCCCCGGAGCCGCTGGCTCAGGTGAGCTAAAAATGAATAATGAAGAACCTCAAAACATATCAGTCACCAAGACAACAAACCCCTTTCAAAAAGTAGTCTACTCTTAAAGGAAAGAATTTGCTCCTATGGGAGCAAATTCTTTGCTTAAAGAGTTGCCCCCCCCCCCCCCCCCCCCATCCCCTGGGTATTTAAAAAACAACACTGAAGAACCTCAAGACTGATCAGTCTTAACTGATGCATAGACTGATTTGAGTATCTACAGTATATGAACATGCTTAAGGTCTCTGTTCCTGTGATTCAGTCAAATTTGTTGTGTGCACAGAAAACAACCTGGGATTCATGGAATTCAGCGTTGCATGGAAGATCAGCCAAAAAGAGGTTCAGATATACTTGATAAAGATATACTAGCATTATTATATTATGAAAACATCACAGTGCTAGATAAGCTAACATTTGCAGAGTGAAAAATTTAGCATTTATTTCTGTAAATATCTCAAAAGACTGATCATTTGTACAAAGAGGTTCTAGTGAGACTCTTCTGCATTAAATTTTGGAAATAGTTGAAAGAAAATTTAAAGGCATAAGAAGCTTAGGAGGCATGTCTATCTACATTAGTAAAGGTCAAGGTTTCCCATAGCCTAGTAGCTGTTAGGGCAGTGGAGGTTAGAGGCCCACTGTAACTTGGGTACGGCAAACAAAAGGCAGAAACCACCCTTCTCCTTTTGCTGCATTATCCTTCTCTGATTTGAAAAAGGTACCCATTTACTGCTATGTTGACAGGGAGAGTTTTCCAGTTGCTGCATGGCCCAACTCAGAGTTGAACCTGCAAACTTCTGCACTATAACCAAGTCCCTCTAACCTTTCAACCACAGCACCTCTCTAGCATCTACAAAAGTATCTAAACTGAAATAATAATTTGAGCCGTGACACGACAAAACCAATAATGTGGTTGTGCGCCCAGCAAAGACACAGATCAGCCTGGGCATACGTCCAGTCTGATCAGAGTCTTTGCTGTCCGCATGGAGGTAGCTTAGACCCTTAGCTACCCTTTATGCACTTAACAAAGCGTCTGATAAAACTGGGTGGATGCCCAGGCTGATCTGAATCTGTGCCGGGCGCACAACCATATTGTTGGTTTTGTCGTGTCGCGGCTCATTTAATGGAATTCAGTGTCTTGCCTGTCAGTGCATTGTCATAAACAGAGCTAAATCAGAAAACTTTACAAGAAATTACACTGCCCACTATATATGCTGACACCAGAGAATACCTATGTTGAGGCAAAACAACAAAGTTTACTACACATATAGTTAAATTACATAAAAATGTATATATGACAGATAAAATTCATACAATACAGTGCTCCAGGTAAAAGGAGTGAAAGGGGTAATACAAAGATAATTGTTCTTATTTTTCCATAAAACATGTTGTGACCCCTTATAAAAACTGTCTCACCCAGAGGGGACAGGACGCAACATATGTTTTGTTGAGAAATTAGAAAAATTATCTGAATCTCCTCAAAAATCCACATATCTGGAGCTCTGCTAGTAAAAAACAATATCACAGCTAAAGTTTTATAAATAAAATTTTAGAAAAAGGTGCTAAATATACCATAATTACCCTATACATTGGGACACTTTAAACATTTATGGTATACCTTGATCCAAACGAAATGTCAGGGCGGTAACAAATATGCACTGGCAATCACTGTCAAATTCGATCAGTCCACTAGAAAATTCGGTAGAATAAATTTTGCATGCTTGTTCAAGTTCACTAAGCATAATGCATTGTTATTGTACCTGTTGTCACCACATTTACTGTCGTGTATGAAAGTCGTATCTATGTTGATAAAAAGATGCATTTTAATAAGATGATAATGATATTCTGCAAGCAAGGAAGCGACGTTTACGGTGTGACTAATTCCGCCACCGCGAGATTCGAACTAGGTAAGCCAGGTCTTCAGATTGCGCTTCCGACGTTTATATAACATCATCCCTGTATGCAAAACCTTAAAATCAGCGTCATCATAGTGCCTAAGTCGGGCATACCCTGCATATAAATACTCGCGACAATTTTTTACGCTTATATTCGCGAATCTCTCTTGGCTTGCAAAATGAAACATTTCACGAATATTGGAACGCTTAAATAATAGGGTGTAAACTGCAAAAGCAATGTTGAAAAACGTCGTATCAACGGTGACGCACTCTAAATCTGAAAACAACATTGTGCCAACATTGACATTAATGCGACGACCTTTCAGCGGCTTTGTGCCCATTGGATGTTTTGCTGCAACTGCAATAATTGCCACATGCCAAAATAATGCTTTTTATACAATGTGCAGATTATCGATGTAAAAGCGAAGCATCAGATCAGCCTGCGCATCCTCCATGTATAGTAATCAGCTTCTTTCCTATTTTGTACATGATGGATTTAGACAGGGCCTTCTTTTAACACTTGAAATGGGAAGAAAAACACAAGCCTGTACATTCTGTACGTTCGAAAAGAAAATATTTGGATCATGAGGACATGCTGTCTTCTCTGTTCACATAGATGATATCTCGGTCATAAGGAATATACAGAGTGTATTTGGTCACACAGGCTGTAAACTTCGCAAGCAAAGGCTGCTTATTTTGTTTATTACGTAAGGAACAAAGTGGACTTAGTACACTTGGCTTGCGAAGATGATAGGCCCTATGATCATACATGAAGATCAGGAATTGGGCTGTACATGTACTAAGATAGCATGTGCGAATAGCGAAGACTCAGATTAGTCTGTGCATCCATTTCATATGGCAAACCTTATTTCGTTACTGAAAAAGCGAAACTTATTGAAAGTGTGAACAAACATGACTCAGGTCAGTCTGTGCATCCTCGCAGCTTATCTGGTAAATTTAAAAAGTAAATAATTGGCGTCACATGAATAGATACCTTATTGGATGTGCGAAAAGTAAATAATAAGATCAGCCTGTGTATCTGATCAGTCGTGGGTGAAGCGCTGGCCTGCTGATCTAGCGGACCCGAGCTTGATTCTCGAAGGCGTTCTCAATCGAAAACCGGGTTCCATTGCACAGAGCCTTTCATTATCACCCGCCCATCGTTTTGATATGACAAAAACTGCTGAAAAGGACGTAAAATCGCAAGTCAATTCATCCCTTTTTGGTCGACGCTGTACAAGGACAGCTTAGGAGGTCGACCGTCCCGACATGACCACAGTTGTTTACCGTGGATGTGAAACATCAAATCAATCAATGTACAAGGACAGATAATATGGCTAGCCACGTGCGTCTATTGTTGGCTATACCGCATATCCAGTTGTTGCATAACTTTACGATGTATTTGCACGTTTTGTTACAGCTAAATAATTTTTGTTACCGGTGAGTGAGCAGCGTGTATGTCCTGTGCCCCTTTTTGTACAATAGAAAAGTCTAGGGGAAGGTACAAAGATAACTCCGCCCTGACATTTCTTTTGGATCAGGGTATAATACTGTATTTATTCTGTTATAAGTATGAGACGATTTTATTCCCTTCCAAATTAATCCCGAAAATCTAAATCTGCTGTTTAAGAGAGACAGAGCCCTAGATAAGAGGAAGTATTTGGAGATAATTATGGATAATTTTTGTTAATTCTGGATAAAAACATATGTTGTGACCCCTCAATGAACTGTCTCATCACAACATATGGTTTCAGTGAGAATTTATAAAGAAAATTATCCCTCAATTATCATCCAATACCCCGCTTATCTAGGGCTCTGGATAGATCTACATTTAAGGGATCAGAAAGGAAAACCCCATCTCAAAGCAGAATTTTATAAGACTGACTTAGATATTTCGGGTCATTAGTCAAAAAATATGTTAAATGTAAAATTTGAACAAGCTAATCTTACTCTTTGGCGATGGGTACAAACATTGTTGGTACATATAGTTGCTGATAAACAGTGTAAACCCTGATCAGACTGCTGATCAGGGTCTACTCTGTTAACTCAGGCATATTCCAATATTTAGGATCATTATGATGATAAAAAAAATACATATCACAAAGATTAGGACAATAATGGGAGATGTACCCTAATGCACAGTAAAGTAGTAATGTACTGACATAGAATAACAAAATCAACACTGCACAGAAATTATGGTGCTTTATATACATGAAAAGAAACTTACCAAACAAAAGCAAAATAAAATTGTTCAAACTTGCTTTAATTCTAATTTTGGAAAACAAAAATTTAGGTTAAAATTTTCTATTTACAGTAACTGATCTCTTAAAATATGAAGAAATTGATCAAGCTTTTCCTGGTTGTCTGAATACAACACACAACACAGAATTTTGTTTTTAAAAAAGAAAACACTCTTGCACTTCCTCCAACTCAGTTAAATCCCACACAAAAAATAATGAAAACCCAGTTGGGCTCAATCATGTAGCTTTTGTGGCCATGTGGGTCACTTTTAAACACCTTGATCTATTTGAAACAATGACATTTCATTTTTATTGTACCCACTTTAGGAATGTGTGATGCAGGGGTCTGGTATTCAATTGGTTTAACCTAGCTTCATTCCATCCATTTGTCCACACTAACAGGTAACAAGATAGTGTTAAGACATTTTACTTTTTATGACAAATTAGTTTGAATCTCCCTATTTATACTAGCTGTATCTGCACATCTTTTGTTCTAAAATGGACCAGCCATTGTCAACAAGAGAAATGTGCCCCTCCCACCCACCCCTGCCTAGAAGTGAAGATACTTTGATAAAAACCTTGAAAGGGGGACAATTCACCAATCCTCACCCCTAGAATCATCTCTATTAGATTAGTTTTGCCCTGTTTCTAAGTGTTAAAGGTGCTTTGAAAATAATCCTGGTAGAAGTTTTCTAGGATAATCTTAAATCGATGTTGTGCCCCTCATTCGAACTGCCTAATTGAGGCAATTCTAATGAGGAGCCACAACATACAAAGTGTTTTATAGTAATGCAATAAAAATATCTCATAAAAATATCAAAAGTCATTCTTATCTATAATTATGTCTGCTTATTATAATACTGGATTTGCATTGAGATGTCTGTCTGGTCTTTCACTCAGTTACTGGTACGACCGTTCCAGGTGGGGTTGCCATTCTGAACTCCGCATTGAGGACATTGTTGAAAGCAGGATCATAGGGCTTAGGTGGTGGCACAAAGTGAGGGTTATCTATTTCATTGTATAACTTGTCCTTGCTGGGAACATTTGGATGAACCAGATTCTGGGTTGGAAGGCTTGCCGACCCCTTTGCCTTTGACCTGCAATAAGAAAATAATCATGAGATGTGAGCTGTACAAGATATACATGTAAGATGGTACATGTATAGGGATACAGAACAGAAGTTTATTCAAGACTTAAGAATTTTACAAGCTCATAATCTATTTAAAGGCTCATCATTTATACAGTACTAGTAATGGTCATGCACTTTACCCCAAATATTAATGGTCATGCACTTTACCCCAAATATTAATGGTCATGCACTTTACCCCAAATATTTGAAGAAAACTGTCTAAGAAAGCAATGAACCATACCTGAACAGACTGCTCTATAGGATGCCCACTGTCTGATATTCAGCCGCAAGTCTCATTCATTCCAGTATACATGTATTTACCATGATCGTGCATGCAATTTGTAATCCTATACATCAAAATCTTGGTATGAACATGGCATATTACCATAAATATTATAAAAATTTAGAACATTGAATAATTACTGTAATTGTCCTAAAAATGGAACAGTTTGGTTTTAGAATGTAGTAATGCATGCAACAGATGGCGGTGAAATTGCAAACAGTGTAGGCCCTGATCAGACTGCTCCTTTAGGAGCAGTCTGATCTGTGTCTGCGCTGTTTGCTGAAACTGATCCGTCCCAATACCTTTGATTTTTATGGTAACTGGCTTACAGCACAAAACATCTTGACTGTCTAATTGGCAAAGTAGACTTTTTGAATCAATGGAATGAATGAATGTTTGATTATTTATAGACGCTCAACCCTGGTAAGGGTATACAGTGTCTAAACGTCAACAATTTAAAACGTTTCTATATATAAGACAGGTTGAGAAACGACCATGAATCAATGGAATTAATGCACATGCTATGAAAACACCTGTTACAACAAATGGACATGCCCATACTAAAAGAAAGAAGAGTCAAGTATAACTGTTTGGGGCATGCAAATATACAAAGTAAACATGATACTGTCAGAGATCAGATCTACTCTTAAAAGAAAGAATTTGCTCTTTGGGCAGCAAATTCTTTCCTAAACAGTTGCTCCGCATTATGGAGGGAGGCGGATATCTAATTGACAGAGTTGCTTCCCTTGAAAGTGTAACCTTTCACCTTTAAGTTCGATTAAGGAACAGCCTTCTAGACTTTAAGATAAGGGCATATATGAACCATGTCATGAGAAAACAAACAAAGTGACATGCCCACCCAGCGAAGACTCAGATCAGCCTGGGCATCCGCCCAGTCTGATCAGAGTCTTCTCTGTCCACTTGGAGCTAGCTTAGACCCTTATCTACCCTCTATGTGCAAAGCACAGACTCTGATCAGACAGAGTGGAAGACAAAGCTGAGCTGACTCTTCGCTGGGCACACTTGCCACTTTGTTGGTTTTCTTGTGTAGTGGCTCATATCATGATAATTCTGAAACAAGAGGTCCATGATGGACCTAAATCGCTCACCTGAGTTATGATGAAATAATATGGAAGATAATCTATTTGATGATGGGTTAATCGGAGCAGTTTTCTTTCTAATCTATATTCTGACAAAGTCTCATGAAGATTGGATCAAAACTGTGCCCTCTATTGGATCAAAACTGTGCCCTCTAGAGTGTACACAATGTTTTTCTTAGATCTGACCTGGTGATCTAGTTTTTGATCAGGCATTATTCAGTTTTAAACTTGGCTTACATTTCATGAAGATAAACAGTCTGACAAAGTTTCATGAAGATTCAATGCAAAATAAATCCACAATTGTGTACACTAGGTTTTTCTATGATTTGACCTAGTGACCTAGTTTTTGACCTGACAAGACCCATTTTCAAACTTGGCCTAGATTTCATTAAGATAATCATTTTGACAAAGTTTCAAGAAGATTAAACTAAAACTGTGCCCTCTAGAGTATCCACAATGTTTTATAAGGTTTGACCTAGTAACCTAGTTTTTGATCCAACATGACCCAGTTGCACCCTTGGTCTAGATTTGTTGGAGATAAACATTTTGACAAAGGTTCATGAAAATTTGGGACAAAACTGTGCCCTCTAGATCATTCACATGTTTTTTCTATGATTTGACCTAGTGACCTACTTTTTAACCTGACATGGCCCAGTTTCAAACTTGCTCTAGATTTCATAAAGATAAGCATACTGACAAAGTTTCATGAAGATTGGATCATAACTGTGCCCTCCAGCGTGTACACAAGGTTTTTCTAAGATTTGACCTAGTGACCTAGTTTTGACCTCACGTGACACAGTTTCAATACTGGCCTAGATTATATGAGGATAAACATTCTGATAAAATTTGATGAAGATTGGATTATAACTGTGCCCTCTAGAGTGTACGTAAAGATTTTCTAAGATTTAACCTAGTGACATAGTTTTTGACCCCATATAACTCAGTTTCAATACTGGCATAGATTGTATAAGGATAAACATTCTGACAAAGTTTCATGAAGATTAAATCAAAACTGTGCCCTCTAGAGTGTACACAAGGTTTTTCTAAGATTTGACCTAGTGACCTAGATTTTGATCCCACATGACCCAGTTTCAAACTTGGTCTAGATTTTATTAAGATAAACATTCTGACAAAGTTTCATGATGATTGGATCAAAACTGTGCCCTCTGTGTTATTCTAAGATTTATTTCTATTTATAGCTCTGGCAGCCATTTTGTTCAGCGGAGTGGAACCGTTTTAGCAATTTTGGTTCAGGGGCATGAGTCAAACATTTCTGTGAAATTATTTTGAAATCGAGCCATTGGCATCAGAGGAGATGTCGTTTAAAGATTTTTCTATTTTTAGATTTCTATTTTTACCTCTGGTGGCCATTTTGTTCAGCGGAGTGGAACCATTTTAGCAATTTTGGTTCAGGGCCATGAGTCAAACATTTCCGTGAATTTTTTTTGAAATCGAGCCATTGGCTTCAGAGGAGATGTCGTTTAAAGGTTTTTCTATTTTTAGCTCTGGCGGCCATTTTGTTCAGCAGAGCTGAACCATTTTAGCAATTTTGGTTCAGGGCTATAACAGAAACATTTGTGTGAAATTATTTTGAAATTGGCTTACTGGTCTAGGAGGAGATGTCGTTTGAAGAAATTGTTGACGGACGGACGGACGACAAACAAATATCGATCACAATAGCTCACCTTGAGCACTTTGTGCTCAGGTGAGCTAAAAAAAACTGACACTGCAGCATAATAACAGACCTTGTGTGTGCCGTAAATAGTCAAATCAGTCTATACAGCTGTGCAAACTGAGCAGTCTTCTCATTTCACTTTATATATCCCCAAGAAAAACGAAGACTCTGTCCAGACTAGGCAGATGCCCAGGCTGATGTGCATCTGTCCTGTTCCCACATGCTGTGAAGTACCATTTCATGCAATGCTAATTATATTTTCTAATATCTCAGTATGAGAATATGTTGTGGTCTTTCATCAGAACTGCCTTACTAATTGAAGCAAGGCACAATTAGGGGATAACTGTACTCAAACTTGTCATTTGAGGAGGTAAATCAAAGGTTTTATGGTCACAAATTTTGTTTTTAGGGAACCCATCAGTGGAGTCGTGAAACGAAATTTGCGACCATATTAACAACGACTTTCCTCCCCAAAAGACAATTCTAAATATGGTTATCCCCATTCTAATGCACCTTTTCATCTTTCAAAACTCAGTACTCTGTACCCAAAGCAGACATTTTCGGCAACGTTAAACCTAGTGTCAGCCAATGAGATCCAACATTTCCTGATGATGTCTGGTCTGTGACAGTATATCACAGGATATACTATCACAACTTTTCGATGTTATCCAATCAGACATTGCATTATATTTGTAAGTGTATGTATGTTTTGAAATAATAGAAATTATCTCAGAACTGTTATCAAATGCTCTCTTTATCTTGATCTCTCCCGACTTACGTCATATAAACTCGGAATGCAAGGGCAACTCCCGCACCAATCAACACGACTCCTGCAATACTTGCACCAACGGCTATTCCAACAACTTTACCTACAAAATAAATTGAAATGTGGATGATTTTATCTACCTTATAAATATAACAACAATTTCACACTGGTCTGGCATTCAACACAGGTAACGAAGACAACGTACATGAATCTTGCTTTTTCCGTTCGTCAGGATAAGTTTGTTTCAGAAGTATAGTCTCACGGACCATCTGATCCCTGGCTATTGAAATAGGAATCAAAAGTTTTACTGAATTCATATGCATATTCAAAAAATGCTTGAAAACAATTTTTGGACTACAACGTCTATGCAACGGATCAGTAAAGAAACTTATTCAAACACTGCATATATACTAGACAGAATTTCTTTGAAAATCCGGTCTGACTAAGAGATATAACAAACTGCCGGGTCTGTAAGAATAATAGTTTGAAATTAATCTAAGAGATATGTGAAAAAAATCAAGTTTTATAGTACGTTGCCCTTCCAAAACAATCCCAAAGATCTAGATCCATCTTGTAAGATGGATCTAGATCTTTGTAATTGTTTTGGAAGAGAAAACCACATTTTATATCTGAATTACACAAGACTGATTTTATTTGGGGTAATTTTGGAAGGGTAAACTCCCATCTTATGACTGAATAAATATGGTACAACTCAAAGGGACAGAACTCTTAGTGAAAAAGTTAAGCCTTTTAAGGGAAGCAACTTTAGCAGAAAGAAATTGTTTCGCTGCTATAAGAACAACTTCCCATGTGTGCAACTCTTTCAGAATCAAAAATCTGTTCCTGTTTCAGAATTTTTTTTCCATTTAGAGCAGCCCTGTTCAGAAATATGTTTGATAAAACAGCTTCCGAAAGTATAAGCATTTTTTCCACATCTAAAGCATACCTGCCAAGTTTTCAATTTACAAAAGAGTGAGACTGCGCGTGAAGCCTCGATTTAGCCCCCTTTTCCATGATAGTTCATTCACTGAGAAACCCATTGAAAATGGAAAAGAGTGAGATTTTTTTGGTGTCATTTTTTTCCTCTTTATATGAAACTAGAGATTGGGGATGGCAGTGGGGAGGAGTAGGATCAGTAGGCAGTTCTTAAATGAAGATAAACATGACAGGTAATATATTGAATGTGTGCACTGTAACAATTAATAGCTTATTTTCGTAAAGCTAATACTAGACTTAAAAGGAAGCTTTAAGAGAGTACAAATCATCCCAGCTTGAATTTATTAAAAACAATGTTCAAACAATGCTGATACAACATTGCTTCTGTCAGTGTAGAGAGTTTTGTTCTGCAATGAAGTCGCTAAAGAGGGTTTCAGCTCTGATAACATCTTGGTAGACATCTTGGTAATAACTAAATCAGATACCGAAGTTTTGACGTTTTCAATGACAGACTGTTTTTACCGGCATGGGAAACACTGAAATGCCTTTGGCATAGTTTACAAAACGCAAAGCTGTTGCCCTTCTCACTCTTCGTAACCCAGGTAAACTCGTTCTCCCATCCATTTTGGTACTTTGATTTATAAACCTTTTTTTCTCCGGCGTTTTCATGTTGTCAATATTTCATGTACATAAAAATGGAAGTACACATTTGGTTGTTTTTGGCTCTAATCGCTATCGAATACTAGAGTTATTTTTACCCACGCTATTTCAAGACTATCTGAAACCTTTACCTTTGCATATTTTTAGACCAGGTGACGAATTTTCCCAGAGATAAAAATAGATTCTGTAACCGAGATTGTCCGAATGTAGCGGAAGCTGAGAAAACATGTTTTTGACAATTGAGAGAATTTTTTGTTTTCTCCGGTTTAAAGTGAATTTGTGGGCAAGCGAAGGAAGCGTGAGTTAAGGCTATTTTTCAAAATACGATCGTGAGGTCGTGGGAGGCGTCCAAATTCGTGAGAGTCATGCACAAATTGTGAAACTTGGCAGGTATGCTAAAGCAATAAAGAAACATGACACTATATTATAATGCCAGAAAATTCAAGGTGGTGGCATCTGTCACAATTTTTACATGTAGTTGGGTAAAAATTAAGGCCTCCTCACATCACTTTAAAATGCCGCTTCTGCAAAGTTTAACACAGAAGACAAATTAGTCTGTGAATCTGTGCAGTCTAGTGTCATGTAGCCATCATTTGATTTTTGTGCCCTCAGATTCCTCAGGGTCCATTCATGGTGTGTGCAAGCTGCAAAGGCTCAGACCAGCCTGTGCTGATGGGCAGGCTGATCTGAGCCTATGTTGTTCCTATGTCCCTGAAGCACCACTTTTGCATGACAAGGCCCATACAGTTATTTTAGTTACCGTGTTTATTCAGCAATAAACAGGTATTGTCACCCTCTAAAATGACCCAGGTATGTAAATCAGTTGTACTTATGCAACTAAAAAAAATTTTTCCCCTACCAAAACAATCCCAAGAATCTAGATCCATCTTATAAGATGGATCTAGATTTTTCGGTTGTTTAGGAAGTTACAATGAAAATGTTAAAGAGTTCCTTCAAGAGCTGAGAACACATTCCAAAGAAGGAACTTGGGCCATACTTTGAAATTTCGGCTACTCAAGCCTCAACAGTGACCCTGACATGATCTGGTGACAAAAGCCAGAGACCCGTCTGAAAGCTGAATAAATATTAGTTGTATTATGAGGAATCAAAATTTACCGTTATTGCCACTATCATCATCATCATCATCACGGGGTCCTACATAAGTGGAATCCACTGAAAAATACGAAACACATCATTTACACAGAGCTCTTGACAAGCAAGAAAGTTTGGGGGAAAAACCATATTAATCCTATTAAATGCCCCCTGCCTCTTTTTCAGAAATAATGCTATATTAATTTGAATGAATTTTTGTTTGCTTCTCTGGGGAAGGTGGTGAGTGAACTCGGGTTTAACGTCCCACCAACAACGAGGTCATATGGAGACGGGACCTACAGGAGCAAATTCTTTCCTTTAAGAGTTGTCCCCTACTGAGGAAAGAGGCAAGAATTGCTTCTTCTGAAAATTTACCCATCATCTTTATATTGCTCATTAGACTTATTTTGGAGTAGCTGATTTACTACACTTTTAGGTTCTAAATAACATCCCCCTTTCACAAAATGCAATGCCCGGGGGCATTTAATAGGATAAATACGGTAATTATTTCACTTACTTTTAACCCTTTTCTGTCCAGTGGACTTGTCCATCCCTATCATTTGGATGATTGATTGATTGTTTTGGGTTTAACGGCCCTTTGAAACAGTATTTCAGTCTATATCGGGCCATCTCCCAGAGAGGGAGAAAGAGGAGAAATGATAGACGAGAGAAAAAATGTCCAAACAACCCACACCCGCATCTACCGCAAGCACAGTAGGCCCTTGCCCTACAATGTTCCAAATCAATAGGATGCCCCGGCACTGGAAGTTACACACAGCACCATCGCACCACCCAACCACCCCCATCATTTGGATGAGTCCATTTCTAGTTTTAGGAGTTTCTGGTGGATGTTTTCATTTTGTATTGTGCACAGGAATTCGTGCAAACATGTAGACCCTGCTCATACGCCACATTCTAATGCATCTGAACTGGGTCTGCACTGTTTGCATAAGTCCCAAAAATGGCATGGTTTCCAGTCTTGAGAGAGTTAATCTTCGACAAACTTCGAAAATTACATTGTAGTTCCAGTAATATACTAGACGTAACTTATTCCTTTCCCTGCAGGGCCCAGTTGTTCAAAGCATGGTTAACTTAACAAAGTGGCTAGTGAAGGCAAAAGCTCTTCACATTTTTCTGCAAAAAGTGGCAGTGTTTTTGTGTAAAACACATTTGAAAATGTAACATTGTGTTAACTAACAATATCATTAGTTTTGAACAAATGGGCCCAGATGTAATGATGAAATATATCAGGTAACATAATGTCAGTATATCCATAAAGTAATCAAAGAAGCAGGCATTCCCGTTTAGAAAAATAGCCATTAGTCAGAGGGGATGGCAAATCCCCAAACTGAACACAGCATGGGCCTTAGTAATCAGGGTGCATTTCAAAATATATACCGTATATATACAGTCAAGCAAGTCTTCAGGGATCACCCCAGGGGACACACAAAAATTGGCTGCATAAGACAAGTGATCCCTTAATACAGGTACATTTGCACTGTTTTTTGGTGCAAGGGACCCCAATTGTCATAGTTGAGACAAATAAAACTCACCAATACAGTGAGAAGCCATGGTTGATCCTGTTACAGCTGTGGTATATCCAGTGTCACACTCTTTACACACTGTCTGGGCTTCCTCATCCTGGTATTCAGCCTTAGGACAGAGCACGCAGAAGCCGGAGCTGGAGTCATGATAGGTCCCTGCTGCACAGGGAACTGAAATACGAAATACACAAAATGACAGGCACTGAATGTAGATTAGCAAGAAATTATGAGGTGATTTTTTTTTTTTTTGAAAGTGTGGTTGTTAATGGCAAACCTGTGCACTAGTTTGTCACTTCGGTGGAAAGACATTGTTTACCTCCAAGCCTGTAGAATTAGCATAGATATTATTGATGACAATAACTGATGTTTTCTGATAGCCAAAGGTAATTTACAGTGAGTTGCTAAAGGCAATGAAAGTGCTACAATTTCAATCCACTTCCTTTTGTTCCTTATATATGAAAATTAAATTCTTCCCAAACTCCCCTATGTATGATTTTTTCAAAGGAAATGGTAATATCATATATGCATTAATTTTTGCAATTTTTTATTCAAATTTTCGTGCTTTAGGTTCAAAAATATTAAACACTAATTTTCACGATTTTTGATTTTAGCAGTTAGCAAGATCCGCAAAAAGTAAAATTGCTTCTTTTCCACTTGAGCCAGTTCGTTCATTAAACTGCGGCAGGGGCCGCAAGTTAGTGAAAGACCTGGCTCAAGTGAAAAGTACCAGAATTTACCAAAGCAAACAGAAACAAAATATATGGACACTGTGTCTGCTGCAGGGGCCGCAGACTAATGAAAGACCTGGCTCAAGTGAAAAGTACCAGAATTTACCGAAGCAAACAAACAAAATATATGGACACTGTGTCTGCTGAAGATACTTTGTAAGAAACAGGGAATTTTTTCGCGATTTTAATATTCCCAGTTTCAAAGTGACTGCAAGAAATGGAACACTGCAAATATCATCACATATACTGTAATTATCTGAGGAGCTTTTCATCAACAAGGGTGCCTTGATGTTCCTGTATTGCTGTGTCTGAGACCACAATCTTTGTCCTGAATCAGCATCACAGCTATTTCAAAGAATTCTTTAGTTCAGACTGTCACATTTTTACCAAACAAGAGCTATCATCAGGCAGCACAGCTTGCCCAGCTTGCCCTGACCTTGGACATAAGAGCTATATACCCCCTTAGGTGGTAAGGGGTGGGGAGGCACTGAGGTAATAGCTAGGAGAGGCCGTGCTGCTAAATAAAACTTTGGACCCATATCTATTACCAAAGCAAATATGAACCAAATCCATGTACGGTTTTGAAATTTAAGATTTAAAAGCTCTAACATAAAACTTATGCTAAAATTTGTCTGTGACTTTGACCTTTTGGCCACAGGCATAAGTGAGGTAATAGCTGGATAAAACTCCATCATATGGAATATGAACTGAATCTGGACCTGTATACATCATATCAAATATGAACTGAATCAATCATACAATTCTGAAAATATGAGCTCAAACAAAACTTAAACATGAACTTTCAAAGACTCTGACCTTGACTTTAAGATCATGGGCATGGGCAGGATATTGACTAATAAAACTTTGGACCTGTATCTGTCATTATGCAAAATATGAACTATATCCATCATTTGGTTTGGAAAATATGAGCTCTTTAAAAACTTTCATGTAAACCTTTAATGTAAGATTTCCAAGTCTGTGACCTTCACCTGAAGATCATAGGCATGAGCCAGAGCATTGCTGAAAATATTTTGGACCTGTATCTATCATCATCCCAACACGAATCAAATCCATTATATGGTATGGAAAATATGAGCTCTTAAAAAAGTTTGGAATTTATGAAACTCTAACGTAAATGTGATCGCCACATCCAATGCCAAGGCTGACACCGGGGGTAGTGTGATAGCTCTTCCTGGACTTTGTGCTAAAAGACAAGCTAAAAATCAAAGAGTACAGTATTTGTGATCCTACCCTAACAATTTTAGATCAATTGCATATGGAGATGCACATAACGCTTTTTACAAATTGTCTGTCAAACATGTCCTTTTTTTTTTGTTTTTAGAAAAAGTTGTTCCTGTTCCTACCATACAGGAGCATGGCAGCCATCTTGTATTTCAGACAGGAACTGCTTCAGCTTTTGTTTGGTACCTAATTCCTCTAGGGCCTTATAACAATAATATCTCAAATAATATGAGCTCTTTGTGCTAAATGTAGGCTGAACAAATACAGTCAACTCTCAATATCTCAAAGTCGAACTTTGAGATACCAGTAGTTTGAGATTACAGAATCCAATATGTGAATACAAATAGTAAATGTGTTCAAACTATATTATTTTGATCTATAGGAGGGTACTTTGAAATACCAGTTTTTCGATTCAAGAAGTTCTTGGAATGTTTTCTGTTGCCAAAAACTATTGTGTACCATGAAAATTCTAAGTATTGAGACAGACAGCTCTCTGCAATCAGTGCAGACCCAGATCATCTGCATCTTTTTGACACATTACTGCCATGTAAAACCTTTCTATTTTTAGGACAATTACAGTAATTATTTCAGGGTCCAAGGTTCTAAAACTTGAGTATAATCTCAAACTCAAAATAAAGCACACTGATTGGCTGCTTCCAAGCATGTGCTGGGAAGCAGCCAATCAGTGTGCTTTATTTTGAGTTTGAGAATGTACTCAAGTTTTATAACCGCGGGGCCAGGTGTCTCTATTTTTTTAATTTTTACAGTATCCTACACCTACCGCAACTTGTTGAGTCAGAATAGTAGCCAGGATCACATGTGCCTGAGGTGCTGGCAGTAACGGTGGCTGGGTCCACTGTATAGGTATCACCATTTACAGTCACAGACAAAGATTTTACTTCCGTTTCCACATTTTCAAGGTCAGCTATGGCTTGCACCACAGCAAGAAGTTCAGGGCTCACTTAAAAATAACACAAAAACAGAGATCTATATAAATAGAGTCTTTGATGATAACTGTGAAATTCTTTTTCTCCTTTGAAATGTATATTGTTACCCCTCATTCGAAACAACTTGTCAAAGCAGTTCAGATAAGGTGGTTAGTGCAGGGTCACAACATATGAGCCGCGACGTGACAAATCCAACAATGTGGTCGTGCGTCCAGCGCAGACTCAGATCAGCCTGGGCATCCGCCCAGTCTGATCAGAGTCTTCACTTTCCGCATGAAGGTAGCTTAGTCCCTCAGCTACCCTTTAAGCGCTTAGCAAAGAGTCTGATCAGACTGGATGAATGCCCAGGCTGATCTGAGTCTGCGCTGGGCGGACGACCACATTGTTGGTTTTCTCGTGTCGCGGCTCATATGTTTTTATGCAGATTTAACAGACATTGTTCAGAATTACCATATACAAGGTTTTGTGTCTTTCTGTCTAAAACATAAGCATTAATTTTCATGTTTTTTTTCTTAAGTCACAAAAACTAATGCTTATCAGAAGGAAGAAAAATTATCCAATTTTATATAGACCTCTATTAAATGCAAACAAGACTGGTGTATAGTTCTATAAGTTAGTCCTTAAAGCACCAAATTTTCATCTGCAAAATTAAAACAAGAGGGCCATGAGGCTCTGAATCGCTCATTTGAGTAAAACGGTCAAAGGTCAAACTAGGGTCATCACAAACTGACACTGTTGAAATATGACAGACATTGGTTAAAGCTAAAAGAATGACCTTGGCTTCTATTGCTAAAAAAGTTCTCGTACTCATTTATTTGATGGTATTTATCAACTTCAGCACCAAAATTTTCAACAAGTTCCATGAACTCTTATATTAAAGCATTTTCCCATATAAAAGCACCCCAATCAAGTTTGACCTTGCCATATCAAAGTCAACATATCTTCATATTTGACCTAGTGGTAAAATATGTCATGGTCAACAGCCCAAGGTCATCATTTGTACAATCTTGGTATTACTGGAGTACCCAATGCTACATAACAAAGTTCAAGGACATAGGTCAACTGGTTCTGGGAGGAAGATTTTTAACTGTTTTTACTATATATGGGCATGTTGTTTAGGTGATCTGGACCAGTTAAACAAATTTTTGTTCCCTCTGGTCTTGTAGGCTCTATACAAAATCTGGTTATATAAACGCACCAGTTTGGAACTTATGGCACATTATGTTCATTTAATGTTTGGTTTTATGTAATAGACAATTTGGTTAATCTTTATTTTCTTGTATTGAGAAACAATGTTTGCAAATTAAATTTCGTTCATCAGTGGGTGCTATCAAGCGTGACGTCAATACTGACGTATTTGAAAACAGTCGATATCAAATGACACATTTAAAGCGTAATAAATCCATATTTCGTGCTCTGCCAGACTCTTGATTGCAAAAGAATCGTTTATTGGAAGGTATCTTCACATAAAATCCACTTTTCCTCCATTGAATTATGACGCGGTTCGGCGAATAAGGGTGACGTTATCCATGTAACGTCATGCTCTGGCTGGGTAACGGTTGACGTTTGCCCCACAGAACTTCTGAAATTTTGTTTCTGGTACTTATCTCAGCATTTTGGGTTGCAAAAAGTATCAAATTTACCTTTAGTTACTTTTGTCTGCCCTTGTTTGATGAACGTGACAATAAAGTGACGTTCGAATCCAAATCACTTTGTTGCATTCGGTGGTCTGGATTTCTTTTCTATGGTGTTTTGACTGGATATCTATACTCTAGCAAAATCCATCATTGAGCAATTGCCGCCATGTGAAATTATGGTAGAATTCCGTTTTTCTTGATTTCAGAGCTTATGTAACGTCACACACTCATAGCGTACCTTCAGGCAGAATGACATCATGGGCATAATAAGATGATCCGATATGATAGCTATATCCTGTTGATATAGTATGATCATTGAATTTAAGCAAAAATTTTACATTTTAAGACTGGTGCGTTTTCACTGACGCTGAGTATAATTGCCTGTGTTTTTTGTGAAGATGTCTGAAATGGTCAAAATATGAGTCCTAAGTCAAAGGTTGAAAGATGACCTTGACCCCTTGTAGTCATAAATCTTCATGTACTATTAAGATGACTATATATACCAATTTTTAGGCCAAAATCTTCAAAATTTTCCACGAAATCTTATGTTCTGGCATTTTCCCATATTTGATCTTGCTGTAAAAATAGGTCAAGGTCAACCCAAAGTCATCATTTGAACAGTCTTGGTAGTACTCAAGTACTCAATGCTACATACCAAGTTTCAAGGCCATCAGTCAAGTGGTTCTGGAGAGGAAGCTCTTTAAAGCTTTTTTTTACAATATATGGGCATGATGGTCATGTTTGGCCAGGGCGGTTTGAACAAATTGTCATTCCCTGAGCCCCTGGAGGCTCTATATGAAATTTGGTTACAACTTGCACAGTGGCTTTTGAGCAGATGACATGAAATTGTCAAAATATGCAAGTCCTGAGTCAAAAGGTCAAAAAATGACCTTGACATCTTGTACTCATAAATCTTCATGTACTTATTAAAGTGACTGTATACACCAATTTACAGGCTGAAATCTTCAAAATTTTCAATAAAATTCCATATCTGACCTTGCTGTAAAAAGGTCAAGGTCAACCTAAGGTCATCATTAAAGCTATCTTGGTAGTACTCATGTCCTGATGCAACATACCAAGTTTCATGGCAATTGATTTATTGGTTCTGAAGAAATAGATTTTTGAAGGTTTTTACCATATATGGGCAAGGGGGCCATGTTGGTCATGTGACTTGGACCCTATGAACAAATTTTCATTCCATCAACCCCTGTAGGCT
Source organism: Ctena decussata (assembly GCA_963989385.1). Classification (NCBI taxonomy): domain Eukaryota; kingdom Metazoa; phylum Mollusca; class Bivalvia; order Lucinida; family Lucinidae; genus Ctena; species Ctena decussata. The sequence continues at coordinate 50,888,575 of OZ022498.1, read as the reverse complement.
CAAAATAAAATTTCATTACAATTGGCCCACTGGCTTTTGAGATGTTTGAAACTGTAGACATATTGCCATCTCCAGGAGATGACCACTATATGCTCCTAGCTTACTTTCAGGTCCTGATACTTTACACTGTACACTCTACATGTGAACTTGTTAATAAAATACTGCTTAAACCAATGCCATCAATATCTAAAACAGCTCACCTTCATACAACTAAGGAGAGAAAAAGAAAACAGCAAGCTTGTTTGTAACTGAAATTCATATATGCTAAGTTTCATTAAGTGAGCTAATCTCATTTAAGGTGGAACCATACTTTTACTCCGTTTTTGGAATCTTCTGTTTTTTATCATGAACAAAGCGTTCTATAAATTTTCAAACATATCTGCATGCGAAACTGAAATTAGATTTTCGAAATGTTGTAATGGGTAGTCTGAAAATGTGATGGTTTTGCAATTTTGACGCCAACAGAAGGGTGCAGAAAACGCATCATTTGTTTAGGAAGAAAATCAATTTTTATTTAAAACGTACAAACAATCTGAGCTCTTCAAAGCTGTATGACAGAAGTCTAACTATGCTTCAATGTTACAATTTTATTACAGCAAAACACTTATTTTTCAAATTTAAAAAAATACTAAAAATCTTGGTTTGACATCGAGTTTCGAAAAATCGGCTCGTTAAAAATGACAAAGTTTTAATATTGTGTTCTGTAAGTAAACTTTTGTGGAACAATACTATGACAATTAGGGGTTTACCGTTTCGTTTTTTAGGTATTGGCATTAACTTTTCCCCACCTCCATGAAATACAATGATGTAAGAATGGTAATGGTACCTTTTATTTGACGTGCTTGGTGTTTAAAGTTAATGTCTACTGTTCCAAATTATTCAACAGAAGCATATAATGGATAAATGAATATACATTTCGATACTTTGTAGTTCTTAACGTAGTTTTACGCTTGAATTAAACAATACATGTTATATCTCAACATCTCATTAATTTTGGCACTTGTCTGTACAGCCTCTTATTCTTATGCAAAATAATTAAGAAGCGAGTTAATTCTTATGTACGGTGCACTATTCTGCTGCAAAACAGTTACTGTATGATATCTCACTCAATTTACTTCAAAATTTTGTGACATCGCAATTTATTTTATCTTATCAAAATATCGATTTTGTGACATCTGAAATTCATATTTTATGATATCAGAATTAAAAATAGTGGCATCATATATTCCTTCTGAATTTCTGATACCACCAAAAGGAATTTGCAATAAAATGCTTTGTCCATAATCAATAAAAGCATTGTAAACGACTGCGTAATACCCCGCCACTGCAAACCTTTCATAGCTTTTTTTTTCATGATTGATAGGGTTGTTTTTTTCACGTTTTTATACATGTATGTATGCCCGTGGCAGGGGCAAATAACCCTGCTGGACTAAATTCTGGTTGTAAAATAAAGCTAATGTTACTCATATCATTGCTGTAAAATTTCATAAAGATATATCAAAACTCAGATTTAATATGGCTTTTTTCATGTTTTTGTACATGTATATAGCCCTGTGCAAGGGGCAGATAACCCATGGGGACAAAATTTTGATCATGACAGAAAGCTTTTATTGTTTCGATAAGCTATAGCAAGTTTCACGAAAATCACTTTCAACCCTGATTTTATACAGAATTTTTCATGATTTTATACATGTATATAGCCCCGGAGCAGGGGAAGATAACCCTGGTGGACAAAATTCTGCTAACAACAGAAAAAATATATTATTTAAATCATTTCTGTGAAATTTCATCATGATATTTCAAAGTGTAAAGGAATAACAGACCAAAAACTACTTTTGTGACACTGACAAGGGCAATAACTCTGTCATAAGATATCGAAATTTGCCCATTTACAATCCCAACAGAGATATTCCCAAGGCCAATTCATATGCCAAGTTTGAAGAAAATCCGTTAATAAATACTCAAGTTGTCGAACGGAAACAAAGTGCTCACGGACGGACGGACAGACGGACGGACGGACAGACGTACGTACGACGGACGGACAGACACACGGACAGCCAGCGGGAAAACATAATACCCCGTCACTAACGTGTGGCGGGGTATAAAAACTGAATATTTCAAAAATCGAGTAAAAGTATGGTTCCACCTTAATGTTCTTTTGCGAGTCAATTTCCATTAAATTTTAAATCTCACTTAATTTTAAGCATGCATTTTTATGTACTTAGCGTTCACTTGCTGATATCTAAAGTTACTGCAGTAACCTGCATTTATTGCTCACCTGCTCATATTTGGAGTTACTGCAGTAAATGTGCTTTTATTGTCCATCTGCTGTTATTTGGAGTGACTGCAATAATATATGTACTTATTGTCCACCTGCTGATATTTGAAATTACTCCAGTAATATGTGTACTTATTGTCCACCTGCTGCTATCTGGAGGTACTCCAGTAACATGTGTACTTATTGTCCACCTGCTGCTATTTGGAGGTACTCCAGTAACATGTGTACTTATTGTCCACCTGCTGATATTTGGAGGTACTCCAGTAATGTGTACTTATTGTCCACCTGCTGCTATTTGGAGGTACTCCAGTAATATGTGTACTTATTGTCCACCTGCTGATATTTGGAGGTACTCCAGTAATATGTGTACTTATTGTCCATCTGCTGCTATTTGGAGGTACTCCAGTAATATGTGTACTTATTGTCCACCTGCGGATATTTGGAATTACTCCAGTAATATGTGTACTTATTGTCCATCTGCTGCTATTTGGAGGTACTCCAGTAATATGTGTACTTATTGTCCACCTGCGGATATTTGGAATTACTCCAGTAATATGTGTACTTATTGTCCACCTGCTGATATTTGGAGGTACTCCAGTAATATGTGTACCTGCTATTTGGAGGTACTCCAGTAATATGTGTACTTATTGTCCACCTGCTGATATTTGGAGGTACTCCAGTAATATGTGTACTTATTGTCCATCTGCTGCTATTTGGAGGTACTCCAGTAATATGTGTACTTATTGTCCACCTGCGGATATTTGGAATTACTCCAGTAATATGTGTACTTATTGTCCACCTGCTGATATTTGGAGGTACTCCAGTAATATGTGTACTTATTGTCCACCTGCTGATATTTGGAGGTACTCCAGTAATATGTGTACTTATTGTCCATCTGCTGCTATTTGGAGGTACTCCAGTAATATGTGTACTTATTGTCCACCTGCGGATATTTGGAATTACTCCAGTAATATGTGTACTTATTGTCCATCTGCTGCTATTTGGAGGTACTCCAGTAATATGTGTACTTATTGTCCACCTGCGGATATTTGGAATTACTCCAGTAATATGTGTACTTATTGTCCACCTGCTGATATTTGGAGGTACTCCAGTAATATGTGTACCTGCTATTTGGAGGTACTCCAGTAATATGTGTACTTATTGTCCACCTGCTGATATTTGGAGGTACTCCAGTAATATGTGTACTTATTGTCCATCTGCTGCTATTTGGAGGTACTCCAGTAATATGTGTACTTATTGTCCACCTGCGGATATTTGGAATTACTCCAGTAATATGTGTACTTATTGTCCACCTGCTGATATTTGGAGGTACTCCAGTAATATGTGTACCTGCTATTTGGAGGTACTCCAGTAATATGTGTACTTATTGTCCACCTGCTGATATCTGGAATTACTCCAGTAATATGTGTACTTATTGTCCACCTGCTGATATTTGGAGGTACTCCAGTAATATGTGTACTTATTGTCCACCTGCTGCTATTTGGAGGTACTCCAGTAACATGTGTACTTATTGTTCACCTGCTGCTATTTTGAGGTACTTCAGTAACATGTGTACTTATTGTCCACCTGCTGCTATTCGGAGGTACTCCAGTAACATGTGTACTTGTACACCTGCTGTAACTGGAGTTATTCCAGTCATCCAGTGGTCACAGGTTTGATCCACCACTTCTCCAGTCTTTGAGATGAGACTTTAAACCAAGGTCCTATCTCAGTATGACCTGTTCGTTGGTGGGACATTAAACCTGGGTTCACTTACCCACTCACTTTCTTGTTGTCCACCTGCCGATATTTGGAGTTACTGCAGTAATACTAAAGCATACTTATTGTCCACCTGCTGATGTTTGGAGTTAGTGCAGTAAAACTGAGGCATACTTATTGTCAACCTGCTGATATTTGGACTCACCTGTGTTAGTATCATACAAGGCCTGTAAATCAGTTACAGCTTCATCAAGTGGCAAAGTAAACTCTAGGAAGACATCCTGTTGTGTATTTCTTTTCTTACGAGCAGCTCCATCACATTTGCTCACAACAACAACCACAACGCACACATGGCCAGTTGTGGATGTCAAACAAGTAAGTGACAGCTTAGCATTAAGTATAAATTCACTTTTGAATTCTGAAAGCGCTGGTTCTGTACAATCAATCTGAGCCACTTGACCAGGGCTGAAGTTAGCCCCAACTCTCTTTTTTAGTTCTGTTGGTGGTTTACTGCCTCCTGAAAAACAAATGGAGCTTTAACCCATTTAGGTCTAATGAACTCTTCTATCCTTATATAAGCCGCAATGCCAGAAAACCAACAAAGCGGATGTGTGCTCAGCGCAGACTCAGATCAGCCTGGGCATCAGCCCAGTCTGATCAGAGTCTTCGCTGTTCACATGGAGGTGGCTCAGACCCTTAGCTACCCTTAAAGTGCTTAGCAAAGAGTCTGATCAGACTGGATGGATGCCCAGGCTGATCTGAGTCTGTGCTGTGTGCACAACCACTCTGTTGGTTTTCTCGAGTTGCAGCTCATATATTGGATAAGTTCATTTGCCATCTAATGGCATTTGCTTGGAAGTCCCCTAAGGAGCAGCTGTAGTGTAGTGGATAACCCGCTTCTCCGGTCTTTCAGATGAGACTTTAAACCAAGGTCCCGTCTCCATATAACCTCGTTGTTGGTGGGACGTTAAACCCGAGTTCACTCACTCACTCATTGGAAGTCCCCATTATTTATGTTATCCTCAAAAATGAAAGTTTATGCTTGGGTCAGTATTTTACTATAAATGGGTAGAGAAATGGCTAAATATAGCTGTTTTAATAACATTCTGAGGTCAATTTGCCATTCATCATGCTGAAATTAACCATAAACTGTTAGAAAATAGTAAAATTAGGATTTACTGTTAGAAAACGTTAAAATTACGACTTTTGCAATATCTTATTTTTTGACATTTATTCAAGTTGTAATTAACCTAAGTGGGTATAACTTGCTAAAATTATTCATCTTATCCATGAAATGGCAGCTTATGGTGTGTATGCACAATGAAATTTATCTGAATGTGTGTTACATTATTTTTTTCTAGTATTTTTATGTATAGTTTTCCATGTGATTTATGAAGGGGCTAAATTTGTCGAGTAAAGTAGTAATAAGCTCAATGACCCCTGCTTTTCTTTTAATTATTATTTGCTGGAGAGTTTTGCTTTCAAAATAAACTTGTTTGGTTGTTTGGTTAGAATTTTAGCATAGCAATTTTCTGTATGGTACAAAATATTGCAGAAAGGACACTGTTTCTAAGGACTGTTTGTATGGTATCTAAAAGTAATTTTAAAGCATCTTGTACCAGTGTGGAAACTAGAGCAAGTAAGCAGAGGCCCACATATACCCCCCCACCCACCCAGTGCCACTGCCCAATGAAAGCATATGTTAAACACAAAACTTCAATGCAAAATACATGTACAAAATTCAAAGTCTGTGAGTCCTTGACCTTCAGCCATGGAAGAAATTAAAAGCAGTTACAGAGATATGAGCAGTCAGAAAGGGTTTGGGATCTGGTTCAGTCAGTTCCTGGGGTGTAAATGCTCTTTTGAGTTAACATAAAACTTCGACAATGAAAATGCCAAAGTCCTAATTATTGACCCCTGGCCCCACCATAGGGCCCGATCCAGTGGCTTAGATAGTTCAGATCAAAGATAATGCTATTGAGTTACCATGACTCAAATGAAAAGAAAAAGAATCTGATCTGTGGTTACAGAGAGCAATCCAAAAAGGTTTAAAGCAAAACTTTGACGTAAAGTTGACAAATGGACGGACACACTAACAGACAAACGGAGGGAATGACAAAAACTATATACCCCCTGACATACGTATAATTAAGCCTTTGACATTCAGAAGTTTCCAATATCAAACTGACTAAACTGGGTTATATAAAATCATATAAAATTCAGTTTTGAATTGAAATTACTACTTGGGTATATCTTCAAGTTCAGATTTCTTAAGATTTTGCACAAAAGGAAGTATATTTTTTTTATTTCATCATTGCTGAGCCTATGTGTGAATTAGAATATACACAGAGTCTTATACAGGTTCCATTGCAAGAGGTATTTCCTTGCAAATATCCATATTAAAGACGTCTTTGCTACTGAGATACCATGACTCATGCTAGTTTAGTTAGACTTAGTTTATTTTTATTGTTTTTATTTTCTTCTAGAGAGAAGACATGTTTCTTATGCAAAGAGTGTAGACCATAATCAGATTCCACATTCTATGGATGGACAGACAGACTGGGGCAACTCTAAATGAGCCGCGACACAAGAAAACCAACAACGTGGTTGTGCGCCCAGCGCAAACTCAGATCAGCCTAGGCATCCGCCCAGTCTGATCAGACTCTCCGCTTGTGTCAAAGGGTAGCTAAGGGTCTAAGCTACCTCTATGCAGACAGTGAAGACTCTGATCAGACTGGGCGGATGCCCAGGCTGATCTGAGTCTGCGCTGGTCGCACAACCACGTTGTTGGTTTTCTTGTGTCATAACTCAAATGTACATCATACACACACCTTAATTTTTCAAATTATAGCTGAGCTGAAGTGTTAAGATTTACTTCTAAGGGAGACTATTGATGAGCAAGGGATAACTCTAGACATGACCATATTGCAGCCCTTCTCCTAAGGGTTCCTTTTGAAAGCCTCCTTTTGGGAAGAGATTTATTTACAAGAAAAATATTTTTTGTTAAAGTTGTCGCCCTTGTAACAAGACCTGTCTGCATACAGGATAGCTTGCCTGACAGGATCTTGCCTATCATATTAAAATCTTTAACCTAAAATATTAAAAAATCAGATGCTGACACCAGGGTGACAACAACAGCTCAGCATGAACTTTTTTTCAGTGAGCTAAAAAATGCCAATCAAAACATAGGGTAGGTATGTATTCACACATTTTAAGGCTAAAAAAACCAAATAAATAATTAGAGTTTCCCCTTACGGGACCAACCCTGGCCCAAAACCTCGTACCCCCCCCCCCCCCCACCCACCCCCCCACACACACACAAAAGTTCCATGATTTGGGAATTAATTCTTTTTTACTTCATCAAAAATTATCAAAAATTATACATTCCTTTAGATGACTTTTCTAAATTATTTTGTTATTTTCCAATGCAAAATTCTATTGACAAATTATTCATGGAACAGTTTTGAACACATAGGTGGCTACAATTATTGAGCCGCGACACGAGAAAATGAACAATGTGGTTATGCGCCCAGTGCAGACTCAGATCAGCCTGGGGATCAGCCCAGTCTGATCAGAGTCTTTGCTGTACGCATGGAGGTAGCTTAGAACCTTAGCTACCCTTTAAGTGGTTAGCCAAGAGTCTGATCAGACTGGGCAGATGCCCAGGCTGATCTGAGTGCCCTGGGGGCACAACCACTTCGTTGGTTTTGTCATGTCGCAGCTCAATTTTCTTGTATTTTGGAATTCATTATCCTAATCTTGGAAAAAGAAAACAAAATATCTTATTGACCAACCAACCCTTTTAGTTTCGACAGGGTTGAGTAAGGGGAAACAAACATATCTTTAAGGTTGGCCTATAAGCATTTTCAGCACCCTAGTTTTGCTCTGCCTGGAGCTATCTATGTCCACTTACCTGTACATTCTGGTGGGATATCGCTGGGAATCCACTTATATTTAGTCTCTGCACCACAATGTAGACTAGTGACTGGCAATTTGTTTTCCTGTTTGGCAAATACTTTGCCAGCTGGACATGTAAAAGTGTAGGTAGTCTTACTAGATGTTTCTGTCACCGCAGCGGTAACTTTTGTTTCTGAATATGTCAACTCGTTGCAGACTGGAAAAGCAAAACAATGTTACAGTACATATGCCTAATAAATGCCCCCATCAGAACTTTTGCAGAGGAAGGAATTTTGATGCCCAATATTGGCACAAGAGAGAGAGAGAGAGAGAGAGTGTGTGTGTGTGTTTGTGTGTGGTGGAAAGGCCAGAAAAAGTCTTGATTCAAATGTTCCCTAAACTATTTTTCAAGCAGTCAAGTTGTTCACACATATCCCCTACAAATTTCAGTCACTGGCAGCATTGTTCATGAACAATTACATCAGTGAAATCTACCCAAGTTTCATGGCAGTATCATATGTCTTCCCACTCCCCTTTTTTTCTGGGGGAAAAGGCTACTATTTTTTAATACAGTGGCTACGTATTTAAAAGAGCTACTACCTAAGTCAGTGTATTGCTATTTTGTGCTGTTATGGAAGTAGGCAAAATCAAAACATACTGGTATATACCAGTCTTTGTTCTCCTTCCCTACTCTGCCCCCCACCTACCTTCTGTGCCCATGTTGAATTCCAGCTACCTCCCTCCCCCCACCACCTCCTCACACACACACATAAATATGTGCCAGTGTTATATTGTAGCAAACTCCCCCCTCCCCCATTCCTGCCTATTGCATAAAATTCTAAAATTTGGACACCGAAAATAATTACCGTAACTGTCCTTAAATTGGAAAAAATTGATTTTATAATGCAGTAATGCATCAAAAAGATGCAAGGGCAAACAGTGTTCACCCTGAGCTGTCTGATCTGGGTCTGCACTGTTTGCTCAAACCTATCTGTCCCAATACTTAGAATTTTTACAGTAACTTGGCAATATCTGAGCCACAACACAACAAAACCAACACAGTGGCATGTGCTCGCAGTAAAGACTCAGATCAGCCTGGGAAGCCACTCAGAGTCTTTGCTGTGCACTTAAAGGGTAGCTACGGTTCAAAGCTGGCTCCATGTCTGATCAGACTGAACAGATGCCCAGTCTGATCTGAGTCTTCGCTAGGCACACATGCCACTTTGTTGGTTTGTCGTGTTGCAGCTCATTTATAAGCTATTCAACTACCCTAATGTGCTTAAGTATTGGGACACCTAGAAATAATTAATTTTCCATTTGTTCCAAATGGAAAATTAATTATTTTAGGTGTCCCAAAATTTAGGCACACATTACAGTAATAATTTTTGTCTGGTCTTTCTTAATTTACAACTACAAGTCCTATTGGCAGAATGCAACTTTTTCATCTAAACAGAAATGCTGAGAAAGGTACCAGTGGTGATCCAGATCAGACTGCTTCTAAAGACATCCTGAAGCCTCTTGTTTTATGAAACATGAATTTTCGAACATCCTCTACAGTCTTTGGCTCATAGGAAGATGAGGTGTTATACTGTTCCTGACATAATTGTATTTCAGGGGCGGATCCAGGAATTTTGGATAGGGGGTTCAAATTAGCTGAGGGGGTTCGATTTATGCAGTTTGACCAGTTTTTCCTGAAATTCCCCATGAAAATAAGATAATTTGGGCTGAGAAGGGGGTTCGTTTGAACCCCCCGAACCCCCTCTGGATCCGCCACTGTATTTTGATTCAAGGGACCTTGAAAAGGTGGCTGCTAAAGGCAGGTGATCCCTCAACAGAGGTGACCACATAAGCAGGTTCGACTGTAGTATCAATTACCTTTGCAAGGTTCTGTGTTACAAGGAACTGTTTCAGTATCATCACCCTGGCAACCCACTCCACTACATTCGCTACACCGGCGTGTGTTTATCTGAGTACCTCCCCCACATGTCACAGAACACGGACCTTTATGCCACTCTGACCATAGAGAAAACTTCTCTTCTGCAAGCAAAGAAAGGTAAGCCACAACATGATAAAACCAACTAAGTGACATGTGCGCCATGCAAAGAATCAGATCAGCCTGGAAATCTTCCCAGTTGGATCAGAGTCTTTGCTGTGTTTACTCACATGCCCAGGCTGATTTGAGTCTTTGCTGGGTGCCCATGCCACTTTGTTGGTTTGTCGTGTGGTGGCTCATTAGTATCTTAAATTACCCTTAATATTGGGATATCTTAAGGTGTACAGATCCAACATCACATTTTCAGCCATTTTTTCAAAAGGGAGACAAATTTTATGAATTCCTGTTTGCTTCACTGGGTGATAAAATCTTTTCAAAAGGGTCTACTCTTAAAGGAAAGAATTTGCTCCTCTGGGAGGAGCAAATTCTTTTCTGTAAGAGTTGACCCTCATTGAAAAAGGAGGTAAATATGAAACTGGCAGAATTGTTTCCCCTGGAAATGTATTCAGCCGCCTGAACAATTACTGTTATTTTCTTAAAATTTTTACTTTCCCATGATGTGGCTGAGAGCTGGCCAGACGCTCCTCTAGGAGTGAGTGAGTGAGTGAAGTCGGGTTTAACGTCCCACCAACAACGAGGTCATATGGAGACAGGACCTCGGTTTAAAGTCTCATCCGAAAGACCGCAGAAGCGGGGGATCGATCTTGCCACCCCTGGATTGGAAGTCCGGAGTGTTATCCACTACACTACAGCCGCTCCTCTAGGAGCAGTGACCTGGGCCTACACTGTTTTCTCAGACACTAGAATTTCGACAATATTTAAAGATGCATCGCATAAAAATTGTCATTAATCTTTAATATTTATATTATCCGTGCATTTATTGAAAAAGCCCAATGGTAAACCATCAGAACATAATGTAGTTTATACTTCAATAACTACATCTGTTCATGGGACATTACATGATGTTAAGTGATGTCAAAATAAACCATGATTCTCCAATCTGATTGGATGAAGGCGACGTTATGACATCATTGTTACGTTGTTGACGCTGTTCCACCTTCAGTAGATAAAATGTGTATAAATGTTTTTCTGCTTCAGCTGTAGCCCCTAAAGCAAACTTTTGGTCAAAATATAGATAGAAAAGAATGAATATTTAAGCAATGAACTAAATTTTTCTGGTGTTTATCAAAGTATAAACTACAATGGGTCGCTAGCAAAGTTTACATGAACCCTGAAGGGGTTCACTTACTTTGAACGCGATCCAATCTAGTTTATACTTCGATAAATATTAGAAAAATGAATTTCGTTTCTTAGTAACTGGTGGGACAAAAATATCAGCAAAATGATAAACATTTACCATGTTGTTTTTCACATTTCTTCCCTGAGTATCCGTCTTGACAGGCACATTCAAACGTCCCCATGCCTCTGCTACAAGATCCTCCATTTTGACAAGGATTGTTTGCACAATAATTAGTAACCTCTCCTGTAACAGAATGCACAAATATCTATGTGTTTCCATAATTAATCATTAGGGACTTGTCAATCTCAGCATTTTCAACCCCATCTTTGGGCTGCTCGCCCCCTCCTCACACTCCAAAACTGAAATTCTTCATTTTAATGACTGACTTGTTCATCTTCACAATGTCTACAGAAACAAAACCAGAGGACCAATGGTCCTGTAGCTCACCTGACACCTTCTGTCAACAGACACAATTTGTCATTTTGCTCATTTGTTACAAATTTGAAACCAGTAACTTTAAAGGTGTGCATATTTTAATTTTAAAATCTCAGTGACCTTGAGCAAAGTTCAAAAACTGACCTTATTACTTCATGTATTCATTTAGTTAACCATATTTTCCAATTATTATATCTAGGCTTAAAAAAATCCATGAAATCAGCTGTTTAAGCATTTACCCATATAAAAGCAAAACATACCAAAGTTGACCTTGCCATATATTAGGTCAAGGTCAATGCACCATCATGATTGTACAAACTATGATGGGCCCCAGTTCTCAATGCTACATACCATGCCACAAGGTCATTGTGCCTTTGATTCAGGATAAGAAGCTTTTTGAAGGAGTTTTACCATATATGGGCATGGTGTCCATCTTGATCATGTGACCATGACCAGCTCAACAAACTTTGATTCTTTTAACCCAGTAAAGCTCCGTATGAAACATAGCTTCAAACAGCCCAATGGCTTCAGAGAAAATGTTTGAAAATGTTGACAGGCAACAGAATCACAGTGACCTTGAACAAAGAATGACCTTGACCTTAAACAACAGAATATCTTCATAGCTTCACTTAGTTAACCATAAATACCAAATATCATCTTGAATGGTTTCTGAGAAATCCACCGTTTAAGCATTTTCTAATGCATCAAAATTGACCTAGCCATAAATTAGGTCACACTAAATGCACAGTCCTGATTTGTATAAATTATGATGGGCCCAAGTTCCAAATGCTACATACCAAGTATCAAGGTCATAGGCCTTTTGATTCTGGAGAAAATGATTTTTGAACGGGTTTTACCATATATGTACATGGCGGCCATCTTGGTTATGTGACCCAGATCCCGGGAACCAACTTTCGTTCCCCCATCCACTAAGACTCCATATGAAATTTGGCTTCAATCAGCGAAGTGGTTTCAGAGGAGAAGATGTTTGAAAATCTTGACGACGGACGGGCTGACAGGATGACCTAGACCTTCAGTGACATAATATCTTCATTTGTTCATTTAATTGACCATGTATACCAAATATTGTACCTTAGACTTAAATAATTTCTGAGAAATCCACTGTTTTAGCGTTTTCCCATATAAGAGTCTAAGGTACCGAAGTTGACTGCGTCATAAATTAAGGTCATCACAATGTCATCATTTGTATAAACTATGATGGGCCCACATGCCCGATGCTACATACCAAGTTTCAAGATCATAGGCCTTTTGGTTCTGGAGAAGAAGATTTTTGAAGGGTTTTTACCATATATGGGCATGGCGGCTATCTTGGTCATGTGACCTAGACCCCCGTGCACAAACTTTCGTTCCCACATCCCATTGAGACTCCATATGAAATTTGGCTTCAATCGGCCCAGTGTTTTCAGAGAAGAAGATGTTTGAAAATCTTGACGACGGATGATCGGACCAAATGACCTTGACCTTCAGTGACATAATTTCTTCATTTGTTCATTTAGTTGACCATGTATACCAAGTATTTAACCTTAGACTTAAATATTTTCTGAGAAATCGGCAGTTTAAGCGTTTTCCCATATAAAAGCCTAACATACCAAAGTTGACCATGTCATAAATTAGGTCAAGACCATCGCATGGTCATCACTTTTATAAAATATGATGGGCCCGCATACCCAATGCTACATACCAAGTTTCAAGGTCATAGGCCTTTTGGTTCTGGAGAAGAAGATTTTTGAAGGGTTTTTACCATATATGGGCATGGCGGCCATCTTGGTCATGTGACCCAGACCCCGCGCATAAACTTATATTCCCCCATCCCACTGAGACTCCATATGAAATTTGGCTTCAATCGGCCCAGTGCTTTCAGAGAAGATGATGTTTGAAAATCTTGACGACGGACAGGCTGACAGGATGACCTTGACCTTTAGTGACATAATATCTTCATTTGTTCATTTAGTTGACCATGTATACCAAGTATTTAACCTTAGACTCAAATAGTTTCTGAGAAATCGGCAGTTTAAGCGTTTTCCCATATAAAAGCCTAACGTACCAAAGTTGACCATGTCATAAATTAGGTCAAGGTCATTGCAAGGTCATCATTTGTACAAACTATGATGTGCCCGCATGCCGGATGCTACAAACCAAGTTTCAAGGTCATAGGCCTTTTGGTTCTGGAGCAGAAAATTTTTGAAGGGTTTTTACCATATATGGGCATGGCGGCCATCTTGGTCATGTGACCCAGACCCCGAATATAAACTTACGTTCCCCCATCCCACTGAGACTCCATATGAAATTTGGCTTCAATCGGCCCAGTGATTTCAGAGGAGAAGATGTTTGAAAATCTTGACGACGTATGGCCGGACCAAATCACCTTGACCTTTAGTGACATAATATCTTCATTTGTTCATTTAGTTGACCACGTATACCAAATATTGTACCTTAGACTTAAAGAGTTTCTGAGAAATCGGCAGTTTAAGCGTTTTCCCATATAAAAGCCTAATGTACCAAAGTTGACCATGTCATAAATTAGGTCAAGGTCATCGCAAGGTCATCATTTGTATAAACTATGATGGACCCGCATGCCCAATGCTACATACCAAGTTTCAAGGTCACAGGCCTTTTGGTTCTGGAGAAGAAGATTTTTGAAGGGTTTTTACCATATATGGGCGTGGCAGCCATCTTGGTCATGTGACCCAGATACCCCGAACAAACTTTCATTCCCCCAACCCATGGAGGCTGCATATAAAATTTGGCTTTGATCGGCCCAGGGGTTTCAGAAAAGAAGACCTTTTAAAATGGTGGATGGACGGACGACTAACGGACTACGGAGGCCTGCCTATACTATAAGCTCACCTATTAGCCTTTGGCTCAGGTGAGCTAAAAAGTAACAAATTGACCCTAAAATTCCAGACTACCGAAAGTCAGACTCTTAGAAAGTGGATTTTTACATGTAAATGCATTCAAATGATGCTATGTGAATGGGAAAAATGTTGTAGACCCTGATCAAACTGAAGGAGCTGTTCAATCTGGGTCTACAATAAGAGGATAATACATTCTTTTCCATGTTTCGACATTTGCCAAGCCTGAGTGTATTAACGTGTTGCAGCCCGAACCACCCAGCGGTGAGGGCTGCAACATGTTAATACACGAGGGCTTGGGCAAACATTAAAACACAGGAAGAGAATGTTTTATCGTCATTGTTATATACCTTCTTGCAGATGCCATCTTGATTCCAGAGCTCTGCAGACGACACCAAAGTGGGCTTTAATGATGTTTAAGCCCTGGCGCACCTGTGTTTTAACAGTGTTGAAGCCCTGTGTCAGCCATTCTGTCGCATTGCGACAATTCAAAATAGAAGGAAACCAACGTAAACATGGCTGTTTTCTATAGTAAAGTCTCATTAGGTATATAACAATGTTTGTTCAGACCTTTCAGTCTGAGTATTTAGGGTTATACGATAACTAACTAAGGCATCTTAATTTCATCTAAATAAGAGATTCAACAATCTCAGCATTTGCAACAACATCATTCTATCCCTTTCACATGCCCCCTCCCCCATTTCACACACTTCCCCTTCAAGAACAAAACAAATGACCTGCGACATGAGAAAACCAACAAAGTGGCATGTGCACTCCCCCCCTACCCCCCCCCCCCAGCAGAAACTCAGATCAGTCTGGGCATCCACCCAGTCTGATCAGAGTCTTCGTTTTGCACTAAAAGGGTAGCTAAGGGTCTAAGCTACCTCCATGTGGACAGGGAAGACTCTGATCAGACTGGGCAGATGCCCAGGCTGATCTAAGTCTTCGCTGGGCGCACATACCACTTTGTTGGTTTTCTTGTGTTGCAGCTCAAATATTACCAGTAAATGTTGTTGTCTTCATCTTAACCTTTGTTTCATCAATCTCGTCAGCCTCCACCTCTTCTTTTCCAAACAGGTTTCTCGAGTCTAATACACCTTCACGTGTGAAAAACTGCTCGGGATTGGTCTCAATTCCATCAGACAGATAAAAATTGGTAATATCACAATCTGAAAAACATGAACATACCAAACAAATTAAAAAAATTGTGACACGTAAACTGATAATCATATTAAACTGTCCTACAAATGGAACAGTTTGGTTTTACAATGAAGAAATGCATCCAAAAGATGCAGATGGAATGGCAAACACTGTAGACCCTGATCAGTCAGGATCTGCACTATTTGCTCTGCATCTGTACTGGGCCTGCACTATTTGTTCAGACCTATCTGTCCCAATACTTAATTTTTTGTAGTACTAGAAAAACTGATCGTTTACATTTAAGGTGCCAGAAACACTTTAATGGGAGGCAATTCTTATCAAGAAGAATCTGTCCCCTGGAGGTGGAATAAAATCTTTCCACCTGTAAATGAGGTTCCATTGCACACAACCTTTCATTATCACCCAACCATAGTCCTGATATGACTGAAATAGTGTTAAAAAGGATGTAAAACAGCAAGTCATCCATCCATCCATTCACTTTCATCGGGAGCTTCTCTTAAAGGAATTATTTTGCTCCTCCATCAGTCTCGGAGCATATCAATTTCTTGTAAGAGTTGTCCCCAGTTTGGGAGGGCTTTGTCATCCAAGGACACAAAAAGGAAGTCATAATGTCAAATTCCCTACAAAAATTTGCTGAAAATCATGGAGGTGTATCCATACAACTTAAACAAAGGTTAATGGTTATACCTATATGAGAGAACACTAGATGCCTCTTCTATTGAAAGGCCTCTCAAACAGACAAAAATTTGTTGCCCTGGTTCCCTGGTATTAAAATCCTTATTTTCAAGATGTACATGTAGACCCCATTTTTTTCTGCCATCTTTTTTAAATGTGACTTCCTGTTTGCTTTCCTTGATCATGATCATGAAAGCATTCAAAAAAGGAGTTGTTCTCAAGGAAAAAAATCTGCTCCCACACTGAGCAAATTCTTTCCTTTTAAGAGTTGACGCCCATTGGGGACTTGTCTCATTTATTATCATGTGTGTGTGTGTGTGGAGGGGTGTGTGTGTGTGTGTGTGTGTGTGGGGGGGGGTTACATGATTCAGATTTTCTTTTACAACCCCACCACCTCCCCAGACAGGCGACAATAAAGTTAATGAAACCCCCCCCCCCCCCACCACCACCACCACAACAACCCTACATTCACATGATGTTCCATACAATCTTATTAAATTTAACCCACAGGTTCAAGAAACACTCTCTTAGTAAACATTGCTAAGAGCTCCTATGACCTTGTAAATGGGGTCAAAGTAAAATCTAATTACATGTAACTCTTAAGCCTGTCCCTATAATGTATCCATGCAAGTTTGGAGAAAATCCACCTACTGATTCATATGATAGACTACATACAAGACTACGACCTTGAGAATGAGGTCAAGGTCACTAAAATCTAAACCCGTCTTAACCCTGTCACAATGATATATCCGTGCAAGTCTGATGAATATCCATCAGTTGGTTCGAGAAGTACCGGTATCTATTTTTTAGTTTGTAAATTCACTTTTGATCTTGATAATGGGGTCAAGGTCAAAAACATAGTAAACTCTTGGGATTGTCCCAAAGGTATAGCAATGCAAGCCCGGTGGCAATCAAGCCAATGACTTATGAAATTTCTCATTTTTGGTGAAAATTCCACATATTTAAGTACCCATGTGACCTTGAAAATGAATGGTGTTCAAGATCATCAAAAAGCTAATCTGCTTTTGAGCTTGTAGGCCAGTAATATATCCATGCAAGTTTGGTGAGCTTCTGCCAATTGGTTCAAGAGATATCATGCGTACATGAATTTGTCACGCTGACTCTGAAGCCAACACAGATGCTGACAGCAATGAGATCTGCACTAAAACCAATATGTACCCTCTCACCTTTAACAGGGGGACATATTTCTGCTAATGGCAGAGTCTTGCCTGTCTGGGCAATGCTACTAAACAGATAAATAAAAGCACCGCAGGCACTGCATGATACCCCGCCACTGCTGTGCATCCTAACTTATTTTTTGCGATATATAATAGCTAAAGAGCCACAGAACTGAGATAGACAGAGATATGATGTCCTTACTGTAAATAAATATTAATATAACCCACCCAACAACGTGGAGCATTCTGACCAGTGTAGATTTAGATCAGGCTGTAAAGCATTTCTTTGAGCTGAGAGACTCTGTTTCCTATTCTATGGTGTTAAACATATCAGTGAAGTTTCATTCAGATATTCCATATAGTATAGGAACTACAAGTCAAAAAAACATTTTTCAGATCTATCAAGGGGGAATACTCATTAACTGGAAAGGTAAGAGTGATGGTTCTTTGTCACAATATGTAACCTTTGATGTGAAACATACCTATGAAGTTTCGTTCAGATATTCCATATAGTAAAGGAACTACAGATAAAAAAACGTTTTTCAGATCAATCAAGGGCGGATAACTCACAAACCGGAAAGATCAGAGTGACAGTTCCTAGTCACTATATGAAGCCTTTGATGTGAAACATATCTGTGAAGTTTTATTCAGATATTCCATATAGAAAGGGAACTACAGGTCAAAAACCATTTTTCAGACCTATCAAGGGCAGATAACTCATGAACTGGAAAGGTAAGAGTGATGGTTCTTTGTCACAGTATGTAACCTTTGATGTGAAACATATCTGTAAAGTTTCATTTAAATATTCCACATAGTAAAGGAACTACGGGTAAAAAACATTTTTTAATTCAATCAAGGGCGGATTACTCACAAACGGGAAAGGTAAGAGTGACGGTTCTTAGTCACAATATGTTACCTTTGATGTGAAACATATCTGTGAAGTTATATTCAGATATTCCATATAGTAAAGGAACAATAGGTCAAAAACCTTTTTTCAGACCTATCAAGGGCGGATAACTCACAAACTGGGAAGGTCAGAGTGACGGTCCTTAGTCACAATATGTAACCTTTGATGTGCAACATATCTGTGAAGTTTCATTTAGATATCATGAACAGTAAAGGAATAACAGGCCAGAAACCATTTTTCCAATACAAAAAAGGGCAGTAACTCCGTTAAAAATGGACGGATTTTGCCATTAACAATCCCATACCACTCATCGCCGATAACAATATGTATGCAAAATTTGAAAAAATTCCGTGAATAAATACTCAAGTTATCGATCGGAAATGGTGAGCACGGACGGACGGACACCGAAAGGTATAACATAATACCCCGCCACTAAAGTGTGGCGGGGTATAACCAGAAAAATTGACAATGTTTATGACACCCAGGCCAGTGCCGAAAAAGTTAAATACCTAAGTCTTGCTGGGCGAGACAAAAATGGCAGAATTGCAAGTGATTCCTTTCCATTCAGAAAACCCTTCTAATATTCCCTAACCCCCAACACACATTTTTGCAGTGAGACTTATGCTTCTAGGATAGAGTGATATCCCTTGGTATCCATTCTCCTTAAAATACAGATATTATAATAGGCTCACAGACAGGCATAAGGATATTACATGTAGGTATTGAATAGAGGAGCTTACATGAGTGCTCTAGTATTATTGAATTCATTAAACCAGTTGGGGAAGAGAAGATGTGAGGCTATGCCGAGTATCTTATCAGTTTTCCCCAACAAGTTCAATAAATTCAATAATACAGGAGCATAAATGCAAGATTCTATTTATCATATGACACTAAAATCACATTTTATTAGCAAATTTAGCACTAAAACATCATGATTTTGCCATTAGAACATGTGACATTTTTATGAACGTTTATGCATAACGTTACGACGTAATTTGCATATCTAATCCACTAGTTGATTATCGTTTATAATGCATGGCTTTATTACTCTCAGATGAGACATGATATGATAAAATTTCTTATGTTATGTTATTGTTTGTTTGTCCAGTTGTGCTGGGTGTCAGTGGTAGTGTCCACTTTATCAAACTGGCAAAACTGTATGGTGAGTTCAAAACACACCAAGGTAATGTGCCTGGGGCCGTATTCATAAAGCCATAAAGTTCATAAATTCATAAAGTTGTTGCTATGCGGTTGCTAAGGCTAAATATCTATAAAGGAGATTCCCTATAACTATGAAATTTGGTCTGGAGGAACAGTCTTACAAACAAGACTGTTCCTCCAGACCAAATTTCATAGTTGTAGGGAATCTCCTTCAAAGAAATTTAGCCTTAGCAACAGCATAGCAACGACTTAAGTCGTTTTATGAATACGGCTCCTGGTTACAAAACCATAACAGGCTCAAGGAGCAAATTCTTTTCTTTAATATTAGACCCCATTTAAAGAGCACCTCATCAAGAGAACCACAAGTTAATAAAACATTATTTTCAGAAAAGATGTAGGGGGCGTTTATAGAGCAGGGGCTTTTTTTAGGACTAATATGGTATATGCATTCAGAACTATATACACCATATGTCTTCCAATAAATGCCTGCACTCTTATAAATACACCCCTCCTCACTTTAAATGATCAAGTTCCATCAAAATTGGCTTTAGATAATCAACATTTGTTATTTATTGCTCGGATTATGTCTCAAAACAGCCATTTATAGAAATTGTGAATCGCAATGCTCCCTGGGCGTTAATTAGAAAATAAAACCACTGCAGGCACAGGCAGAGATATGATGCTCTTACTGTAAATAGATATTAATATAAACCACTCATACATGGGAGGTCTTGTGAGATTTCTAACAATGTGGGGCATTCTGACCAGTGTAGATTAAGATCAGGCAGTAACATATTTCTTCGAGCTGAGAAACTCTGTTTCTTATTCTATGGGCCTAAACATATCTGTGAAGTTTCATTCAGCTATTCCATATAGTATAGGAACTTAAGTATTTTCAGATCTATCAAGGGCAGATAACACATGAACTGGAATGGTAAGAGTGATGATCCTTAGTCACAATATGTAACCTATCTGTGAAGTTTAATTCAGGTATTCCATATAGTAAAGGAACCACAGGTCAAAAACCATTTTTCAGACCTATCAAGGGCAAATAACTCACGGAATGGAAAGGTAAGAGTGACGGTTCTTAGTCACAATACGTAACCTTTGCTGTGAAACATATCTGGGAAGTTTCATTCTGATATTCCATATAGTAAAGGAACTACAGGTAAAAAAACATTTTTCAGATCTATCAACGGCAGATAACTCATGAATTGGAATGGTAAGAGTGAAGGTTCTTAGTTAAAATATGTAACCTTTGATGTGAAACATATCTGTGAAGTTTCATTCCAATATTCCATATGGTAAAGGAACTATAGGTCAAAAACCATTTTTCAGACTTATCAAGGGAAGACAACTCACATACTGGAAAGGTAAGAGTGATGGTCCTTAGACACAATATGTAACCTTCGATGTGAAACATATCTGTACAGTTTCATTCAGATATTCCATATAGTAAAGGAACTATAGGTAAAAAAAAAAATTTCAGATCAATCAAGGGGGAATAACTCATGACATAGAAAAGGTCACAATATGTAACCTTTGATGTTAAACATATCTGTGAAGTTTCATTCAGGTAATATAAATAGTGAAAGAATAACAGGCCAGAAACCATTTTTCCAATATGAACAAGGGCAGTAACTCTGTTAAAAATGGATGGATTTTGCCCATTAACAATTCCATACCACTCATCCCCGATAACAATGTGTACCGGTATGCAAAATTTGAAAAAATTCCCTGAATAAATACTAGAGTTATTGATCGGAAATGGTGCGGGTGGACAGACGGACACCGGAAGGTATATCATAATACCCCACCACTATCGTGTGGCGGGGTATAAAAATAGTAAAAATATCTTACTTCCGGAAGTTTCTAAAGCACTTCCTTCAGGAATCTCAAACTCCCCGTCATAGGGAATCTCATCCAATGGCTGTCCGTCAATGTAGAGAATTCTTTTTCCATCCCCGACTGTGATAAGAATAGGTGTAAACTCATCAAAGGCAACATGATCTTCGTCAAATTCGAAAACAGCAGTTTCCTCATCATCTATGTGTCTACAATAAAAATATGGTATGAATTATAAATAGTGTGCCAGACTGTCATGAGAAAACACTCTAGACCCAGATCAGACTGTTCCTTGTGGAACAGCCTGATCAGGAACTGCAGTGTTTGCAATCCAGATAACTGTTTTTAATGACTGATTCTATCAGTCATTCAATGCTGCCACAAGCGTATTTTGGAAAGTGGCTTTCACAGTGTGTTCTTCCTCTGTTGAAATGAAGTGATCGTAAGGTCATTTCGCTAAAAAACGTCTGGAATTGAAAAAAAAATATATATGAAGTTAAATGAGAACTTAGATAACGTATTCTTGTGCAGGTATACTTATTTAAGTAGTTTTGTAAAATAAGAAGTATCCAACTAATGACATCAGCGGTGAAAAAATATAACGAATACAAACTGAGTGTTAAAAATCAATACGCCAATTACCGTATTAGCCCCCTCTTCAAGCGCCCCTCATATTTGATCAAGTAAATAAATCAGCTGCCGCTGAAAAAAAAAATGGTTTACATTTGTAAACTTGCCTAAAACAGTATTTCGAGCACGTCAGTCAACGTAAAAGCAACTCTGTAGGTTTATCCACTTATCTCGCAAGTGATATACTGGGCATCATACGGTAATTGTGTGTTTATCGGTGGCTATTTATAGAATTGCCATATTGTAAACATTGGAGTAGACTTCCTCGTGGTCCATAGGTAATGCGAAATACCGCAAACACTGAGTGCTTTAAAGTCCATGAAAAGCAGTAACCGTTATCAGAATTCAAATATTACTTGTGAACAAGAGATAGAATTTTTGCAGGTGCATTAAGTGATTTGCGCTAAATGACTTATTTACATTAATGGAGCTGGACCATTAACAACAGGACTGAGGTTTGAAATTAGTTTGAGCCGATGTAGCATGACTTTATTCTGATAGAATCAGTCATTTCAGGGCCATTGGCCCTTTGATTATAATACAGTATTTATTCTGACTGTCCTACTTCAATTCCAGTCCTGTCTGTACAGGTAACATTGCTTCTCCGAGGAACCAGAACCCCTCATCCCCCAGGCAGAGAAGTCCTGTCTTTTAAAGACAGGACTTCTCTGCCTGGGGGGGGGGGGGAGGGGAGGGGGGGGGTCTGGTTCCTAGCAGAAGCAATGTTACCTGTACAGGTAAAGGTGTGAAAATTTAGTCAACCAATCAGTGGATCAGAATTAAAAGTTATAATGATTTTATTGGCTGACTGGAGGTGTTGACACTATGTGATCAAGTGACTGAATGACACTGTTCAGTTCAGTTCAGTTCAGTTTCTCCTAACGACGTTCCCCAAGTGGCTCAGCGGTACTGACCATGACACTGTGGAAGCTAATCCTCCATATATAGTACCACCCCTGATAGCAGTTAATCATTAGATTAGACAGCAATTCAGAAAACATTTTCTTTATTATTATCCTATCCGCAAATAATGTTTTTATTGGGTTAGGGTATATAATTTTCAAACCAGACGAAAAATCTCTAGGCAGCATAATTCAATGGGAGACAACATTTGTGAATCAAGATTATGGGTTATACTAGTATGCTTAACAAGAGGGCCATGAGGCCCTGATCCGCTCACCTGAGCAATTGGCAAAGTCGCTTTTTCTTATGTCTGAAATTGTCAAAATATGAGTCTTGGGTCAAAAGTCAAAGACTGACCATGACCTCTTGTACTCATAAATCTTCATGTGCTAATACGCATTAAGACAAACATATATACCATTTTTTAGACCAAAATCTTCAAAACTTTCCATGAAATCTTATGTTCTAGCATTTTCCCATATTTGACCATGCTGCAAAAAAGGTCAAGGTGAACCCAAGGTCATCATTTGAACAGTCTTGGAAGTACTCTAGTACTCCATGCTACTTACCAAGTTTCAAGGCCATACGCATATTGGTTCTGGAGAAGAAAAATAGTAAATGTTTATACCATAAA
This sequence comes from Ctena decussata, assembly GCA_963989385.1. NCBI lineage: Eukaryota > Metazoa > Mollusca > Bivalvia > Lucinida > Lucinidae > Ctena > Ctena decussata. The sequence continues at coordinate 50,865,046 of OZ022498.1, read as the reverse complement.
TGGGTATGGCGGCCATGTTGGTCATGTCACCTGGACCATTTGAACACATTTTTGTTCCCTCAACCCCTGGAGGCTCTATATGAAAGGTGACTATAATTAGCCCTTTGGCTTTTGAGGAAATGTTTGAAAATGTCAAAATATGAGAGATCTGGGTCAAAGGTCAAAGAATGACCTTGACCTCTTGTACTAATAATTCTTCATGACCTCATTAAGATGACTGTATATACCAATTTTTAGGCCAAAATCTTCAAAAATTCCCATGAAAGCTTATGTTGTAGTATTTTGCCATATTTGACCTTGCCATAAAAAGGTCAAGGTCAAGCAAAGGTCATAATTTGAACAATCTTGATAATACTGGAGTACCCAATGCCACATACCAATCGGTCAACTGGTTCTGGAGAAGAAGATTTTTAAGGGTTTTTACCATATATGGTCATGGCAGGCCATGTTGGTCATGTGACCCAGACCATTTGAAGAAATTTTCGTTTCCTCAACCCCTGAAGGCTCTATATGATATTTGGTTACAATTGGCTTTTAAAAAGAAGTTTGAAATTGTCAAACTATGAGAATTCAGGGTCAAAGGTCAAAGAATGACCTTGACCTCTTGTACTTATGAACCTTGATGTACTCATTAAGATGACTGCATATTCCAATTTTTAGGCCTAAATCTTCAAAACTTTCCATGAAATCCTATGTTCTAGCATTTTCCCTTATTTGACCTTCCCGTAAAATGGTCAAGGTCAACCCAAGGTTATCATTTTGAACACTCTTGATAGAACTGGAATACCCAATGCTTCATACCAAGTTTCAATGCCATCGGTCAACTGGTTCTGGAGAAAAAGATTTTTAAAAGTTTTTACCATATATGGGCGTGGCGGCCATGTTGGTCATGTGACCTGAACCTTTTGAACAAAATTTCATTCCCTCAACCCCTGGAGGCTCTATATGAAATTTGGTTACAATTGGCCCAGTGGCTTTGGAGAAGATTGTTTGAAAATGTCAAAATATAAGAGTTCTGTGTCAAAGGTCAAAGAATGACCTTGACCTCTTATACTCATAAATCTTCATGTACTCAACTGCATTAACCAATTTTAGGCCTTACTCTTCAAAACTTTCCATGAAATCATATATTCTAGCATTTTCCCATATTTGACCTTGCAGTAAAATGGTCAAGGTCAACCCAAGGTCATAATTTGAACAATCTTGATAGTACTCGAGTACCTAATGCTACATACCAAGTTTCAAGGCCATCGTTCAATTGGTTCTGGAGAAGAAGATTTTTAAAGGTTTTTACCATATATGGGCGTGGCCGCCATGTTGGTCATCTGACCTGGACAGTATGAATAAATTTTTGTTCCCTCAACCCCTGGAGGCTCTATATGAAATTTGGTTTCAATTGGCTCAGTGGCTGTTGAGGAGATTGTTCGAAATTGTCAAAATATGAGAGTTCTGGGTCAAAGGTCAAAGAATGACCTTGACCTCTTAAAGTCATAAATCTTCACGTACTCATTAAGATGAATGTAGATGCTGGTTTTTAGCCCAAAATCTGCAACAGTTTCCAAGATATCTTATGTTCTAGCATTTTGCCATATAAAAGCACAAGGAAGCAAATTTGACCTTGCCGTAAAAAAGGTCAAGGTCAACCCAAGGTGCTAATTTGAACAATCTTGGTAGTACTCGCATACCCAATGCTACATACCAAGTTTCAAAGCCATCGGCCTATTGGTTCTGGAGAAGAAGATTTTTTTAGGTTTTTACCATATATGGGCGTGGCGGCCATGTTGGTCATGTGACCAGGCCCGTTTGAACAACTTTTCGTTCCTAAGGTCCCAGGAGGCTCTGTATGAAATTTGGTTACAATTGGCCCAGCGGTTTCAGAGGAGAAGTCGTTTGAAATTGTGGACGGACGGACGGACGACGGACGACGGAGCCTTACCATCCTATAAACTCCCCCGGAGCCGCTGGCTCAGGTGAGCTAAAAACTCACATCAGGGTGTTGTTAAAGAAACAAAGCTATAAAGTCTATACCTGGTCTGTCAACTCTTACTTTGCGAAAATCCTCAATAATTTTGAGGAATACTATACCTAAGATTAAAACTCGAGTCATCAATAGAAGCTCTGTATTCACCAATGTCAATCTGTAAATTTAATTCTGATCCTCTTCTTTTAACCATTATCGCAAGAGACATTTTTTTAATGTCAGCACTGAATAGGTTTCGGACTCGTACAGGCTCTTCACCCATATTGTTTAGCTCAATGTCATATGCTGAAAATGAAAGGGTCATTCCAGAGCTCCAGATAAGACAGAGTACTAAGGATAATTCAAAAAACATTTTCTCAGTTCCCATTGAAGACATATCTTGTGATCCCTCATTAAAACCGTCACAGTGTGACGGTTCTAATGAGGGGTTACAACATATGTGTTTATGAAGAAATACATGTATGAAAAACTATCCCTAAAATTAAGAAACATTATCCCTTAAATTAGTAATTCCTGATTCCACTTCTTATCTGGAGCACTGTGACATTCCAAAGTGAACGGGTAAACCCTTCTGAAGAAAGTCTACCATTTTCAATTTTGCCTCCATTCTGGAGAGGCACTGTAAGCGAGTGGTAAGAGATGCTTGCTTAAGGAGAGGAGCAAATTCTTTCCTTTAAGAGAAGACTCCATTTTGGAAGAGCTAAATTCCATTTTTTTTCTCCCTTCGTAAAAATGGCAATAAAAAATATGGCGGAGTACCCATTCATCTTCATGTTTTCCTGATATAAGCCACGACATGAGAAAACCAACAAAGTGCTTGTGCACCCAGCGCAGACTCAGATCAGCCTGGGCATCCACCCAGTCTGATCAGAGTCTTCCCTGTCCGCATGGAGGTAGCTTAGTCCCTTAGCTACCATTTAGGTGCTTAGCGAAGAGCCTGATCAGACTGGGCAGATCCCCAGGCTGATCTGAGTCTGCGCTGGTTGCACAACCACTTTGTTGGTTTTGTAGTGTTGCAGCCCATATCAGGAAAACATGAAGATGAATGTGTTCACCGCTGTGTTTTATCCAGTGGGAACTCATTCAACAAACTTAAATAAAGTAATTTTTATGCAGTCTTATCACAGTCTGACCAGAAGTTGTGACACACAACAAGCTCACACATGCTCAAGTACACAAACTTGAATCCCAGAAGGTTTTTTTGAAAACACATGTTTATAAAAACTTATGTTTTGACTCCTCATTCAACTCCCATAGACTTATAATGGGAAAAACTTAAAAAATCTTTTTCTCTGAAACCATGAGGCCCAGAGCTTATATGTTAAGTATGTAGCAGTGGTTAGTGATCCCCCACTTAAATCCTGCCAATCAAGCCCCTGGGGTCAAAATCGGCCACACCCCAGGGGGTCTTTTGTTTCTATAGAGCTATGGGAGCTATATGTTGCCATGGCAACCAGAGTTCCAACCCGATCTGCCCTTAAACCTTATGCAGTCAATCCCCCACCCCAACAAGGCTACACATAAAATTTGATCAAGATTGGCCAGGTGGTTATAGAGATATTCTTGTTTGAAAATGTGAACGGACGACAACGAACAACGGATGACGGATGACAGAGCCTTCCTATACTATAAGCTAACCTTGTGAGCCTAAGAAAGCAGAATTTAATGGTAAAGGCATCAGATAAGTCACCAAAGCATGAAGAAGCTCTGCATATGAAACTTAAAAGATAGTGCACTCTATTCAGCTTTTGTAAACAAGAAACAATGTGATAAATCAGTAAAAATATGTGCGCTTGCAATCGTATACTCAGAAATGCCCATAGTGTTTGCTTATTAGGGCATGTGTTGTAATTAGGTTGAATAGGGTACTTTCAAAATGCCACATTACCTATAGCTCAGCCAAAGGATTGTCATGACAATACTATATGTATTCGATTACAAGTAGCCCAAAGGTCAACAATTGCTCACCTGAGAGACATTGTAAACCTATAGGGATATTTAAGATGCTCAAGGGCAGCTAACTCCACAGTCAGTGGTCCAATCAGGCTGAAAATTAAACTCATTCAAAAGATTATGTATGCCCTCATTTAATATATGCAAGTTTAAAAAGTATCCGATCAAGAGCACAATAGACAGAGCTGTCAAGGGCAGCTAACTTCGTAGTGGTTGGCCTGATCTGGCCAAAATTTGAACTTGTTTAAGATATTATGCATTTCCTTATTACCTGCAAGTTTGAAAAGGATCGGATCAGTAGAAACCAAGAAAAAGTGGCGACATTGATTTTTTGGATGCTCAGGGCAGGTACTCCATAGTCAGTGGTGGGATCTAGCCAAAATGCTAACTAATCAAAGCTTTTATGCATATCCTCATTACCTGCAAGTATGAAGAGGATCCTATGAAAAATGAAAATGTGATGACGTTGTTTTCTCCATTATAAGACTATGGGAATTTTTTCAAATGCTCAAGGGCAGCTAACTCCGTAGTCTGTGCTCGAATCCGGCCAAATTTCCAGCTCATCCAAGCTCTTATGTATGTCATCATTACCTGCAAGTATGATAAGGATCTAATCAAAAACCTTGATTGCAGCACCCTGAAAGTCAAACTTGCTCGAGATATTGTCATGCCCTACATTTGTGTAAAGTTATTTTAAAATCTGCTGAGAAATGTAGGTGCTAGAGCGCTGACAAAGTTTTTCTAAAAATAGCCACATTGACCTTGACCTTGGGCACAGCACCCTGAAAGTCGAACTCGCTCGAGATATTGTCATACCCTACATTTGTGTGAAGTTGATTTAAAATCCGTAGAGAAATGTAGGCGCTAGAGCGATGACCAAGTTTTTCTCAAAATAGCCACAGTGACCTTGACCTTGGGTGCAGCACCCTGAAAGTCAAATTTGCTCGAGATATTGTCATGCCCTACATTTGTGTGAAGTTATTTTAAAATCTGCTGAGAAATGTAGGTGCTAGAGCGCTGACAAAGTTTTTCTAAAAATAGCCACAGTGACCTTGACCTTGGGCGCAGCATCCTGAAAGTAAAACTTGCTCGAGATATTGTCATTCCCTACATTTGTGTGAAGTTATTTTAAAATCTGCTGAGAAATGTAGGTGCTAGAGCGCTGACAAAGTTTTTCTAAAAATAGCCACAGTGACCTTGACCTTGGGCACAGCACCCTGAAAGTCGAACTCGCTCGAGATATTGTCATGCCCTACATATGTGTGAATTTATTTAAAAATCCATTGAGAAATGTAGGTGCTAGAGCGCTGACAAAGTTTTTCTAAAAATAGCCACAGTGACGTTGACCTTGGGCGCAGCACCCTGGAAGTCAAACTTGTTTGAGTTATTGTCATGCCCTACATTTGTGTGAAGTTGATTTAAAATCCGTTGAGAAATGTAGGCGCTAGAGCTATGACCAAGTTTTTCTAAAAATAGCCACAGTGACCTTGACCTTAGGTGCAGCACCCTGAAAGTCAAATTTGCTCGAGATATTGTCATGCCCTACATTTGTGTGAAGTTATTTTAAAATCTGCTGAGAAATGTAGGTGCAAGAGCGCTGACAAAAGTTTTTCTAAAAATAGCCACAGTGACCTTGACCTTGGGCGCAGCATCCTGAAAGTCGAACTTGCTCGAGGTATTGTCATACCCTACATTTGTGTAAAGTTATTTTAAAATCTGCTGAGAAATGTAGGTGCTAGAGTGCTGACAAAGTTTTTCTAAAAATAGCCACAGTGACCTTGACCTTGGGCACAACACCCTGGAAGTCAAACTTGTTTGAGATATTGTCATGCCCTACATTTGTGTGAAGTTGATTTAAAATCCGTACAGAAATGTAGGCGCTAGAGCGATGACCAAGTTTTTCTAAAAATAGCCACAGTGACCTTGACCTTGGGTGCAGCACCCTGAAAGTCAAATTTGCTCAAGATCTTGTCATGCCCTACATTTGTGTGAAGTTATGTTAAAATCTGCTGAGAAATGTAGGTGCTAGAGCGCTGACAAAGTTTTTCTAAAAATAGCCACAGTGACCTTGACCTTGGGCGCAGCACCCTGAAAGTCGAACTTGCTCGAGATATTGTCATGCCCTACATTTGTGTGAAGTTATTTTAAAATCTGCTGAGAAATGTAGGTGCTAGAGCGCTGACAAAGTTTTTCTAAAAATAGCCACAGTGACCTTGACCTTGGGCACAGCACCCTGAAAGTCAAACTCTCTCGAGATATTGTCATGCCCTACATATGTGTGAATTTATTTTAAAGTCCATTGAAAAATGTAGGTGCTAGAGAGCTGACAAAGTTTTTCTAAAAATAGCCACAGTGACCTTGACCTTGGGCGCAGCACCCTGGAAGTCAAACTTGTTTGAGATATTGTCATGCCCTACATTTGTGTGAAGTTGATTTAAAATCCGTTGAGAAATGTAGGCGCTAGAGCGATGACAAAGTTTTTCTAAAAATAGCCACAGTGACCTTGACCTTGGGTGCAGCACCCTGAAAGTCAAATTTGCTCAAGATATTGTCATGCCCTACATTTGTGTGAAGTTATTTTAAAATCTGCTGAGAAATGTAGGTGCTAGAGCGCTGACAAAAGTTTTTCTAAAAATAGCCACAGTGACCTTGACCTTGGGCGCAGCATCCTGAAAGTCATACTTGCTCGAGATATTGTCATACCCTACATTTGTGTAAAGTTATTTTAAAATCTGCTGAGAAATGTAGGTGCTAGAGCGCTGACAAAGTTTTTCTAAAACTAGCCACAGTGACCTTGACCTTGGGCATAGCACCCTGGAAGTCAAAATTGTTTGAGATATTGTCATGCCCTACATTTGTGTGAAGTTATTTTAAAATCTGCTGAGAAATGTAGGTGCTAGAGTGCTGACAAAGTTTTTCTAGAAATAGCCACAGTGACCTTGACCTTGGGCGCAGCATCCTGAAAGTCGAACTTGCTCGAGATATTGTCATGCCCTACATTTGTGTGAAGTTATTTTAAAATCTGCTGAGAAATGTAGGTGCTAGAGCACTGACAAAGTTTTTCTAAAAATAGCCACAGTGACCTTTACCTTGGGTGCAGCACCCTGAAAGTCAAATTTGCTCGAGATCTTGTCATGCCCTACATTTGTGTGAATTTATTTTAAAAGCCGGCGAGAAATGTAGGTGCTAGAGCGCTGACAAAGTTTTTCTAAAAAATAGCCACAGTGACCTTGACCAGCACCCTGAAAGTCGAACTCACACGAGATATTGTCATGCTCTACATATGTGTGAATTTATTTTAAAATCCATTGAGAAATGTAGGTGCTAGAGCGCTGACAAAGTTTTTCTAAAAATAGCAACAGTGACCTTGACCTTGAGTGCAGCACCCTGAAAGTCAAATTTGCTCGAGATATTGTCATGCCCTACATTTGTGTGCAGTTATTTTAAAATCTGCTGAGAAATGTAGGTGCTAGAGTGCTGATAAAGTTTTTCTAAAAATAGCCACAGTGACCTTGACCTTGGGCGCAGCATCCTGAAAGTCGAACTTGCTCGAGATATTGTCATGCCCTACATTTGTGTGAAGTTATTTTAAAATCTGCTGAGAAATGTAGGTGCTAGAGCGCTGACAAAGTTTTTCTAAAAATAGCCACAGTGACCTTGACCTTGGGCACAGCATCCTGAATGTCGAACTTGCTCGAGATATTTTCATGCCCTACATTTGTGTGAAGTTATTTTAAAATCTGTTGAGAAATGTAGGCAATAGAGCGATGACAAAGTTTTTCTAAAAATATGTGATGACGTTGTTTTCTCCATTATAACACTATGGGATTTTTTCAAACACTCAAGGGCAGCTAACTCCGTAGTCTGTCCTCGAATCCGGCCAAATTTCGAACTCATCCAAGCTCTTATGTATGTCATCATTACCTGCAAGTATGATAAGGATCTAAGCAAAAACAGTTGAGAAAACGTGATGACGCCATTTTCCCCATTACAACCCTATGGGATTTTTTTCAAACGCTCAAGGGCAGCTAACTCCGTAGTCTGTGCTCGAATCTGGCCAAATTTCGAACTCATCCAAGCTCTTGTGTATGTCATCATTACCTGCAAGTATGATAAGGATCTAATCAAAAACAGTCGAGAAAACGTGATGACGCCGTTTTCCCCATTATAACCCTATGGGGGCTATCTGTTGCCATGGAAACCAGAGTTCTGAGCTAATCGGCACCAAAACCTGATGCAGCCTTTCCCCCACCAGAATGATGCTTCAGATAAAATTTGATTGCGATCGGCCCACTGGTCTCTGAGATATTTATGTTTGAAAGTGTTGACGCACGCACGGACCCACGACGGCTCGACTCCCATCCTATAAGCTCACCTCTGAGCCTTCTGCTCAGGTGAGCTAATAAGGTAAAGGTAACAGTATCCCATAGCCTAATGGCATTAGGGGCAGGGAGTGGGGTGGGGGGGGAGGGGTGGGGGGTGGGGGAGTGGAAGTTAGAGACCCACTGTGTCTTGGGCACAGCATACGAAAAACAGAGCCCATCCCTCTCCTTTTACTGCCTTATCCTTCCCTGATTTTAAGCAAGTACCCATTTACTGCTGGCTTGAAAGAGTTTTCCAGTCATCGGATGGAGAAACCCTGGAGTGGTCTCACAACCTCCCGGCTACTTACTGCACAATAACCAAGCATCTCTAACCACTCTGTGTAATTCAGCTATGAAACAGAACAGATTTTTGTCTTCCAAAACAATCTCAAAGATCTAGATCTGTCTTGTAAGACAGATCTAGATCTTTGAGATTGTTTTAGAAGAGAAAAACCCAATCTTATAACTGAAGAAATAGGGTTTATGTACCCACAGAATTGAAACAGTAGCAGGAATGAAACAACTTCTTCTTTGCATCTTTCCCAAATTATGAAGATTTCCCAAGATGCTTTATAAACGGGGACTTTCATAAAAGTTCTGTGCACTGGGACTGAACTGCAACGATTGGATAAAATTTAAGAGTTTGATAAATTGTTATCTGAAAATCGTCAATGAAACCATCATGGAAGTGTACTAATATATACCTAAATTATTCATGCAACTTACTGATAATTGGTAACCGTGATGCATCTGTATAAAGATCATGTACTGTAAAACACTTGATATTTAGTGGTTACTGAATTGTGGTGATACATATTGGCAGTTAAGGCAAAAAGAGTTAAAATATTAGTCCACCAATATTTGAATTTCAACGCAGACCTCCCATAAAACAAAAAGAGAAACTGATGAGTATCTGAGACATTTTCTATACTGTTACATGATTGTATAGTTTAAAAGAAAAGTAAGAAAAATGTTACAAATTTACATCAAATATTCTTTAGTCTCTGCAGCAATGGTATATCATGAATGCAAAATTAATGATTGCCAATATGTCATTTTCATTAAACAGCAAAATTTTGATACTGCAGATATTAAGTGTTTTACAGTTAACTTTTTTAAAAAGTCACATTTTAATTATGTCAGTGATGACATTGATACAAAAAAATGACAAGAAAATACCTGAGATTAAAACAGCACAGAAAAATAGATAGCAGAAAAACAAGACGTTTTTTTTCATAGTGCGACAATCTTTTAGCTACAAATAGTGTAATATTCAGGCTCTGAATAACTGGGTCTGTATGTATCTTTGGACTTTCAATGACTGCCGCTCTACCTGAACCCTTTTTTACATAGTGGACTTGTCCAAATACAAAGATACATCAGCTGGGACACGACAGGCCAACAAAGTGGCATGTGCGCCCAGTGAAGACTCAGATCAGCCTGGGCATCCACCCAGTCTGAAAAGATCTTTGCAGTTAGCATGTAGCTAGTTTAGACCCTTAGCTATCATTTTAAGCACAAACCAAAGACTCTGATAAGACTGGTGGGTGGATGCCCGGGCTGATATGAGTCTTCACTGGGCTTACATGCCACTTCGTTGTTTTTGTTGAGTTGAAATTCATATATGGAACAGTAACATTCTGTAAGAACTGCAAAACAAGTTGATAACTGACTTTATACATCAATATAGCATTTCTGAGGCATAGAGTTATCAGAGCTCTAGATAACAAGGAGTATTTGGTGATAATCAGGGATGGGATAATGTTTGTTAATTTTGCATAAAAACCTATGTTGTGACCCCTCATCTGAACCGTCTCGACAAGACGGTTCAGATGAGGGGTCACAACATATGGTTTCAGTGAGAAATAAAAACAAGAGGCCCACGGGCCACAAAGCTCACCAGATCTCTAGCTCAAACTTGCTGTCGAATTTGAATAGGCTCAAAATTGCTGTCACATTTGTACATGCTTATACAAAATATACAACTACAAAGTCACAGTCTGACAGTCTGTAGAGTTGATAAAAAATATGTAACTATTTTCCTTATTTTGATTGTAGTAAATGCCATTTTTTTTATTTTTCCCATCATAAGTCAATGCAACTCTAATTTGCCATAGCAATCAAATGAAAGAGCCGATTTTCAGAAAAAAAACACACACAAAAAACAAAAACAAATTTTCAATTCCCCAGCCTAAGGATACTAAAGATAAAGTCTGAGCCTGATTTGCCCAGTTGGTTTCAGAAGAGATATTTCTTTAAAGTGTTTTTTTTTTCCTTTTTTTTTTTGCTTTATGGCTTCCATGACATCCAATAACCAGACGGCCAATGGCCCTATATCTTTCACCTGAGCACTGAGGTTATGTTGGAGAAACTAAGTTGCCACAGCAACAAAACAACATGCACAACAGCAATAAAACACACCATTTATGTAGAGGATAATATCACAAACATTTATGCAAAAAATAAGCTTTATCCCCCTTTAATGGCTTCTGAGAAGAAGATCTTTGGCTAAAAAAAAAAATGATTTTTTTTTTTTTTTGAAAAATTTGGCCTTTCAGTTGCAATGGCAACCAATCAAAATCAGGTCTTTGGGCAAAATTCATATGGCTGATAGAGGACTACTCTAGGAACATTTCTGTAAAGCTTTTGTCAAAATATCTGCAGTAACACAGAAATAAATACCAAATCTCCACTTTCCCCATTGTAAGTCTATGGAAACTTTAAGTTGCCATAGCAACCAGTTCACATGGGCAATGATAATATGAAACATACTTTAGGTAGAGGCTAATGTTAATAATATGTATGCAAAGTATCAGCTTCATCCTCCTCATAGCTTCACTTTTCCCATTATAAGTCAATGGAAACTATAAGTTGCCATAGCAACCAAAGTTCTTATGGGGTTGGAAGAAAAAACAAAATTCATGTAGAGGCTTCTGTCATCAACATGTTTGCACAATATCAGCTTTATCCCCCATATGGCTTCTGAGCAGAAGATTTTTTCATTTTTTTTTGAAAATTTACCCTATATTTTGCCATGGCAACCAATCAAATTCAGCGATTTAAAAGAAATTCATATGAAACTAGAGGACTATTCAAGAAACATTTCTGTAGAAAGAAAATCTAAATAAATGCAGTGAGACAGCAAAAATTGGCAATTTCCATTTTCCCCATTATAAGTCAATGAAACTCTTAGTTGCCATAGCAACCAAACTGCTGGAGTAATTGCCATGAAAAACAGCAATTCTACAGAGGCTAGTACTAAGGTTCTTTCTGTAAAGTTTGAGCTTTATTGGCAACACAGTTTCTGCGGAGATGATTTTTTAATATTTTTCTATTTTTAACTATTCGGTTGCAATGGCAACCAGCCAAATTGCGCAATTTGCATAAATTTAACAAGGCTGGTTAAAGACTATTCAAGGTCCATTTCTATGAAAGTTTTGTCAAAATATCTGCAGTGGCATAGCAATAAATGCAAATTTTCTATTTTGCCATTTTAAGTCAATGGTAACTTTAAGTTCCCATAGCAACCAAACTGCTAGAGCAATTGCCAAGAAAAACAGTACTTTTATAGAACCTAGTACTAAGATCCTTTCTGTGAAGTTTGAGCATTATTGGTTGCATAGTTTCTGAGGAGATGATTTTTGAATATATTTTCTATTTTTAACCTTTCGGTTGCCATGGCAACCAGCCAAATTGTGCAATCTACATAAATTTCATGTGGTTGATAGAGGACTACTCAAGGAACATTTCTGTAAAAGTTTTGTCAAAATATCGGCAGTGACATAGCAATAAATGCAAATTTTCAATTTTCCCCATACAAGTCAATGGAAACTTTAAGTTGCCATAGCAACCAAAGTTCTGAAGCGATTTGAATAAAAAAAAGTTTTATTGGTCCCCCCTGCCTATAGATGCCATAAATGAAATTTGGTAACAATGGGCCTTGTAGTTTCAGAGGAGATGTCGTTTGAAAATGTTGACGGACGACGGATGCCTGCCTATACTATAAGCTCACCTGTGAGCCTTCGGCTCAGGTGAGCTAAAAAGTACAGTGAGCCAAAAACATATAGCTGATAGAAGACTTCTCAAAAAACATTTCTATAAAAGTTTTGTCAACATATCTGCAATGGCCGATTTTTATAAAAAAACACAAACTTTCAATCTCCAAGGCTAAGGCTACTACAGATGGAATCTGGGCCATATCTGCCTAGTGGCTTCTGAGGAGATAATGTTTTAAGTAGTTCATTTCCATTTTTTTTATTTTGTTTCTATGGCAACCAATAAAAGGAGAGTGGGCCAAAAAAACATTCAGCTGATAGAAGACTTCTCAAGAAACATTTCTATAAAAGTTTTGTCAACACATCTGCAATGGCTTGGCAGTAAATGCCGTTTTTCAATTTTCCCCATTATAAGTCAATGCAACTTTAAGTTGCCATAGCAACCAAACTAAAGAGCCGATTTTCAGGAAAAAACCACAAACTTTCAATCCCCAAGCCTAAGGATACTGCAGATGAAATCTGGGCCTTATCGACCCCGTGGCTTCAGAGGAGATAATTTTTTAAGTATTTTTATCCATATTTTTGCATTTTGGTTTCCATGGCAACCAATTAAAGGAGCAGTGGGCCAAAAAACAAACAGCTGATAGAAAACTTCTCAAGGAACATTTCTATAAAAGTTTTGTCAACATATCTGCAATGGCTTGGCAGAAAATGCCATTTTTCAATTTTCCCCATTATAAGTCTATGGGAGCTCTAAGTTGCCATAGCAACCAAACTAAAGGGCAGATTTTCATAAAAAACACAAACTTTCAATCCCCCAGCCCAAAAATGCTACATATGAAATTTGGGCCCAATCAACCTGGTAGCTTCAGAGGAGATGTCGTTTAAAAGTGTTGACGGACGACGACGCAAGACAGACGACAGACGATGACGACGACAGACAACTGCCCATCCTATAAGCTCCCCCGGAGCCTTCGGCTCTGGTGAGCTAAATATTATCCCTCAGCTATCATAAAATACCCCTCTTATATATATAGCTCTGGTTATGTTCTCATGGTGTGGTGGATGGTTATACCTCTATGTTTTTTCCGCCATTTCAACAAAGGAAACAAATTTCATGACTTTCAGTTTGCTTTCCTAGATGACAAATCCCTTCCAAAAAAGGGCCTTCACTCAAAGGAAAGAATTTGCTCCTACAGAAGCAAATTCTTTGACCTCCTAATTCAGAGGTGAAAATGAAAATAACAGAATTGCTTTCAGTCACTGTAATATCATGTTCACACTCTAGTATGTTCCCATCACTTAGCATTATCATATGAGCCACGATACGACAAAACCAACAATGTGGTTGTGTGCCCAGCGCAGACTCAGATCAGCCTGGGCATCCGCCCAGTCTGATCAGACTCTTCGCCAAGCGCTTAAAGGGTAGCTAAGGGTCTAAACTTCCTCCCTGTGGACAGTGAAGACTCTGATCAGACTGGGCGGATGCCCAGGCTGATCTGAGTTTGCGCTAGGCGCACAACCACTTTATTGGTTTTGTCATGTCGTGGCTCATACAGTGTCTTACCAGTTGTGCAATCAGTACTGCCAGGTTTGGTAGATGTTGATAAACCTTCACATGGCTTACACTCCTGCTGGCCCAAGCTGTCCTGATAGTCTCCAGGAGGGCATTTAGTACAGTTTCCAGTGTCGGCATTCTTGAATCCATCAGCAGAGACACTGCCTGCTGGGCATTGTTCTATGTAATAAAAATAAAATAGATTGCATGCAACTAAATAAAAAGATTCTTGCATAGATACCTACTAAAAAACTGAGCTAAACACAACAGGTGAACATTTTGATGAGGCGCAGAAACTAATGTGCATGTGCACGGGTAAGGTCATGTACAAAAATCTGTCCAAATACTTAGAATTTTTATGATATGTTGTTGAGATTGCATAGCATTATGTACCATTTAAAACTGATAATCCACACTTGGATTATTGTTTATGATACATAATGCATTATATCCCCAGGAGCCATGTCTTACAACAATTTCTTTTTAAATAGAAGTTCAATATATGCTTTTTCTAATTTCATGTTTCTGAGTTTCTTTGGTGATAAGACAAGGGGTTTTCCCTGCCAAAATAATCCCAAAAATCTAAATCCATCTTATAAGATGGATCAAGATTTTTGGGATTAATTTGGAAAAGAAAAAGCCATTCTATAGCAGAATTACACAGGACTGTTTAGCAACTTACAGTCATTCTGGATCAGGTAAGGCCCTGTCTTATAACTGAATTAACACCAAACCATCTCACTATCAATATAAATGGCCTTCAAGGGCATACTGTATGCCCCTGGGCATACCTTGTATGCCCTCACAGATATGGGTGATGCCATAGCTGCATTGACATAACAACCTTAATTTTTAAGCCTGAAATGTCTGCAGTGATTTAAGGCAAATGGGTACACTTTCAGGGGAAGCAACTCTGAAAATTTTCATTTCTGCCTCCTTTCTCAATGGGGGTTGATGGGGTTATGAAAAAACTTGCTCTTCTAGAAGCAAGTTCTTTACTTTAAGAGTAGACCCTTTTCTGGAAATATTTCACTGTCAAAGGATGCAAACAGGAAGTCATAAAAGTTGTCTTCATGTGAAAAATGGCTGAAAAATATGGTAGTGTACCCAAGCACCTTAAATAGAAATAGCAGACCTGCACCTCATAGATGCTAGCTTGCAGTGGCTATGCTATGACCATGCTATGACCATTTCAATGCACCGATGCCCAAGCTAATCTGAAGCTTTGCTGGGTGCACATGCCTCTTTGTTGATTTTGTCGTGTCATGGCTCATTAATGTTTAATGGTTTTTTTTTTGGTTTTTTTTCTTTTTTTCAAATGCCATACCTATTCAGTAAGGGCCTTTCCAGGAAAAATTACATCCTGGGGCAGGACCGGAAAGCACTTAAAGTTTTGGTGGTGGGGGTTGAAGAGCCACAAATACTATTATTTCTTACTGTACATTGTAAATGAAATTAAAAATCCCTTGGAGGTACCCCTAATCAGAAGTTCCGGTCCTGCACAGGGAGGTACTTTTATCTGGAATAGCCCTAAGAAGACAGGCCCTGATCCCATCTAGAATAAATCCAAATAGCTAAATCAGTCTTGTGACATTCTTCTTTAACCCTTTAAGCGCCAAAAAGTAGACGATAAAATTTACGTCTGTATGATTTTAAAAAATACCTGGTCCAAGATGTATCATATTGAGAACTCAAAGACTAGAGAGCAAACAGTGTAGATCTTGATGAGGCGGCTCATCAGGATCTACGCTGTTTGCAAATTCTGCTATTTTCGTCACTGGTGCTTAAAGAGTTAAGATAGATATTTCCTTTCCATAATAATCAAAACAAGAGGCCCACGGGCCACAAAGCACACCAGATCTCTACCTCAAAATTGCTATCAAATTTGTGTACTAAGACTCAAAATTAGTGTCACATTTGTATAGGCTAATACAAAATATACAACTGCAAAGTCTCAGTCTGACAGTCTAATGAATTGGTAACAAAATACATAACTATTTTCCATATTTTGATTGCAGTAAATGCCATTTTTTAATTTTCCTAATCATAAGTCAATGCAACTCTAATTTGCCATAGCAACCAAACACTAGATGGCCGCGGCCAGCATATCGAGCCAGTTGGCGCTTTGACAGAAGTGAAAATGCTAAGCATAAGATGGCAACAGCTTTAGCAGTTGCAACCTGAAGTCTCTGCTTGGATGGTATGGTTACCCCCTGTCTTCATAATTACTTATCACACATTCAAGGTAAGAATCTGTCATGTGGTAACAGAGATATTAGCACTCAAAAATGTTAAAACATAGTGACATAGCATTATGAGAGGGGACCTGGAGTGGCAAAGTGCATGCACTGATGGAGTTTCAATGTTCTGGGGCCAATGAAAAGAAAGATATGGGGCTGCAGACGAAAACTAAATGTGTGGTACTTTTTCGTGAAAGTAGGTCACAGTGACCTAGTTTTGTTGTAGGTGACCTGGAGTGGAACAGTGCATGCATTGATGAAGTTAAAATGTTCTGGGGCCAATGAAAAGAAAGATATGGGGCTGACCTCGAAAACTAAATATGTGGTACTTTTTCGTGAAAGTAGGTCATAGTGACCTAGTTGTGTTGGAGGTGACCTGGAGTGGTAAGGTCCATGCACTGGAGTTTCAATGTTCTGGGGCCTATGAAAAGGGAGATACGGGGATGCAGACGAAAACTAAATATGTGGTACTTTTTTGTGAAAGTAGGTCACAGTGAGCTAGTTTTGTTGTAGGTGACCCGGAGGAGTAAGGTGCGTGCACTGATGAAGTTTCAATGATCTGGGGCCAATGAAAAGAAAGATATGGAGCTGACCTTGAAAACTTAATAAGTGGTACTTTTTCGTGAAAGTAGGTCACAGCGACCTAGTTTTGTTGTAGGTGACCTGGAAAGGTAAGGTGCATGCACTGATGAAGTTTCAATGTTCTGGGGCCAATGAAAAGAAAGATATGGGGTTGACCTTGAAAACCAAATATGTGGTACTTTTTCGTCACCTCCAATCAGCATACCAAGTTTCAAGTCCCTAGCTCAAATAATTTTTCGAGATATCTTGCTGACAAGTTTTCAAAATTTTCAAAGGGCCATAACTCCAAAAATAATTGACAGTTTTCATTCTAAAGTTGTCAATTCATCTACACATCATTCCTAATAAGCTGGCAAAAGTTCAACACCCTAGCTCAAATACGAGGGTTGATTCAGAAGTAATGTCACTGCAGCTATAAAATCTTGTAGAATTAAGAGAGAGCAACAGCATTTCGTATCCATGTACCTTATTCTATTTGCAGTATAGCCTGAAAATGTCATGAAATTATAGTGAACAGTAATCGAGATATCAAGATAGACAGAAGGCATGGTAACGACACGCGCCGCACGTCAATGACGTCGATGACGTTCCGGAGGAAGGTTGAATATTTTGGCATGTCTTAAGTAGCATATTCATTGTTCTAGCATAGCACTAATGTCGGTTCACCCATGTTTATCTCGTCTGTCAATATTATTTGAACAGCCCCGCAGCTCATGTTCAAGAATATACACAATCTTCGAATTGCAGAACATCGATCTTCATATGTGGGGTCCAAGCAAGATTGATGTCATTATCTGACATTGCACATAAAGGTCTTCCGGTCTTCGGACGATCCTCTAGCGACTCATCTGCACCCTTACAGCGCTGATTGCACCTTTACACAAGCCTCATAATCAGGGGTACATAACTGCATGTCTAATTAAACAGCCAAAAGTCTCTAATGGTGATATTCCTAATTTGTGGCAAAACCACATATGTATCTGCAGACGCGTTTGTCGGAAATCAGCATTTTTCACTCGGCAGTTACAAGCATTAGCACTACCTGGCGAACTTCAAACTGCAATGACGATATTTAAATTTCAACAGTAGGTGGCAGGAATATATTTCGTCATCGTAACAAATTTTCATCTGATTTGGCGCGTTAGTTTGATTTTGATTAGTGTTTGCCTTTGAAAATTATGTTCATGTAAATAACGTTATTCTAACGTGCGGCGCGATGGCGACGGTGGCATACTTTGAACGTCTCTATAAGTGGAACGGGAAAAGATTCCAACTTTATATTTATTCTGTTCATCAGAACTGAATAACAGTGTATCTTGATATAATTTTTATGATAATGCTACGATGAATAAGCGCGTAATGGACACAGTGACATTACTTCTGGATCAACCCTTGTACATTTTTTCTTACAAAGTTGAAATGCCGAAAATTTCAAAGGGCCATAACTCCTACAAAAATTGGAGGATTTTGTTTAAAAGTCAATCACTTCACCTACTTATCATCTCCAATAAGCTGGTAAAGTTTCAGGTCCGTAGCTAAAATACTTTTTGAGATATCTTGCTGAAAAGTTGAAATGCCGAAATTTTCAAAGGGCCATAACTCCTACAAAAAGCAACGGATTTTGTTCGAAAGTTACTCACTTCATCTACTCATCATCTACAATAAGCTGGTAAAGTTTCAAGCCCATAGCTAAAATACTTTTGAGATATCTTGCTGACAAGGCTTCAATATGAATTTTCCCCAAGGGGCAAAATTCCAAAAAGGGAGACAACTCGGACAAGAAAAAAATATATGTGTCAGACATTTTTTGATGTCAAATCCATATGTGAAATTTCAAAACGCTAGTATGCATGATTCCTAAAATATGGTATGCGTGATGAACGAATGGACGGACGGAAGGATGCACCGAAAACCCAGAAGCAATATGCCCCCTCAACTTCTTTGAAGTTTGGGGGCACAATGAAAAAAAGTTGAATTGCAAACAGCAAGATAAGGATGAGACCAGTCCATCTGCCTAAACTAGGCAGTTCAGATAAGGGGTCATAACGTCTATTTTCAGATGAGGGGTCACAACGTATTTATATGCATTATCCCTAATTATCACCATATATTCCCTCTTATCTATGGCTCTATTATCATAAAAAGTCTTAGTAATGGCACAGATTGGTCTGAGCAAACAATGCAGACCCTGATCAGACTGCTCCTAGGAGGAGTCTGATCAGGGCCCACATTGTTTCCCATTCCATATGTGTCTTGTGGACTCATAACTGTTCCATTTTTAGGAAAATTATGGTAATTTATTTTCGATGTCCAAATTTTTTAAAGGTTTGTGGTTTACCTGCGCAGATTTTGGTTCCGTCCATCTTGTCCTTCACTCTCGAATTCTGCGGGCAAGGAGAACATACACCATCTTCGTCAATAATTGAAGTCCACTTGTCACAGCGTACACACTCATTGACTTCATTGAGCACGTTGTCCTCATCACAGGTTTCTATGCAACGACAAAAAACCCCCAAAAAAGTAAATATAAATAAAACATAATGAATAAATAAGTATACATAAGATAAATAAAAGCTGTCTCTGGACAACATAGCTTATCTGAACTGACTCTTGGCTATCATGAGGGCTGAACTAAGCCTGTAATCTTGACCTCTGACTTAAAGATCAATGGGCGAAAGGGGGTAAGAGGTGGAGATTAGGTGGGTATTGCTTACTCTGTATAAAACTTAAGACACTCCTACTTCATACCCACAAGTACCAGCTGAATCTTTACAGGCACCGTGGAACTATTAGCCTTTAAAGAATAAGCATCATAATATTAAATATAAAGTTCAGAGATATTGTGAGAATTATTGCGAGATCAAAGATATAAAAGAAATATCGCCATTTCTCAAGTGAGAGCTACACTGAGGCCACCCTAATTAGCATTTTATATTTCTCATGAGATTTTTGTGAGATCTACCAGAGAATTTGCGTGAGAATTTATGGTGTATGGGTATACCTCAATGGTTTCCCACCATTGTTTTAAAGGGGAACAACTTAGATGACTTCCTGTTTGCTTCCCTGGATGATGCAGCCCTTCCAAAATGGTGTCTACTCTTAAAGGAAAGAATTTGCTCCTACAGGAGCAAATTCTTTCTTTTCAGAGTTGACCCCTACTGAGAAGAGATGCAAAACCTGAAAATGACAGCACTGCTTCCCCTGAAGGTATACCCATTCACCTTGATGGGAAAATTATAAGTTTTCATCTGGTATGTAGGTACCATCTAAAAGCGACTTGTACTTACTTTTTTCACACTGACCCTTTGCTGCCAAATCTCTTCCATCTGCACACTCTACCCCTGTAGTTCCGTAGTAGGTATCACTGACGGCCACACTTTGACTCATCAAGGATGATTTATACTGTTCCAGCATGTCAACTGCCAGAGACAGAAGAGCCAGATCATTCGCTGGAATATTGGCCATTATCTTAGCATCGATCTCCACCAACCGGCCGCCACCACCCAATCCAAGCTGTGAATACTGTTGGTCAAGATTAAGAGCAGTACTAGCTAAGTTTTCCGAAATACCACTGATAACAGTATCCATTTCATTCATCAATTCTGCGAATCCCCATTGGACTAGGTAGTGTTTATCATGTCCTTCCATCTCTTCCTCAACCCAAAAATACAGATACCACAGTCCCTCATCATACAGTAGGGCATAGGATGCCTCACTCAGCTCGTCTACCCTGTCTAAATCAGACGGCAGATCAGCTGATGAGGAGATTCCTCCTAACAGTGTGTATATCTCCTGTATGTTACCCTCAATTTCCTGTACCAGGTACTGCCTGACCTCTGACCATTTTTCTTGGAGGCACTCCAGTTCTTCATCTGGTGCACATTCTGCATGCACAATATATTGAATTGTCTCATCAGGGGCATTTTCACCTGCAGGTGTAAATTGCAAAAAGATTCACTACTATCATGTTTATTCGGCTATAAGACAGGGTTTTCCAACTCTAAAATGACCCCAAATATCTAAATAAGTCATATGAATTCAGCTATGAGATGGGTTTTCCCTTCCAAAACAATCCCAAAAATCTAGATCCACCTTCCAAAACAATCCCAAAAATCTAGATCCACCTTCCAAAACTCCCAAAAATCTAGATCCACCTTCCAAAACAATCCCAAAAATCTAGATCCATCTTATAAGATCCCAAAAATCTAGATCCATCTTATAAGATGGATCTAGATTTTTGGGGTCTTATAAGATGGATCTAGATTTTTGGGATTGTACATGGATATAAATATTTGGGATTGTTTTGGAAGGGAAAAACCCTGTCTTAGAACTGAAGAAATATGTAATTTAATGTGTACTACTCCACATTTTTATGACTTAAGCGGTCAAAATCTACCCCTTGTATCTTGAAAAAGCTGATAAAGACTGAAACCAGTCAATCATATAGACAGCAAGCAAACTCAGTGAATTTATATCCCCCGCCAAAGTGGCCTGATTCGTTTATATGTTATTTTCATTTTCATAAAATTTTGTTCACTGGTTACTTAGTTATGGCTGAACTTGTGGATTACAGCTGAACTTGCGGATTGCAAATAAAATCTAGGGCAATAACCCTGAAATAAGTTTGGCAACAGTTTGGCATAAGCTGAAGCTGTTCTTCTTAAACACTTGCCTAAAGATCACTGCACAATGATGATACATTTTTAATTTAGTTTCAAGAAATTTTGTTCAGTCCAGTACCTAATGCCCCTATTCCACACAGACCACGAATCCCACGAATCGCCACGAACTGATAAATTTTAGGATACGTAGCTGAATCATAATCAGTTCGTGAAGTTCTCAATTGAATTGTATATATTCGTAGTCAGTTCTTGCAATTCTTGAGCAATCTGGAATTCGTGGCAAAAATTTTGAGCTGTTCAAAATTTTGGCCACGAATTCCCCGATTCCAAAAATCGTAGTTAATTTGTAACAAATTCGTAGTGCATTCTTAGGCATCGTAACTGAATCTTAATCGATTCTGAGGCATTCGTAGGTATTCTTAACTCATTCGGGGATTCGTGAATATGTGCCTTGATGCATTTGCGCACAGCAAAGACTCCAACCTGTCTCTGGACGCATATAGATTATCTCTCTAGCTGGCATATGACGTCAAAATGACGCCGTATTGACGTCAATGGGATGCCATGTGCCTGGAGGGTAGAGACTTCATTTTGTGGCCATAGACTTCTCATGGTTCATACCTTATATCTGCGTACAGCAAAGGCTGTGATCTTTTGGCCTTTTTATACCTATCTTGAGAGAAAATCCCATGGATTGTCCAGAATAGTCACAAATTCAATTTTATTCGCACTGGATTCGTACATGCATTCGGCATGTTCCTAACTGATTCGTAACTGATTTTTAACAGTCGTGCAGTATTTCCAAACAGATTCTTGTAAACCATACTGAATTCTTGGCAATATTCCTGCGATTCCAGCCGAATCAAGTTGAATCCCACGAATATTCGTAACACTATCGTATATGTATCGTAACTGAATCGTAGAGAGTCACAAACTGGACCAGAAAATTTACAATTCCACGAATTCTAAAATTTATCAGTTCCTGACTATTTGTGGGATTCGCGGTCTGTGTGGAATAGGGGTATTAATTAAGGCTAATCTGTGGATTTTAAATCATTTCAAGTAAATTCAGTAAAGCATGCACTACTGAAGCGTTTATGACAAAACTTAAGGTGCACTGCTGTGTCATGACCATACATAATTATTATAAGTTTCATGAAATTCCATTCATAGGTTACTTAGTTATGACTCACTTTGTTGATTTTAAACTAATTCAAGGGCAATAACTCATTGCTTATTGAAGCAATTCTGACAAAACGTAAGATACACCAATGTGTTACAGTGATACATATTCAGTATAAGTTGCATAGAATTCTATTCATTGATTACTGAGTTATGGCTGAATTTGTCAATCTTAAATTGATTCAAGGGTAATAACTCATGTGATACTGATGCCATTCTGAGCAAACCTTATGTGCATAACCGCATTATGGTGATACATGTTGAGTTAAAGTTTCATAAAGTTTTGATAATTGGTTACTTAGTTATGGTTCATTTTATTAATTTTAAGTCAATTAAAGGGCAATAATTCATGCACTACTAAAGCCAGTCTTATAAAACTGCATGTGCATCAGCGCTTTATAGTGATATATATTTGTTATAAGTTTCATGAAATTCTGTCCAGTGGTTACTTACTAATGGCTCGGGACGGACGGACGGACGGACGAATGGAAGGACGGACAGACGGACATGGAGAATTCTATATCCCTCCGCCTGCGGCAGGGGATAACAAGAGGGCTTAGAGCCCTGAATCGCTCACCTGAGCAAAAAAGGTTACAGGTCAAACTAGGGTCATCATTTGAACAAACCTGACAGTTTGCAACAATTTCCAAATGGTTCTGAAGAAGAAGATTTTTGAGTATTTTTCTATGTATTGCTATGGTTCAAACCCATTGTTTCAGACTATTTAGACAGTCTCAAATATAAAAAAACAATGATTTCAGGCTTTGTTTAATAGAAAGCTTTGATAAAATATTGTTGCTATCTTACATCAAAGTATGCTTACATGTAAGCCTTCTACAGCTGCTATAATTTACTGTCTTTAACCTAATATCAGATTGTTTGAGACTATTTAGACAGTCTCAAATATAATTAGACCCTGTTTAAATGAAACTGCTGTAATGTGCATTTATATTGGGACATCTGAAAATTAATTATTTTAGGTGACCCAATACTTAACCATATTAAGGTGTTTAATTTATTTCCACTGTGGTCCTTCATACATGACATCTGGCAAAAACATATTGAAGACCAAGAAAGGACAAATTAGTAATGGGAAGGCAGAGCTCTAGATAAGAGAGAGTATTTGGTGATTATTAGGGATAATTTTTGTTAATCCTACATAAAAACATACGTTGTGACCCCTCATCTGAACCATCTCAATGAGATTGTTCAGATGAGGGGTCACAACGTATGGTTTCAATGAGAAATAAAAAAAATTATCCTTAATTATCATCAAATACTCCCTCTTATCTAGAGCTCTGGGAAGCCTTTTACTTAAGAAATACATTCATGCTTACAGTGATTTTTCCCCAATATATCACTGGTTAGAGGTCAGTTGTGAAGTAAATATATCACGAGCATGAAGCGCAAGTGATATATTCACTGCCGACTGACCGACAAGCAGTGATATATTGGGCAACAAATCACTGTAAGCTAAAATCTATTTCTATTCTAACATGCAAGAAACTTGGAAAATCCAAGTGATTCCTTCAGATTTTTCAAGTTTTATGCCATGATTACATGAAGAAATCCAGTCAACAACTTTGACTGTAACAGAGGCATTTACATGTTTTGCATAAGTTTTCGATGCGAGAAAACGACGCTACACCATCTATCCTCATAGAAATGAAAATTGACATCACCAAATGAATCAAATAACATCCGAATGGTGCTTAATAACATCACGTTAGTACACCCAGTGATTTATCATGAATATATCACCAGATTTTACTATTGGCTACATAGGAGACCAGTGTTAGAATATATATTCCTGTGTTTTTTTTTGATATCACAAAATAATGTTGGATATCTTATATTATTTTCATAACATTCATAATTTGATTTTGGGATAATTCCATATTCACGAGATTTTTGGATATTCATAATTTGATTTAAGGATATTCAATATTCATCATGACATCGTTTTGATTTAAGCAACCACACTGTGAGCCAAAGCCATCCCAGCGGAGGAACTGTCTCCAAAACAGTGTAAAAATTTAGACAAACTTTATTTCAGCTGGGAGAATGTTCCATAGCCGAGCAGCTATGTAACAAAATAACCCCAGTCATACCTTGTGCTGTTGTATCATCACTGGCCCGCTTTCTTCTTACTGCTGAAAACATATATAGAGATTTTATTATTATATTTAATATTAATAGACCCTGTATTATGATGGCACTATCCTATCAGTTATTTTAACCCATTCCATTTGGGATACCCCTTAGGGGTACCCCTTTTAGGGGTATCTGGGCAAACAGTTTGGATCCAGATCAGGCCCCACAAACATGGGGCCTGATCTGAGATCCAAACTGTTTGCTGCCTAGACATCATTTCTACAAGAGTTGGTTAGACCAATATTGTCAAATTCAGCAAACAACAAAAAATACCCAGAATGCAATGGGTTAGTATGCACTGGCAAAGTGTTTGCATTTTTAAGAAAACAGCTGAAATTGTAAACAGAATAGATCCAGATGAGATGGCTCATTTTCATCTTGATATAAATTGTTGGTCTTCCGGTCTTTATATTCTAAATATGATAAAGATAGTCTTTGAATTCTAAATATGATAACGATAGAATTTAACTTTTATTATATATTTATTTTGCATGCATAAATTTTGTCGTCTGCTTGTTTTGCCCTTTGAGGGTCAAAAGTACCTGGAGAGGTTATGAGGTTAAACTCTAGTTTTTAAATCTAAGTCCTTTCTCCTGTTTTTTATCTATTTTTTCCAATTTTCTGTGTACTTGTCTGTATGGCTTTAGCAATGCCATGCTCAGGACAGTAGATAACCCTTAAAGTGCTAAAATGGACACAGTTGAATTTGCAAACAGCTGCCTGATCTGGACTCAAAAAGTTAGTTTTCTAGTCTTTAAATTCCCAGTATGATACAGCTCTGATAAAACTTTTTTGAAATTTTGCAGACCTAAAGGCCTAACAAAAAGTTAGTTAATTTTCCTTACTTTGTTGAAATTTTTCCAAAACAATTTGAAACTGCTACTGTTAAAATTTCTCCATTCTCGTGTGTTTTTTAATTTTGCAATATTAATGCTTTGGAGTTATTGGTAAGTTCTTAGTGGCATAGTAGTTGGAAATTAGCAATTTGCCTCTTGTCATCAAATGGTCATATATTGGCAAGGTTCTTGAATATTCATAGGCCAGCAGATTCATTAATAGTAGCAAGGGTCTGCACACCCTGAACCCTTTCACACCCACACCCACAACCACCCACCCACCCACCCCTGCATAGCATTTTGTAAAAATAAATAGTATCTCATCAACCGCTTTTTAATTTTAGTGACTGCATTTGTTTGCTTTCTACAATTTTTCAATTTATACTATGCCCACATTATTTTTCAATAATTGAGCCTTGACGCGAGAAAACCAACACTGTGGTAGTGCGCCCAGCGCAGACTCAGATCAGCCTGGGCATCCGCCCAGTCTGATCAGAGTCTTCGCTGTTCGCATGGAGGTAGCTCAGTCCCTTAGCTACCCTTTAAGCACTTAGCGAGGAGTCTGACCAGACTGTGTGGATGTCCAGGTTGATCTGAGTCTGTGCAGGGCGCACAACCACATTGTTGGTTTTCTCGTGTCGCGGCTCAATTATTTAATAGCATAACGTTTATTAGAACATTCTAATGTAAGCTATTATTTCATGAAAAATATCATGTCAAGCCAACCTTAAGATCCTTAATCTGTAAAGGTATACCATGACGTTTCTCTGCCATTTTTACAAAGAGGAACAACTTTCATGACTTCCTGTTTGCTTTCCAAACAAAGAATACCAAAATTGGGGCCTACTCTTAAAAAAAAGAATTTGCTCCTAGAGGAGCAAATTCTTTTCTTTAAGAGTTAACCCCTATTTGGAAGAGAGGCAAAGCTGAAAGAGGAAGAATGGCCTCCCCTGAAAGTGTATTCATTTACCATAAGAAAATCCCATGCCTGCTCCTGCTCATTTTTTTCTTCTCAATATACATAGATCTAGGTAGGATTTATTTTGTCCTTTATCAATAGGTGTCAACCATATTGGATTAGAATCCATTTGCAACAGTGCAGACCCGGATTAGCCTTCTCCATGATCACGGTCTACACTTTCTGCAATCCATTCCAGCACCTTCAGCAATATTTCAGAGATAGAAATACCGTACCTTGAGTTGACAAAAAATCTTTAAATGGCTGAAGAACTTTTGGGAAGAGCAAAAATTAGTGATGGCCTTACCTCCCCCCTTACCTCCCCCTGAATCACAACCAATGTGAAATATGTCAAAAGTGGCATCCCAACCAGCTGGTGAGTTCTTCTTTACTGCATTAGATTCAATAATCGCGATCAGTCTATTTCTTATCTGTTCACAGCTCAGCTTCAGAGGGTTATAAAGCTGTAACTTGAAAGGTATTCCTGTCTGTGGCTCCATAGACTCTGAAAAATTAAAAGTACATGTACCCCTTAGCAATGACCTGGCATCTGAGCTCATTTGACAATGATTGAAGGGTAATTTTACTTCCAGTCAACCCAACCATCCAAAGGAACACAAAGAAGAGGACCATCCCAGCAGGCACATGACGTCAAAATGACGTCGTACTGACGTCGATGCGACGTCATGACGTCGCATAGACGTCAGTACGATGTTATTTCGACGTCGTGTGCCTGCTGGGATGATGGTCCTGTATTGCTTCCCTGATACATCTACTTCTACCAATTAAGTGCATGGCCAATATTGGGATAGTGGCACTGTGAAGAACCTTATAACATTCTTGCTGGGAGGTTCTTATGTACAGTTAAATTCAGTTAAAAACATGTTGTTCACAATCACGGTCTTAGGATACCTGCACCGACAAGGAGCTTGAAGTCATCCAAAGTTGATAACTCACTTTAACAAGAGGGCCATAAGAAACTGAATTGCTCACCTGAGTAAAAAGTTCAAGGTCAAACTAGGGTCATCCTTTGAACAAACCTGATAGTTTGCAACTGTCAAAATATGAGAGACATTGGTTAAAGGTCAAAGAATGACCTTGACATGTACCGCTAAAAAATGTTCATGTGCTCATTTATTTGACTGTATTTATAAATTTTTGCACCAAAATTTTCTATAAGTTCCATCAAATCTTATATTCAAGCATTTTCCCATACAAAAGCACTAGAAAGCAAAACTGACCTTGCCATAAAAAATGTCAAAATCAACCAAAGGTCATCACCACTTGAACAATTTTGGGCCAAAAGCTTCAAAACTTTTCATGAAATCTTGTGCTCTAGCCTTTTCTCAATTTTGACCTTGCTGTAAAAAAGGTCAAGGTCAACCCAATGTCAAGGTCAACCCAATGTCAAGGTCAACCCAAGGTCATCAATTGAACATTGTTGGTATTACATGAGTACCCAATGCTACATACCAAGTTTCAAGACCATCAATCAACTGTTTCTGGAGAAGAAGATTTTTAAAGGTTTCTACAGTTTATGGGCATGGTGGCCATGTTGGTCATGTCTTTTTGGACCAGTTGAACAAATTTTCGTTCCCTCAGCCCCTGGCGGCTCTATATAAAATATGGTTACAATTAGCTCAGCCGCTTTTCAGGAGATGTTTAAAACTGCCAAAATATAAGAGTCCTGGGTCAAAGGTCAAAGAATGACCTTGACCTCTTATATTCATAATCTTCATGTACTCATTCAGACAACCAATTTTTGGGGCAAAATCTTCAAAAAGTTCCATAAACTTTATGTTCTAGGAAATTCCCATATTTGACTTTGCCATAAAAATAGGTCAGGGTCAACACAAGGTCATCATTTGAACAAGGTTGGTAGTACTTGAGCCCTTGATGCTGCATACCAAGTTTCAAGGCCATTAGTAAAGTGGTTCTGGAGAAGAACATTTTTGAAGCTTTTTGCCATATATGGGTGTGGTGGCCATATTGGTCATGTGACAATGACCATTTTAAACAAATTTTCATTCCCTCAGCCCCTGGAGGCTCTATTTGAAATTTGGTTACAATATGCCTGTAGGCTTTCTAAGTCCATGGACATTGACTTCAAGGTGACTAAGCAGGAAGGAGTTGGTATTGTATAAAATTTTGGACAGATATCTATCTACAGTGCAAGTATCAAAATAATCCATCTATGGGTTAAGGAGATATGAGTCTTTAAAAACATCCAGTTCAGATGTCGACGCTGACACTGACAAGAGGGTAACAATAATAGCTCTTCCTGAACTTTCATTTAGGTGAGCTAAAAAGGTATGTAGGAAAGACTCTTAACACTGAAAGCACCAAAATAAAAAATAGTTGCATTTGCAAGCAGAGTAAATGAGCAACGACAAGACTAAACCAACAATGTGGCATGTGCCCCCAGCAAGAATCAGATCAGCCGGAACATCCAGCAAGTCTGATCAGCGTCTTCACTGTGCGCTTTATGGGTAGCAAAGGGTCTAAGCTAGCTTCATGCGGACAGTGAAGACTCTGATCAGACTGGGCGAATGCCCAGGCTGATCTGAGTCTGTGCTGGGGGCACAACCACTTTGTTGGTTTTCTCGTGTCATGGCTCAAATGCAGATGAGGTGGCTTAATATGAGCCACCTCATCGGGAACTATACTGCGTGCTCTCTAGTCGCTGAATTCTCAATGTAATATAGCTTTGATGAAACATTTTTTTTGTAATTTAGCAGAATAAAGTATTTTGTTTTCTGCTTTTTTGACACTTTAAGAATTAACAGCAATACTTACCATAGCATTTTGGAAATGCTGGATCCCATTCCAAAGTAGCAGAATCACAAACAAATTCTGTTGCTTCATCAAAGCCCCCCTGTAAGTTATAACCAGCATCACAAGCCACTGTAAACCTCATATTATCACCATCCACCTTATACATGTTATCTGGCAGTTTGGGCTCTTGGCATGAGAATGGATCTGGTTGGGTAGCCTCTGAAACAGGAGAAATTAGTGAGTTCAACCATAAAACCCAGGGGCTGTATTTATAAAATGACTTAAGTGGTTGCTATGCTGTTTCTAAGGCTAAATGTCTTTGAAGGAGATTCCCTACAACTATAAAATTTGCTCTGGAGGAACAGTCTGAACCAGACGGCCAATCGCCCTATATCGCTCACCTGAGCACTAAAGCACTGAGGTTACAGCAACAAAACACCATGCACAACAGCAATAAAAAAACACCATTTATGTAGAGGATAATATCACATTTATGAAAAAAAAAAGCTTTATCCCCCCTTAATGGCTTCTCAGTTGGTTGTTGGTTGATTTGATGCTTAAACGTCCACGGTAAACAGCTAAGGTCATGTCGGGACGGTCAGTTAACCTAACCACACTATTCCTGGGCAGGCTTAGACCTCCTAAGCGGTTAACCAGTACTAAGTGCACATACTTTCGTCAGTAACTGACAACTGCCCTTCTTGAATCAGCGGAAGGAGAAACGAAAGTATGTGGCCAGACCGGGATTCGAACCCAGGACCTCTGACTTACGAGTCAGGTGCCCTACCGATTGCGCTACGCAGCCCGGCAATGGCTTCTCAGAAGAAGATCTTTGGCCAAAAAAAAAAAAAAAAAAAAAAAATGAAAATTTGGCCTTTCAGCTGCAATGGCAACCAATCAAAATCAGGTATTCGGGATGCAAAAAAATAAGCTTTATCCCCCCCTTAATAGCTTCTCAGAAGAAGATCTTTGGCAAAAAAGAAGAAGAACATTTGGTCTTTCAGCTGCAATGGCAACCAATCAAAATCAGGTATTTGGGAAAAATTCATATTGCTGGTAGAGGACTACTCCAGGAACATTTCTGTAAAGTTTTGTCAAAATATCTGCAGTAACACAGAAACCAGAGGACCAATGGTCCTGTAGCTCACCTGCCACTTGGTCCCGGTATATATTTTAATGCTTTTATACATGTATATAGCACCAGGGCAGGGGCAGATAACCCCCCTCCCTTGGGGATTAATGTTGAGTCCCAATTCTATATACCAAGCCACAAGGTCACTGGGCCTTTGGTTCTGGACAAAGATTTCTGAAGGGTTTTTATCATATATGGGCGTGGCGGCCACCGTGTTCATGTGACCATGACCATCTGAACAAACTTTGATTCCTTTGACCCAGTATTAAAGCTCAATATGAAATACAATAATCATTTGTATAAACTATGATATATACATACCGGTACCAAGTTCCAAGGCTATAGGCCTTTCGGTTCTCGAGAAAAAGACGTTTGAAGAGTTTTTACCATATATGGGCATGGTGGCCATCTCGGTCAAGTGACCAAGACCATCTGAACAAACTATGGTTCCTCTATGCCGGTGAAGCTCCATATGAAATATGGCTTCAATTGACCCCAGTGGCCGCTGAGAAGATGTTTGAAAATGTTGACGGGTGACAGAATCTCAATGACCTTGTACAAAAGTCAAAGAATGACCTTGACCATATCTTCATCTGGTCATTTAATCAACCATATACACCAAATATTGCACCTTAGACTTAAATAGTTTCTGAAAAATCCACTGTTTAAGCATTTTCCCATATAAAAGCCTACATAATGTACCAAAGTTGACAGTGTCATAAATTAGGTCAAGGTCAACGCACGATCATTTGTATAAACTATGATGGGCTTGAGTGCCCAAAGCTACATACCAAGTTTCAAGGTCATACGCCTTTTGGTTCTGGAGAAGAAGATTTTGAAGGGTTTTTACCATATACGGGCAAGGCGGCCATCTTGGTCATGTGACCCAGATCCCGGGTATAAACTTTCGTTCCCCCATCCTACTGAGACTCCATATGAAATTTGGCTTCAATCGGCCCAGTGGTTTCAGAGGAAAAGATGTTTGAAAAACTTGACGACGGATGGTCCGACGGAATGACCTTGACCTTTAGTGACATAATATCTTCATCTGGTCATTTAGTCGACCATGTATACCAAGTATTGTACCTTAGACTTAAATAGTTTCTGACAAATCCACTGTTTAAGCGTTTTCCCATATAAAAGCCTTAAGTAATAAAGTTGACCATGCCGTAAATTAGGTCACGGTCAACGCAAGGTCATGATTTGTATAAACTATGATGGACCGGCATGCCAAATGCTACATACCAAGTTTCAAGGTCATAGGCCTTTTGGTTCTGGAGAAGAAGATTTTTGAAGGATTTTTACCATATATGGGCATGGCGGCCATCTTGGTCATGTGACTCAGACCCCGGGTACAAACTTTCGTTCCCCCATCCCACTGAGACTCCATATGAAATTTGGCTTCAATCGGCCAAGTGGTTTCAGAGGAGAAGATGTTTAAAAATCTTGACGACGGATGGTCCCACGGAATGACCTTGACCTTTAGTGACATAATATCTTCATCTGGTCATTTAGTCGACCATGTATACCAAGTATTGTACCTTAGACTTAAATAGTTTCTGAGAAATCCACTGATTAAGCGTTTTCCCATATAAAAGCCTAACGTAATAAAGTTGACCATGCCGTAAATTAGGTCAAGGTCAATGCAAGGTCCTGATTTGTACAAACTATGATGGGCTGGCATGCCCGATGCTACATACCAAGTTTCAAGGTCATAGGCCTTTTGGTTCTGGAGAAGAAGATTTTTGAAGGGTTTTTACCATATATGGGCATGGCGGCCATCTTGGTCATGTGACCCAGGCCCCGGGTAAAAACTTTCGTTCCCTCATCCCACTGAGACTCCATATGAAATTTGGCTTCAATCGGCCCAGTGGTTTCAGAGGAGAAGATGTTTAACAAGAGGACCATTGGTCCTGTAGCTCACCCGAGTCCATTCAGCCTCAGTACTCTAGGGTAAGTTACTCTAAGGCCATCGGTTAACTGGTTCTGATGAAAAAGATTTTTAAAGGTTTTTACCATATATGGGCATGGAGGACATGTTGGTCATGTGACCTGGACATTTGAAAAAATTTTCTTTCCCTCAACCCCCTGGAGGCTCTATATGAAGCTTGGTTTCAAAACTGGCCCAGGGGCTTTTGAGGAGATGGTTTGATATTGTCGAAATGACAGAGTTCTGGGTCAAAAGTCAAAGAATGACCTTGATCTCTTGTACTCACGAATCTTCATGTACTCATTAAGATGACTGTAGATATCAATTTTTAGGCATAAATCTTCAAAACTTTCCAAGAAATCTTACGTTCTAGCATTTTCCCACATTTGACCTTGCTGTAAAATAGTCAAGGTCAACCCAAGGTCATCATTTTGAACAATGTTGATAGTACTGGAGATCCCAATGCTACATACCAAGCTTCAAGGCCATTGGTCAATTGGTTCTGGAGAAAAAGATTTTTAAAGGTTTTTACCATATATGGGCCTGGCGGCCACATTGGTCATGTGACCTGGACCGTTTGAACTAATTTTCATTCCCTCAAACCCCTGAAGGCTCTATATGAAATTTGGTTACAATTGGCCCAGTTGTTTTTGAGGAGATTGTTTGATATTGTCAAAATATGAGATTTCTGGGTCAAAGGTCAAAGAATGACCTTGACTTCTTGTACTCACAAATCTTCATGTACTCATTAAGATAACTGTATATACCAATTTTTAGGCATAAATCTTCAGAACTTTCCATGAAATCTTATGTTCTAGCATTTTCCCACATTTGACCTTGCCGTAAAATAGTCAAGGTCAACCCAAGGTCATCATTTTGAACAATCTTGATAGTACTCGAGTACCCAAAGCTACATACCAAGTTTCAAGGCCATCGGTCAATTGGTTCTGGAGAAGAAGATTTTCAAAGGTTTTTACCATATATGGGCGTGGCAGCCATATTGGTCATGTGACCTGGACCGTATGTATAAGTTTTTGTTCCCTCAACTCCTGGAGGCTCTATATGAAATTTGATTTCAATTGGCCCAGGGGCTTTTGAGGAGGTTGTTTGGAATTGTCAAAATATGAGAGTTCTGGGTCAAAGGTCAAAGAATGACCTTGACCTCTTGTACTCATAAATCTTCATGTACTAATTAAGATGACTGTAGATACCAATTTTAAGCCCAAAATTTTCAACAGTTTCCAAGATATCTTACGTTCTAGCATTTTACCATAGATAAGTACAAGGAAGAAAATTTGACCTTTCCGTAAAAAAGGTCAAGGTCAACCTAAGGTCACAATTTGAACAATCTTGGTAGTACTCGCGTACCTGATGCTACATACCAAGTTTCAAGGCCATCGGCCTACCGGTTCTGGAGAAGAAGATTTTTTTAGGTTTTTACCATATATGGGCATGGCGGCCATGTTGGTCATGTGACCAGGACCGTTTGAACAACTTTTCGTTCCTAAGGTCCCAGGAGGCTACATATAAAATTTGGTTACAATTGGCCCAGTGGTTTCAGAGGAGAAGTCGTTTGAAAATGTTGACGGACGGACGACGGACGACGACGGACGACGGAGCCTGACCATACTATAAGCTCCCCCGGAGCCTCTGGCTCAGGTGAGCTAAAAAACTTGACGACGGATGGTCCGATGGAATGACCTTGACCTTTAGTGACATAATATCTTAATCTGGTCATTTAGTCGACCATGTATACCAAGTATTGTACCTTAGACTTAAATAGTTTCTGAGAAATCCACTGTTTAAGCGTTTTCCCATATAAAAGCCTAACATAATAAAGTTGACCATGCCGTAAATTAGGTCAAGGTCAATGCAAGGTCATGATTTGTAAAAACTATGATGGGCCCGCATGCCCGATGCTACATACCAAGTTTCAAGGTCATAGGCCTTTTGGTTCTGGAGAAGAAGATTTTTGAAGGGTTTTTACCATATATGGGCGTGGCGGCCATCTTGGTCATGTGACCCAGACCCCGGGTAAAAACTTTTGTTCCCCCATCCCACTGAGACTCCATATGAAATTTGGCTTCAATCGGCCCAGTGGTTTCAGAGGAGAAGATGTTTAAAAGTTTAAAAATCTTGACGACGGATGGTCCGACAGAATGACCTTGACCTTTAGTGACATAATATCTTCATCTGGTCATTTAGTCGACCATGTATACCAAGTATTGCACCTTAGACTTAAACAGTTTCTGAGAAATCCACTGTTTAAGGGTTTTCCCATATAAAAGCCTAACGTACCAAAGTTGACCATGTCGTAAATTAGGTCAAGGTCAACGCAAGGTCATCATTTGTACAAACTATGATGGGCCCGCATGCCCGATGCTACATACCAAGTTTCAAGGTCATCGGCCTTTTGGTTCTGGAGAAGAAGATTTTTGAAGGGTTTTTACCATATATGGGCGTGGCGGCCATCTTGGTCATGTGACCCAGATACCCGGAACAAACTTTGGTTTCCTCGACCTAGGTAGGCTCCATATGAAATATAGCTTCAATCCGCCCAGTGGTTTCAGAGGAGAAGATGTTTGAAAATGTTGACGGACGACGGAAGACGGACGGACGGACGGACGACGGATGCCTGGCTATACTATAAGCTCACCTATGAGCCTAAAGGCTCAGGTGAGCTAATAAATAGCAAATGTCCACTTTCCCCCATTATAAGTCTATGGAAACTTTAAGTTGCCATAGCGATGAATTCACAAGGGCAATGATTATATAAAACATACTTTAGGTAGAGGCTAATGATATTAATATGTATGCCAAGTATCAGCTTCATCCTCCTCATGGCTTCACTTTTCCCATCATAGGTCAATGGAAACTATAAGTTGCCATAGCAACCAAAGTTCTTATGGAATTGGAAGAAAAAGAATAAAATTTATGTAGAGGCTACTGTCATCAACATGTTTGCACAATATCAGCTTCATACCCTATATGGCTTCTGAGCAGAAGATTTTTTTTTTTTTTTTCCGAAAATTTACCCTATATTTTGCCATGGCAACCAATCAAATTCAGCGATTTGGAGAAAATTCATATAATCGTAGAGGACTACTCAAGAAACATTTCTGTAGACAAAAAATCTAAATAACTGCAGTTAGACAGCAAAAATTGCCAATTTCCATTTTCCCCATTATAAGTCAATGGAAACTCTTAGTTGCCATAGCAACCAAACTGCTGGAGCAATTGCCATGAAAAACAGTAACTCTATAGAGGCTAATACTAAGGTTTTTTCTGTAAAGTTTGAGCTTTATTGGCCTCACAGTTTCTGCGAAGATGATTTTTTAATATTTTTCTATTTTTAACCATTCGGTCGCAATGGCAACAAGCCAAATTGCGCAATTTGCATAAATTTAACATGGCTGATTAAAGACTACTCAAGGTTCATTTCTATGAAAATTTTGTCAAAATATCCGCAGAGGCATAGCAAAAAATGCGAATTTTCCATTTTGCCATTATAATTCAATGGCAACTTTAAGTTCCCATAGCAACCAAACTGCTACAGCAATTACCAAGAACAACAGTACTTTTATAGAAGCTAGTACTAAGATCCTTTCTGTGACGTTTGAGCTTTATTGGTTGCATAGTTTCTGAGGAGTTGATTTTTGAATATTTTTTTCTATTTTTAACCATTTGGTTGCCATGGCAACCAGCCAAATTGTGCAATTTACATGTGGTTCATGTGGTTGATAGAGGAATACTCAAGGAACATTTCTGTAAAAGTTTTGTCAAAATATCTGCAGTGACATAGCAATAAATGCAAATTTTCAATTTTTCCCATACAAGTCAAGGAAACTTTAGGTTGCCATAGCAACCAAAGTTCTGAAGCGATTTGGACAAAAAACAGTATTATTCGTTCTCCCTGCCTATAGATGCTATACATGAAATCTGGTAAGGATGGGCCTTGTATTTTCAGAGGAGATGCCGTTTGAAAATATTGATGGACGACGGACGGATGACGGACGGACTAGTCTGAGCAGAGTATTCCTTAATCGCTAAAAGGGTAGCTAAGGGTCTAAGCTACCTTCATGTGGACAGTGAATACTCTGATCAGACTGGGACTATGCCCAGGCTGATCTGAGTTTGTGCTGGGCACACAATCACTTTGTTGGTTTTCTCCCGTCATGGCTCTTTTTTTTTTTTCTCCCGTCATGGCTCTTTTTTTTTTTTTTTTTTAATCAAAAGAACTGATGGAATCATTTTAATACCACAAAACATCTGACAGTGGCCAAAACAAAATTATGATGGAGGTATCACAGGGCACAGGCATTTGACATTTCTGGGGCCCCAGAAAGTATACAGTAGCCTTAAATATGGCCAGAAACCATTTTTTGTATAATGAGATATCTTACAATAGAAAATACTGTTTCTGGCCATATTTAAGGCTACTGTGTACCTTCTGAGGCTCCAGAAGCATCAAGTGCCTGTTCACAGAGTCATCAGTAAAAGTACCTGAGGGCATGCACAGACAGGTAAAGACCAGATCAGCTTGCAGTTTTGAGCAGACTGATACACCATAAAAAATTTAAGTATTAGGACAGATAGGTCTGAGAAAACAGTGCAGACCCATAAAGGAGCAGTCTGATCAGGGCCTAACACTGTTTGCCATTCCATCTACAAATTTTGGGTGCATAAAAGAAAATTGTTCGATAGTTTGGACAACTACCATAATTCTTTTAGGTGTTCCAATTTCTAGAATTTTTATGGCAAGTCGTCCATGTCCACATCAGGGTGTCTGTAACACCTCTAACGGAAATCACTCTTGCATGGAAATATTTGCCCCCTTTTCTCATAAGGGACCACTTTTAAAAGGAAGAATTTGCTCTCTCTGAGAAAATTCTTTTTTTATTGAAGAGTTCCCTGTGAGAAGAGAGTCACTCACAAGGGAAATAAATAAACATCTGCATAAGTTATCTCCCTTGTAAAACTATTACACAATTCCAGGTTGTGTATCCATTAGGCCTGGGACCTCTTAGAGATTTTGTAGCCGGGTACTCAAGTTCCTATCACATGTATCCCCAGGTACCCAGGCACCTGTTACATAGCATTATGATCATTATAACAGCCAGGGCCCAGTTGTTCAAAGCATCGTTAGCTTAACAAGCTCGTTAAGAGGTAAACTCGTTAAGAGTTTTACAACTTTATAACCAAATACACTGATATTTTTTGTTGAAAAATTGTGAGAAGCTTTTGCATTGCAAAAGCTTCTAACATTTTTTCAACAAAAAATATTGGCATATTTGAGTTATAAACGTGTGAAATTTTAACGTCTCGTTAACTAACGATGTCGTTAGTTCGAACAACTGGGCCCTGAAAGTGTACATTTAGAACAGAGTAATATGTGAGGTATCTGATATTTACACACATGTGCTTGGGAATGGTATGAAAATGTAGTTTTTTCAAAACGGGCATATAAAAAGGGTTTGGCATTATGTGTTTGCAATTTATACAAGAAAGTAACCGTAAAATTTGCTCTATTTACTTGTTATTAAGTTGAATAATAATAAGAATTCAGGTAATGGGAGGTAAATCTGTAACCTGGTAATCAGCCTACCCAACCCAAACTGGGATACTCACCCCAGCCCCAGTATCCATATACTTTAACATTCTATGTTATCCAGGGCCCATTGTTCAAAGCTTATTAAAGTCATTAGTCAAAGATTCAATTAATCATAGAGTACACATAAAATCTTACGTCTTAATATTTTTAGTGGAAAAAATGTGAGAAGCTTTTGCACAGCATAAGCTTCATAAAGCATACAGTACATTAAAAAAATATAATGTCTCATAAACTAATGACATGGTTAGTTTTGAACAACCAGGCCCTCATGAATAATGTTTAAAAGGGTGACTACTGCAATATCTGACTAGTATATACAGATGTGCAAATAGCTCCGCCTTTGCTGTTCAATGTTCATTTAAGGACATTTGCTAGGAAATACTTCCTACACTGCAACCTATCTAAGACTCTGTGTATGTTCTATTTCATATATAGGCTCATCGATTATGAAATAAAAATGTACATCATCATGCAAAGTTTTAAGAAATCTGAACTGGAAAGATACACCCCTAGACTGTTCTTCCAAAAATATCCCTAAACAACCCAAGAGGTAAATATCAGTTCCAAAATAAGTTTTATATTACTTTAAATAACTCAGTCATAGGAAAAGATACTCCTGTCCATCAAAGGCTTAATTACCACACTGGTACAAGATGCTTTAAAATGAATTTAAATACGATCCGAAAAATCCTAAAAAATAATTGCCTTTCTGCAATATTTGGACAATACAGAACTAGAACTGTCGGAGAATCCGACTATACCCCCGCTTCACTGCTTAAATCAAATGGTGTTATTTTCGTTACAAAAAGCATAGAGAGAGAACTCATTGTCACCATGTATTCCAATTATCAATATTCTACGTAAATCCCTTTCTATGTAATACAGAATAAAATGATTTCAAATTGACAGAAAGAAAATATAATAAATACATGTAAGACATAAGTCTTTATCAGTCTGTATACCAAATATGAACATTCAAACTTGAATGGTTGCTGTGAAATCTGTTACAAAAAATTGCATTATTCAAAGTCAGGAGAGAAAGAAAATGGAAAAAATATAGGGAAGAATAAGCAGGAGAAGGCTGGTTCTAAATCCCACAATACAACAAGTTATCATCAACCTGCATATAAAATATCCCTACTCTAACTTACAGATGCATAGAAATCTTTTGCAAAAATTTCATTATTCAAAGTATGGAAAGAAAGAAAATTGGACAAATACATAGAAGAATAAGGGGAAAGGGCCGGTTTGCAATCCCACGATACAATAAGTTGTCATTAACCTACATACCAAATATGACAACTCTAGCTTGCATGGTTGTGGAGAAATCTTTGACCAAAAATATCATTATTCAAAGTATGGAAAGAAAGAAAACTGGACAAATACAGGGAAGAATAAGAGGAGAAGGTCGGTTTGCATTCCCATGATAAAACATGTCGTCATTAACCTGCATACCAAATATGACTACTCTAGCTTGCACGGTTGTGGAGAAATCGTTGACGAAAAAATTTATTATTCAAAGTATGGAAAGAAAGAAAACTGGACAAATACAGGGAAGAATAAGCAGGAGAAGGCTGGTTCTCAATCCCACCAGACAACATGTCCTCATCAACCTGCATACCAAATATGACTACTCTAGCTTGCATGGTTGTGGAGAAATCTTTGACGAAAAATATCATTATTCAAAGTATGGAAAGAAAGAAAATCGGACAAATACAGGGAAGAATAAGCATCAGAAGGCTGGTTCTCAATCCCACCAGACAACATGTCGTCATCAACCTGCATACCAAATATGACTACTCTAGCTTGCATGGTTGTCGAGAAATCTTTGACGAAAAATTTCATTATTCAAAGAATGGAAAGAAAGAAAATCGGACAAATACAGGGAAGAATAAGCTTAAGAAGGCTGGTTCTCCATCCCACAGTACAACATGTCGTCATCAACCTGCATACGAAATAATACTAATCTAGCTTGCATGGTTGTGGAGAAATCTTTGACGAAAAATTTCATTATTCAAAATATCGAAAGAAAGAAAATCGGACAAATACGGGGACCAATAAGCAGGAGAAGGCTGGTTCTCAATCCCACGATACAACATGTCGTCATCAACCTGTATGCCAAATATGACCAGTTTAGCTTGTATGGTTGTGAAGAAATCTTTGACGAAAAATCTGATTAAAAGGGGACGGATGGACGGAAGGAAGGACGGACGAACCCACGAATGACCATTTAGGTGGCTATACGTTATGTGGCTAAAAACATTATGGGGCTACTAATTTTAAGTGGCAAATATACTTTCCATGAATTAAGGTGGCTATATTTTTAAGTGGCTAACTGTATACTTCACACCAAATGATCCAAAT
Organism: Ctena decussata; assembly: GCA_963989385.1. Lineage (NCBI taxonomy): Eukaryota > Metazoa > Mollusca > Bivalvia > Lucinida > Lucinidae > Ctena > Ctena decussata. The sequence continues at coordinate 50,824,809 of OZ022498.1, read as the reverse complement.
GTAAGAGAATTTGTTTGTTATTGCACCAGGATTATCCCCCTTACAGTAGCTTTTGGGCAGTATTAAGAGGCACTGAATACATGACACTTTTATATTGGAGTAGCCGCTTAAGAACAAGCCACAAGCTGTATGGTATGTGGAAGTATTATACTGATGGACCTAAAGAGTTCCAATAATAAGTGGCATTTTTTTTTTTAACTTGTTTAGGTTACCCCCCTTATATCAAATATATATCCAAATATACTTGCATACGTGGCTAGCCCCACAAAACTGATTTGCCACCAAAGTATTAAAAATGCTGATTTTAAGCCATGTAAGTACCCTCTCGTGGGAACGGACTGACAGATGTAAACTAGAACTGTCAGAAAATCTGACTATACCCCCGCTGTAGCGCTTCCAATGTATATGGCCTGTTTGGAGAAAAACAAAACATGAAAGAAAACAAATCTAACATGTATCAGCAGTCTATGCTGAACAGTTGCTGAGAACTCTACTCTGAAAAGTGTCATAAGTCATTGTCAAGTCATTTACCAAATATGATCCTGCACAGTTGCAGAGAAATCTGTTTCAAAAATAGCAGTGCTGAATGCATGGAGAGAAAGAAAAGTGAACAAATATACGGAAGAACAAACAGGAGAAGGCCAGTTCTCTATCCCATGATACATGTCATTGTCAACCTGTTTACCAAATATCAACTTTCTATCTCATACTGTTGCGGAGATATCTTTGACAAACACGTTTGGAAAGAAAAGGGAACAAATACAGGGAAAATCAAAGAGAGAGAGGCCCATTCTCAAACCCATGATATATCTTGTTGTTATCAACCTGTATACCAAATATAATACTGCTGAGATACCTTTGACAAAAAGTGTGGAGAGAAAGAAAAGTGAACAAATACAGGGAAGAACAAGCAGGAGAAGGTCCATTGTCAATCCCACAATACAACAAGTCATTGTCAACTGGTATAACAAATATAAACCTTCCACCTTGAACAGTTGCTGAGAAATCTTTTACAAAAAATTACAGTACTGAATGCATGGAGAGAAAGAAAAGTGAACAAATACAGGGAAGAACAAATAGGAGAAGGCTGGTTCTCTATCCGACGATACAACTTGTCATCGTTAACCTGTATACCAAATATTAACTTTCTATCTTATACCGTTGCGGAGATATCTTTGACAAAAAAATTGGAGAGAAAGAAAAGTGAACAAATACAGGGAAGAACAAGCAGGAGAGGGCCCGTTCTCAATCCCACAATACAACAAGTCATTATCAACTCATATAACAAATATAAATCTTCCACCTTGAACAGCTGCTGAGAAATCTTTTACAAAAAATTACAGTACTGAATGCATGGAGAGAAAGAAAAGTGAACAAATACAGGAAAGAACAATTAGGAGAAGGCTGGTTCTCTATCCCACGATACAACTTGTCATTGTTAACCTGTATACCAAATATTAACTTTCTATCTTATACCATTGCGGAGATATCTTTGACGAAAAAAAGCGGAGAGAAAGAAAAGTGAACAAATACAGGGAAGAACAAGCTGAAGAGAGCCCGTTCTCAATCCCACGATACAACTTGTCTTTGTCAACCTATATACCAAATATGAAGTTTCTATCTTATACGGTTCTAGAGATATCTTTGACGAAAAAGTGTTACGGAATTACGGAAGGACGGAAGGTCGGACGGAACTACGGACAGATGTAAACCAGTATACCCCCCACTTTTTCAAAGCGGGGGTATAACCAGTATACCCCCCACTTTTTCAAAGCTGGGGTATAAAAATGCTACACTGCAATTTAATTGAACAAGTTTATTTTGAAAGCAGAACTATTCAGCAAACAGAAAATTAAAAGAAAAGCAGAGGTCAGGGAGCTTATTTCTTTTTTACTTGACAAACTCTACCCCTACCCCCATATAAATCACTTGGAAAAATTCACATAATACTACTTAAAAAAATTAATGTAACGCATTCAGATAAATTCCAGTGTGCTTGCCCATCATAAGCTGCCATGATATGAATAAAATAAGTAGGGGTGTAATGATATATCAAAATATTGATGCATCGTGATAGTGGATGCCTTGATAGTGCTATTGCGATAGTGTTTTTAACTATCTATAACTATCCCCTATAGTGCTTTCAACTATCTATAGTTTTGATAGTTTTGTTCATGTAGATTTTCACCTTGTGGACTGGATTTTGACACTTGTTCTCCAAACAAATGTCATTTAGGAACCTCAAAGGTGTCTGCTTTGCATCAAAAAACGTTTGTTAAGATGGTGGTAAAGCTTACACTCATAGTGGACAGCACTGGTATGTAATTTAGAGATGAGGGACTTCCTTAAATCATCTGAATTCTTAAGAAATTTCAATATTCAGAGACAGTGATAGTATTGTGATGCATTGTGATGTAAGACCCTCGATAGTAATAGTATCGTGATAGTGGTTTCTCCGATAGTGATAGTATCGTGATAGTCAAAATTTGGGACGATAGTCAGCCCTAAATATAAGTCATTTTAGAAAGTTATAATCCACCAAGTTTAATCACAACTTGAATAAATGTCAAAAAATAAAATATTGCAAAAAGTCCAAATTTTACCTTTTTCCTTAAGTTTAGGACTTATTTTAACACCTACAATGGTAAAATGACCCCAAAATGTTATTTAGACATCAATATTTAGCCATTTCCTTATCTATTTAAAGTAAAATATCGACCCTAGCATAACTTTCATTTTTGACGATAACATAAAAATGGCGACTTCCTAGCAAATGTCTTTAATGCTATAATGCTCTTTTCCTACTGACACAGGTCATATACACTGTATTTATTCAGCTATATATATAACAGATGTTTCCCATCTCTAGAATACCCCAAATATCTAAATCAGGGTCCGAGTTATAAAACTTGACTATAACCTCTCAAACTCAAAATAAAGCAGACTGATTGGCTGCTTCCGAGCTTGTGCTCGGAAGAAGCCAATCAGTGTGCTTTATTTTGAATTTGAGATTGGCTGTTTCTGAGCTTGTGCTCTGAAGTAGCCAATCAGTGTGCTTTATTTTGAGTTTGAGAATGTACTCAAGTTTTATAACTTATGAAATTCTCCTATAATAAGGTATAATATGGGTTTTTCCCTTCCAGGAGCCCGGTAGCTCAAAGGATTAAGCACTGGCCTACTGATCTAGCGGACCGGGTTCGAGCCCAGCTTGAGGCGAGAATCTTTCCTACCACAAATGGGGTTCCATTGCACACAGCCTTTCATTATCACCGTCCCATGGTCCTGATGTAACTGCATTACTGTTGAAAAAGACCCAAAATCTCAAGTCATCCATCCATCTATTTTCCCTTCCAAAACAATCCCAAAAATCCAGATCCATCTTATAAGATGGATCTAGATCTTTAGGATTATTTTGGATAGGATTAACCCATTATACAACCAAAGAAATACAGTAAAGCTTACGACATGATGGTACGCCCTTATTCCAGCTAAACAACCAACTTCTAAGGCACAAAATCGAATCAGCTCCATGAAGGTAAAATCCTGGTTCACATCCTAGAGTACAGCTGGAGATAAATCCCCAAGCCAAGGTACAGTCAAATGTCATCTGAGTGCCATCAAACACTTCCTTTGGATCACTACAGCTCAAGAACTCTGCAGTTTCAGCTAAAAAATAAAACATTAGAACAGTACAAGTACATGTATCGGTTTTAACAAAACTAGAGAGCCATGATCACACGAGTTTCAGATTAAAACTTATTTGTTAACTAGTTTGAGCAAGGCAGTAGGTACCAATAGGCTTTCCACAAATTTATTAAAGTCCAGTTGATTAATTAGTCATCTGAATAGTTTTTACCATATTTGTACATGGAGAGAGATGCCTTGGTTGAGTGGTTGATGAGAGGCACTGAATTGGCTAAGGTGCAGAAAGTTGCTGGTCTCACTCCCCAATTGGCCAGCTTGTGACTGAGAAACTCTTTCAATCTAGCAGTAAATGGCTTTTTGGATCCGGGAAGTTTAAAGACAGGGAAAGAAGAAGAATGGGCTCTGTCTATCATATATTGTGCCCAAGATACAGAAGACCTCTAATAGCTTCTGTCCCTATGGCAACAGCCCTGCGGGAACTCTTTAAAGCTATATAATTCACACTAGCAACCAAAATATTATATAAGTGTTTGAAGCCCAATTGCTCTAGTGACTGACAGCAATACTATCCTACCCTGATAATGAGCCAAAACACCATAAAAATTCTACATATTCAGACAGATATATCTGGGGAAATAGTGCAGACCAGGGCCCAGTTGTTCAAAACTAGCTACGTCATTAGTAAACATTTCGTTAAAATTTCAGACTTTTTAAAATATTTCAAATATGCCAATATTTTTTGCAGAAAAAATGTGAGAAGCTTCTGCATTGCAAAAAACTTCTCACATTTTTTCAACTAAAAATATCAGTGTATGTACAATGTAGTTATAAAGTCATACAACACTTAACGAGCTGACCTCTTAACAAGCTCATTAGGCTAACGATGCTATGAACAACTGGACCCAGACCATCTGCATCTTTTGGATGCATTGAAAATGAAAACTGTTCAATTTTAAAGACAGTAACTGTTACAGTTAATATTTTGGTTGTTCCAATGTATTTCTTTTGGAACCAAGAACACTAGAAACTTCCGCTGATATGGTCCCTGTCATATACTGGCCCCTCCCATATCTTTTCTTGTTCACGAAGTAAGGGACAACAACTTAGATGTTAACAGTCCCATCCGTCCCATTGCCAGTCTTGGCAATATCCTGTAGTCATAAACATGCTGTAAAAGTTTGACTATGATTGCTGAGAAAACAATAATTGAGCCACGGCACTTAAACCAACAAAGTGGCATGTGTACCTATCAAAGACTCATATCAGACTGGATATCCACCAAGTCTGATCAGAGTCTTCATGGTTGATCATGGAGGCAGCTTTGACCCTTATCTACCCTTTAAGCACATAGTGAAGACTCTGATCAGACTGGGTGGATGCCCAGGCTGATCTGAGTCTTCACTGGGCACACATGCCACTTTGTTGGTTTTGTTGTTCAAGACTCATATAACCTTTAATACAGCTTTTTTTTTCAGTAATTAAGGGATAACAACTCTGCTGTTACTAGTCCAATTTGAACCATTATCAACCATGAAATATTGTTGCTCTACAGATACTGTGCAGGTTTGGATAAAAATTGCTAATCATCAGTAGCCTCAGCTGTATTCACAAGATGATAAACAACATTTTTCACTAAATAAAGGGCAATAACTCTTGTGTTAATTGTCCAGTTTGACCCGTTTTTGGACCTGCATGACCCATGTCTTCATGTCAAAAAGCATATAGGAGGCAGTGTCCTGTGAAAATCTGTGATGGTTCACATTGCTAATGTTGCGGCATGCAAATTTGTGTCTTGATGAAGTCAGATGTTAATATTTACTTGTTTACTATGTCTGCCTCAATACAGTCCTTTGCACAAAGGGGGAGGGGGGGGGGGGGGGCTATTATCAGGCCCTTTATCTGCCCAAGAGCAAAATGTTTTATTTTTAGCTGATGATTAGCCTATAGTGTCCGCTATACTGAATCAATAGTGGTTAAGCTCCGTAAGTGCTACTTTTGGAATAATGGGGTTATTAAAGTGGGTGGGGTAAATCAGCATGAACCAGGGGAGTCATATTATAAGCTATATTTCGCCTTCAAATTTAATGGCATTCATACATACCTTCCTTTATGAGTTAAAATAATGTCTTTGGTGACATCTTTTCTCAATTTCTACCTTTCAAAGTAAAGTCTTATGTCTGCAGAATTTCTTTAAGAGACACTGTCAATTTTCATTAATTTTGGTACTTTGAATTCAATATGCTCTACCATATCTCTAGAACCAATGGATGACTTCTCATCAATTTAACATGGGTTCACCGTTTGGAGAGTGCAAATTGTTGATTAAATTTTGGTGACCTTGACCTTTGTTTCAAGGTCACAGTAAGACTTGTAATGTCAATTTTAAGTCAAGTTTTGACCATTGTCTAAACATTAGCTCCTGAATTTATATGAAATTGTGCCCACAGTGGCCTAACTTAAACATTACGAAGAGTTAGAACACTAGTTTTGATTAAATGGCCATGACGTCATGATTAAATGGCCATGGCATCATCTTCAAGGTCAAGGTCAAGGTTAGATTAAACAGAGTTTAATCACAGGTTTCACACAATCAGTCAGCAGAAATGTACCAAATCTGAGTGTTTTCATTTGAAAATCAATGTTTAATGTGCATAGAATGACCTTGACCTCGGTGTGAAGGTCAGAATTAGCCAAACACAATGAAACAGAATTGGGTTAAACTTAAAGCTTATAGAAAAGTCCATTGTGAAATATTTAACTTCTAAATGTATTGGTGACCTTCAGTTTAAGGTCAAGGTCATTATATGGATATTAAGCATTGATTTACAAGTAGAAACATACATATTTGTTAAATTTCTGCTTACTAGCTGTGTGAGATCTTTGATTAAAGTCTGTTTAGTCTAACCTTGACCTTGACCTTGAAGATGATGTCATGGCCTTTTGATCATACCCAGTGGTCTAACTCTTCGTAATGTTTAATTTAGGCCACCTTGGTCATGATTTAATATCAATTCAGGAGATAATGTTTAGACAATGGTCAAAACTTGACTTAAAATTGAAATTATAAGTCTTAGTGTGACCTTGAAACAAAGTTCAAGGCCACCAAAATTTAATCAACAGTTTGCACTTTCCCAATGGTGAACCCATGCTAGTTTGATGAGAAATCATCAATTGCTTCTAGAGATATGCTAGAATATATTGAATTCAAAGTACCAAAATTAATGAAAATTGACAATGTCGCTAAAAGAAATTCTGCAGACATAAGATTTTACTTTGAAAGGTAGAAATTGAGAAAAGATGTCACCAAAGACATTACTTCAACTTATATAGGAAAGTATTTATGAATGCCATTAAATTTTTAGGCGAAATATAGCTTATAATATGAATCCCCTGGTTCATGCTGATTTACCCCACCCACTTTAATAACCCCATTATTCCAAAAGTAGCGCTTACGGAGCTTAACCACTATTGATTCAGTATAGCGGATACTATAGACTAATCATCAGCTGAAAATAAAACATTTGCTCTTGGGCAGAAAAAGGGCCTTATGGGCACCCCCCCTCCCCTTTGCAATAAACTTGCATCTTCATTTAAGCATAATGTTAGAATCAAAATAAATTTTCCTCACTGGTAACTTAGTACTGATTTATTACATAAGGTGTGTTGCCGGCAGATCCAAATACAGTATTAATTTAGACTGGCTTTGCAATCATAAATTAATATTTTGTGATTTGCTTTCCAACACCATTATGTTAATGTAGTGTAAATAGGGTAATCTTTCTTTAATCCTGAAAGTGTAAATTACAGGAAAATTTGACATAATTATCTTGAAAAATGTCTGCATGTTTACATGATTGTTATTACGATAAGCTAGGCTATACCAATTTTACTGCTTAATAAAACATTTGGTATGATAAGCTCATCAGGATTTCAGGTTATCAGGCATAACCTGGAACAAGTGGTGAAGAAGAAACAACCAGAGGTTGATTGCAAATTCCAACTAGAAATGTTTTTCACAGAAAAACTGATGTCCCCCCACCAGCCCATTTCCCATCCCCTCTTATGAATAAAAAGATTGTACAAATAAAATATCTATGCAAGTTTGGACAAAATCCATCCGCTGGTTCTAAAGATATCCTACATAGAAGACTATGTCCTTCAAAAATGGGTCAAGGTCACCAACTACTAAACATGTCTTAAACCAGTCACAATGATACATTCATGCAAGTTTGATGAATATCCATCCACTGGTTCAAGATATCTCATTTTTAAGAGAGAAAAATATGCATTTGTAAGATAGCTTTTGACCTTGAAAATGGGGTCAAGGTCATCAAAACACACTACACTCTTGAGACTGTCCCATAGGTATATCTATGAAAGTAAAGTGGAAATCAAGCCAAAGCTTAAAGAGATACATCAATTTTAGTGAAATTTTCACATATCTAAATCCTCCTGTGACCTTGAAAATGAGGTCAAGGTCACCCAAATTTTGTTCAGCTCTTAAACTTGTCCAAATCATGTATCCACAAAAGTTTGGCAAAATTCCATCTATTGGTTCAGGAGATATTGTGGGTACAAGAAATTGCCATGTTAGTCCTCCAGTGACCTTGAAAATAAGGTCAAGGTCACCAAAATCTAAACAGCTCATAAACTAGTCCCAATCATGTATCCAGGAAAGTTTGGTGACATTCCATCCTTTGGTTCAGGAGATATAGTGAGTACAAGAAATTGTCATCCAAGTCCTCCAGTGACCTTGAAAATGAGGTCAAGGTGACCAAAATCTAATCAGTTAAAAAACTTGTCCCAATAATGTATCCATGCAAGTTTTGTGAAATTCCATCAATTGGTTCAGGAGATGTAGTGGGTACAAAAAATTGTCATCTAGGTCCTCCTGTGACCTTGAAAATGAGGTCAAGGTCACCAAAATCTGATCAGCTCTTACATTTGTCCCAATGATATATCCATGGAAGTTTGGTGAAATTCCATCCATTGGTTCAAGATATCGCACATACAAGAAACTGGGTACAAGAAATTGTCATCTAAGTCATCCTGTGACCTTGAAAATAAGGTCAAGGTCACCAAAATCTAATAAGCTCTTACACTTGTCCCAATGATGTATCCATGCAAGTTTGGTGAAATTCCATCCATTGGTTCAAGAGATATCGCGCATACAAGAAATTGTCATCTAAGTCCTCCTGTGACCTTGAAAATTAGGTCAAGGTCACCAAAATCTAATCAGCTCATAAGCTTGTCCCAATAATATAACCATGCAAGTTTGGTGAAATTCCATCCATTGGTTCAAGAGATATCGCGCATACAAGAATCTGTCACGCCGACGCCGATGGGATCCGCACTGAAAACAATATGTCCCCCCCTCACCTTTGATGGGGGGATATAATTACACCATTGCACTCATCTGTGGTCACCAAACAACACAAAGAAGTTAATAATTGACACCATGAAGCATCCTATAACATATTCTCCTGACCCAGTGCTTTGAGATTTCTGGCTATTCTCAGCTTTGAAGAAGCTCCAGTTTGATGACTTTGTTGACTTGCTGACTGCTGTCAAAGAAATCATCAGGAAAATTCCACAGGAACAGTTCATGTTGTGCTTTGACATGTGGGTCCATAGAACGGAAAAGTGTATTTCATGCAAGGGCAAACATTTTGAAACAATATAATTTTTTGAAGTATCAGATAGCTTTTATTGACGCCATTTCCAATGTATGCATAGGGTGCCCCACTCAACATCATCGAATTTGCCATAGTGACAGCAAATTTTATAACAATATGCATTTGAATTTTCTCTATCACCTTAGTACTTTTCGAACACCCCTCGTACGTAGCAAAAAAGAAATGCAACAATTATTTCAAGTTGTGATTGATCAATTAATCAATGTGATGAGAATGAGTAATGATTATATAACTCGATTTAATTGGCAAACCACTAATAAAAAGTAACTTACGACATGAGTACGGTCTGTTAGTGCTGACACAGCCCTCACAAGCCTCCACATAATCAACTGTTTGTCCAAATAGCAAATTGCTTGGACACTGCTCAATCTCCCAGGAATTAGCAAACACCTGCATATATGCAAATAACACACCTGAATCTGAAAATAGAGTATACCGGTTCCATTTTTATTTGGTTATAAAACCTCATTTTTTCTTTTTCTCTCTCTCTAGAATGACCCCTAATATCTAGTCTTACAATCCCAAAATTCTAGATCCATCTTATAAGATGGATCTAGTTTTTTTTAAGAATATCTTGGAAGGAATAAACATCAATCATATAACCTAAGAAATATAGGATGTACAATAAGCTTGGAACTAAAATCTTGGTTAGACTGCGTCTAACATACCTTTAAGGTGAACGGATACACTTTAAGATGAAATGGAAGCCTTTTTCTGTATCAAAGTCTTCTAACTGAAACTGAAAGGTTACTTTTGTTCAATTATTTCTGTGACTTTTCACCAAGATACTCCAAATTTAGTATAGGAGCCACAGGCCAAAAGTAAAAAAAAAATTTGGAAATGTATATAGCCCCTGGCAGGGGCAGATAACCCTGTCCAACAAATTCTGATTGCAGCAGAAACGTTGTTTTATTTTGATCATTTCCATTTAATCATTAATACATTCCTAAAGGAAGGGGTGTTTTATAAATGATTACTATTCTTTATCCCTTTGGATAATTATTTACGGATGTGCATTTCCATTTAGTTTTACCAAGATATTCTAAATAGTTAAGGGTCAACAAACATTTTATGGGCATGTATAAAGCTCCATGGCAGGGGCAGATAAGCCTGTTTTAAACAGAAAGCTTACCTTAATTCAATCATTTCTGTGAAGTTCTGTCAAGATATTTCAAACAGTATTTATTAAGCAGCTACCAGCCAAAAACACTTTTAAAACATTAACAACTGCCATTACTCAGTAAGAAATCATGAAAATTTGCATATTAGCAATCCCCAACAAGCTAATGCCAGAGAAACCAATCCACATACTAAGTCTGAAGAAAATCCATGAAATTACTAAAGTTATCGAACAGAAACAAAATGCCAACAGAGAGACGTAGGGACAACGAAATGTATAACATAATACCCAACAACTTTCATGGGTGGTGGGTGGTATAAATATGGTGAAAAAAAACACTGAGGTATATCTATATCACTAAATGTGTGTTGGTTAACTTTCAGGGAAGGCAATGCTACCAGTTTTACTTTTTTGTCTCCCTTCTCACTGGTAGTAAACACTTAAAAGGAAGAATTTGCTCCCCTTGAAGAAAATTCTCCCCCCTTTAAAAGTAGACCCCCGTTTGGAAAAGGCTTTGTTGTCCACAGAAGCAAACAGGCAGTCACAAGTTCTTTCCCTTTGTTAAAATGGTGGAAAACTTGTAAGTATACCCATACATCTTAACCCTTTAAGCACCAAAAAGCTGACGACAAAATTTACCTCTGTAGAAATTTCAAAATGTTTCATCCAAGCTTATTTATATTGAGAACTCAAAGACTAGAGGGCACACAGTGTAGATCAAGATGAGGCGGCTCAGATTGAGCCGCCTCATCAGGATCTACGTAGTCTGCAAATTCTGCTATTTTCATCACCAATGCTTAAAGGGTTAAATACTATGCAAGATAAAACTTACCTTCCACCGTGATGCTAAGGTCATTCTTTTGTACATCAATTGTAAATGGGAGCTCTACACCTGTAGGAATTTCAATTTCTGCTTCAGAGAAGCCAAGGTCAATCATGTTTGAACTTCTCATTTCTTCATCATTATACTCAAACACCAGCGCCATTAATTCTTCGTCCATCCATATTACACATTTAGACCAGCCTGTAGCAGATGCAGCTGCAAAGATGTCAGCCTCATCACCATCAATTAACATAGTGCCACTGTAAACAAATCATAAAAGAACAACTTTAAGTATATTTTTCAATCTTCAATCATATCTTTTAAGGGGCCGAGGGGAGTTGGGGAGGGTAATCTAATCCAATTACCAATGCCTCACACATTCATTAGGGAAAATATGGTACTAAAGATCCATGCAAAGCATAATTTTTAGGGAAAGTTATGTTATTGTGTTTCATTAGAAAAAAAAACAAAACCAGAGGACCAATGGTCCTGTAGCTCACCTGACACTTGGTCCTGGTATTTATACATGTATATAGCACCAGGGCAGGGGCAGATAACCCCCCTCCCTTGGGGATTAATGTTGAGTCCCAATTCTATATACCAAGCCACAAGGTCACTGGGCCTTTGGTTCTGGACAAAGATTTCTGAAGGGTTTTTATCATATATGGGTGTGGTGGCCACCATGTTCATGTGGCCATGACCATCTGAACAAACTTTGATTCCTTTGACCCAGTATTAAAGCTCCATATGAAATACAGTAATCATTTGTATAAGCTATGATGGGCCTGAGTGCCCAATGCTACATACTGGTACCAAGTTTCAAGGTTATAGGCCTTTCGGTTCTCGAGAAAAAGACGTTTGAAGAGTTTTTACCATATATGGGCATGGTGGCCATCTCGGTCAAGTGACCAAGACCATCTGAACAAACTATGGTTCCTCTATGCCGGTGAAGCTCCATATGAAATATGGCTTCAATTGACCCCAGTGGCCGCTGAGAAGATGTTTGAAAATGTTGACGGGTGACAGAATCTCAATGACCTTGTACAAAAGTCAAAGAATGACCTTGACTTTTAACGACAAAATATCTTCATCTGGCCATTCAGTTAACCATATATACCAAATATTGTACCTCATACTTAAATAGTTTCTGAAAAATCCACTGTTTAAGCATTTTCCCATATAAAAGCCTACATAACATACCAAAGTTGACAGTGTCATAAATTAGGTCAAGGTCAATGGACAATCATTTGTTTAAACTATGATGGGCCTGAGTGCCCAAAGCTACATACCAAGTTTCAAGGTCATACACCTTTTGGTTCTGGAGAAGAAGATTTTGAAGGGTTTTTACCATATACGGGCATGGCGGCCATCTTGGTCAAGACCCCCGAGAACAAACTTTTACTCCTCGATCACACTTAGACTCCATATGAAATTTTGATTCAATCAGACCAGTGGTTTCAGAGGAGAAGATGTTTTGAAAATCTTGATGACGGACAGAACGACAAAATGACCTTGACCTTCAGTGACACAATATCTTCATCTGGTCATTTAGTTGACCATATATACCACATATTGTACCTAAGACTTAAATAGTTTCTGAGAAATCCACTGTATAAGCGTTTTCCCATATAAAAGCCTAACATACCAAAGTTGACCATGTTGTAAATTAGGTCAAGGTCAACGCAAGGTCATCATTTGTATAAACTAAGATGGGCCCGCATGCCCGATGCTACATACCAAGTTTCAAGGTCATAGGCCTTTTGGTTCTGGAGAAGAAAATTTTTGAAGGGTTTTTACCATATATGGGCGTGGCAGCCATCTTGGTCATGTGACCCAGATACCCCGAACAAACTTTCGTTCCCCCAACCCATGGAGGCTCCATATGAAATTTGGCTTCAATCGGCCCAGTGGTTTCAGAGGAGAAGATGTTTGAAAATCTTGAAGATGGATGGTCTGACGGAATGACCTTGACCTTGAGTGACATAATATCTTCATCTGGTCATTTAGTTGACCATGTATACCAAGAATTAAACCTTAGACTTAAATAGTTTCCGAGAAATCCACTGTTTAAGCGTTTTTCCATATAAAAGCCTAACCTTTCAAAGTTGACCATGCCGTAAATTAGGTCAAGGTCATCGCAAGATCATGATTTGTATAAATTATGATGGGCCTGCATGCCCAATGCTACATACCAAGTTTCAAGGTCATAGGCCTTTTGGTTCTGGAGAAGAAAATTTTTGAAGTGTTTTTACCATATATGGGCATGGCGGCCATCTTGGTCATGTGACCCAGATACCCCGAACAAACTTTCATTCATCCGAACCATGGAGGCTCCATATGAAATTTGGCTTCAATCGGCCCAGTGGTTTCAGAGGAGAAGATGTTTGAAAATCTTGAAGACGGATGGTCCGACGGAATGACCTTGACCTTTAGTGACATAATATCTTCATCTGGTCATTTAGTCGACCATGTATACCAAGTATTAAACCTTAGACTTATATAGTTTCCGAGAAATCCACTGTTTAAGCGTTTTTCCATATAAAAGCCTAACGTACCAAAGTTGACCATGCCGTAAATTAGGTCAAGGTCATCGCAAGATCATGATTTGTATAAACTATGATGGGCCCGCATGCCCGATGCTACATACCAAGTTTCAAGGTCATAGGCCTTTTGGTTCTGGAGAAGAAAATTTTTGAAGTGTTTTTACCATATATGGGCGTGGCGGCCATCTTGGTCATGTGACCCAGATACCCCGAACAAACTTTCGTTCCCCCAAACCATGGAGGCTCCATATGAAATTTGGCTTCAATCGGCCCAGTGGTTTCAGAGGAGAAGATGTTTGAAAATCTTGAAGATGGATGGTCCGACGGAATGACCTTGACCTTTAGTGACATAATATCTTCATCTGGTCATTTAGTCGACCATGTATACCAAGTATTAAGCCTTTGACTTAAATAGTTTCCGAGAAATCCACTGTTTAAGCGTTTTTCCATATAAAAGCTTGACGTACCAAAGTTGACCATGCCGTAAATTAGATCAAGGTCATCACAAGGTCATGATTTGTACAAACTATGATGGGCCCGCATGCCCGATGCTACATACCAAGTTTCAAGGTCATAGGCCTTTTGGTTCTGGAGAAGAAGATTTTTGAAGGGTTTTTACCATATATGGGCGTGGCGGCCATCTTGGTCATGTGACCAAGATACCCGGAACAAACTTTCGTTCCCCCGACCTAGGTAGGCTCCACGTGAATTATGGCTTCAATCGGCCCAGTGGTTTCAGAGGAGAAGATGTTTGAAAATGTTGACGGACGACGGACGGACGACGGATGCCTGTCTATACTATAAGCTCACCTATGAGCCTAAAGGCTCAGGTGAGCTAAAAACTAGAAAATCACTAAAGGTGATGAATGGCCCCTATATGCCTCACTAGATGAGTAATGTGTTTAGACAAATTTGTTTGATGTTATATAGTTATATATATATATCAAAATCGGTCAAGAAATAAAGGTGCTAGTGGGATGACACAGCTTTTTTTCTAAAAACAGCAACTGTAACCTTGACCTTGCCTCTTAAATACTGATTCGCGAACCTGTCCAAAATATTGACACACTTAACACTTGTGTGAAGTTATATCAAAGTCTGTCAATAAATAAAGGTGCTTAGAGGGATGATAAAATTTTTCTACAAATGGCAACTGTCACCTTGACCCTGGATCTACAACACTCAAACGCGAACTTGTCCAAGATATTGTCATACTTAACATTTGTGTGAAGTTATATCAAAATCAGTTCCCTAATAAAAACTGGTACTAAAGCCATGACAAAGTTTCACCTAAAATAGCATCTGTGATCCTGACCTTGGACCTACAATGCTGAAATGTGAATTTGTCCCAGATATTGTCATGCTTAATATTTGTGTGAAGTTATATCAAAATCAATCCCCAAAAAAGGCACTGGAGGGAAAACACAGTATTTTCTAAGAATAGCAACTATGACCTTGACCTTGAACCTAAAATTCTGGATCGCAAACTTGTACATGATATTGTGACACCAAACAGTTGGGTGAAGTTATATCAAAATCTGTCAATAAATGAATAAGCTATCTAGAGTGATGACAAAGTTAAATCTAAAAATATCAACTGTTACCTTTATCTTAGACCTACAGTGCTGAAACCAAAATTTTTCCAAGATATTGTCATATTAAACATTTGTGTGATTATCAAAGTCAGTCCATAAATAAAAGTGCTAGAGTGATGACAAAGTTTTTCTAAAAATAGCAACTGTGACCTTGATCTTGATCCTATCAACCTGAAACACATACTCAGTTGAGGTATTGTCATACCAAATACATGTATAGCTTTGATGTTATATCAAAACTGATTCATAAATGAGCTAGGCTCT